>CM035438.1:35463717-36063717 GCA_020310875.1 Ceratopteris richardii | reverse complement strand
TAAATGTGTGTTGTTTCCAAATGTTCTACAAGGTCCCATGGTTAACAAAGGTACTAAAGTCATGGCCCACTCAGGAACACTTTCTACTTTGAACAAATATGTATCTGGCAGGTCATCATCTAAAGGTGAACTGGGTTCTTTAGACTGGATTCTAGACAAATGATCTGCTCTCAAATGTGTTTTTCCTTGTCTGACCACCACTTCAAACTCAAACTCCATTAGTAAAAGAAGCCATTTGACTATTCTACCAGTGTGACAAGGTTTATTTACTAAATATAGTAAAGCTTGGTGGTCCACAAAGAATTTAAACTTGTTGGCCAAAAGGTAATGTCTATATTTTTTCACAGCAAATATCATTCCCAACCCTTCCCTCTCAGTGGTTGTGTAATTTTTCTCTGCTAAATTCAGTTGCCTACTAGCATAAGCCACTGGGAAATCTAACTTGCTTCCTTCTATTGGTTGTGCTAACACACATCCCAAAGCATAATTTGAAGCATCCACATGGACATGAAAAATTTTATCCCACTGAGGTGTTTTCAGAATTGGTGGTGTAACCAAACAAGTTTTCAGAGTTTAAAAAGCTTGGTCACACTCCTTGGTCCACTCAAACTTTGTAATCAGGGCATATAAAGGTTTAGCTATGTCAGCAAACTTGTGTACAAATTTTCTATACTACCTGCAATGCCCCATAAAAGTTTTGAAGTTCCTTTACATTTGTTGGTCTTGGAAGTTCTACTATGGCCTTTATTTTCTTCTCATCAGTTGAAATTCCATTTTTAGAGACTATGTGACCTAACATTCTTCCTTGTTTTACAAAGAATACACACTTTTCTGGATTTAAACATACTCTGTATGTTGTGCATTTCCTGAATATATTTTCCAAATCTTGCAAGTGATCCTATCTTTTTAATGAAAAAGTACACAGATCATCTACATAAATTTCCATTACACTCCTCAGGAATTCTTTGAAGATATGACACATCAATCTTTGAAAAGTTGTTGGGGCATTGGTTAACCCAAAGGGCATAACCCTAAAAGCATAAATTCCCCATTCTATGGAGAAGGCAGTCTTATGTTGGTCTTCCAAAGCTATGGGTACCTGATTGTATCCTGAAAAGCCATCCAAAAAACTATAAACCTCCTTCCCTGCCACTCTTTCTAAGAGATGATCTGTTATAGGTAATGGATAACTATCCCTTCTAGTTGCTGCATTCACCTTTTTCAAGTTAATGCATACCCTAAGTTTCCCATTCTTTTTTGGTACTACAACTATAGGAGATATCCATTATGTAAACTCAATCTCATAGATGAAATTGGTAGCTAGCAGCTTGTCAATTTCTTCCTTTATTTTAGCAGAGTATTTATCATTGAATGTGTAATGTCTTTGTTTGCTTGGCTTTGCATTAGGTGTAATAGGAATCTTATGCTCACAGATTTTGGGATCAATTCCTTTCAAATCCTTATAACTGTAAGCAAACACATCCCTATAATATTTGGCCAAATTTCTTAATGCCTCCTCTTCTTGATTTGTCATGTCATCAGCTATCACAATATGTCTTCTTCCCCTTCTTCCTGAGTGATCAAACCTTCTTAGTTTGTTCCTCATTATCATATGCCTCTCCTCTTTTCTTTTCTCTCTTTGGTTTCATTCTTAGAAGTAGTCTTTCTTCTACTTCATAAGTCTTGAAATTTGCAAGTACATCAAACTGTTGATCTTTGTTTGTCATTTTCTCCTTTTTTTCATCCTCTTGGTCTTTTTCTATTTCCTTGTGTCTGTTTTTCTTATATTTGCCTGAGATTTTATCTTTTATTGCATCTTCATCTTTTACTTCTTCCAAATATTGTGTTTTCCCATTTTTCAATATCATTTCTTTTTCCTGGTCCTCTTCTGTTTTTGATACCCTTATCATTTGTATTCCAATCTAAAAAACATCATACCCTTCTTCATTTTGAAATTCCACTTCTACATACTCATCACTGGCTAGATCCATAGTAGCCAAAATCTGGTTCCAATCATATGGCTCAAATTCTTCATCTTTGAATTTTTGTGGTACATAGTTCTCATCTTGTAATTTTCTCCTTCTACACAATCTTCTCTTCTTAATCTCCTCTTTCCATTTGTAAGGTTTCTTAACACATTGCACTTCCATATTGATGATTCTGTTTCATTCTGGTCTTCCATCTCTAATTCTTCACTTAATTCTTGATTTTGATGTATTTTATACCATTCTTGAGGGGATATGTCACAATAATGCCCATTTCTTAGATTCACTCTGGTTATCCTTCCTTTGCTCTGAAGATATAGGCAATCATTACCCCAATCTTGCACAATTTGCATTTGTCTCATAAATGGTCTTCCTAGGATAATTTCATATGAAGTGGATTGCGGAAATTCAACTATGGCAAAAGTATGTTCTATTTCTATTCCACATATGTCCACAATCACTTTTTCCCATATTCCTAGGGGTTTCTCTATGTGTCCATCTGCAAGTTGCAATCTCATTTTGGTGGGTAGTAATTCATTTTTTCCCCATTTTTCCCAAGTTTGTTTAGTCATGATGGCCACACCTGATCCACTATCCAATATAGCTTTGGCATAATTTTTACCAAATTGTATTTTTAGGGTTGAGTTTCCCTCTTCTCCTTCACAATATCCTCCTATTTTATCAATGGGAATGTACCACAATTCCTCCAATACTTCTGGCTGTGGATCAATATTATCTGTTATTGTTTCCCATTTTTTCATTTTGTTTTGTAAGTGAGGATTCTGTTTTACCGATTCCTCCATTGTGGTGTGGTATGAGATTGTACATTGTTTATCTATATTTACCTGGAAGGTAATTTTTGGGTTATCTTCTTGATTAATATTTCCTCTTATTCTTGTTGCCTCAGATTCCCCAACTGTTGTTTGAGAATTGTCTAATTCCCCCAGTTTAAGTTGTGCTTCCTGTATGATTTGTTTGCACTTTTGCATCCTTTCATGTTCTATATCTGGCATAGGATAAGCCATTCCATGGTATGTAGGGTTTGGTCCCTCTTGAATTCTTCCCTTGTATGCTTTTATCAAATTTCTTATCTCTGGTTGGGTTTGTGTCTCTTGAGGAGAAGTATGGTTTGACTGTTCCATATTTTCTTCTTCCAAACTTTTACCCATTCTCATTTTCCTTTCCCATTTCCCTTTTTGTCTGTTTTTCTTTACTTTTGAGACTGAACTCTTATTTTGTTCTTTAGTTGTTTCTTGTTGTTTATCTTGTGCCCTTGTTATAATATTTACATTTACTTGATCAAGGTCACTCAATTCTTCTTGCTCCATGATGTTGACTGTTTTTACTGGTATGTTATTAGATGTGTTTTGTTGTTTTTGAGGATTTCTTGGACAATCTTTTATTAAATGTTCCCTGTCACAATCCTTACAATAGGCTCCCTCTATTCTTAATGTAGGAGGTTGTGGACAGTCTCTAATGAAATGTTCTCCTCCACATCTATAACAAGTTATCTTTTGACCCCCTTTGAACTGAGGTTTCTGATTGGACATATAGTTATTGGTTATATACATGAATGTGGTTGTATCCATCTCAATTCTCCCATTTCCCAAATCTAGGGCTTGCAATTCTGGTTCTCTCATCTCATAACCTTCCCATTCTTCCTGATATCCCTCATTCCAGTGATATTCTTCTTTGTATGGTGATCTTATTCTTGAGTTTCCCTCCTCTATTGGTGTGTATTTAATTGGTACCACATTTGTTGATAATGGAGGTTGTTGCCCCAGTATAGGTCTTGGTCGCTCAATAAATCCAGATTCTCTTTGGTTTGCATAATCTCTCTCCTTAATGGGTTGTTTATTGTAGAAGCATTCTTCTCTGGTATGATTTGTCCATTTCCTTTCTAGTGTACAGTATTTGAGTGTTTTCCTATCTTGCAAATGTTGTGGTTTTCGATATGGACATTGTTGTACTAAATGATTTTCTCCACAATTATAGCATTTTTTATTTGTTGTTATCTTGGTGTTTATCAAATTGGTTTTGGTGCTAACTTCTAGTGCTTTAGCAATGGCTTGTGTTAGTTCTTCTGCTGGTGGGATTTTATCTTCATTTCTTCTAGGTTGGTCAAATGCTAACAGGTCTTGGCCTATGTTATCTTCCAAATCTATTGCCTCTTTCACACATGCTCCTAGGTCAGGGCATCTTCTATAATATACCAAAGTTCTTAATTGGGCACTTCTTAATCCTTCTATGAATAGGGATACTTGTCTTGCCATGGAAGGTACTTCTTCTCTCGGACGTCTGTCTATGTACTGCTTGAATCTCCTAGCTGCTTCTCTGACATTTTCGTCTTTTTTCTATTTAAAGTTATGTATCAATGTAGTTGTGCTATGTTTGATTCCAGTTTTTGAGAATTCCCCAATGAAGGCTTCTAGGAAGGATTCAATATCTAGATACATTTCCTTTCTCAAGGGAATAAACCAAGATAATGCAGGTCATGTTAGGGTTAGACCAAATGCCTCAAATTGTACTTTGTAATCCTCAATCTCTTCTACTCTAATTAGTTGTCTGAATTCTGCAGCATGAGCATGAGGATCGGAATATCCTTCATATTGATTTTTCATGCATTTGGCTACTTGATAGGGTCTAACCATTCTGCCTTGATTTTGCCAATGATATCTTCTTCTCAAAGGAAAATCATTAAATCCTTCTAGTTCCTTTTCAAAAGGATTTGGGGAAGTATGTGTTCTCCTACCTTGTTGTTGTTCACCATTATTGTGAATTTCATGTGGTCTTGGCAAGTCTGATTGCCCTAGGTTCTGTTCCCAAGGTCTCTTGTCAGCACATTGTCCTAGGTCATTAGAATTTTCTGGGTCTTGTGAGAAGATGTATACACATCCCTGCCTATCCTCATATCCACCATCCTTAAATTGTGCTACTGATGTTATGTTCAGGGGAACTTCTAAATTTCTCAATCTAATGAGAAACTTATGCATTCCATCCTGATATACATAGGTTCCAAACCTATTTGTATACATGTATTTGAGGATGTTTCTATAATCCCCAGTTTCAGTGGACTCATTTGTTTCCTTTAAATTTTTTGTGTTGATTTCTTGCCCTAAATCTCTTTCTTGCAATTCCCCTACCACTGGCTCTATTTCCTTCCTTCCTAGTTCTTGCTTGGAATGTGTGTACAATTTATTACCAGACCTAAGGATAATTCAATTAATTTCACGATTTTGTGGTGAGAATCGTGATTTTCACGAGTCTATGATGAGAATCGTGTTTTTCACGATTTTGTGAAGAGAATCGTGTTTTTCACGATTTTGTGGTGAAAATCGTGTTTCTCACGATTCTGTGAAGAGAATCGTGTCTTTTCACGACTCTGTGACTAGAATCGTGTTTTCCACGATTCTGTGAAGAGAATCGTGTCTTTTTACGATTCTATGACTAGAATCGTGTTTTCCACGATTTTGTGAAGAGAATCGTGTTTTTCACGATTTTGTGGTGAAAATCGTGTTTCTCACGATTCTGTGAAGAGAATCGTGTATTTTCACAATTTTGTGACTAGAATCGTGTTTTCCACGATTCTGTGAAGAGAATCGTGTCTTTTTACGATTTTGTGATGAAAATCATGTTTCTCACGATTCTGAGAAGAGAATCGTGTCTTTTCAGGATTCTGTGACTAGAATCGTGTTTTCCACGATTCTGTGAAGAGAATAATGTTTTTCACGATTTTGTGGTGAAAATCGTGTTTCTCACGATTCTGAGAAGAGAATTGTGTCTTTTCACGATTCTTTGACTAGAATCGTGTTTTCTATGATTTTGTGGTGATAATCGTGATTTTCACGATTCTGTGCTGAGTCGTGATTTTCACAATTTTGTGGTGAGAATCGTGATTTTCACGATTCTGTGGTGAGAATCGTGATTTTCACGATTTTATTCCCAGACGATCGTGATTGCTCACAATCGTTAGAAACACGATTCTCTTATGAAAATCGTGCTCTGGGAATCGTGATTTTGTGCTTTGTTTCAAAGAATCGCGATTTTGTGTTTGACTATAGAATCGCGATTTTGTGTTTGACTACAAAATCGCGATTCTGACCAGTTTTTGAAAAAATTTTTAAGGTATTGATTTTCAAATTTTTGTTTCTACAATAGAATCATCTTAGTTATTTTTTAACATGCAATGAAAAAGTCTACTCAAATTTATTATTTTCTCCACAGAAAACTCAAAAAATCAGAACATCGCGATTCTGTGTTTTTGGCTATTTTATGTTTTTTTGTGCTTAATCATCATGTAGATTTAAAGAAATACAAAAAAACTGTATTGAGGACTCCTTACTTTGCTTGCTTGATTCCAGATCTGAGAAACCAGAGTTTTGTAGTGTCCACACAATCGCGATCCTGTGCAATTTCCTCAGATTTTTCACTTTTTTACTTGTCCAATTTTATTCCTCAATAGTTTTATGGTTTTAATCCTCAATTCCTACTTTTTATCATTTGTCATCATTAGTCACTCCCATTATCCCGCTGGTGAAAATCGTGATTTTGTACTTCTTTTCCACTTCTCCCACTTGATACTCAATCCTCACTGAGTTTTTAGAATTTGACTTCCCTAACTAACTCAACTTAATGAAATCTCTTACAATTACCTATCTCAAAACCCCAATATGCTCAAAATTCCAAAAATATTTCTCTTTACAGAAAATCGCGATTTTGTGCAGAGAGTCGTATTTTTTCTGTACTTCCTGTTTTTTGCAATTTTGAGTCTTCTTTCCTCTTGTTTCCCTTCAATACCCTTTACCAATTCCAATTCAGTTGTCACCTGCACTTTTATATCATTAACAAAGAATTATCCAGAGAATCGCGATCTTGTGAAGAGAATCGTGTTTTTTCTGATTTTCCAGTTTTTGGCACTTTTTTGCTTTCCTACCACCTTGTCTCTTTTACTCTTGATAACAAAACTTCAGTTCATCTTCCCAAGGAGAAAAGAATTTTTTTTGATTGTTTTAATGAATTTTATGAATTTTTTTAGTATTTTGCCCTAAATCAAGGTAAACACTTCACTTAGGGTTTTTTGTTTAGTGATCTATTGATCCTGTGTTCCCTGATTGGTTATAGTCCTTTATGCTTTGGCTATCAAAACAGTTCATGAGCAAAACTTCCCAAAGAAAAAATGTGTCAAGAAGTGCAAATATCAATTTTTGCAAAGATAAACTCAAACATTTTTTTTCAAGATGCAAATCAACTTTTTCTCAAGATTATTGCTTTGACTTAGTTAATAAATGGATCTTATCTACTTGCATCTAGCTACTTTACTTGACTTTACTCAATGCAATCATGTCATCTTCCCAAGATCAACAATTTCGCTTGGTACTTGGTCAAAAAGCACTCTACAAATGCAAAGATAGACACATTTTACCTTAGATTCAGCTTTCTTGATTCAGTTTTTCACACACCTGCACGTTACTTCCAAAAAATGATATGAGCAACTATCAATTTGCAAGAATTTCAACACTTCTTATTCTCAAAAGATTATCTATTGCTTTCTTTTCCCAAAAGACAAACAAAGAAATCTACCTTTTCATGTTTCCATTTCTTGATTAAAGAGTATTACCCTTTCAATGTGTTCAATACCATCAACAATAGAAGATCCAGCAAGGTCCAACTTCAATGAAGCTTTTGATATACTCCCCGGCAACGGCACCAAAAAATGTTTGTTGTTACCCTTTGGAGTTGTCCTCTCCAATCATTTAGCATAAAGAATCAACAATACATCTTAATTTTGTCAATCCTGGAAGTATACAAGAGACCATAGCCCCTTCTAGATCATAGAATCCAAGAAATAAGAGAAAATTGGCTGGATTTTTGAGAATTTTTGAAGATGAAGAGGAATTTCTAGGGTTTGGATTATCTTGAGCAATACTCCATCATTTTCAATGATCTTGGTGTCTAAAACATGTTATTTTCTCAGCAGAATACAATCATAAAGTCAAAACTAAAAAATGATACATGTAACCTTCAGATGAGATAATCGTGATTCTGTGAAATCAGACGATTTTCATCTTGAGCACCATTCTTCATCAACTTCTCACTCAACACATCAGTAATCAACTCTCTTCATACACATTCATCAGAAATACACAATAGAAGCTTACAAATCTCCATGGATACACATAGAATAGACTCAACAAATCAAAGAAACCACACAAAAGGAAGAAACACGATTTTTTGCAGGAAAGTCTCTCTTTACTTGGATAGCATGTAAAACAAATAACCAACCCTCTCAAAATAGAGGAAATTTTTTTTTATACATTTTCAAGTGTCCCTTTTCACACTTGAATTTTGGTCCTTTCCTCTTCTGATCTAAAAATATGCTATCTAGGAGTTTCCAAAAATTCTAGAAAAAATACATATGATTCTACACTACATAAGGAAGACTCTTCCTTAATTTTACATCAGTTGCATAAATATTTTTACAATTTTTTGGCATTTTACAATTATTTCTCATAAAAAATACTTCAAAAAATAGTTCTTCTAACAATCCTCACGAACATTGTGAACAATAAACCTTCGGATTGGGATCAGCAATTACACCATGCCTTATAGGCTTATCACGTAGCCTATAAAACAGTACTCAATGCCACACCATTCCAAATGGTATTTGGTTAGGATGTTGTGTTTCCTTTAGACTTTTTGATACCCATACTCAAAATCGCTCAGAAGTATGAGTGGATGGGTCATGAACTTTCCTCGAGAATACTTGATTTAGAACGATTGGGAGAGACGAGACTGGGAGTAGCAACAGGAATTTATGCCACTAAGAAGAGACAAAAAACCTACTTTGATGCTCATATCAAAGATAAAGGATTATGAGTAGGAGATTTGGTGCTAGTTTACACCTTGAAACAACATGCCCACAAATTAGAGAAATGAGGATACAGACCCATGATCATCAATAGGATATCGATTAACGGTGTTGTTCAACTAGCAACTCTCGAAGGTGAAGTAATGCCTAATTATATCAACAGATGCCGAGTTAAGATATATCAAGCACCCTTAACTGCAGAGATGCTTAAATGACTAACTCTTGCCAAGAAGAAAAAGGAATAAGAGGAACAAATCAGAGCTAAAGCCCAAGCAGAAGCATTGGAATGCATTAAGCGATTGTGACTACAAAGGAGAGGACTAGGTAGAGAACCTCAATCGGTGGATGCTCCACGATATCCAGTAGTTATGTGTCAAATTGGAGGAAGGGATATCTCGAGCATTATTGATAGGAGACCATTTGTTAATATCACTCTAAGACACGACCCCATGCACACGCAATGTAAGGTTTTAATCGACTCTGGTGCAGTGACGAATACAATTCGACTTGCTCTTTGTAGAGATTATGAAGTGAAGCCTCTTGAAGCATACCTCATAGGATTAGGTGGATTAGAAACCCCTTGCATAGGTGAGGTTGAGTTACCAAACTCCATCGAGGATGTGACCTTGACAGTAAAATTGTTGGTTTGCCATGATGACGACCTAATAGAACCTATGATCCTAGGCCAAGAATGGTTATGCCACTACTCGGTGAATTTAATTCTTTGCAGAAGTGTGCTTTATTTGGAACTTGCAGGACAGTATCATGAGATACCACTCAAATGTCGGTGCAGAGAGGTGTTGGACATGACAAAAGCACCACTACGTGTGGCCTCCATCCAACTTTGTGTGAGTCAACAAACCCTAGCAAACAAAAGCAGGAAATACTACTCATCTAGGAGAGGAGACTGAGCAGGCAGATAGGAACCAAACAAGTATGGTGGGGTAAGGCTCAACCTTCAGATGGGTGTGAACACTCACCACCTCTGGGCACATTAGCAGTGGATCTCCCTTCTTTTCCAAAATAGTGTGTGGATATGACATCTCACCCTAGGCGAGTAGCATGGCCACATCATCCACGTACTCAATGGTCAAGCACATCAGAGTGGCCCACAACTATTGCCACCAATACCATTGAAACTCATGTGGTGACTTCAATGATTATCTCTAACTCTTTTATCTTCACGGTTACTAGTTTGGGCACTAAAGATATCTACACTACATCTGATTTTGAGATCCTGGATTTGTTGTCCAATGACTTTCAATTTTTCGACACACAAGTGGTTTCTCAAGAATTTGAACACCCCACTTACCCCACAACACCCTCAGAGGGAGAGAACACTGATTCTAAAGACGACGACGATGACCGTATGGTCACATATGAAGGAGATGCTGACACTAAAGCAAGCGAGGAAGAAGCACATCAGTTGGAAGTACAAGCGAAAGCTCAAGGGGAAACTAGTATGTATGAAGAGGAGATGGCAGAAGCAGCAGCATACACCATAGCCATTTGACGGCTCCATAACACTATGATTAAGGTTTGGGCAAGGACCAAAGTGACTGAAGAACAAAACAAAGCCATCTTGCAGTAGGAGTTGGCCAATGGTGGCTTCGAGGAAACTTTAATCTCAGCCATACATGAATTGGTTCAGTCAGTAGGTGTGCCGGAAGCCTTACGATATTTTATACAGAAGCCCCTACTCAGCTTTGACCCTCGGCGAATTCGAATTCTTAAATGACCGGGCACATATATTCATGTACTAACTGATCCTATCACATCAGCACCCCTTGTGGGTTCTTCTACCATTGACCTTATAGCAAGTGAAGTTACCACTCACGAATACACTATTAGTGAAACCACCCCTTCTCACCCATCGCCACTTCAATCCTCCCTTGACATGGTAGAGAGCCCCAATGTTCGTATTCCATCCCCCCTTTCCATTTGGCCCTCGATATCTAGTCCTATTATGACTACTCCTCCCCTCACCTCTATCTCCATTCCACCTATGCTTATGCTCTTGGAAAACAATGTCCCAATAGCCCAGATAGCTGCCAGTATGAAGAAAGTATAGTTATTTTGTTTAGAGCTTCTACAAGAAAAGCACGTGGGTGCTATGGTTAACACACTTACCTTCCAGCCATGTGGCGCGAGTTCGATACCCACGTGCTGCAGCGTTCACAAAATAGTTTTATTGAAAAACAGATGGACAATGAATGCGAAGACAAGTGGATTTTTCGTAATTGATTTAGCGATCATATTGTAGCAATCGCAATGTATTTTTTCTTTTCGGATTATATCAATGAGAGCTTTTGGAGATCGTTGTTCTAATTGCTTTTGGTAGAGCTTTTCAAGGACAATCAAACTACTATATAAGAAGCCATTGGGCTCATTATCAAGACATCCTTCACCTAACTTTCAACACAAGCCTTGAGCTTGGACCTCAATAGAGGTGGTGTTTCGTCTAGCACATGGGGCAGCCATGGTGCTAACTTGAAGCATGTTGAGGAGCGGCTATGGAGTTCTTCTTGGAGTTCTTCTTGGAGAAGATGAAGAGTGTGCTCACACTCTTGCTTATGAAGAGGAGGTTATCTCTTGTTCATGGAAAGAAGACTTGGTTATTAGCAGCTTGATGGTGAGGATCGGCTAGCTACATGGTGTAAAAACCACTGGTGGACACACGAGTGTCATAGCAACCAGCCCAATTTGAGTCAGAAAAAGCATGCAAATTTGGCGGTAGTGATCCCCCCTTGGGATAAAACAACCCAAGTAGCCACGTACCACTCAAGTAGCGAAAGATGCGCTTAACCGCCTGCCAATGCTTGACTCTAGGGCAATGCATAAATCTGCTCATCTGTGAGACAGCAAATTGAATATCTGGCCGAGTAATGCATAAGTAAATCAAGCATCCAATAGCCTGTTGATAGAGAACATCATCAAATGCATCTCCAGCATCATGAACACTCAATCTTAAACCTGTCTCCATAGGAGTGGCATAGGCTTACAGTCTTCAAGGCCAAAACGTTGCAATAATGTGTCAATATATTTCGTTTGACACAAAGCCATTCCACCATCAACTTGCATAAACTGAATGCCCAAATAGTGATGCAAATGCCCCAAATATGACATCTCAAATGAGGCATGCAAATCAGCCTTGAAATCAGCAATATGCTTCTCAATAGGACCAGTGAGCAGCATGTCGTCAACATAGACAACAATGATCAGAAGCACATCATTAGCACGCTTAACATATAAGGTGCTTTCAATTGGAATGTTCTCAAAACCATGTGCAACCAGATAGGCATGTATCTTCTCATATCAAGCACGTGGTGCTTGATTTAAACCATATAATGCCTTCTTTAACCTCCACAACTGGTTTTCATGCCCTTTTTGCACAAAGCCACGGGGCTCAAAAACATACACTTCTTCATGCAAGTCACCATTCAAAAATGTTGTTTTAATGTCCAACTGATGTACATTCCAACCATGATGGGCTGCAAGTGCACAAATACTCCGAACAGTAGTCATACGGCATGTAGGTGCAAAGGTCTCATCAAAATCAATGCCTCTTTCCTGCGCATAACCCTTTGCAACAAGCCTAGCCTTATACCTCTCAACTGTACGATCAGGCTTACACTTTAGCTTGTATACCCACTTAGTGCCAATGGCCTTCTTGCTAGGAGGCAAGTCACATAAAGACCATGTATTATTCTTCATTATAGCATCATATTCAGATTGCATAGTAGCCATCCAATTTTTTGAATTCTGTGCTTCATCAAAAGAAACAGGCTCATTCTCATCATAGAGACTAGATGCAGCCATAGCATAGCAATCTGATGTAAAGGAGGCACTATGAGAGCCTGAGCGAGTATGATATGACAAAGGTGCATCTAATCTGCTGTCACACAAAGTCTGCACCAGCCATTTTGGCATAGTTTTTGCCTGCTCAATATCAACTCTCTCATCAACAAGTGCATCATGTAAATCTGCATCAGAAATGGAATGATTTGCGGCATCATATGAAACCTTCAAAGACTGAGAAGTTGCCTCATTAGGACCAGCACTAGACTGTCCACCTGTAAAAGAGGCATCAAAGTATCATACATGTCTTTGGAGCTAACAGATGTCTCCTTAGTACATGAAAGCAATGGCTGAATAGCATCTTCCACAAAGACAACATCACGGCTAACCAGAATGTGTTTAGTCTGTGGATGATACAGATGATAGCCTTTACTTTTAGAAATGTACCCAACAAAAATACATTTTACTGCCTTATCATCTAATTTTATGCGATGTTGTTCAGGCACTAGTGCATATGCCAAACAACCAAAAACATGCAGATGTGCAACAGATGGCTTGCGGTCATGCCAAGCCTCATATGGAGTGATAGACTGCAGTGCTTTAGTGGGACACCTATTCAATACATATGCTGCACACATGACAACCTCAAGCCAGAAACTATGAGGTAAAGCCTGACTCTTGACCATACACCTCGCCATCCCATGAGAGACCTATTCTTTCGTTCAGCAACTCCATTCTGTTGAGGTGTATACGGCACTATACACTGGTGTTTTATCCCATGTTCAGCTAGAAATGCATTAAAATCAGAAGACATATATTCCCCCCCTCAATCAAAACGGAGGGTACCCATTTTACATGCTGACAGATTTTGAGCCAAAACCAAAAACTGTTTGAAGCACATGAACACTTCAGACTTTGCTTTGAGTGGATATACCCATGCATGCCTGGAAAAATCATCAATGAAAGTCACGAAGTAAAGGTAATTTCCAAGAGAGGGTGTCTGCATAGGACCACAAACATCACTATGTACAAGCTGCAATTTCTGTGTAGCCCGAACTGAACCATCTTTTGGAAAGAAGGAACGCTACATTTTGCCCAAAATACAACCTTCACAAACATGTTTTCTAGGTGACTCAAGTTTGGGCAATGAGGACACCATTTCATATTTGTGCAGGCGTAGCAAACTAGCAAAATTCAGATGACCAAAGCATGCATGCCAAAGCTTTGCATCTGACATAGCCTGAGAATCATTTACTGCACATGCCAAATCATTCTCATATCTTTGATAGTCTATGAGCTTGTACAGTCCACAACATAAAATGCTAGAAGCAATAATCACATTGCCATTTGACAGATCATGAACTATACACCTGTCGTCAACAAATTTCACAACCAAGCCAATCTTGGTTAATGCAGAAACTGATAACAAGTTCTTTTTGATCCCTGGCACAAATAAAGCATATGAAAAAGTCAAAGAACTACCATCAGCAGTAGTCAAAATGATCTTACCAACTCCCATAACAGGATAAGAGGAGTTGTTGGCGCATGTAATAGTATTCCCTGTAGGGGCAGGCTCAAGTGAAGAGAAGAAACTGCGCTGCGAGGTAATATGTTTGGTCGGCCCACTGTCAAAATACCAAACATCTGAGTCTACTACAGACATGCACTGCTCATGAGAAGATGGGTCAAAACTACAGACAATAGTAAACGCCCATTCTTCTTCCTGCACAAGATTTGCAAACTCTATTTTTGGTGTAGAGGCCTCTGCAACAACCATTCCAGCCTCTTTCTTCTTTGCCTCTTTAGCAGCCAGTTTTGGATAGTTCTTTATGATATGATCATTCCCTTTACAGTACTTACAAAACAATTTCTGCTTTTTTGATTTCTTCTTATCTTTATCTTCCTTCTTCGAATATGCAGAATTAGCACATTTTTGCTTACTACTTTAAGAGCTCCATTTTCCTTTGCCCTTCTGACTAGCCAGGAAAGCTTGATCTACGACTCGCATAATGGACCTGTTTTGCCTGGACTGATGTTCCTGCAACAGAACAGAGACTAACTCCTCAAATGATAAGGCATTTGGATTGCCTTTCATCATCAACCAAAGAGTAGAAGCAAAACTCTGATATGAATCAGGAAGACCATTCAGAACGGTCTGCACAAGTGAGCTATCTGGTATAACTTCATCAGCAGAAATCAACTGTTCCTTCAAGTCTTTGATCTTCGTTAAGAAACTGTCCATAGAATCACCTTCATTCATGTGCTCACTCTCCAACTGTTTTCATAGGTAAGCAACACGAGCCTCATTCTTAGCTTGGTACAATGTGGTAAGTGTATCCCAAGCATCCTTAACTGTTCTACAAGAGCAAATGTGAGGAATAATGGCACGTTTGACAGACAAAGCTATCAATGCATGTGCCTGGGCATCTCTGCCATCCCAACGAATCTTCTCTACAGTAGGTGCAGTAGAAATGCAGCACGAACAGGAATCTACGGAATATCATCTTGATTGAGAAGTGGAGTTAGCCAAAAGAAATTCAAGTAGATACTATCACATTTCACTCGGGTAGAATAAGAAGATTTGAAGTATCAACTTGCAGTTTTTGGAGTTCTCAAGGTGAGAAGTTTGTCCACTTACGTTTCAAGTAGGAGTTACAGATTCTTGGGATTTGTTTGAAGAGAAGTTTTACAACTTTGTAAGAAGCATGGACACTTGGAAACATTCAGGTAGGAAATCAAACATTCAGTCATGAAGGTTTGATGAGAGCAGATTCCACACAAGAGAGATCATTGATCTTGAATAGATCTTGTATAATCTTGAGTATTTATGAGTCAGTTGTCTATCCTTTGTTTGTGAAGATTCTTAGCATTGGAAGAAGTAAGTCAAAAATTTAGGTTCTATCAGATTTGTGTTACAGAGGAATAGAAGAAGATACTTGTTATGTTACAGAAGGTTATGAATTCTATAAAGCTTTCCGCAAGGTTTTGTTATGTTAGGTTCAGCTAACCTTATTCTACAATTTGGAAAGCTGAGGAATGACATGGAAAGCTATTGGCATATGTACAGTGCTAATAAAAAGGGTTCAAGGATTTTGTTTCAGATACAGGTATTGATCAGTGAACATCAGATTTATGAAGGAAAATGTTCCAGATTTCGTAAAGTCTGATATATTTGAAGAATATTGGACACTAGTGTTAAACCATCCAGGGGGTGATGAAACATGAAGACTTATTTTAAGCCATATCTAAAAGAATGCAGAGTCATACCTACAGGTATTCCTATTTTAGGTATTCCTATATTTCCTTTGTCAGTTTCTCTTTATGTTAGAGCTTTGAAAGAAGAAGGAAGAAAAAGAATGTTTGGAGAAAGTTCTTGTTAGGATGTTCCTGTTCAGGAGAAGGTTCCAGAGTTCTATTGAAGAGAAGCTTGATATTTCAGAGAGGTATGTTTTAGAAGTGTGCACATTTATGTTTATACCAGATTCTGAAGGAAAGAGGTATGAAAGACTTACAGATAGAACAAGGATGATGACATGATGACATCATAGATATGATCTTTTGATGAATCTCATATTTCAGTTGATTTCAATTGATTTGAGTTGATTTCACTTTAGTACAGTCAGAGATGAACCAACAATCTTCATAATACACTAAGTTGTGAGTTGTCAGTCACAGGTTCCAAGATTCAGTTCTTGATTTTTTTTAGTGTATTTACATGATGCAACAAAAGTACATTGAGAAACCTTTTTGGAAGGTAAATGCAAATATATGGATCCTAGTGTATGTTTTCAGGTTTTTGAAAATAGGAGATAGTAGGTTCGGAGACACTTCATGCTATATTTGTTGTCAAGCAGTGATTGCTTGATGTGTACACTATTGGATATCTAGTTTGCATATTTTCTCACGTATTATGGTTCATATTCAGCAAGTTCAGATGTTTAAAGGAAAGTCAAAATTCAATTTCTAAAGAAGACTTTTGAAGAAAAGATTTGAAGGTCAGTTTTGAAGTGCTGGAGTACAAGCTTGAAGCTTGTGATAATTTGCAGCTTTGATAGTTTGCAGATTCAATTCAGTTTGTACCATTGTAACATTGCAGGGGGGATTGTTGGAAAACAATGTCCCAATAGTCCAGCTAGCTGCCAATATACAGATAGTATAGTTATTCTGTTTAGAGATTCTACAAGAAAAGCACGTGGGTGCTGTGGTTAACACACTTACCTTCTAGCCCTGTGGCGCGAGTTCGATACCCGCGTGCAGCAGCGTTTGTGAAATAGTTTTATTCAAAAACAGATGGATAATGAATGCAAAGACAGGTGGATTTTTCGTAATTGATTTAGCGATCATATTGTAGCAATTGCAATGGATTTTTTCTTTTCGGATTAAATCAACGAGAGCTTTTGGAGATCGTCGTTTTAAGTGCTTTTGGTAGAGCTTTTCAAGGACAACCAAACTACTATATAAGAAGCCATTGGGCTCATTATCAAGACATCCTTCACCTAACTTTCAACACAAGCCTTGAGCTTGGACCTCAATAGAGGTGGTGTTTTGTCTAGCACATGGGGCAGCCATGGTGCTAACTTGAAGCATGTTGAGGAGCGGCTATGGAGTTCTTCTTGGAGTTCTTCTTAGAGAAGATGAAGAGTGTGCTCACACTCTTGCTCATGAAGAGGAGGTTATCTCTTGTTCATGGAAAGAAGACTTGTTTATTAGCAGCTTGATGGTAAGGATCGGCCAGCTACATGGTGTATTTGAAGATTGTCTTCTACACGAAGATTTCGGGTTACTTCAAAGACATTGGATGGTGGTTAACATAAGATTTCCATCTTATGTTAGGTATTCAGGTACATATTCTCTTTATGCACACAGGTACTACTTGGTGTTTATGAAGGCAGTAACATCCATATCAGAAGGAGTCCTATTCCGCATAGGTACAAGAGAATCAGTACGGTTATGCTTTATGCATATTTGGATGAGGTGTTTGAGAAGATGTGTTCACATGAGTTTGAGGATTTCCAACAGCAAACTTGTTAGCATTCTTTGCTACTTTTTAAGTATGTGATCTTTTCACACACGTATCTGACATAGGGTCTTCCATAGCCTAAGGTTAGATGAGGGTTTGTTGATTATCAGTTTCACACTGATCCTTCCTCTTTAAGTCACTCATATTCACTCTTGTATAACCTATTAGGTCACACATCTCATGTATATTTAGATTTTTGCCCATACATCTCAATATGTTTATTACATTTGTACATTCACTCATTCATCTATTTCTCATCACGTAGAGTGGTTGAGAGTTTTGCTCCCACGTTGTACATTGAACATTGGTATATATGATAGTGTGAGGAAGCCTTCGCTTGCGTAACACTTTACACGTGTTATCTAGTCTCTCTCTATCTTTATTTCATCATCTGTATGATTAAGTTGTGGTATGTTCATGTTTTGTCAATATTGAAGATTGCTAGATTCTGTGTTGTATATGTTGGACCTATGGAACCATGGACCTGTGATATGAGCCAAGGGCCTACCTCATTTCCAACATATGCCACCTGCCATTTCCCGGCCCCCTCATTTTCCCTCGTATACCACTAACCCTTTATACTCCTTTGCTATGTCTACGCCATCATCCTCATCTTACTCCTCTTTCACATCTTTTTTGTATCTGTGAACCTCACCTTTTCCATTTGTATGCCCTCTCAAGAACTCCACCAATAGGTCCCCTTCTTATGGCCACCAAGCACACCACCTCACTCACCTTTCACGACACAATCGCACCCCCACCTCGCACAATCGCACCCACATCACTCTTTCACATTGCTATCAGTGAAGGTACCATCACCAAATGGAAATCTCACCCACTGCTTCACTAGATGCACATTTACATGCATCACCCACATCACGGAGCACACTTCACATGTCACCTATTTGCACATCTGTTACATCACTTGTCATGCCATCCACCATCCCTACCCCAAATCCCACTCCCAGTGCATTACAAACCACCCCGCATGCGTCATTTCCCACCTTTGCATCATTGTCATCATCCACTATTGATGTTGCCATCCAGCAGATGATACAGTGTCTTCAACAGATTAATGTAGAGTATTCATCGCTAGGGCAACATCATTCGGCCATCCAACAGACTACACAAGATTTGCAGCACGCTTAGATGCACTCACTTTACAGAAGCATGACCTCTAATATGAAGTATCAGAACCTGGAAACAAAGCATCAGAAGCAACAACAAACTCTTGAAGCTCAAGTACAAGAACGCGTCAAAGAAGTTGAATCCTAGTTAGATGTTTATTTGATGCGCAATGCTCAAATGTCGTGAAATATGGTGCTCCTTCGATGACATCTCAACGCAGCCAAGGAGGAAAATCAATGCCTCCAACAACAAAACTGCAAGAACTTTGAAGCCACCTTGGATAATCTGGAGACACCCCTTAACCCCTCTCATTTTCAAGCCGTTCCTTTGAAGTCAATGTAGATTCTCTTGGAAGACCATGCATGGGTACTCGAGGATTATGATCGCCTACAAGAAGAATGTTGCACACTCAAAGAGACAAATAAGAACTTGTTGCTCAAAGATTCATTAGGGTCTGTTATGTGCTACGTATGAAAGTACAAGAATTACAGACCCAGGTATCCAACATGACGGATCCCCCTCAACATCTTAGCTATAGGACTGAATGTCTCATCATAAACTATGAAATAAGTTTGGGCGTAGCCTTTCACCACCAGTCTAGCTTTGTATCTAGCTATACTTCCATATGCAAGCTTCTTCACTTTATAAACCCATTTATTTCCAATTACCTTCTTACCATTTGGTTTAAGAACAAGTTCCCAAGTATTGTTATCCTCTAGGGCATTGAATTCTTCCTTCATTGCTTCTTCCCATCGCTTCTTACCTTTTGCTTCATCATAGTTCTGAGCGTCTTCATCATCTTTGACCATATATGCATAGTTCTTCTCAGTTATGTAAGAAGTATCATAAGAACACCTTTCCTGTCGCCTTCTTCTCCTAGTTGACCTCCTTGGTTCACATTATTCATGTGTGTCTAGATACACCTCTTCATCAAATATAGGAGCTTCTTCATTTCTTCTTGTTAATCCACTTTTGGATGTACTTTCTTGCATATACTCTTCATCTCCATTCACCCCCACACTTGATTTTCCTTTCTCACATCTTCTTACCTATTCTTCAAATTCTTCAACTGTATGACTTTGGTTCGCATAGCAACGTTTCTATTCATCAGATGTAACATCTCTAGAAACAAGAAATTGTTTGGTTAGAGGATTCCACAACCTATAACCCATCTGCTTTTCATCATAACCAATGAACACATATTTTTCTGCCTTTGGTTCAAGTTTATGTCTAATTTGTGATGGCACATAAGCATATGCCATTGATCCAAACACTTTACAATGATGTAGTGTTGGTTTTTTACCCCACCAAGCTTCATATGGAGTCTTTCCATTTAGAGTTGTACATGGTAATCTATTTACAAGATATGTAGCTATATTTACTTCCTCACCCAAAGATAATTAGGAGAATTCTTCTCCTTTAACATAGCTCTAGCAAACTCAACCAAAGTCATGTTTCTTCTTCTACTACACCATTTTGTTGTGGTGTATACATGTAGGTTATTTCTCTCTTAATATCTGCATTCCAAAGATAATCATTGAACTCTTGGGAAAAGTATTCTCCCCCTACATCAGACCTTAGTCTCTTAAGCTTTTGACTTGTGAATCTCTCTGCATATGCACGAAAATGCTTGAAAGCTCCAAACACTTTTGATCTTTCCTTCAAAACATACAGATTTATCCATGTTGTAGCACCATCAATGAAAAGAACATAATACCTTAAGCCACTGATAGATCCTTCTTTTGTTGGTCCCCATACATCTGTATGAATGACCTCTAGTACTCCATCATTTTTGAATCCTTTCTTCTGAAATGGTAACGTGTGTGCTTTTCCCATTCGCCATGCTTCACATTTATAAATCATATGTTGACTCTCCACATTTGGTAGTCCTAGTACAGACTAATTTGCAACCATAGATTTAATTTATGTTTCATTGAATTGACCTAATCTCTTATGCCAAGGATCAAGTTCTGTAATCACTCCTTCACCATGTGTGAATAGAGCTTGACCAACGTTCCCTTGCACTCTTAAAGTAAAGAGTATATCTTCTTTCTTACCATAGAATATCTGATTATATCCATTTTCTAGATCTTCAATAAATACTCCTTCTTGAAGACCTTTTCGAACTATCTATCCCACACTAATCAATTTTTTAGGTATTGTGGGGACATACAAAACATTGGTTAGCAAATCTGCTCCATTCTTGCATTTTGCTTTTCCAATTGAATGTACACTATGTTTTCATCTATTTGAATTTTATGACTAGAAATGCCTTTTTCCAATTCTGACATCAATTATATGTTTCATGACAGATAATTAGAACATCCAAAGTCAATGTAAAATACTTTTAGATATTCTTTATCTGATGTGCTGATTGAAGTCATCATCAATGTTGTATGACCTTCATTCTATGTGTCATTTGCATAATTGTAGTAGGTGGTGTTGTAGGATTGATTCCGTCCCCAACTTCTTCCTCCACCTCTACCATAGCCTCCTCTTTGACTTTGTCTACCTCTCTGAGAATAACTTTGATATCTTCCACCTGTGCATCTACTATTGTTATTCTGATTTTTATTTGATCCTTGCAGATTATGCCAACACTCATGAGCCAAATGATTACTCAATCCATAGATCCAACAAGCCTTCTTATTGTTATTTGGATTACCTCTTCCTCTTCCAAAACCTCTAGCTCATCCTCTCTGAGTGCTTCTACCTAATGCATAATAAACTTGAGAAATCGATTCCTCTTCATCCTTTGCTTTATCTTTATCTCCTTTCTTCTTGTTCTGCATGTACATTGCAGAACTTTGTCCTTTATCTCCATCTCCCTTCAAGTCTTGCTCAAATGTGAGCATCAAACCAAGCAATTGATTCAAATCTCGAAAATAATGATTCAAAGAAAGTTATGTTGACAAGACAAAAGTTTTCCACCTTTCATCTCCTCTCAAACCTACAAGAAATTGAGCAATCAATCTGTGATCTTCAACATCTTCATCTATGGATCCAAGACTATCTGCTAGATCCTTCACCTAGTGACATAATCACTAATACTTTGACTTGGCTTCTTCTTGAATTTGACCATAGACTTGCTTTCCTTGCTTTGGTAGTAGTTTGGAAATGATATTCCAATGCATTCCATATATCTTTAACTGATTCCAATCCCTCATGTAAATTATCTAAAATTGTATTATAGATGTAGGCTTTTGCACTTGCATCCTTCTTCTACCAATGCTTTAAAGCACCCAATTCCTCTTTCTTTGGTTGGCTTTCATCTTCAAATACTAGCTTCCCTTCTTCACCTATTATGTACACCATGAGATCCTTACTCATGAGTATGGCTTCCATTCTCATTACCCATGCATGATAATTATCTCTATCGAGTTTGTCAATGGAGATATGATCTCCCATAATTCTTTGCTTCTGCTTCAACCTCTAATTTTAAAGGCTAAAGAATAATGGATTTTGGAGTTCTTTGTGTATGAATATACTTTTTAGGCAATCTTCTGATGCCTTGTGTCTTTGAATGCTTGAACTTTCAAAATTTAATGAAAACTCTCCAAAACTTCTCGTACCTTTGATGCCTTCTACTCTCTAAAACCTTTCTGCTCTGATACCACTTATTGATGTATGAAACATCATAAGAAATGAATTAATGTAACACTAGACAACCTCTATGGTCACATTAACTCAATGCTTCTCCAAACTTTGAGAAATGATTGCTCAAACTAAGAACTTTGCTTCTACAAAAATTCTTAGTCACTATAATGACATACCTTCAATGTTATTCTTATTTCTCTCGGCACAAATATTATTTAGCCAAGATTTTTTGGTTGATGAAAGCAGAAGAGAAGAGCTTTCCAACAATCTATTAGTTGCTAAAAATGCTTCTCTTTATGGCCTTCACAAGATGACTATGTCTAACTGTCAAAATAGGAAATTCTCCCTATTTAAGTAAAAGCGCCTATCTAAAAATAAAAGTTTTCAACTTAGCATCGACTTGCAACAAGAGTTAAATGCCATGCATCCAATTGGTGTGTTTTCAGCCACTTTTTCAGGACCTGAAATACCCCCGTGAACCACAGGTATGAAGAAAACCACTTTTATGTGGGAATTCGATGCCAAGCATCGACTTTATGCTCAAACTCGATGCTAGGCATCGACTTGCTTTAGAAACCTCTTGATTTTAACAAACTAAACCAACATATGATGCACATGGAAGAAGAAAGAACTTATGAGCTCAAACTCAATGCCAAGCATCGAGTTGCTTGGAAAACTTGAAATTTTAAAATCATCACCATAATAGACAAAGCATGGAGGTGGAGGAGAGATTCTCATACACAAAACTTTTACTAATGCTTCTGATAGCTATGGAAACTCAGAAATTATGGGTGCTTTCTCACTCTAAGAAGCTCGACTATACTTACTCATACAAATCTCTCTATCTCACATTCTCTCACTCTATCTCTCTCTCTCTCTCTCTTTGTCTCGCTCTCCGCATTTGTTGATACAAACTAACTTCAGTATAGATTTTCTCAATTTGTGTCTTTTTGAAAATTCTAGAACTAAAATTAAATCTAACTTTACAAATATAGTACATGTGTGAAATTGTCCCTTCACACACATGTGATTTTCTTCTTAGACTTTGACCTTCAACTTTATGTCCAATTTGTGATTGATTCTCTAATAGAATATAGCATCAAACTCATTTAGATGAGCAACAACACTATTTGTGTCCATAACAAGGTCATATAATTTTCTTATTAGATACACTTTATTTGATGTCATCTCTTTTTCATATGTATTGCATAACATCTTTCAAAGTTCCTCTGCACTTTCACAGTCTAGTACTATAAAGTAAACATCATGTGCCAGGTGAAAGCGAATGGTAGACCTAGCCATTTCACCTAACTCATCCCAATCATCTTCATCCATGTCAGCAGGCTTCTTTGAAATTCCATTTACTGGCTTCCATTGCCTCCTTTGAATCAACACACCTTTAATCTAATTCTTCCATAGAGCAAAGTTTCTGCCATCAAATTTTGGGATCTCAAAATGGTCTTTTCCCTGTAAGTTATAGCTCCTCCTCAAAACATTAGCACTAGAACATCATCCACCAGATGTGCTTGAGACCTCTGATGCAATGATGGTAGAGAACTAAATAATAATGGAGCTAGAAGAGTCCAAACACCAATGATTAAGTGTATCAAGGAGTAAATTGAACACTGTATAGTTCACTAAACCATGTTGATATATTTTGGTAGTGATGTGTGTGAACACACTAGGACCGTCAGGGCACTTTTTTCCCTCTTTAGGAGGTTTTCTTCCCCCGGCTTGTATATACGCATATTGCCCTAATGGGCTAATTATCTTTGTACATCCTCTAGTAATACATTCAGTATTGTGTGTTGTGCTCCAAGCTTCTTCTTCTTCCCTGTGCTGTTCACGTGCTTCCGCAGACATCTATCTCCAACAATTTGTATCAGAGCAGGTCGTCGCTTCATCTAGGGCACCGTCGACACTCCTCTATTTGCATTCTCAAAATCGCACAAATTTTGGTGAGCATACTCAGCGTGTTTTCGAGATCAAAACTACTTCACTTTGTGGTGCCGAAATTGCAATCTCAGCTCGTTTCGACCTTCGAACGCACTATCGTAGTGTTTATGCAGGCTATTTTGTCTTTTTGTGCCAAAGGTATATACCAGTTTTTGTTCGCCAGTATAAGCGCCTCGAAGTCTGCTACAGGTCTAGCGGAATTTATCTGGGCAGTTTTGTTCAACTTTTTGAGATACAGTCAATTTTCTGCATCAAGGTATTTTAGTCACATGCCATGGCTGAAAGTAGTTATGTATTCTGTATGTTGGTTGTTGAGGATACGTTGGATGGTACCAACTACCCATTATGTGGGATTTGAACTCATGACCTACCAGCTAGGAGTATGATGGGCTAACCACTTGCCCCAAAAGCCCTGGTTGAGTATTACTTCCTAATCCTCCCTCTTAGGGTGTGGTTCAACCATCTCTTGCTGGTTATATCTTGAGTCTAACACTCTCTTCCCCTTCTAGAGATCATTGTCCTCAATGATCAATCCTTGCTCTCCCCTTGGATTGATGTCCTCACCCTCACACAGTCTCTTGAACCATCTTGTCCTCATCACTTTGCCTACAAACTTGCCTTGCTCTCAACCTTGGTGTCTTGAGCCTTGCCTTTCTACTTCTTGGCCACTTACCTACGGACTTGCCTTGCTCTCAACCTTGGTATCTTGAACCTTGCCTTTCCGCTTCTTGGCAACTATCCTATAGACTCCCTCGGTCTCTTGAACCTGGTTATTGCCTATGCTACATAAATTAGATCCCAAATCTAGTGTCTCCATTGGAATGCTCATTCTAAGAGCTTTCCAACGATATATTATACGTCGAAATCCGAACTACGGATTGGAAGATACACTCAAATCTTTGTTAAGCTTACCTTTGAAATCGACACGCGCGCCTTCCATCTGCCTTGCCCAAGTCACTTCCTTAGCTCTGATACCGATTGTGGGATTTGAACTCATGACCTACCAGCTATGAGTATGATGGGCTAACCACTTGCACCAAAAGCCATGGTTGAGGATTACTTCCTAATCCTCCCTCTTAGGTTGTGGTTCAACCATCTCTTGCCGGTTATATCTTGAGTTTAACACATTATGGGCTTATATGATGTGACATTTGTTGGTTGAAAAAGGACTGTGGAACATTGTGCAGGGTGTTGAAAAACATCCTATCACACCTGCAACTGTTACAACTATAGGTACTGAAGCTGATGTAGAAGATCTCGAAGATGAAGATATTCTGCATATTTATGTTCATGTTGCAATTTCTGTTGCACCTACCGTAGAGCAGATTCGCTGGGATGGCAAAGATGCCCAAGCACATGCATTGATAGATTCTTCTATCAAACATGCCATTATCCTCACATTCACTCTTGCAAAACAGCTAATGATGCTTGGGATACACTTACCACATTGTATCAAGCTAGGAATGAGGCTCGTGTTGCTTACCTCTGAAAGCAATTGGAGAGTGAGCACATGAATGAAGGTGATTCTATGGACACTTTCCTAACGAAGATCAAAGACTTGAAGGAACAATTGATTTCTGTTGATGAGGTTATACCAGATAGCTCACTTGTGCAAACCGTTCGGAATGGTCTTCTTGATTCATCTCAGAGTTTTGCTTCTACTCTTCGGTTGATGATGAAAGTGTGAAGAGAGATGGTGGATGCAATCCAAAGATGAGTTCGTGCTGCTACAACCAGCTTCACACCAGCCAATTGAGACTTCAAAGTTGATTAGTAGACCCTTTGAGCTTCCTAAATCCACCAAAAATCAGCCAAGTACTTTGGAACATGTATCTCAAAAGTTTCACTCAAGACAGACAAGTTGCAAGATGACCAGCTCCCAAAAACTTGCTATTTTGGAACATACACCTCCTGGAAAAACTCAATAGTGCTCTCAACTTGGTAGGAATTAGATAAATTCCTTTTGGAGATAGCAAACAGACTTAGCAATCTTCCCAATCCAAGTTAAAACACTTCAAATGATTAAGTGAGCATTGAGAACAAGATTCATCAATTTCTGGAACATGCCCACCATTCTCGGGGCTCTCGAGAGATAGATGAGTGAGTTGTAAAATGCAGATATCTCCCAAATTATAAATCTAATGACAATGAAACTTTGTATGCAGAAACTAGAGAGTAAGAGCTATCCAACGCACATTAAAATACTCATAAATATTGAGTAGAACTTGAGATATGACATTTTGAAGTTAGTACTCTGAGTGAGTATAGCAGAGAACAAAACAGAGAAGTAGATAATGATAAATGTATAGATTCACATATGATTACAACCACATTGGCAATGAATATTTGCACAATGGGAGTAGAATGATAGAGCTATGGAGTAAGCTCTTCAATCTCTACAAAATGACATGAAATAGTCACGTACAAAGCTTGCTAATCGCCTCTTCCTTCTTGCTCTTTTTATAGCTTTTTTTGGAGGGAGTTTTGAATTCGAATTCAAATGGCTCCACCTAAAAGTGACCCCCAAAGTTAGGAGATATTACCTCAGCTCTAAAATTCGTGGTTTTAGGTAGTTAGAGCCACGACTTTTCTTTTACATCATGGATGAGGTAAGCCATCCTTTTCCTTTTGTCTTTTTTCAATTACAAGAGATAAAATGTACTCTTTTACAAGAGGTGTTCACATGACTACACATGTGACTTACAAATGATCATAATATCAAGCATATCAAGCATGTAGGCTTGGGTAAAATGCACCAACAGCTCCCCCTCAAGCCTAACGTGTTGGGCCTCCAAATAAGTCTTCAATTGTCCTTGATTTCCTGCAAGCCAATCATCAACTTGAATCTACTTAACTTTGAACCATCAAGAGCTTTAGTCAACATGTCTACACATTGCATATCTGTAGAGACATAGGATAGTTGAATATCCTTGCTCATTAGCTTCTCCCTTACATAATGGTAGTGGACTTCAATATGCTTGGTTCTAGCATGGTATACCAAATTAGCTGCTAGATGTAGTGAGCTTGTGTTGTCACCAAAAATGTGAGGTGTTGAAGAATGAAGTCCAAGATCTGTGTACAAAGACTTTAACCACATGATTTCTTGGGTTGCATTACAAACCTCTATATTCGGCTTCAGTAGAAGATAATGCCACGGTTGGTTGCTTCTTGGATGACCAAGAAATGGTTTTTGAACCTGCAAATGATATATACCTGGATGTGCTTCTTCTATCATCTCTACATCCAGCCCAATCTACATCTGAGTAGACCTTTAGCTCAATATCTGAAGTAAATGAATAAAACAAACCTTCATTCATGGTCCCCTTTAGGTACTTGAGGAATCTCTTGGCCACTTCCATATGTGGTCTTCTCGGCTTATGCATAAACTTACTGAATATGCTAACACTATAGCATATATCCACAATTGTGAGTGTTGCATAGTTCAAACTTCCAACCAAGATTTGATAGCTTGTGATGTCTTCAATTGGCTCTCCTTCATAAGCACTAAGCTTATGATTTTGCTCCATAGGTGTACCTGCACACTTGGTATTTTCCATCTTGAATTTAACGAGCATGTCATGTACATACTTCCTTTGTGTGATGTATATACCTGAACCTGTGTAGATTAACTCCAATCCAAGGAAATAAGTGAGTGGTTCGAGGTCACTTATTTTGAACTCCTCCTTCATTTGAGTCTTTACCTGTTTGATTCCTTCAAGATCATTGCCTGTGGTAATAATATCATTGTGAAGAGAGATGGTGGATGCAATCCAAAGATGAGTAGGTGCCGCTACAACCAGCTTCACACCAGCCAACTGAGACTTCAGAGTTTATTAGTAGACCCTTTGAGCTTCCTAAATCCACCAAAATATCAGCCAAGTACTTTGGAACATGTATCCCAAAAGTTTAAGTCAAGACAGACTAGTTGCGAAATAACTAGCTCCCAAAACTTGCTATTTTTGGACATACACCTGCTGGAAAAAATGAAGAGTGCTCTCAACCTGGTAAGAATTTGAAAAATTCATTTTGGGCATAGCAAATAGACTTAGCAAGCTTCCCAATCCAAGTTAAAACACTTCAAAGTATGGACTGAGCACTGAGAACAAGTTTCAACAATTTCTGGAACCTCCCCACAATTCTCGGGGCTCTGTAGAGATAGACCAGTAAGCAGTAAAATGCAGATATCTCCAAAAGTATTACTTGAATGACCTTGAAAATTTTTTATATGCTGAAAGTAGACAGTAGGAGCTATCCAACGCACTTTAAAACACAGAAAATGGATCAGTAGAACTCGAGATATGACCTTCTGAAGGTACTGCTCTGAGTGAGTATAGTAGAGAACAAAACAGAGAAGTAGATGATGATAAATGTATAGATTCACATATGATTACAACCACACTGGCAATGAATCTTTGCACAATGGGAGTAGAATGATAGAGCTATGGAGTAAGCTCTTCAATCTCTACAAAATGACATGAAGTGGTCACGTACAAGGCTTGCTAATCGCCTCTTCCTTCTTGCTCCTTTTATAGCGATTCTTGGAGGGAGTTTTGAATTCGAATTCGAATGGCTCCACCTAAAAGTGATCCCCAAAGTTAGGAGATATTCCCTCAGCACCAAAATTCATGATTTTAGGTAGATAGGGCCACGACTTTTCTTTTACATCATGGATGAGGTAAGCTATACTCTTCCTTTTTCTTTTTTTCAATTACAAGAGATAAAAATGAACTCTTTTACAAGAGGTGTTCACATGACTACTCATGTGACTTACAAAAGAGGATAATATCAAATATATCAAGCATGTAGGCTTGGGTAAAATGCACCAACAGCTCCCCCTCAAGCCTAACATGCTTGGCCTTCAAATAAGTCTTCAATTGTCCTTGATTTCCTGCAAACCAATCATCAACTTGAATCTACTTAACTTCTTACCATCAAGAGCTTTCATCAACATGTCTGCACATTGCATATCTGTAGAGACATAGGATAGTTGAATATCCTTGCTCATTAGCTTCTCCCTTACGTAATGGTAGTGGACTTCAATATGCTTGGTTCTAGCATGGTATACCGGATTAGCTGCTAGATGTAGTGAGCTTGTGTTGTCACCAAAAATGTGAGGTGTTGAAGAATGAAGTCCAAGATCTGTGTACAAAGATTTTAACCACATGATTTCTTGAGTTGCATTAGCCAAACCTCTATATTCAGCTTTGGTAGAAGATAATGCCACGGTTGGTTGCTTCTTCGATGACCAAGAAATGATTTTTGAACCTGCAAATGATATATACCCTGATGTGCTTCTTCTATCATCTTTAGATCGGGCCCAATCTGCATCTGAGTAGACCTTTAGCTCAATATCTGAAGTATATGAATAGAACAAACCTTCATTCATGGTCCCCTTTAGGTACTTGAGGACTCGCTTGGCCGCTTCCATATGTGGTCTTCTCGGCTTATGCATAAACTGACTCAATATGCTAACACTATAGCATATATCCACCCTTGTGAGTGTTGCATAGTTCAAACTTCCAACCAAGCTTTGATAGCTTGTGATGTCTTCAATTGGCTCTCCTTCATAAGCACTAAGCTTATGATTTTGCTCCATAGGTGTACCTGAATCTGTGTAGATCAACTCCAATCCAAGAAAATAAGTGAGTGGTCCGAGGTCACTTATTTTGAACTCCTCCTTCATTTGACTCTTTACCTGTTTGATTCCTTCAAGATCATTGCCTGTGATAATAATATCATCAACATACACACATAAATAGATCACTTCAGATCCATTCCTCTTTATGAACAAAGAGGTATCCGCCTTGCTAGCTTTGAATCCTTGGTCCTGCAAATAAGTCACCAATCTGAAATTCCAAGCTCTTGGAGCTTGCTTCAATCCATACAAAGCCTTCTTTAGTTTGCATACATAGTTAGGATGATGTGCATCCTCATATCCAGGAGGTTGTGCCATATACACTTCCTCAGAAATCCATCCATTCAAGAAAGCATTCTTTACATCAAGTTGATAAAGATTCCAATTTCTAGATGCAGCAAGACTAATGAGAACCCTAATTGTAGGCATTTTTGCAACAGGAGAGAAAGTCTCCTCATAATCAATACCATGGGTTTGAGCAAACCCTTTAGCGACTAACCTTGCTTTGTGTCTATTTATACTTCCATCTGGATTCGTCTTGATTTTGTATATCCATTGAGATCCGATTATCTTCATAGATGGCTTGTTAGGTACAAGCTCCCAAGTGTCATTCTCCTTCAAGGCTTCCATTTCTTCATCCATTGCATCTCTCCAAGCTTTCTTGCTTTGTGCTTCTTCGAATGTGGTAGGTTCTTCATTGGTTGAATCCTTTGCAATGTAGATTGAGTGCTTGGTGACCAAAGAAGTATCATAACCAAACCTCTCTGGTTTCTTCTTCTCCCTTGAAGACCTTCTAAGTGGTTGATGTGAGCTCTCCGGTCCATATGTAGCATCCTGCATCTTTGCTTTACCTTTGTTCTTCCATAGCTTTAGTCTTTCCAAGTCTTCTAGGTCAATCTCTGAATCCCTTTCTTCAATCTGCTTTGGCTCCTTTGGTTGAAGTGATGGAAAATCTTCATCCAAGTCATATGGCAGCTTCACTTTCCTGTCATCATCAAACCATGATTTTTTTTCATAAAAAATTACATCTCTACTCACAGAAAATCCTTTATTGGTTGGATTATACAATCTATATCCTTTTTAGTTTTGGTCATAACCAATAAATACGCACTTCTCTGTCTTGGGATCCAATTTCCCTCTTACTTGAGAAGGAATGTGAGCATAGGCTAAGCATCCAAAGATTTTGCAATGCTCTAGACTAGGTCTTCTTCCATTCCACACTTCATATGGAGTGGTTCCATCTAGTGACTTAGATGGAAGTCTATTTATGAGATATGTGGCTGTAAACACAGCCTCTGCCCATAGGTAGTTCGGCAATCCCTTTTGCTTGAGCATGGACCTTGCAGCTTCGACAATAGCTCTATTCCTCCTCTCTGCTACACCATTGAGTTCGGGTGTATACCTTGTAGTGACTTCCCTTTTAATGCCTCTTTCATGCAAGAAGGCATTAAATTCAGAAGAGAAGTATTCTCCTCCACCATCTGATTTTTAAAGTCCTACCTGTTTGGTTTTCAACAAGAGCAATATACTTCTTAAAGCAATTAAACACTTCATCCTTGTGCTTCATGAAAAACAGAATGGTCCACCTGCTACAATCATCTACGAAAGACACATAATATCTTGAGCCTGATATAGATGGCTCCTTACTTGGACGCCACACATCTGTGTGCACTAGATCCAAAGGATTTTGATACATATATCCTTTCTTATTGAAAGGTTGTCTATGAGCCTTGCCGAGTTGACAAGCTTCACACTTATAAATCATGTGTTGCCTTGTGATATTAGGCAAACCAAGTACACTTTGGTCCCTGCAAATTTGTTTGAGTGTCCTCTCACCAATGTGAGCAAGCCTTTTGTGCCATATCTCTAACTCTGTAAGAGTTTGAGATCCATAGCTAAACAAAGCTATGTTCTTTGTATCTTCCACTTCAAAAGTGAAAAGCCTTCCTGTCTTTTCTCCTTTGGCAATCCTTTGAAAGCCTTGCCTTGGGTCTTCAACGTATGCTCCAAATCGATTGAATCTAACCTGCAATCCTTTTTCAACAATCTGTCCAACACTGATTAAATTTTTGGTAATTGTAGGGACATACAAGACTTTGCTTAAGAGGTTCATATTCCCATCTGATGTCTTCACATTACCTATCTTCTCCACTGAGTGCTTTGTGTCATCTCCTGTCTGCACTTCATGCTTGTTATGAGGATCTTCCAAATCAAAAAGTAAAGCCACATTTCCTGCTACATGGTTCGAGCATCCCGAATAAATGTAAAATATGTGATCATCATCCTTACCCTTCTTCGCTGATAGATTCATAATCAATAATGAATCTTCTTGACTTTGGTCCTCTGCATAGTTATTGTAATCTCTTCTTCCTCTATGGCCACTTTGATAGTTGTTGTTGTTGTTGTAATTGTTGTTGTAGTAGTTGTTGTTGTTGTAGCCTCCATTGTATCTACCTCTATTTGATCCATAGCCACCTCTATTGAATCCTCTTCCTCTTGAGTTCCTCGGGTTCCTAAAACATTCTTCAGTAGTATGGTTAGATAAGCCACATATGTTGCAAGGTTGAGATGATTGGAATCTCCCCCTGCCTTGCTTTCCACCTCTGCCTCTTCCTCTAGCTCTTCCTCTACCTCCAAAGTTTGCTTGGAAAGAGCTTCCTTCATCTTCATTCTTCCTATTCTTTGACTTGTCCTTGACCTTAGCTTTATCAGAATATAAGGCAGAAGTTTGATTACCTCTTGAGGACTCACCACCTTTGCTAATCTTTGCTTCATGAGTGAAGAGTTGGCCCATGAGTGTGTTGAGGTCAGGTACATGCATATCCATGTATAAATCCATGGCTGTTGTGAATGACTCCCACTTGTCGTCTGCTTTGATTCCATTCATGATTTGTCTTATGATTTGCTCCTCTTCAATTACCTCTCCAATGCTTCCAAGTTGGTCAGAAATCTCCTTCATCTTTGTGACATAATCAGTCACATTTTGCTTCGGGCTTTTCTTCATTGTTGTGAACTCCATCCACAATTGGTTCTTCCTTGCTCGAGTGTTGGAAGAGAAGAAAGAAGCAAGTGCATTCCAGGTCTCTCTTGATGTCTTGCATCCCTTGACATGAGGTAAAAGAAAATCAGAGATTGAGTTTAGAATATAGGACCTTGCAAGTGCATCCTTCGAACACCAATTCGGAAGTCCTTCCACTTCTTCATGTGATGGTTGCCCTTTGTTCCTCATGGTTGGCATTGCTTCATCTCCGGATATGAATCCATATAGATTCCTCCCTTGAAGGTAAGCCTCCATCCTTAGAGACCATGCCGGATAGTTGTTTCGATCCAATTTGTCAATTGTTGATGGAAATCCATCTCCCATGTTGCTTGACTATGCTCTGATACCACTATGAAGAGAGATGGTGGATGCAATCCAAAGATGAGTAGGTGCCGCTACAACCAGCTTCACACCAGCCAACTGAGACTTTAGAGTTGATTAGTAGACCCTTTGAACTTCCTAAATCCACCAAAATATCAGCCAAGTACTTTGGAACATGTATCCCAAAAGTTTAAGTCAAGACAGACTAGTTGCGAAATGACTAGCTCCCAAAACTTGCTATTTTTGGACATACACCTGCTGGAAAAAATGAACAGTGCTCTCAACCTGGTAAGAATTTGAAAAATTCCTTTTGGGCATAGCCAATAGATTTAGCAAGCTTCCCAGTCCAAGTTAAAACACTTCAAATGATGGACTGAGCACTGAGAACAAGTTTCAACAATTTCTGGAACCTCCCCACAATTCTCGGGGCTCTGCAGAGATAGACCAGTAAGCAGTAAAATGCAGATATCTCCAAAAGTATTAATTGAATGACCTTGAAATTTATATGTGGAAAGTAGATAGTAAGAGCTATCCAACGCACTTTAAAACACGGAAAATGAATAAGTAGAACTCGAGATATGACCTTCTGAAGGTACTGCTCTGAGTGAGTATAGCAGAGAACAAAATAGAGAAGTAGATGATGATAAATGTATAGATTCACATATGATTACAACCACATTGGCAATGAATCTTTGCATAATGGGAGTAGAATGATAGAGCTATGGAGTAAGCTCTTCAATCTCTACAAAACGACATGAAGTGGTCACGTACAAGGCTTGCTAATCGCCTCTTCCTTCTTGCTCCTTTTATAGCGATTCTTGAAGGGAGTTTTGAATTCGAATTCGAATGGCTCCACCTAAAAGTGATCCCCAAAGTTAGGAGATATTCCCTCAGCTCCAAAATTCGTGATTTTAGGTAGATAGGGCCACGACTTTTCTTTTACATCATGGATGAGGTAAGCTATACTCTTCCTTTTTCTTTTTTTCAATTACAAGAGATAAAAATGAACTCTTTTACAAGAGGTGTTCACATGACTACTCATGTGACTTACAAAAGAGGATAATATCAAATATATCAAGCATGTAGGCTTGGGTAAAATGCACCAACAATCATCAACATACACACATAAATAGATCACTTCAGATCCATTCCTCTTTATGAACAAAGAGGTATCCACCTTGCTATCTTTGAATCCTTGGTCCTACAAATAAGTCACCAATCTCAAATTCCAAGCTCTTGGAGCTTGCTTCAATCCATACAACACTTTCTTTAGTTTGCATACATAGTTAGGATGATGTGCATCCTCATATCCAAGAGGTTGTGCCATATACACTTCCTTAGAAATCCATCCATTCAAGAAAGCATTCTTTACATCAAGTTGATAGAGCTTCCAATTTCTAGATGCAGCAAGACTAATGAGAACCCTAATTGTAGGCATTTTTGCAACAAGAGAGAAAGTCTCCTCATAATCAATACCATGGGTTTGAGCAAACCCTTTAGCAACTAACCTTGCTTTGTGTCTATTTATACTTCCATCTAGATTCCTCTTGATTTTGTATATCCATCGAGATCCAATTACCTTCATAGATGGCTTGTTAGGTACAGTCTCCCAAGTGTCATTCTCCTTCAAGGCTTCCATTTCTTCATCCATTGCATCTCTCCAAGATTTCTTGCTTTGTGCTTCTTCGAATGTGGTAGGCTCTTCATTTGTTGAATCTTTTGCAAAGTAGATTGAGTGCTTGGTGACCAAAGAAGTATCATAGCCAAACCTCTCAGGTTTCTTCTTCTCCCTTGAAGACCTTCTAAGTGGTTGATGTGAGCTCTCGGGTCCATATGTAGCATCCTGCATCTTTGCTTTACCTTTGTTCTTCCATAGCTTTAGTCTTTCCAAGTCTTCTAGGTCAATCTCCGAATCACTTTCTTCAATCTACTTTGGCTCCTTTGGTTGAAGTGATGGAAAGTATTCATCCAAGTCATAAGCCAACTTCACTTTCCTGTCATCATCAAACCATGATTTGTTTTCATCAAAAATTACATCTCTACTCACAAAAAATCATTTATTGGTTGGATTGTACAATCTATATCCTTTTTGGTTTTGATCATAACCAATGAATACACACTTCTCTTCCTTGGGATCCAATTTCCCTCTTACTTGAGAAGGAATGTGAACATAGGCTAAGCATCCAAAGATTTTACAATGCTCTAGACTAGGTCTTCTTCCATTCCACACTTCATATGGAGTTGTTCCATCTAGTGACTTAGATGGAAGTCTATTTATGAGATATGTGGCTGTAGACACAGCCTCTCCCCATAAGTAGTTTGGCAATCCCTTTTTGTTGAGCATGGACCTTGCAGCTTTGACAATAGCTCTGTTTCTCCTCTCTGCTACACCATTGAGTTCAGGTCTATACCTTGTAGTGACTTCCCTTTTAAAGCCTCTTTCATGCAAGAAGGCATCAAATTCAGAAGAGAAGTATTCTCCTCCACCATTTGATCTGAGTCTTTTCAAAGTCCTACTTGTTTGGTTTTCAACAAGAGCAATATACTTCTTAAAGCAATTAAACACTTCATCCTTGTGCTTCATGAAAAACAGAATGGTCCACCTGCTACAATCATCTGTGAAAGACACATAATATCATGAGCCAGATATAGATGGCTCCTTACTTGGACCCCACACATCCGTGTGCACTAGATCCAAAGATTTTGATACATCTATCCTTTCTTATTGAAAGGTTGTCTATGAGCCTTGCCGCGTTGACAAGCTTCACACTTATAAATCATGTGTTGCCTTGTGATATTAGGCAAACCAAGTACACTTTGGTCCCTGCAAATTTTTTTGAGTGTCCTCTCACCAATGTGAGCAAGCCTTTTATGCCATATCTCCAACTCTGTTAGAGTTTGAGATCCATAGCTAAATAAAGCTATGTTCTTTGTATCTTCCACTTCAAAAGTGAAAAGCCTTCCTATCTTTTCTCCTTTGGCAATCTTTCTAAAGCCTTGCTTTGGGTCTTCAACATATGCTCCAAATCAGTTGAATCTAACCTGCAATCCTTTTTCAACAATCTGTCCAACACTTATTAAATTTTTGGTAATTGTAGGGACATACAAGAATTTGCTTAAGAGTTTCATATTCCCATCTGATGTCTTCACATTACCTATCTTCTCCACTGAGTGCCTTGTGTCATCTCCTGTCTCCACTTCATGCTTGTTATGAGGATCTTCCAAATCAAAAAGTAAAGCTACATTTCCTGCTACATGGTTTGAGCATCCCGAATCAATGTAAATTATGTGATCATCATCCTTACCCTTCTTCACTGATAAATTCATAATCAATAATGAATCTTCTTGACTTTAGTCCTCTGCATAGTTATTGTAATCTCTTCTTCCTCTATGGCCACTTTGATAGTTGTTGTAATTGTTGTAGTAGTAGTTGTTGTTGTAGCCTCCATTATACCTGCCTCTATTTGATCCATAGCCACCTCTATTGAATCCTCTTCCTCTTGAGTTCCTCGGGTTCCTGAAACATTCTTTAGTAGTATGATTAGATAAGCCACATATATTGCAAGGTTGAGATGATTGGAATCTCCCCCTGCCTTGCTTTCCACCTGTGCCTCTTCCTCTAGCTCTTCCTCTACCTGCAAAGTTTGCTTGAAAAGAGCTACCTTCATCTTCATTCTTCCTATTCTTTGACTTGTCCTTGACCTTAGCTTTATCAGAATATAAGGAAAAAGTTTGATTACCTCTTGAGGGCTCACCATCTTTGCTAATCTTTGCTTCATTAGTGAAGAGTTGGCCCATGAGTGTGTTGAGGTCGAGTACATGCATATCCATGTATAAATCCATGGCTGTTGTGAATGACTCCCACTTGTCGTCTGCTTTGATTCCATTTATTATTTTTCTAATGATTTGCTCCTCTTCAATTACCTCTCCAATGCTTCCAAGTTGGTTGGAAATCTCCTTTATCTTTGTGACATAATCAGTCACATTTTGCTTCGGGCTTTTCTTCATTGTTGTGAACTCCATCCACAATTGGTTCTTCCTTGCTCGAGTGTTGGAAGAGAAGAAAGGAGCAAGTGCATTCCAGGTCTCTCTTGATGTCTTGCATCCCTTGACATGAGGAAAAAGAAAATCAGAGATTGAGTTTAGAATATAGGAACTTGCAAGTGCATCCTTCGAACACCAATTTGAGAGTCCTTCCACTTCTTCATGTGATGGTTGCCCTTTGTTCCTCATGGTTGGCATTGCTTCATCTCCGGATATGAATCGATATAGATTCCTCCCTTGAAGGTAAGCCTCCATCCTTAGAGACCATGCCGGGTAGTTTTTTTGGTCCAATTTGTCAATTGTTGATGGAAATCCATCTCCCATGTTGCTTGACTATGTTCTGATACCACTGTGCAGAGAGATGGTGGATGCAATCCAAAGATGAGTTGGTGTTGCTACAACCGGCTTCACACCAACCAACTAAGACTTCAAAGTTGATTAGTAGACCCTTTGAGCTTCCTAAATCCACCAAAATATCAGCCAAGTACTTTGGAACATGTATCTCAAAAGTTTCACTCAAGACAGACAAGTTGCAAGATGACTACCTCCCAAAAACTTGTTATTTTGGAACATACACCTGTTGGAAAACTTGAACAATGCTCTCAACTTGGTAGGAATTAGATAAATTCCTTTTGGAAATAGCAAATAGACTTAGCAATCTTCCCAATCCAAGTTAAAACACTTCAAATTATTAATTGAGCAGTGAGAACAAGATTCATCAATTTCTGGAACATGCCCACCATTCTCGGGGCTCTATAGAGATAGACCAATGAGCAGTAAAATGCACATATCTCCCAAAATATACATCCAATGAGAATAAGACTTTGTATTCAGAAACGAGACAGTAAGAGCAATCCAACGCATGTTTAAACACTAAAAAATGTTGAGTAGAAATCGACATATGACCTTCTGAAGTTAATGCTCTGAGTGAGTATAGCAGAGAACAAAATAGAGAAGTAGATAATAATAAATGTATAGATTCACATATGATTACAACCACATTGGCAACGAATATTTGCACAATAGGACTAGAATGATATCATATGTGCAGCATATGTACTGAACAAGTGTCCGACTAAAGCGCTGTAGTCTATCACTCCATATGAGGCTTGGCATGACCGCAAGCTATCTGTTGCTCATCTTCGTGTTTTTGGTTGTTTGGCATATGCATTAGTGCATGAACAACATCGTAGAAAATTGGATGATAAAGTAGTAAATGGTATTTTTGTTGGGTACAGTTCTGAAAGTGAAGGTTATCGTCTATATCATCCATAGACTAACGCATTTTGGTTAGCCGTGATATTGTTTTTGTGGAAGATGCTATTCAGCCATCTGTTAGCTCCAAAGACATGTACGATACTTTGCTGCCTCCTTTTACAAGTGGACAGTCTAGTGCTGGTCCTAATGAGGCAACTTCTCAGCCTTTGCAGGTTTCATGTGATGATGCAGATAATTCCATTTCTGATGGAGATGTACATGATGCACTCATTGATGAGAGAGTTGATATTGAGCACGCAAGAACTATGCCAAAATGGCTGGTGCAGACCTTGTGTGATAGCAAATTAGATGCACCTTTGTCATATCGTACTCGTTCAGGCTCTCATAGTGCCTCTTTTGCATCAGACTGCTATGCTATGGCTGCATCTAGTCTCTGTGATGAGAATGAGCCTGTTTTGTTTAATGAAGCACAAAATTCAGAAAATTGGATGGTTGCTATGCAATCTGAATATGATGCTATAATGAAGAACGGTACTTGGTCTTTATGTGACTTGCCTCCAGGAAAGAAGGCCATTGGCACTAAGTGGGTATACAAGCTGAAGCGTAAACCAGATGGTATAGTTGACAGGTATAAGGCTAGGCTTGTTGCAAAGGGTTATGCAAAGGAAAAAGGCATTGATTTTGATGAGACCTTTGCACCTACATGCCATATGACTACTGTTCGGAGCATTTGTGCACTTGCAGCCCATCATGGTTGGAACGTACATCAATTGGACATTAAAACTGCATTTTTGAATGGTGACTTGCATGAAGAAGTGTATGTTTTTCAGCCCCGTGGCTTTGTGCAGAAAGGGCATGAAAACCAAGTGTGCAGGTTAAAGAAGGCATTGTATGGTTTAAAGCAAGCACCACGTGCTTGGTATGAGAAGATACATGCCTATCTGATTGCACATGGTTTTCAGAACAGTCCAACTGAAAGCACCTTATATGTTAAGCGTGCTAATGATGTACTTCTCATCATTGTTCTCTATGTTAACGACATGCTGCTCATTGGTCCTATTGAGAAGCATATTGCTGATTTTAAGGCTGATTTGCATGCCTCATTTGAAATGTTTGATTTGGGGCATTTGCATCACTATTTGGGCATTCAGTTTATGCAAGTTGATGGTGGAATGATTTGTGTCAAACGAAATATATTGACACATTATTGCAGCATTTTGGCCTTGAAGACTGTAAGCCTATTGCCACTCCTATGGAGATAGGTTTACGATTGAGTCTTCATGATGCTAGAGATGCATTTGATGTTGTTCTCTATCAACAGGCTATTGGGATGTTTGATTTACTTATGCATTACTCGACTAGATATTCAGTTTTTGTCTCACAGATGAGCAGGTTTATGCATTGCCCAGGAATCAAGCATTGGCAGGCAGTTAAGCGCATCTTTTGCTATTGGAGTGGTACTCCACTACTTGGGTTGTTTTATCCCAAGGGGGGATCACTACCGCTAGATTTGCATGCTTTTTCTGACTCTGATTGGGCTGGTTGCTATGACGCTCGTGTGTCCACTAGTGGCTTTTGCTTCATGCTTGGTAGCTCATGTATATCTTGGTTGAGCAAGAAGCAGCCTATTGTGGCCACTTCCAGTTGTGAGGCTAAGTATAGGGCAGCTTTCACAACGACTATTGAGTGTGTGTGGCTCATATGCCTTATGGCTGATTTGGGTGCTGGTCAGACTTCTGCCACCACCATCTTCACTGACAGTCAGAGCGCATTGGTAGTTGCAAGGAACCCTATGTTCCATGCTCGCACTAAGCACATTGAGGTGCATTATCACTATGTTAGGGAGAGGTTCTCTGCTCGAGAGATCATTTTGGCATATGTGCCCACACAGGAGAACATTGCACACCTTTTCACGAAGGCTCTGCCTAGGGAGAAGTTTGAAGCTTTTTGCAAATTTTTGGGCTTATTTCCTTTTGTGGAGTGATTTCCACATAGCTTGGCACTTCCTTATACATGAGTGCCAGCTCCTTGTTCACTGCATCACTCCCAAGGGGAATTTGTTGATATATTTTGGTAGTGATGTGTCTGAATACACTAAGACCGCTGGGGCACTTTTTTCCATCTTTAGGAGGTTTGTTCCCCCGGCTTGTATATACGCCTATTGCCCTAATGGGCTACTTATCTTTGTACATTCTCTAGTAATACATTCAGTATTGTGTGTTGTGCTCCAAGCTTCTTCTTCTTCCTTGTGCTATTCACGTGCTTCCGCAAACGTCAATCTCCAACAAACCAAAAATCTAGAAAACTTTTGCCAGGGTATCCTCTGCAAAATGAGCATATGAATAGTGTCAAAATATCATAAAATTGCTAGTACTGACATGTTTACCTGCATAGTAAATCACTGACTCCACTGCAAATAATCAATTATCCAATAGAAGCCAACTAGGCTTATCGAGCACCTACGAACAACTATCATACATCTGTTGGAAATGAGGTAGGCCCTTGGCTCTTGGCTCATGTCATAGGTCCGTGGTTCCATAGGTCCAACATATACAACACAGAATCTAGCAATCTTCAATATTGCCAAAATATGAACATACCACAACTTAATCATACAAATGATGAGATAAAGATAGAGAAAGAATAGACAACATGTGTAAGGTGTTACGTAAGCCATCACTTACTCATAGAATCATATATACCAATGTTCAATGTACAATGTGGGAGCAAAACTCTCAACCACTCTGTGTGATGAGAAATAGATGAATGAGTGAATGTACAAATGTAACAAACATATTCAGATGTATGGGCAGAAATCTGAATATACATGAGACGTGTGACCTTATATGTTATAGAAGAGTGAATATGAGTGACTGAAAAGAGGAAGGATCAGTGTGAAACTGATAATCAACAAACCCTCATCTAACCTTAGGCTATGGAAGACCCTAAGTCAAATACGTGTGTGAAAAGATCACATACTTAAAAAATAGCAAGGAATGCTAACAAGTTTGTTGCCGGAAATCCTCAAACTCATGTGAACACACCTTCTCAAACACCTCATCCAAATATGCATAAAGCATATACGTACTGTTTCTCTTGTACCTATGCCGAATAGGACTCCTCCTGATATGAATGTTACTGCCTCCATAAAATTCAAGTAGTACATGTGTGCATAAAGAGAATATGTACCAGAATACTTAACATAAGATGTAAATCTTATGTTAAACACCATCCAATGTCTTTGAACTAGCCTGACATCCTCTTGTAGAAGATAACCTTCAACTACAACGTGTAGATGGTCGATCCTCACCATCAAGCTGCTAATGACCAAGTCTTCTTGCCATGAACAAGAGATAACCTCCTCTCCATTGTTGATGTATGAAACACCACAAGAAATGAATTAATGTGACACTAGAACACCTCTATGGTCACCATTAACTCATTGCCACTCCAAACTTTGAGAAATGATAGCCTAAAGCGAGAACTTTGCTTCTACAGAAATTCCTAGTCACCGAAATGACATACCTTCAGTATTTTGCTAATTTCTCCTAGCTCAAGTATTATTTCTCCATGAAACTTTATAGACTGAAACTAGAAGAGTAGAGCTTTCCAACAAGCTATCATATGCATCAAACGGATCTCTAGAACTCAAGTTATGGCTCTCACAAGATGACCCTCTATGACCTTCCAAAACTGGAAATTTTACCTGTTTTAGTAAGAGCGCCTGTTTAAAATTAGAATTCGATGCCTAGCATCGACTTGCAACGAGAATTCGATGCCGGGCATCGACTTGGGATGTTTTTGGCCACTTTTCAACAGGGATTCGATGCCAGGCATCGACTTCCCGCATAAAGTCTTGATCTTTTGGACACTAAAACTATAGGTGATTTCATGCACACTTACAATATGACTTATCAATTGGAATTCGATGCCAGGCATCGAGTTGCTCCAACAACATCATGTTTTCAAAACACTTCAGTATTGAATGAAAAATATAAATGAAAATATGACTTATCAACAGAGATTCGATGCCAGGCATCGAGTTGCTTGGAAAACTTGATCTTTGTAACTCATCACACAGTAGGTAATCATGGAGATGATAGAGAGAGGCTCATACACAGAACTTTACTCAGTTCTTTCTCATAACTATAAAAAACTCAGAAATTTTACAAATGCTTTCTCACTCAGAGAAGCCCGAGTATACTCAGTCATACAAAAATGAGTTCTTTTCACTTTCTCATTGTCTTCCTCCTACTTCTTCTCTCCGCGTCAGTTAATACTAACTAACTTATATAGACTTTCTCATTCCCGTGATTTTTTTTAAAAAACTTCTAGAACTAAAGTGAACTAACTTTACAAGTATAATACATTTGTGAATTTGTCCCTTCACATAGGCATGGGGTTTTCTTCCTAAGATTTGACCTTCAAATATATGTCTAACTAGTGATTGTTTCTCCAACAGCTCCCCCTCAATCACTAATTGACATTCCCTGTTTCTTCATATCTTCTTCTTTTCTTTTACTCCTGCCATGCTTTTGAATCTGCTGGTCTTCACACCATCCAAGCTCTTTGTCATTATGTCTGCTAACTGATCTTTAGTAGAAATGTATTCCACTTCAATCTCCTTCTCCATTACCTTTTCTCTGAGAAAATGATATTGTATCTCTATGTGCTTTGTCCTTGCATGAAATACTGGATTTGCTGCAAGATAAAGTAAACTCATATTATCTCCATGTATTGTAGGTGTACCTTGATCAATGCCTAAGCTCTTGAACAATGTCTGCATCCATATGACTTCCTTAGCTTCTTCCACAAGTCCTTTGTACTCTGCTTCAGTTGATGATAATGCTACTGTATGTTGTTTCTTTGAACACCAACTTACAAGCTTATCACCAATGTATATCATGTAACCATGAGTTGATCTTCTGTCATCTTGATTACCTGCCCAATCTGAATCACTATAGGCTCTCAACTTCAAATCTGATGTAAAAGGATAATATAATCCTTCCTTTATAGTTCCTTTGATATATCTGAGAACTCTTTGACCTGCAATCCAATGTGGGTCCTTTGGACAATGGATGAATTGTGACAAAACTCCCACTGCATAACTAAGATCAGGTCTTGTTAGTGTAGCATAAATCAAACTACCCACAAGAGATTGATACTTCCTCATATCTTTGTATTCTGCACCATCATATTTACTGAGCTTGTGATTAACTTCAAGTGGAGTTGAAGCTTCTTTGCAATTTTCCATATCAAACTTCTGCAACAAGTTCAGAAGATACCTTTCTTGTGACACATATATGCCATGATCTATATAAGTGACTTCCATTCCAAGAAAGTATGACAACTTTCCTAGATCACTTATCTTGAATTCTTTCTCAAGTAATCTCTTTACCTCCTTGATTCCTTCATCTGAAGTACCTGTGATTATAATGTCACCTACATAAATACAAATGTAGATTGTACCTTCCTCTGTTCTTCTGATAAGTAGACTTGGGTCTGCTTTTGAACTTTGATATCCAAGATCATTGAGATACTTCACCAGTCTATAGTTCCAAGCTCTTGGAGCTTGCTTCAATCCATACAATGCTCTTCTCAACCTACAAACAAAATTTGGATACCTGGAATCTATAAACCCTTGAGGTTGTTCCATGTATACCTCATCTGATATGTATCCATTCAAGAATGCATTTTTTATATCCAATTGACTTAGAGTCCATCCTTTTGAAGCTGCAATAGCAATGATTGTCCTTATAGTTGACATCTTAGCTACGGGACTGAATGTCTCATCATAATCTATGCCATAGGTCTGGGCATAGCCTTTCACCACCAATCTAGCTTTGTATCTGGCTATACTTCCATCTGCAAGCTTCTTCACTTTATAAACCCATTTATTTCCAATTACTTTCTTACCATTTGGTTTAGGAACAAGTTCCCATGTCTTGTTCTCCTCCAGTGCATTGAATTCTTCCTTCATTGCTTCTTCCCATTGCTTCTTACCTTTAGCTTCATCATAGTTCTGAGGTTCTTCATCATCTTTGACCATATATGCATAGTTCTTCTGAGTTATGTAAGAAGTATCATAAGAATACCTTTCTGGTTGTCTTCTAGTCCTGCTTGACCTTCTTGGTTCACATTCTTCATATGTGTCTGGATACACCTCTTCATCAAATATAGGAGCTTCTTCATTTCTTCTTGTTAATCCACTTGTGGATGTACTTGCTTGCATATAGTCTTCATCTCTATTTACCTGCACAATTGATTTTCCTTTCTCACATCTTCTTACCTCTTCTTCAAATTCTTCAGCTGTATGACTTTGATCTGCATACCAACTTTTCTGTTCATCAAATGTAACATCTCTAGAAACAAGAAATTGTTTGGTTAAAGGATTCCACAACCTGTAGCCCATCTGCTTTTCATCATAACCAATGAACACATATTTTTCTGCCTTTGGTTCAAGTTTATGCCTAAGCTGTGATGGCACATAAGCATATGCAATTGATCCAAACACTCTACAATGATCTAGTGTTGGTTTCTTACCCCACCAAGCTTCATATGGAGTCATTCCATTCAGAGCTGCACATGGTAATCTATTCACAAGATATGTAGCTGTATTTACAGCCTCAGCCCAAAGATAATTTGGACAATTCTTCTCCTTTAGCATAGCTCTAGCAAACTCAACCAAAGTCCTGTTCCTTCTTTCTGCTACACCATTTTGTTGTGGTGTATACCTGCAAGTTATTTCTCTCTTAATACCTGCATTCCAAAGATAATCATTGAGCTCTTGGGAGAAATATTCTCCCCCTCCATCAGACCTCAGTCTTTTAAGCTTTTGACCTGTTACTCTCTCTGCATATGCATGAAAATGCTTGAAGGCTCCAAACACTTCTGATCTTTCCTTCAAAACATATAATGTTATCCATCTTGTAGCATCATCAATGAAAAGAACATAGTACCTTGAGCCACTGATAGATCCTTCTTTTGTTGGTCCCCATACATCTGTATGAATGAGCTCAAGTACTCCATCATGTTTGAATCCTTTCTTTTGAAATGGTAACTTGTGTGCTTTTCCCATTTGACATGCTTCACATTTATAAACCATATGTTGACTTTGCACATTTGGTAATCCTAGTACAGACTGATTAGCAACCATAGCTTTAATTCCTCTTTCATTGAAATGACCTAATCTCTTATGCCAGAGATCAAGTTCTGTAATCACTGCTTCACCATGTGTGAGCAAAGCTTGACCAATATTCCCTTGTACTCTTAAAGTAAAGAGTCTACCTTCTTTCTTACCAGAGACAATCTGATTATATCCATTCTCTGGATCTTCCACAAATACTCCTTCATTTGTAAACCTGACTTGAAAACCTTTTTCAACTATCTGTCCCACACTAATCAAGTTTTTAGGTATTGTAGGAACATACAAAACATTGGTTAGCAAATCTGCTCCATTCTTGCATTTCACTTTTCCAATTGAATGTACACTATGTCTGGTATTATCACTTGTTTGAACTGTGTGACTAGAAATGCCTTTTTCCAATTCTGACATCAATTCTATGTTTCCTGACAAATGATTAGAACATCTAGAGTCAATGTAAAACACCTTTAGATCTTCTTTATCTGATGTGCTGATTGAATTCATCATCAATGATGTATGACTTTCATTCTGTGTGTCATTTGCATAATTGTAGTAGGTGGTGTTGTAGGATTGATTCTGTCCCCAACTTCTTCCTCCACCTCTACCATAGCCTCCTCTTTGACTTTGTCTACCTCTTTGAGAATTACTTTGATATCTTCCACCTCGGCCTCTGCTATTGTTGTTTTGATTCTGGTTTGATCCTTGTTGGTTGTGCCAACAGTCATGAGCCAAATGATTACTCAATCCACAGATCCAGCAAGCCTTCTTGTTGTTATTTTGATTACCTCTTCCTCTTCCAAAACCTCTTGCTCTTCCTCTGCCAGTGCCTTTACCTCTTGCATAATAAGCTTGAGAACTAGACTCCTCTTCATCCTTTGCTTTACCTTTATCTCCGTTCTTCTTGTTCTTCACGTACATTGCAGAACTTTGTCCTTTATCTCCATCTCCCTTCAAGTCTTGCTCATATGTGAGCATCAAACCAAGCAACTGGTTCAAATCTGGAACATAATGATTTAATGAAAGTTCTGTTGATAAGACAAAAGGTTTCCACCTTTCATCTCCTCTCAAACCTGCAAGTAGTTGAGCAATCAATCTGTGATCTTCAACATCTTCATCTATGGATCCAAGACTATCTGCTAGATCCTTCATCTTAGTGACATAATCACTAATGGTTTGACTTGGCTTCTTCTTGAATGTTGTAAACTCTGACCATAGACTTGCTTTCCTTGCTTTAGTAGTGCTTTGGAAATGATACTCCAATGCATTCCATATATCTTCAGATGATTCCAATCCTCTGATGTGTGGTAGCAAATGATCAGAGATTGTATTGTAGATGTAGGCTTTTGCACTTGCATCCTTCTTCTGCCAATGCTTTAAAGCATCAAGTTCTTCTTTCTTTGGTCGGCTTTCATCTTCAAATACTGGCTTCTCTTCTTCACCTGTTACATATACCATGAGATCCTTACTCATAAGTAAGGCTTCCATTCTCATTACCCATGCGGGGTAATTATCTCTGTCCAGTTTGTCAATGGAAATATGATCTGCCATAGTTCTTTCCTTCTGCTGCAACCTGTGAGCTTAAAGGATAAAGAATAATACCTTTTGAAGTTCTTTGTGTATGAGGATACTTTTGAAGTAACCTTTTGATGCCTTGTGTCTTCAAATGCTTCACCTTTGAAACTTTAATGGAAAACTTTACAAAACTTCTCGTACCTTTGTCGTCTTCTGCTCTTGAGAATCTTTTTGCTCTGATACCACTTGTTGATGTATGAAACACCACAAGAAATGAATTAATGTGACACTAGAACACCTCTATGGTCACCATTAACTCATTGCCACTCCAAACTTTGAGAAATGATAGCCTAAAGCGAGAACTTTGCTTCTACAGAAATTCCTAGTCACCGAAATGACATACCTTCAGTATTTTGCTAATTTCTCCTAGCTCAAGTATTATTTCTCCATGAAAATTTATAGGCTGAAACTAGAAGAGCAGAGCTTTCCAACAAGCTATCATATGCATCAAACAGATCTCTAGAACTCAAGTTATGGCTCTCACAAGATGACCCTCTATGACCTTCCAAAACTGGAAATTTTACCTGTTTTAGTAAGAGCGCCTGTTTAAAATTAGAATTCGATGCCTAGCATCGATTTGCAACGAGAATTCGATGCCGGGCATCGACTTGGGATGTTTTTGGCCACTTTTCAGCAGGGATTTGATGCCAGGCATCGACTTCCCGCATAAAGTCTTGATCTTTTGGACACTAAAACTATAGGTGATTTCATGCACACTTACAATATGACTTATCAACTGGAATTCGATGCCAGGCATCGAGTTGCTCCAACAACATCATGTTTTCAAAACACTTCAGTACTGAATGAAAAATATAAATGAAAATATGACTTATCAACAGAGATTCGATGCCAGGCATCGAGTTGCTTGGAAAACTTGATCTTTGTAACTCATCACACAGTAGGTAATCATGGAGATGATAGAGAGAGGCTCATACACAGAACTTTACTCAATTCTTCTCATAACTATAAAAAACTCAGAAATTTTACAGATGCTTTCTCACTCAGAGAAGCCCGACTATACTCAGTCATACAAAAATGAGTTCTTTTCACTTTCTCATTGTCTTCCTCCTACTTCTTCTCTCCGCGTCAGTTAATACTAACTAACTTATATAGACTTTCTCATTCCCGTGACTTTTTTTTATAAAACTTCTAGAACTAAAGTGAACTAACTTTACAAGTATAATACATTTGTGAATTTGTCCCTTCACATAGGCATGGGGTTTTCTTCCTAAGATTTGACCTTCAAATATATGTCTAATTAGTGATTGTTTCTCCAACATCCATGAGCTAGAGTGTGAGCACACCCTTCATCTTCTCCAAGAAGAATCATTAAGAACTCCATAGCTGCTCCTCAACATGCTTCAAGTTAGCACCATGGATGCCCCATGTGCTAGAAGAAACACCACCTCTATTGAGGTCCAAGCTCCAAGCTTGTGTTGAATACTAGATGAAGGATGAAAATAACAATGAGCCCAAGCTCTTGTTATATAGTGGTTGTTATCTCCTGTAAAGCTTCTCCACAATGAATCAAGATATTAAAGAACTAAAGGAAAGATCATACCAACAGAACCACGCAAAGGAAACTCTAAAGGATCGAAGAAAACCCCAAAAGAATACAATACGGAAATCCCAATCCAAGAATAGGAAAAGGTCAAAGACTACATTCAAGAGTAAAGGAAGGGGAACACAACAAAAGAAAATGCCACAATCATAGAATAGAAGGTTAATTTGGAGACCCAAGAAGCGAAAAGGAATCGACTAAGACAATCAAGGAGATTCTTCTTGCACTCATAATGTATCAATTGCATCCATAGTATACATGCTAGGGCCACATTACAAGGTCACACATTTGACACATAGCTTCTTCAATAAAAGTAGTGGTGCACATTTCCATAATTCGAATATGACTTAGCTTCTACTATGATAGGAACGATCATCTGGTGTAAATAAATAAATGCTTTGGCTATCAACTAATATCTTGTTTTCTTTCAGTATTAAAAATTAAGAAAAAGTATCGTAAGGTACCTTATTTGTCTCTACTTATGCAAGGGGGTACGGAGGAGTGGAGAACAACGTATTAATGAACTACACAATAACATGTTGAATTGGTTTCTCTCTTGAACTGATTCTCTACTACATTATGAGTACATGTGGCTTCTGAAGACTCTAAAGCAACGATTCAAGAAGAAGTGCTTGAATTTCCAATGAAGAGTGTGATCAAGGCCAAAGGACATTGGTTTCAAGAAGACCAACCAACTGGCAAACACTTGTTCTTGGTGATGATTAAAATCAGGGATACACACCATCAATTTCCAGTGATGTCCCAAGACTTCAAGATCCTACATAAGATTCCATCCACATTGGATGTTTTGAAAAGGGTTGGGATTCATAAGTATTTTGAGTTACCAATCTATAAGCTTGACTTCCATAGATGCACTCAAGTAATTAACACCTTTCATTCAGCCTTGGACAAGCCATCGATGCCATAAGCAAACGTGCTTAATGCAAAAGGCGAATGGGTCAACATACAATTCACTAACGAGCTACTCAAAGAAGCATTCAGATGGACCAAGGATGGAAGAACTGATCTCAAGGAAGAAATTCATGGCACGAAGACTAGAACTTTCTTGGATATTAATCGTATTGATATTGAGGAAATAGTCCGATTCGTGCATCAACATTTTTTTCCTAATATGCACAACTATACAACACTAGAAAAGATAGTGGTTGAATTACTATCTCATGCCACCAAGAAAATAGGCAACCAAATAAACTTGATGCCCTACATTCAAGAGCGCTTATTTGAAGCCAAGAAGCAATGGGGTCATAAGAAGTTTATGAATGGAAGTGTGGCTCTGACTGTATTGATATACCATGCATTAGGCATTCGAGAATACCTCATGGAAATGCCATCATCTGTTGAAATGGATAAGTATGTGAAGCCATCAATGGTACTGAAAAAGAAGGAAGGAGTGAAGAGAAGAGAAGAAGCAGGAACAAGCTCACAATCGGTGATGCGGGGAGCAAGACAATTGAGGGAAGTACTAAAAGCGGAAGAAGTAACTCTACCACCAAAAAAAACACATGTACTCCCTAGAACCAAAATAGAACAGTCCACACCTATCATTGAGGTAGAATTGCAAGAAGCCATGGAGGAGACTCACAAGTTCATGGAAGGACAAATCAATCTGTCAGTTCAAGGGCATCATTATCATCAAGCTCATATCGTATATATTCCCAATAAGAGGTTAACCAAGTTCCACTGGTATCGAGAGTTTGGATTAGTCAACTCAAGCTCTTCATTTAAGCTACAAGAGGATCAAGATCAATCGACCATAAATTTGGAGATCCAAAGTGAATCAAATGATGATGGGAAGCGTGAAGAATTGTGCTAATTTGTATAGAATGGAGACGATCGGACTTGAACCGATAACTTCATGCTTGCAAAACATGCGTTCTACCGATTGAACTACGCCCCCATCCTCGTTTCATGTGCAACACGTATCGTATCATATGGGCAAACAAAAAACTAGGTACAAGAACCACATGAAGTGGAGTGCAAAGCACAACAACCCGATCAAGAAATTGAAGAACGGGATGAAAATGTGGAGGAACATCAAACAGAGGAATCACACATGCTTAAGGTGAATGAAATGACTATACTTCAATTGAAGGAAGTCACAAGGAAAGATCAACCTTGAATGAAACATCCAAAGGAGGAACGCATAGATGAAGTAGTTATTGAACAAGAACCAATTACTCCAATTAAGGTGGTAGCAGAGCCTTCACCTCTGGATGTAACATTTCAAGGAAGTGCTACCAAGTCTGCTACCTACGAAGAAGAAGAGCATCAAATTCAACTACAAATCAAGCAACCACATAACGAGACAATACATATTGAAAAGGGTAAAGATGTACAAATAGGGGAAGAGCCTAGCATACCCAAAACATGGCTCAATGTGAATGTGATGCAATTAAAGCCAATAGTGAAACAGATGATTCAGACAGCCATTGACACCCAACAATAGCTCACGGAAATGGATAAAAATTATGATAAAGCATTAGTGAGAAGAAATAAATTCAAGATGCTAAGTGAGGAGTTATCTACAAAGGCGGTACATGCTCAACAGGCACTTAAAAGAAAAGAAAATGAAACAAAAGAAGCTATGGAAAGATGCAACCTACTCACCGAAGAAAATCAGAAGATTCAAACATGCTCAATACAAATTTTTGAACTTCATAGGCATTAATCAAGGCACATACGCCTTAACTTTTTATCTCTCTATAACACCTAGCCAACTTATAATCATGGCCATATATTCTTGCTTAATGTTTCTACAGAATCCCTATAAGCAGACATTTGAAGAAGCATTTTCACAAGATTTTTTGAAATGCACTTAGAGATTTTTGTGAAATTGACTTCCAACTTCAATGCTTGATTGGTGGCCTATGAGTTAAGCTTCTTTGTAGTTCATCAATAGGCCCCCAATGATGGTGTCAAATCAACACAATGGAAAGAACTCATGATATGTGAAGCCAATCTGCTAAATCAAAGAGAGCAAACAACCATTTAGACATACCCATGTTTCCAGTCAAAGCTTGTCGGGGACCACAAAGTTCAAGAGAAGGGATATGTGGAGGGAGAATCAAGCAAGAAATAAAGAAGAAGAAAATCAAACAGAAAAATTGTGCAATAAAGGTAACTCACCCTCTGCACAAAGCCTCGCAGGGGCACACACTAGGTTGCAATACAAAAGAAGGAGGTCCCGAAGTGTGTAATCAACCAAGATGGAAACAGATGCAATACTTACCAAATGGTGCATGTAGTGAAAAGAAGTAAACAAGCTTAAGCAATACAACAGGGGTAGACATTTGAGAACAAAGATTTATTCGAAGGCCAAAAGTTAGAAAGAGGCAAAGGATGAAAAGTTGAGGAGGGTGACTAAGATAGTCACATTCTTCGCCGTTAGGTGTATGCAGTGGAAAAGAACTTAACAGCCATCAATGATAATACAACCACCCTTAGGTATGAATGTAAGGAGTACCAAGGGAAAGACGGAAGCATAGGACTGAGTCTCACATAAGGTAAAAAATTCTCTAAAAGTCCAAAAGGCTTCCTTGACCACTGGGTGTTGGTGGTGATCAACTACAAAGATGAAGGACCAGACCCACTATGCACACAAAGATACAAAAAATAAGCCAAGCCTATTGTAGAGGAGGTACCGGGGTATCCACTTTCAACAATATCAAATTGTATACATTTCCAGTACTCCGTCTACTCAAGGGGAGTTCTCCTTAGGGAAGTATACCCTGTGACATTCTTGTGTGCAGGTACCTTCACTGATACCAGAGAAACCAATAGAAGTGAAAATGTACAGTTATAAAGAAAGGATCAATGACAAGTGCTCTTGAGAGAGGAAATCACTTCGTAACTTTGAAAATGATTACAGAGAGAGCTAAAATACTACAAAAGGATGTAACAGTGGGCTAGCATGCCATTCCAAAACTAACTAGCAACAGTACAAGAGTGAGACCAACAAAGTGAATACAATAAAGAAGATGACTTGATCCTGAAGAAATTCACCGATGCATGCCAATAACTAGATCCAAGCCACTCAATCACCCTGTAATGCTAATCACCAACTCCACTGGAGGCCCACGCTCTGTATAATCATCACAGAGTGACCTCCAACAGTGTGCCCGTAGCAACAGAGTGCAGAGAGTAGATTAAGAAAATAGCCTCAACTAGCATCAACAAATGATGGTGCTGATGATACGCAATAGTCCTCCTGATTTAGATTACTCTCCCAATGAATGCCAAAATGAGTGCCAAACATCTGTTTATATAGACTCCAGAGTGGCCAAAGGTGGCCTTGCCAAATTCCAGCCTTAAGTGCCGCACGCGCCAAAGTGGTGGTCAAGAGGTGGAGGAGAGGACTAATTTTGGATCTGGTAGCCAACTTCAATGAGGCCTCCAATTTTAGCTTCTGACACCGCCAAAGCCAAGTGGCAATATTCCTCCGCCCGTCATTTGCCGCCCAAGTAGCTCATGGTGGAGCCCATACTAAGTCGGTAGTCGCCCATGTGCATGTAGGAGGCGAGTGATCACCTTTGGAGAGGGTTGGGAGAAAAAAGGTGGTCGCCCTCCTTGTGTTGCCAAGAATAAGTTGGTCGCCTGCCAAGAATAAGTTGGTCGCCTTCGCTTGTAGTAAGTGCCCCTGGATGGTCGTTGGTCGCCTTCGCTTGTAGTAACTGCCCCTGGATGGTCGCCCAATTTTCCATTAGGAGGAGAGAGTCGCCCAATTTGTCATTAGGAGGAGAGAGTCGCCCAATTTGTCATTAGGAGGAGAGAGTCGCCCAATTTGTCATTAGGAGGAGAGAGTCGCCCAATTTGTCATTAGGAGGAGAGGAAAACTGTAGAGGAGGTACCAGTGTATCCACTTTCAACAATATCAAATTGTATACATTTCCAGTACTCCGTCTACTCAAGGGGAGTTCTCCTTAGGGAAGTATACCCTGTGACATTCTTGTGTGCAGGTACCTTCACTGATAACAGAGAAACCAATAGAAGTGAAAATGTACAGTTATAAAGAAAGGATCAATGACAAGTGCTCTTGAGAGAGGAAATCACTTCGTAACTTTGAAAATGATTACAGAGAGAGCTAAAATACTACAAAAGGATGTAACAGTGGGCTAGCATGCCATTCCAAAACTAACTAGCAACAGTACAAGAGTGAGACCAACAAAGTGAATACAATAAAGATGATGACTTGATCCTGATGAAATTCACCGATGCATGCCAATGGCTAGATCCAAGCCACTCAATCACCCTGTAATACTAATCACCAACTCCACTGGGAGGCCCACGCTCTGTATACTCATCACAGAGTGACCTCCAACAGTGTGCATGTAGCAACAGAGTGCAGAGAGTAGACCAAGAAAATAGCCTCAACTAGCATCAACAAATGATGGTAGTGATGATACGCAATAGTCCTCCTAATTCAGATTACTCTCCCAATGAATGCCAAAATGAGTGCCAAACATCTGTTTATATAGACTCCAGAGTGGCCAAGGGTGGCCTTGCCAAATTCCAGCCTTAAGTGCCGCACACGCCAAAGTGGTGGTCAAGAGGTGGAAGAGAGGACTAATTTTGGATCTGGTAGCCAACTTCAATGAGGCCTCCAATTTTAGCTTCTGACACCGCCAAAGCCAAGTGGCAATATTCCTCCGCCCGTCATTTGCCGCCCAAGTAGCTCATGGTGGAGCCCATACTAAGTCGGTAGTCGCCCATGTGCATGTAGGAGGCGAGTGATCACCTTTGGAGAGGGTTGGGAGAAAAAAGGTGGTCGCCCTCCTTGTGTTGCCAAGAATAAGTTGGTCGCCTGCCAAGAATAAGTTGGTCGCCTTCGCTTGTAGTAAGTGCCCCTGGATGGTTGTTGGTCGCCTTCGCTTGTAGTAAGTGCCCCTGGATGGTCGTTGGTCGCCTTCGCTTGTAGTAAGTGCCCCTGGATGGTTGCCCAATTTGCCATTAGGAGGAGAGAGTCGCCCAATTTGTCATTAGGAGGAGAGATTCGCCCAATTTGTCATTAGGAGGAGAGAGTCGCCCAATTTGTCATTAGGAGGAGAGAGTCGCCCAATTTGTCATTAGGAGGAGAGGGTCGCCCAATTGTTCTGGAGAAGGGTCGCCTAGAAGTGGGGGTCGCCCAAGGTGGGGGGTCGCCTAAGGGAGAAGGTCGCCCAAGGTGGGGGTCGCCCACATGGTTGAAAGGGAGTTGGTCGCCCACTTCAAGGAGATGAGATCGCCCTGGGCGAGGGTCGCCCCAGGAGGAGAGCTGGAAGGGATGAGGTCGCCATGGGCGAGGGGTGACTAGGAGGAGGCTCGCCCAATATGGATGAAAAGGTGAAGTCGCCCTGAATGGAGGAAGGGAGATGAGGTCGCCTTGGGCTAGGGTCGCCCCATGAGGAGAAAAGGTGGAGGCTCGCCCAAGTTTAGAGGATGGTGCCCAAAGTGGCTTTGGAGGAGTGCTGCCTTGGGTGAGGGTCGCCTAAGGCGGCCAAAGAACCCTCCCCAAGGTTTCGAGGTTCACTTTTGAAAGTATCCAGAATCCAAGTGGTCCCTAGCAAAGGAACAAAACATCTTCCACTTGCTCTACAGACCCCCACATCAAGACTTTGCACCGTCCCGGTGCAACAACTCCTTTATTCACTTATTCCATCAAACAAAATGACTGCAGACAATGAAAAGAACTATGGTATGTACAGTGAGTGAATTCCATCTGCTTGCATTAATTCAAATAACTTTTCACCCTGGAGATGTTGACCAGGGGCAGCCTTTCACCCTGCAAGTCCTCTAAAAGAACTGCTCCTTGTGGTAATACCTTTATCACCTTGTAGGGCCCTATCCATTTAGGTGCCAATTTGGTGGATGCTGGCGGGATCTGATGCACCAAGACCAAAGATCCTTCCTGTACCTCATTAGTCCTTAGATACCTGTCATGCAACCTTTTGTGTTCCTCTTGCTTTACCTGTAGTTTCCTCATGGCTGCTTCCCTATATTCTTCCAATGCCACAAGTCTTCTAATGGGAGGCTCAATTCCGATGGTTCTAGCTCCGATTTCCTTCTTGATAATAAATTCGAATGGTGCCAAGTGAACTATTTGAGGGTTTTCTTTATCTCCAAGATTTACTACTTGAACAAACTTTTCAGAATTGGACTCACTTGAAAATTCATCCCCACGGTATGCAGGAGCGGAGTTCAATTTATGATCCACAATCTGTTCCTCGATCCATCCTAAAGGTATATTTGAAAATGGGAGTTCTTGAAGGTCAAAATTAGCCTCCTCAGGTGCAGGCACAATTTTGTCACCTTCTGGTCCTGCAAGCATAAAATCATCCAATTTTTCATGTTTACCTGTCTTTTCCTTACATATCATTGTAGTGGCGCCTATTGTCGAATTTTGACTATCTGGGTCTAGTGGCCCAATAAGTGGTTCCGGTCCTTCGGGAGGTGCCTGCAAAAGATAAGCTTGACTACCTTGCTTCAGAGAAGTAGTGAGTTCCAGAGGAAGGATTGGCCCATTTTGGCCACTATTGGCCAAGTGCACAACTTGGGCCTCATGTCGCCCACTTGGGCCACCTCCAGCTAGGTGCCCATCTTGAGCCTCATGTTGCCCACTTGGGCCACCCCCAGCTAGGTGCCCAACTTGGGCTTCTTGGTGCCCCATATGAGTGAGGTGCTTGATTTGGGCCTCATGGTGCCAAATTTTTGCCGCTTCCTCTAGTTTCTTGTGATCACATATCTTACTCTTTCCCATACTTTTCAAGTGAAAAACATCAATTTTTTCCTCTTTCTGGCCTCCTTGTGCTGCTTCTATAAAATCCTCATTTACTTCACATATCTCCACTGTGCAGCATTCTGCACTTCCCATCATCCATTTTAATAGGGTATCATCTTTATAAGGCATTACCTGAGTCTCCATTGTATACCCAGTAGCCTTGTTGATGTTTGATCCCTCTTCCAAATGTATCTGTAATTGATTATTAGTACATGTGGAAATCCATAACTTGTTCTTACCCCAATCTTGTAGAGCCTTTGCTTGCCTTAGCCAAGGCCTTCCCAAGAGTAGAGGGTATGAGGTCTCCTGTGGCAGGGCAATAACAACAAAGTCTAGAACAAAGTGACAACCCTGCACTATCATAAGTACCTTTTCAACAATGCCAAGTGGTGCAACCCGACGTTGATCTGCTAATGTAACTGTGAAGGGTGCTGCCTTCGTGGGATTCAATTTTAGTTTCTTCATGGTGAAATCTGGCATCAAATTAATGCCGGAACCTCCATCTATGATAACACCTGTGAGAGCTTCATCCTTTATAAAAACAGATAATCTTGAGCTCTGATAGTCAGCCAGGGGTGCAGGGGGAAAGTCAACCATAAAACCATCTATGCTAGGAGGTGGGTACAAGCATGCAGAGTGTATAATTTTCAACAAATCACTTCTTACTTTTGAATCCATCTTTATGAGTTGGTACAGACTAATCTTATGATGAATACCTCTCAAGATTTCCTCAATGTTCACCTTTTGTGTGTCTTCCTGAGGACTTGTTGGTTGATCTTTTAGCAAAGTAGTCACCCTCTCATAAGCTCCTTCAATGTCTGCTTGGTCCGTCCATCCCGCCTTCTTTTCCTCATCTCTATCTTTGAGTCCTTGTTGTTCCTGTCTATGGGCCGTTGCCGCTTGCCTAGCTCTAGTCATCATTGGCATTGAAGAAGATGAAACAGCATAAGACTGAGTGGTCATACCTTCTACTTGTGGGGAGACTGCAATCATGTGAATTGGAGGAGGGCGGCTCCTTGGGCAATCTCTAGTGCAGTAATCTTTAGCATCTGGACAATGCTGACAGGGAGGTGCACCTTCTGGTAGGGAGCACTTGTCCTGCATATGGCCATACTCACCACAACGGTAACACATGAGTGGCCTATTATATCTAGGCCGAGTTGGACGGGTCTCTTCTCTATTAGGTGCATTCGAAGTACTAGCATAATATGAATCCAAAGCTTGATGGTTACCTCGTTGTTGTGCTCCCTTGAGGTAGTAGCAGTCTCTAGCTTCATGACCATCTTTGCCACAGAATTGACAACTGACCTTGTTAGGACAATTAACATTGGAATGTCCATTATTGCTGCATATTGTACACCAAACCTGTCTTCGTATGTCCTGTGTAGTCCGCAAATCTTCGAGCTCACGACAAAGTTGAGCTACTTCATCAATAGTGTGGGGTGGGGGCGGCGGCACAACCTTCTCTTCTTGGCGACTTTGCTGCATTCTTAAAGCTTCCAACTCCTTCCTGAGTTGCCCGATAGGATCCAAGTCTGATGCATAATTTGGTTGGGCCTCCCCTTCAAAATGTAGTCTAGCCTCCTCAATGCGCGATGCAGTTGCAACAAAATCATCAAGTGTTGCATCCAATCTAAGAGATTCACGAAGCTTCTGCTGAGATGACTTGGGCAGAGCTTTCTCTATCCATTTTTTTACCAAGAAATCACATGGAGCATGTGGCAGACGTGAAACAAGTGCTTTTGTTCTAGTGTGAAGTTCATGAAAGGATTCACCTGATCTCAATTTTAGGTTCTCCAGCTGATCTAGAGCTCTTTCAGAGGAGTTGCTTGGTCGGAATGTCTGCGAGAATGCCGTCTTCAGTGCCTCCCTTGTAGTGAAGTGTCCATCTGCATATTGACTATACCATTTGTTTGCAAGGCCTTCCAATGTAGATGGGAAGAGTACCAACATTGCATCCTCTCGGTTCTGCAATCCTCGTCCGCGGCATAATGAGACGAATCTCCTCACGTGGTCATCCGTATCCTCATAAGCCAATCCCTTAAATGTAGGGAACTTGATGTTCAACCTAGAGAGTAAATGAGAAAGTTCCTCCATTGGCACTGGTGCTTCTTCTGAAGTATCAAAGGAAAAATCTAACGTCCTCCTCAGCTTTTCTTTTGAAAGCGGGGTTGAAGCCAAATCGATGGAAAAATTTAAGGGTAGAGGGGTACTAGCCGAAGGTAGAGCTAACTTCTTGAGGCTCTTTTGTACACGAAGGGGCTCTCTATCTACTCGAGTGTGGGTCATGTACCCACTCACAGAATGCAAAAAATCAAGAAATTAATGCAATGACAACTATATAGTGCACACTAGATACCTCACTGTTGACCTAAGTATCAACTTAGGGACTTGCGGAGAAGGAGACTATACCTCAATCCCCTCACAAGTGCATATAGTGGGGATACACGCTTTTAAATATCAATCCAAAGAGTATACAAACCTAGCCGAGTGTATGAAGACATGCAATCATGTAATGGTCAATGCAAATGAACTACTCAAAGAATGAAAATGAGGCAATGACTTATCCAAACAAGCTCCAACTGTTGGTCAAGGCGAAACGATACTTGGTGCAGCAGCCGTCAGTATTTTGGACTTTTCTCCCAGCTCCGAACTCCAAATATAGCAAATAGCATATGCATTTCGAAGCTCTCGAGAAGACGCATCCAATGGCAGTGGTTTCACTCATTTCCGACGCTCTTACTTCAAGTTATGAGAGAAATACTGAGTCGCGGAAATACTTTCCTGCACTTCAGCACTTCCTACACTTCGCACACACCTTTTTTACAGCAAAGAAACACTCTCAAGGATAGACAACACTCACAAGCACTCTTTCCAAGCAATACACATGCATACAAGCTCGCGAAGAAGAAGATAAGGAGGGAAGAAGACACAAATTCGAATTTCTGTGCTCTCTATTCTCACAATGGTAAAAAGTTCTTTACAAAGAGTCACATTTGACTTATATACTAGTGCCCTAAAAATGGTCCTTTCACACAAGAGACCGGCACTTTATTCACTAAGAGACTAATTTCCTACTATTGTACATGGGTATTCTCTACTTTTCTGTGGGGATGCATCTAGAGGACTCCTCTAGTGCATTTACATGGAAAAATATATTACAAGAATGAATATGATACAAAAATATGTAGTCCAAATCGGAAAAATTTTGGGGCCCGTCTTTTTCTCTGCTTTGTGCGCTCTTTGGCTCTGCAACACTCTCCCCCTCTTCGTCTCTGTCGTCCCTTGACAGACTTTGCTTCGCGCACGCGCCCAGTGGTCAGTATTGTCTGATTCTTGATCTTGCATTACGTTTTAGAGGCGCTCTGATTTGTCCTGGTTGCACACATTGGACCTGGTTGATTCGGTTTGCCACGCACGCCATTAGTGCACATATGCGGATGTAGCTCGTAAGCCTTGATCTGAAACCTCTGCAACTCAAGAGGTTGAAGCATCCACATAGGTGATACATGTTGGCCCTGATTCCTTCTTCCAGCTGCGTGCTTTTCCTTGGTGTGTGCGCCCCTGCGGGGCTTCCTGCAGAGATGTATCTTCAGATCTTGCCTTTTAGTGAAGCTGTTTCTTTCGTTGTTTTCTTCTTTTCCTCTTTTTACTCGTCTCGCCCTCGACACTGCCCCCCTCCTGGACTCTGTCGTCCCCGACAGGCTTTTTGTGGCGACGTGTATAGGTTTGAATGGCTTGTTGCTCTCTTTGATTTAGCAGATTAGCGTGACATAGCATGAACTCCTTCCATTGTCGAGACTTTACTCCGTCCTCTGGTGCCTGTCTATGGTCCGCAAAGAAACTTATCTCGTAGGCCACCAGTCGTGCATTCAAATTGGAGGTCATTTTAATAAAAATCTCTGAATCCATTTCAAAGAAGCCCGTAAAGAATGCTTCTTCAAATGTCTGCATATATGTCGATGGCAGAAACATGAGACGAGAAAAATATGCCATAATTGTTAACCGGCTGGGAATAGTAGATAAATCAAAAATTAAAGCCTCCGAGCCCTGCGTAATGCCGATGAAATTCAAAAATGTATACTGTGCATGTTGGAACACTTTAATTACTGTAAGGAGCATGCTAAATATTTTATTTGTCATTTTGACTGCTAGGTCTGGAATGGTAGCATATCTTGCAAGCCAAAATTCCATGGTTTTGACCATGTATTCCTCTGTCGGTAGGTAGTTGTGTGGTGGACTAGGTAATAGCGGATAATTTAGCCATTGGTTATTAATGCTACCTTGTCGCTGGCCTTCCCAAAATTGCATCCATGCTCTTCGACGGGGTAGTGGGCAAAATGATGGGTTTACTTGAAGCTCATACGGGGATGCTTCCCACTGTACCCGTAGTGTAGGGTGCTTTTCCAAGAGCTTTCTTCTCCAAATTGGATTTGCTGCCTCAAACTCTACCTGAGTATATTTAAAAGTATCATACCGAAAATGGAGATTGTGATCAGGTTCCTTATTTGTAGTATGTTTTATGTAATGCCTAGTTTGTTCCTTCAAAAGCCCGTATGGTACATTGAATGGCCTTAGTATTTGCTCTAGTTGCTTGCTGTCGATTTGAGCCTCTTTCATTAAATTGATGATTTGATCTTCAAATTCCGCCGTAAGCTGGGACACCAATAGTGCCCTTTCTGTTCTGCTCAGCTCTACAACTTTTCGTGTGTTAGGTTCTAATGGAACCTCCTTTTCCTCCCTTATTGGTGAATGATACGAGGGGGGAGAGAGAGGGCGTACCTCTTCCTCCACAGTAGCCGAGGTCCCTGGCGGAACTACTGGTGTCCCTTGTTGTGCTCGCTGCTCTAATTGCTCTGAAGCTGTTTGATTAAATCATCTTTTTGTTTGTTTTCCTCTTCAGCCTTAGCAATAGTTGCTTGATGTTTCATTAATTCTTGGGCCACAATGTTCATGTGCTCTGTGTCTTCCTTGCACTGTCGCAGGTAGTTATTTTCTGCTTTTTTCCATTTCATTCTGAGGGCCGCTGTGTCCTCCATATACCTCTTTTCCCAATCCGTTATGACATCTTGCTCCTGTCTGAGCTGGTCTTGTAATTTAGTGATCTGCTCTTCCAAGTTTTTGACATTTCTTTGTGGGTCATCAGCAATTGCCAATGGTTGATCACTAATAAGAGCTGTCATTAATTCTTTATTTCGTTGTCGCATGTTGTCAGCTTCCTCCATACTGGCCTTGAGCTGAGACTCTAAGATTTTACTGCGTGTTTGAAGACGTGTCTTCTCAGTCTCACTCATCTCTAATTTCTTTGTTAATTCCTGGACTTGGTCTTTCAATTTTGTCTGCTCCCGCTCTAGCATGTAGTTTAGTGATTTGACGTCTTGAAGTTCCTTTTCTTTTGTCAGAGCTTGTGCTTGCACCTTGGATAGTTCTTCAGAAAGATGCTTACCTGCTCTTTCCAGTTCCTTCTTGTCTCGCATGGCTTGGTCGTAATCTTCATCAGCATCAAGCATTAATTGTTGTGTATCTAGAGCCGTTCGAATCATATCTTGCACAACAGGTTTGAGCTGAGCTATGTCTACATTTAGCCATGTCTTTGCTATTTCAGGAGTCTCTCCTGTTTGCACATCTTTGCCTTCTGCCACCTGGAGTGTCTCGTTGTGCGGCTGTCTAACTTGCAGTTGTATCTTGGGTTCCTCATCATCGCCTTTTGCTTCCTTCTTTTTAGTAGCACTCCCCTGAAACGTGACATCCATTGGGGAAGGTTCTGCTACAACCCTGATTGGTGTGAATGGTTCTTCCGTTTCTATATCCTGATCTTCATTCTCCTTTTTGGAAATTTCCTCATCTGTCTTTGTGCTTGTGGTTTTCTGATTCACTTTTATTTCTTGATCTATCGGCTTGAGGCCTTCTGGTTCTTCACCATAATCCACTTCATTTAATTCGGTCCATTGCCCATCATCTTTGGATTCGCTTCGAATATCCACATCCAACAATGATGTGTCCTTTTCTTCTTTGTCCTGAGTTGATGAGCTGGAATTGTCTAATCCGATTTCACGGTATCGGTTGACTTTAGTGAGTCTTCTTTTTGTTTTTGACTCCTGTTGTGACTGCTGATAGTGATGACCTTGCACTGGTAAGTTGACTTGTCCCTCCGTATATTTGTGCGTCTCTTCGAGTGCTTTAGTCAATTCTTCCTCCGTGATTTGTTTCTGTCCTACAAGTGTCACCTTTGGAAGTACATGGACTCTTTTTGTCATAGGTATTCCTCCTTCATCTGTCTTGACTTCTCTTAGTCTTTTTGTGCCTCTCATTCTTGGCTGAGAACTAGTTCCTGCCTCTTCCATACCTGTAACAATTTTCTTCTTTTTGGGCACTGTGGCGGATTTCACGTATCTAGCCAGCCCTTCTGAGGTTGGCATCTCCCTTAAACAGTTCTTCATGTCCAAAGCTTCATATATCAGTAATGTCAAAGCTGAACTGCCATTCAAAAATTTCTTCTGGCCCCATTTCTTTTGGGCTTCAAACAATCGTTCTTGTACATAACCTGTTAGATTCACTTTGTTGCCTATCTGTCTCATGGCATGCGATAGTAGTTGGACTACTTCTTTTGAGGTGCAGTGTACCTGTGCATACTTGGAAAACAGAAGTGTTGATGCACCAGCCGTACAGCATCCTCTATGTCAATTCTATTGATTTCCAGGAATGATCTCTTCTTTGGATCATGGCATTCTTCCTTCACACTAGTAATGCCTGCTTGATTCCACCCAAAAGCTTTATTAATCAATTCATGTGTGAATTGTATGGTCTTCCATGTCCCGACTTTGTCCAATACTTGCGCTTCTGGGACTGAGATTTTTGTTGCAGCAGGCTGCATGGTGTTCATTACCTGTGTACACCTCTGAAAATCTGGTACATATATAGGTAACTTGAGGAATGCCTCTATGCCCGCTTGTGTCCACACGTCCTCAATATGAGGTAGTCCTTGTATTATTGTCTTGAAATCTTGGGACATGATAGGGAAGTAATGGTCCGTGTCCATGATTTTGATGGTAGCCATGAAAATTAGCTCCGCCACTGGTTGATCGTCCCTGAACCAGTGACCTCTTGCTTTTGTTACCGATTCCATCGGAAGAAGTTGCACCTCTTCTTGCTGTGTGGATTCGGAATCAGTGGAAGCCATCTGCACTCAATATAGAGTATGAATTAGTATCCATATGTTTTTCAGAAATCTTCCTCCATATGTTGATTAATAATTCGATGTTGTTCCGAGTGCATGGTGCCGCCCCTTTCCCGTGGGTGTGAGAAAGGTAATACCTGAATTTTTTTTTCATGTATTTTTATATTTTTTGCTGAAAAGAAAACATAAAAGTTAGTCCATAGCCGAAGCGGTTAGTAATTAATTTTTTTTTTTTTTTTTTTTTTTTTGGAGTAATATTTTTATGTATGTACAAGTGCTCTCCTATTTCCAAAGGGAAACTGTGCGTGACTATCCGGAAGTAGAAGAAAGACGTGCCGAATGCTTGGCCTTGTAATGTGGCCCTATCATGCATACTTTGGATCTCGACAACTCCTCATGTGTGCAATTGGATTTTGTAGCTCTATGCATGCAAGTTGCGGGATCCTTCGGCACCCAAATCTGCTTCACTTGGATGGAATGGACTGTATTCGCCACCTCTTTGATGAATGTGGTTCTTCTTCGGTAGTACGTCTGCTTATTCTGTTTTGGGAATCTCAAGCTGGTTTGTATTGCATCTGTAGATTCCTTCTTCCTCCAATAGGTCCTCTTTCTCGGCTGGTGTGCCTGTTGACCATGTTGATGGTGATAGCCCTTCTGAGGATGTTCCTTGTTTGGGATGGTCGTCCTTGGAGTACATGACTTTGGGATCCACATTTGTGTTCGATCAGGTTGTGCAGTTATCAGTTTCTTTGGGATCCATATGCTAGTGAGTCGTGGTTGACTGAAGTGTTCGAAATTCTTTGTCTTCTTATTCGATTGGACACGCTGATGTCGAAGACTTTTCTGTTGCTGAAGATATGCCTTCTTTTGATCCTTCCTTATCCAAGCTAGTGTAGAATGTGGAATAGGGTATACTTTCATAGGTGTAGACTTCAATTCTTGTAGAGGAGTATTCTTTCTTGTGCCTTGTGGTTCACTGGGCTTGAGTTCATGTTCATGTGCACTCTTGTGACTCTCTATACTCAAAGATGGAACGCACACAGAGCTCACGGTATTCTCACATGAAGTACTTGATGATGGGGTTTCTATAGTGCTAGTGAACATACAATTATGACTTTGTTCATTGGGATGAACTTCTGGCTCTATATTAGCGGCTTTGGGTGGTCGTTCGTCTAGCAAACTAAATACCTCACGAGGTCCTATTCTGGCAGAGATGTATCCTAAAGCCAATTGAATGGTTACCTCATATTCATAGATCCAATCTTGACCTAACACCACATCTTCAAGCAGATCCTGGTCCTGACATACTAAGAGTCTCTGTTCCATAGTGTTATTCCCCATATGTAGAGGTAAGGTTATCTCACCTATGCATTGAGTAATTTTTCCTCCTATTCCTATTAGCTGTGCCTTCGATGGGCGTAACTCCTCTTTAAGTCCCTGAGACAAAGAAAATCTGATGCAGCTTATTGCTGCTCCTGTGTCTATGAGAGCATCCACTAAGTGGTACTCTTTTCGTCCTGCTCCCAGATTCAAGTAAGGCTGTCTTCTTTGTTGCCCTGAGTTCTCAGTGGCTCTAAAATTAGCCATTGGGATGAGTTCTTCTCCTTTACGATATCTTTCATCTCTTTCTCTCATCCACTCTTTCCGTTTTCTGATGCGTTCTAGGGCTTCCTGTCTCGCTTCTTCTCGTATTCGTTCTTCTTCCTTTTTCCTACTTTGAGCTCCTAACAGTCGTGCTAGCATTTGATCAGTCAAAGGCTCCATGAATCTTTTCACTCTGCATCCACTGATGTAGTTGGGAAGAATGTCTCCGTCTAGTGTGGCGAGATTGACTGCACCACTAGTAGAGATTGGATTTATAATCAGGGGTCCATATCCGCGTTTTTGGAGCTTCTTTGCATGTTGTTTGAGGGTGTATACTAGGACTAAGTCGCCTTCTTTTAGTCCCTTGTCTTTTATGTGTGCATCATAATAAGCCTTTTGTCTCCGTTTAGCGGCGTAAATGCCTGCTACCCCTTGCAATCTAGTCTCGTGCAGCTTTTCAATTTGATCTAATTGCTGAGACAATTCATGACCGTTCCACTCATATTGCTGGGCCACTTTCAATGTAGGTACTAAGAAGTCAATTGGCAAAATTGCATTCTGCCCATACACTAGGTTGAAAGGTGTAGTTCCAATGGCCGTTTTATATGCCACTCGGAAGGCCCAAATTGCATGATGTAATTGTTTGTCCCAATCTGACCTTCCATTATTGACAATCTTTGTCAATACAGTACATAGTACCTTGTTGGAACTTTCAGCTTGTCCGTTAGCTTGAGGGTGGTATGGGGCTGATTTTTTATGAATCACAAGAAAGTCATTCATTAGCGACTCAATGACCTCGTTTAGGAAATGCGTTCCTCGATCACTCACTATCTCAATCGGTAGTCCAAAGCGTGTGAAAATGTGCTCAAAGAGAAATTTTGTTGTGGTTTGAGCATCATTCTTTCTAGTGGCTTTTGCTTCTACCCACTTGGTTAAGTAGTCGGTGGCTACTATGATGTATTCAGCATGTGATCCTTTGGCCGGTGGATTGATAGGTCCTATGAAGTCAATTCCCCACTTGGTAAATGCTCTTGCACAAACCATGGGTCTTAAAGGCATGTCGTCTCTTCTAATGGGATATTTCGCTCTCTGGCATGTTTCGCAGCTTCTCACATATGTCTCTGCATCCATATGTAGAGTTGGCCACCACAAGCCTGCAAAGAGAATCATCTTGACCGTTCTGTCTGCTGAGAAATGTCCTCCCGCAGCTCCTGCATGTGCCATTTCTAAGACAGCGAGATATTCATTTTCATGAATGCACATTCTTAGTTGGTTATCCTTCCCGCGTTTAAAAAGTTGTTTTCCTATGATGGCGTAATCCTTACTCTGTTCTTCAAGAGCACGTTTCCTTGCTAAGGTAGCTCCGTCAGGGTACTCTCGAGTTTTCAAGAACTTTACTAGAGGCATGCTCCACCTTGGTGCTACTGTAGAATAGCATAATGTAGAGTTCTCGTCTGGGATTTGTTCTTGACAGGTTTGACAGGTTGACACATAGTTATGTGCATCTCGTTGCATGGTTGGCCAATATATACCAAATCTCTTGAGTGTTTGCCACGTTCCATTCGCATTCAAATGAGTGTTCCATTGGTTTATGTGTGCTTTCTGAAGCCACATTTCTTGTTCCCCTTCTTCCACGCATCTCATCAGCAGTCCGCTTGAATCCTGGTGATACAAACTTCCTGCAATAATGTGAAGGTTTTTGGTCCTCCAGAGATCTTGCCGTTGGTTTGGCGTGATTCCATCTTTAGGTCCATGTGTAAGTATCGGGATCAATTTTTCGGCCCATTGAGGACATACTTCCAGGTTAAAAAGATAGGTATCTGGCAGATCATCAGGAACTCCTATGGGTGGTTCTCCATGGGTCATATGAGATAAGTGGTCTGCCCTTATGTGGGTGTTTCCTTTCTTGACTATTACCTCAAAATCAAATTCCATTAGCAATAAAAACCATCGTACTAGTCGTCCTGTATTGCAAGGCTTGTTGACTAAGTACAATAGAGCTTGATGATCAATGAAGAATTTGAATTTGTTTGCCAGTAAGTAATGTCTGAATTTCTTGACTGCGTATACCATCCCTAGGCCTTCTCTCTCCGTAGTGGTATAATTGCGTTCCGCTTGATTTAACTGTCTACTGGCATAGGCTATCGGGTGGTCTAATTTTCCTGTATCAGCTGGTTGAGCTAAGATGCAACCAATGGCAAACTTGGAAGCATCAACATGGATGTGAAACGGTTTATTCCAGTTGGGGACTCGAAGAATGGGTGCTGAACTCAATCGATTCTTCAACTCATTAAAAGCTTTTTCGCATTCTTCGGTCCAATTGAATTGAGTTAATAATGCATAAAGAGGTCTAGCAATTATGGCGTACATATGTATGAATCTTCGATAGTAACCACAATGTCCCATAAATGCTTGAACTTCTTTAGCAGTTTTAGGTCTTGGTAAATCCAAAATTACTTTAATTTTGTCTTCATTTGTGGAAATTCCATTCTTAGAAACAATATGTCCTAAGATTTTCCCTTGTCGCACCATGAAGACACATTTTTCAGGATTGAGGCATACTCGATATTGTCGACATTTAGCAAAAATCTTTTCAAGTTCAGGGATGTGCTCTGATCGTATAGCTGAATATGTACAAAGATCGTCCACGTATACCTCCATGCTTTTTCTCAGAAATTCCTTGAACACATGACACATCAATCTTTGGAATGTAGCTGGGGCATTCGTTAAACCAAAAGGCATGACTCTAAAGGCGTATACTCCCCATTCAGTTGCAAATGCAGTCTTATGTTGGTCCTCAGGAGCAATGGCTACCTGATTATACCCTGAAAAGCCATCCAGAAAACTATAAACTTCTTTCCCTGCTACCCTTTCCAAGAGATGATCAGTGATTGGTAAGGGATAGCTATCCCTTATGGTTGCGGCGTTTACTTTTTTTAAATTGATGCACACTCTTAACTTTCCATTCTTCTTTGGTACAACCACCAAGGGTGACACCCATTCCGTGTGCTCAATTTCATAGATGAATCCAGCATCTAATAACTTATCTATTTCTTCTTTTATCTTGGCTGAATACACATCATTATAAGTATAAGGTCTCTGTTTCGAAGGTTTGGCCTCGGATGTCATGGGAATTCTATGCGCACATATAGATGGATCTACTCCCTTTAAGTCCTTATAAGTCCAAGCAAAGACATCCCGGTATTCTCTTATGAGTCGAATTAACTCTTGTTCTTCTTCTAATGAGACATCCTGTCCTATGAAGGTACATCGTTCCTCTCCCCCTTCCATGGTTACAACTATTTTTTTGGTTTGTTCCTTATTATCGTATGCTATTCCAGGTTGTGCTTCTCTTTTAGGCATTTGAATAGCAATTTTCCTCTCCTCCACTTCATATTTTTTAAAATGAGCTGGTACCTCAAATTGGTCTTGGGGTTTGTTTTCTTCATCTTCTAATTCCCTTTCAACTTCTAATTCTTCTTTTTGTGTGAGTTCCTTATGTTTTTCATTGGCAGTGATATCTATGTTGGTGGTATTAATCCCTAAATCCATGGGTTCTGGTTCCATTTCAATGCTCTCGTAGTCCTCCTTCCAGTCTTTCTCAATCACTTCTCCTTCTTCTGCCTCTTGAAGGACTACCATATACAAACTAACATCATAACCCTCTTCATCGATACATTCGTTCATGGTCACCACTTCTTCATTTACACAGACATCGAGGGTGGCTAAGATTTCCATCCAACCGTGAGGTTCGAATTCCTCATCCGGAAATACTTGTGGCATATAGGCTGGATCTTGTACGGATCTCACTATTCCTTGTTTCTGCTGCCAACTTTTTCCTCTCTCTTCTTCCTTCTTTGCAGCTTGACATATCCATAGATGAGTGTCCTCGTTCATCCAGGATTGATCACTAGAACCTGCACTATGAACAGATTGATCATCTTCCTCTTTGTGGATTTGATTCCATTGCAGAGGTGGCACATCTTGATATGTGTATGTATGTAGGTTTATCCTAGTGGTGGTTCCTGCGTGTTGTAGATATACTGCATCTTTTCCCCAATCTTGTACGACCTTTAGCTGTCTCATGAATGGCCTTCCCAAGATCATTTCATAATTGCTTGGCCTTTCGAAGTGACATATTGCTAAAGTATGTTCGAAGTCCACTCCGCACGTAGTGAAGACTACTCGTTCCAACAATCCTAAGGGTCTTTCCGTATGTCCATCTGCCATTTGTATTTTCATACGTGTTGGTCTTAATGCTGGTTTTCCCCATTTCTCCCAAATTTCTTTGGTAGCGATGCCAACACCAGCTCCTGAATCTAGTATGGCTTTGGTAGTGTAACCTTTATAGGTGATTGGTAGGCATGTATTTCCTTCATCTCCTTCGCTAAAGTCTCCTACTTTATCCACTGGAATTCTCACTGTTTTCACTTCGTCAGCTACTTCTTTCTTTTCCTCCTTGACTTCCCATTGATTGATCAATTTCTCTTTTAAATGTGGTTTTACCTTTAACAGTTCCTCGAATGTTAGGGTACATGGGATTTTCACCTCTCTAAGATGTTGTATGATCTCCGATGTTTGAACTGATGGATTCGTTTCTCGTCTCGTTATTGATGGAATGCGATACAATTCTGAGTTGTGCTCGTACTCCCCGGTGTAGTTGGGTAGTTCCTTTACATCTTCCTCTTCTTTGGCACTTGCATCCATTGGAAAAATTTCTTCTGAATTGAGTTCAGGTATTGAACCCTCTATTTCGTTTTCTGCTTCTAATTCTTCAAAGGGTGGTTCCATTCCTTCTACCTTTTTCCACTTGTCCTCTTGAACTCGTGCCCATAGATCCTTAGTCCAGTCTCCTTCTATTTCAGGGACTATGGATCCTTCCTTTCTCTCAATACCAATTTCATCATTCAGAGGTCTATTTACGTTAGGCTTTTCCTGAGTGTTTAGGCACTCTTGGAATTTTTCTTCAGAAATTCGGTTGTTTGGTAAAGGTGATGCGAGTTTTTCTAATGTTTGTTGAGCAACTTCTATCAATTTTTTGCAGATTTCCAGTCTTTCTTTCTCTAAGTCGCCTCTCGGATACTCTCTCTCATGTTGTTCTATGGTAGGTCCTGCTTTTATTCTCGCCTTGTATGCCTGGATCCACATGGCTAATTCTTCAGGCATTGGGTCTGCTAATACTGATCCTACCTCCTCCCTTTTATTCTCTTTTTTATTTTCTTCTCCCACTTGTGATTCTTCTGTTGATTTCTGTTTACTCTTTTCATTTTCCTTCTTTTGTAATAACTTTTTTTCTCTTATCCTGTCTCTCCAGTTCTTCCATCTTTGTGATCTTTTACTGGCAATACTTCTCTCTGGTTCTTCGGAGTCTTCCACTCTGTGAGGGATGGGTGTATTTCCCTCTTTGTCACTTTGATTACTTTCGTCTGTTTTATTAGGGTTCTCTCTAGCCTTTGCTCTTGTTATGGCTTTTAAAGGTATAGTGTACTCTTTGTCGCTCCCTGATGATTCAATCACTTCTATCACATTAATCTGCACGTTAGATGTGACTTTGTTGGGGTTCTTAGGACAATCTCTGAAAAGATGTTCCTTACCACAATCGCTACAGTAGCCTTCCCAAATTCGTTGTGGTTGTGGTGGGTTTGGTAATGTACATTCTCTAATATAGTGGTCACCTCCACATCTGTAGCATGGTCCTCTGGGTACAGGCGGTCTATTCATTGGTCGAGGTGGCGTGGTTGCTCTAGGAGCTGTGTACATTAAGGGCACATAATCGTGCTCGTATCCGTAAGAACTGTCTGATATTTCCATGCCATAAGCATATGGGTCATACTGTTGCCCATATTCTGTTACCGTGCTTTCATAGCCAGGGTAGGTTCCTTGGTTAGGATCGTAAAATGAGTCATATGGGTCATTACCAGTCAAAGGAGCGGCTGGTACTATTGCTCTCTCTAGGTTTTCCTCTGGTTGCGCTATCTTAACTGGGACGACGTTCTGAGGGTGGGGCGGTTGTTGTCCTAGCACTGGTTGAGGTTGCGTATATCCCTGATATGCGTATGGTCGTGATATTGGTGCCTGCGGCTGATATAAGGGATATCTAAAGGCTTCTCCTCCCTGCTGGTTCTGCGGGTGTCCATATGGTCTCACATAAGGCTGGGTGGGTCTGGTTTGCCTATTGTAAGGGCAGTTCTCGGTGCTATGGTTTGTGTATCTCTGCTCTATACTGCAATATTGTAGCGGTCCGGGGACAGAGGGTCTATGAGGAGCATAGGCAGGTGGTGGGACTACTCCCCTAGTACACAAATGAGAAGGATGATCTCCTCCGCACTGCATGCATCTTCTAAGCATAGGCATTCTCATAGGATTGGTGGGATAATTCCTCTGTCCTTGAATATTCAGTTTTTTTGCTAACAAGTCGGCAATTTCCTCCACGTTGTTTTTGGGGTTTGATGTGCTACTTGTTGACTCTTCGCTTTTCACACTACCTTGGGGTATTTTCAAATCTTCTGCAAGGTTATCTTCTAGGTCTATACATTCCTTCATACACTCCTGCAAGGTTTGAACTCTCTTCACATACACTAATGACCTCAAGGTCCCGTTCAACAGTCCTTCCAAGAATAATGATACCATTTTGTTTTGCGTCGGTCTCTCTTCTACGAGGCATCTATCCACATACTGCTTGAATCTCCTTGCTGCCAATCTCACTGACTCGGTAGGGACTTGTTTGAAGCTGTGGATTAATGACGAAGAGTTGTTTTTAATTCCAGATTTGGTAAATTCTTCAATCATTTCTTGATATACCTGATCCATGTTCTGAAAGGTATTAGGATCCAATGGCTGAAACCAGGCCAAAGCTGTGTCTGTCAAGGTAAGGCCAAAAGACTCATATTGAATCATGAAGTCATCTACCTGCTCGACTCTAACTACTTGTTTAAATTCTGCTATGTGATTATAGGGTTCACTAGAGCCATCATAATGATTTCTCATGCACTTGGCCACTTGGATCGGCCTTAGTCTCCTTCCTGCTTCAGGTTGTCTAGGCATTACAGGGTAATTTGGTCTTCCTATTGGTATGCCAGGTCCTCGTACTACCTGCGGTCTGACTGGAGCATGAACTCCATGTCTTGGGTCAATGGCTAGTTGTGGCCGGTAGTTAGGATTAGTGGCAGGCATTGCAAATTGCACATGTGGTCTGACGGGGATCTGGGTTTGTTGTGTTTGTTGTGTTTGTCCCGATTGTTGATATGAATCATTCTGCGATGTTCCAAGTGGATTCCGTGACGTAGTGGCTTGGTCCCTTGGGGGGAACACTGGGATGTTCTGATATTTCAGCTCAGCTCTCTCTAATTCTGTTATTGGCCAATATCTTCTGTGATTTTTATCCAAATATGTGATGATGGTGGGGAATTCAGGGTCTTGTAACTCATAGATGGTAACTGGATTAGGAGCAGCTTCCCATATAGAGGAATGGGCTCTGAGCAGGTGCTCCATCCCGTTGATTAAATACACATCTATCAGAGTATCATCCTAGGGAATCAGGTCTCCTCTCCAAAGTTTAGTAATTGTTGATCTCCCTCTAGGAGTAGTTACTTGCTCTTCGTTTCCACCTCCATTTAAGCTCGAAGCATTATTTTCCTCACCACGCTCATTAATGATTTCCGGGTGTTCTGTGACCACGTATTGAATGTCTTGTTTGTCCATGTACAGTCCTCCTATGTACTTAACTGCTGGTCTAGGCACTATGTAGGCCTCTGAAGCCTTCCTCAGTCTGGCCACTGATCTGTTTAGACCATCCAAATAGATAGGGATCTCATTGTGGTTGGTGTTCACATACTCTAAGGAAGTTCTGTATTCTCCCTCAATGATGGACATCTGGCCAATCATGGGTACAGTGTTTTGCATATCTTCTGAAGCCATTGGAATTTCTTCCTCTGACTCACTGGAAGTCTCAGAATAGTGTGAACGGCTACTTGGTTCGGCTACACTCCCTACAGAAGAGATTACACTTCTTCGGCTTCCTAGGGTTCTTCCGGATCTCACGTTCATTCACTTGAAAGCTCTGATCAACTCTTGTCCACCTCTAGCCTCTAGAATTCTAAGCTATGGCTTAGAAGTCTAGGAAAAATTAGGCTGGTAAATGACTGAAGCATAAATTTTCAAACCACGATACTTGGCTTTCCAAACTCCACGATCTCTGGCTACAGACGATACTTGGAACTGGCGATACTCACCCTTCGACGATATACGATACCTGACCCTCACGATCTCTGAGGAAACGATCGCTGGCAAACGATCTTTGTCCAGACGATACTTGATGGACACGATACACGATATCTGTGTGAAAACGATACACGATACCTGAGTCCAATCGATACACGATATTTGATTGCCGACGATACTTGATCTTCGGGAGAAAACGATACACGATACTTCCCCAAACGATCTTTGGCAAAACGATCTCTGGACTCAATGATCTTTGGTCAAAACGATACACAATCGACGATATTTGGTTCAAAACGATACGCGATCGCTGGTAAGTATCGCGATCTCTGAGACGCGATACACGATACTTGGACCAAACGATACACGATCTCTGTCAATACGATACTTGGTCAAACGATACACGATACTTAACACGTATCGCGATCTTCAGGCCACGATACACGATATTTCACGAAAACGATACTTGACACACGATACTCGACCAAACGATCGACGATCTTTGGCAAGTATCGCGATCTCTAGAAAACGATATCCGATACTTGGCCAAAACGATATCTGACCGAAACGATACCGATCTTTAACCCCAACGATCGACGATCTTTGGCAAGTATCGCGATCTCTGGAACACGATACTTGAGCCAACGATACACGATCTTTGGGCTCAAACGATCTCTGATCAAGACGATACCGATATTCGGGAAATATCGCGATACTCGACCACAGGAGTCCACGATACTTGACAAGTATCGCGATACTCGACCGCGGGAGCAAAAACGATACTTGACCCTATTTCAAAAATTTGCAGATGTTTTTGAGATTTTGATTTTTCCCCCTTGCTCACCTAGCTCTTCTCTCTTACCCTCACTCACTGTATCAATCAACATACAACTTTTAGCCCCCTGAGAGCCCCAACGATACTCAGCGCAGATCGTTTTCTCTTTCCTAGGTTGAAATGCTGAGAATTTTTGATCAAAAGGGTGGTTTAGTTTACCTTGGTAGCACCTATGATCTCTTGGTCAAACTCCCTTGCTCTGTGCACTTCCCTACTGCTTGTTTTCCTCGCCCACGATCTCTGCTAGCTCACGCGATACTCGACACAGGAACTCTCGATACTTGTTCACACAAGTGATTTGCAAAATGAAATTTTTTGGCTTTTATAGTTGGAGTTTTCTGGCTTACAAAAAAGAAACTTTACTGAACAAAACTAAAATCTACTCTAATGACTTGGTCCACTCTCTACTCACTCCTACTCTACTCCTTCTACTCACTTCCCTAAACTAACAACTCACTACACACACTCCAAGAATGAGAAGTAGCAAGTGCGGCTGAAAATGACTTACCAAAGAAGAGAAGGTTTCCACTCCTCCTCTTGCTTCAAGGCCAAAAAGCTACTTACCATCACACGAATGCCTCGGTTTGATTCGTCACTCCCCGGCAACGGCGCCAAAAAGTGTGTTGACCTAAGTATCAACTTAAGGACTTGCGGAGAAGGAGACTATACCTCAATCCCCTCACAAGTGCATATAGTGGGGATACACGCTTTTAAATATCAATCCAAAGAGTATACAAACCTAGCCGAGTGTATGAAGACATGCAATCATGTAATGGTCAATGCAAATGAACTACTCAAAGAATGAAAATGAGGCAATGACTTATCCAAACAAGCTCCAACTGTTGGTCAAGGCGAAACGATACTTGGTGCAGCAGCCGTCAGTATTTTGGATTTTTCTCCCAGCTCCAAACCCCAAATATAGCAAATAGCATATGCGTTTCGAAGCTCTCGAGAAGACGCATCCAATGGCAGTGGTTTCACTCATTTCCGACGCTCCTACTTCAAGTTATGAGAGAAATACTGAGTCGCGGAAATACTTTCCTACACTTCAGCACTTCCTACACTTCGCACACACCTTTTTTACAGCAAAGAAACACTCTCAAGGATAGACAACACTCACAAGCACTCTTTCCAAGCAATACACATGCATACAAGCTCGCGAAGAAGAAGATAAGGAGGGAAGAAGACACAAATTCGAATTTCTGTGCTCTCTATTCTCACAATGGTAAAAAGTTCTTTACAAAGAGTCACATTTGACTTATATACTAGTGCCCTAAAACTGGTCCTTTCACACAAGAGACCGGCACTTTATTCACTAAGAGACTAATTTCCTACTATTGTACATGGGTATTCTCTACTTTTCTGTGGGGATGCATCTAGAGGACTCCTCTAGTGCATTTACATGGAAAAATATATTACAAGAATGAATATGATACAAAAATATGTAGTCCAAATCGGAAAAATTTTGGGGCCCGTCTTTTTCTCTGCTTTGTGCGCTCTTTGGCTCTGCAACACTCACACAAAAATGCAAGTGTCCCACCGTGCGTGCCAAACTGTAGAGGAGGTACCGGGGTATCCACTTTCAACAATATCAAATTGTATACATTTTCAGTACTCCGTCTACTCAAGGGGAGTTCTCCTTAGGGAAGTATACCCTGTGACATTCTTGTGTGCAGGTACCTTCACTGATAACAGAGAAACCAATAGAAGTGAAAATGTACAGTTATAAAGAAAGGATCAATGACAAGTGCTCTTGAGAGAGGAAATCACTTCGTAACTTTGAAAATGATTACAGAGAGAGCTAAAATACTACAAAAGGATGTAACAGTGGGCTAGCATGCCATTCCAAAACTAACTAGCAACAGTACAAGAGTGAGACCAACAAAGTGAATACAATAAAGATGATGACTTGATCCTGATGAAATTCACCGATGCATGCCAATGGCTAGATCCAAGCCACTCAATCACCCTGTAATACTAATCACCAACTCCACTGGGAGGCCCACGCTCTGTATACTCATCACAGAGTGACCTCCAACAGTGTGCCTGTAGCAATACAGTGCAGAGATTAGACCAAGAAAATAGCCTCAACTAGCATCAACAAATGATGGTAGTGATGATACGCAATAGTCCTCCTGATTCAGATTACTCTCCCAATGAATGCCAAAATGAGGGCCGAATATCTGTTTATATAGACTCCAGAGTGGCCAAGGGTGGCCTTGCCAAATTCCAGCCTTAAGTGCCGCACGCGCCAAAGTGGTGGTCAAGAGGTGGAGGAGAGGACTAATTTTGGATCTGGTAGCCAACTTCAATGAGGCCTCCAATTTTAGCTTCTGACACCGCCAAAACCAAGTGGCAATATTCCTCCGCCCGTCATTTGCCGCCCAAGTAGCTCATGGTGGAGCCCATACTAAGTCGGTAGTCGCCCATGTGCATGTAGGAGGCGAGTGATCACCTTTGGAGAGGGTTGGGAGAAAAAAGGTGGTCGCCCTCCTTGTGTTGCCAAGAATAAGTTGGTCGCCTGCCAAGAATAAGTTGGTCACCTTCGCTTGTAGTAAGTGCCCCTGGATGGTCGTTGGTCGCCTTCGCTTGTAGTAAGTGCCCCTGGATGGTCGCCCAATTTGCCATTAGGAGGAGAGAGTCGCCCAATTTGTCATTAGGAGGAGAGAGTCACCCAATTTGTCATTAGGAGGAGAGAGTCGCCCAATTTGTCATTAGGAGGAGAGAGTCGCCCAATTTGTCATTAGGAGGAGAGGGTCGCCCAATTGTTCTGGAGAAGGGTCGCCTAGGAGTGGGGGTCGCCCAAGGTGGGGGGTCGCCTAAGGGAGAAGGTCGCCCAAGGTGGGGGTTGCCCACATGGTTGAAAGGGAGTTGGTCACCCACTTCAAGGAGATGAGATCGCCCTGGGCGAGGGTCGCCCCAGGAGGAGAGCTGGAAGGGATGAGGTCGCCATGGGCAAGGGGTGACTAGGAGGAGGCTCGCCCAATATGGATGAAAAGGTGAAGTCGCCCTGAATGGAGGAAGGGAGATGAGGTCGCCTTGGGCTAGGGTCGCCCCATGAGGAGAAAAGGTGGAGGCTCGCCCAAGTTTAGAGGATGGTGCCCAAAGTGGCTTTGGAGGAGTGCTGCCTTGGGTGAGGGTCGCCTAAGGCGGCCAAAGAACCCTCCCCAAGGTTTCGAGGTTCACTTTTGAAAGTATCCAGAATCCAAGTGGTCCCTAGCAAAGGAACAAAACATCTTCCATTTGCTCTAAACCTATCAAGGGACGATAGAGACAAGGAGATGGAGAGTGTTGCAGAGAAAAGGAGCACAGAAAAGGGACACCCAAAAATTTTCAAATTATGGGCACAAATTTTCATCTTCATGTTTCTAGGGAATACCCCATGAAGCCATGTAAATGCACTAGAGGAGTCCTCTAGATGCATGAACCCCAAATAATGTAACATAGTAGGATTTTAGTGTTTTTCAATAAAAGTGTTGGTCTCTTGTGTAAAAGGACCAATTTTAGGGCACATGTATATAAGTCACTTGATGACTCTTTGTAACGGACTTTTTGCCATTGAAAGAATTGAAGCTGATTTTCAAATTTGCCTCTTGCCAGCTGATTATCTTCTTCTCCAAGAGCTTATCTATGTGATTCATGCTTGAAATCTGTGTGTAGGACTATTGTCTACCCCTCCCCATTGTGTTCAATCTACTGTAGTGTGTGTGTGAGGCTTAAGGAGTTGAGCAAGTGTTGGTGCTTCTCGCAATTTATTATTTTGCTCACTCATAATGTGAAGCATATTTGTTAGATTCGGCTCAAAAGAAGATCATTAGATGCGTCTCATGAAGAGCTTCAAAATGAACCTGCTATTGACTATATCCAGAGTTCAGAGCTAAGAGAAAAATTTGAATTTGTGTTTAGTGTTATAAGAGTTATCGTGACATGCATTTTTAGAGGATTAGTGAGTAGGAGAGGTAGCTGAGACAAGTGACATGCTTTTTAGCATAGGCACCTCAGTTACCATCATGTATGCACATGTCTTCGTACACTTGATATGTCTAATCTCTCAAATTGATAATTAAACATGTATTAATCCACCACTATACACACTTGTGGGGCGATTGAGGTATAGTCTTAGTTGACACAAGTACCTAAGGCTCTACAACTTAGGTACACAAAGATAGGTAGATTTATTGATTGATTGATTGATTGATAAATAGCTATATGTTTAGATAGATATACATATAGATGGATATTACATAGACAGATATGTAGGTAGATATAAAGGTAGATAGTTGTACAGGTAGATATATAGGTATCCATATCATATCACTACATATCTTAACTTTTAAAATACGTATCATTACTTCACACTAAAATCCACATAATCACTTCACGGATCATCAAAACACTTCAAATTAGAGTATCAATTATATAATATTCACACAATGATAAAAGATGGTTTGATTAATAAATATGTTCCATCACATTAATCCACTTCAAAATGGTCTTAAGCCATCACTCTTAGATATTCTCAAACCATATCTAGCAAGGTTTGAAAATAATATAATTACCTCATGTATGTCTACTCTCTTTGATATATTCTTATCTATAACAATTTCTAATGCACACTTGAACTTATAAAACCCATTTTTATCAATGGGGGAATTATCAAAATGTACAATTTTTTAATAGCCGCACAATAAGCATGTATGCAAAAAGGATATTGTTTGAAGTATTGCATTGATCAAATTCCAAATATTTTTCTTTATTGAAGATATGAAACCCTTCTTGTCTTTCTTCCCTCTGCTACATGGCACATTTAATGATAATTTTTTCAAGCCACATGTTGAGGGTACCATCATGCCACATGTTGAGGGTACCACCATTCCAGATCTTAAAAATGAGACATGGGCGTTTTATGCAATATCTTGAAAAACTAGCGAGATGATGATCCCACTATGTGTAGTGTATAATATTGTGGCTTCATATATAGCTCACTTCTCTACTACTTGCATGTCACCACCATGTAGTTTGAATAATTTGGCTACAGATATCACTTTGTAGAACCTTGGAGGCTTATCTCGACTTTATGGATCATTCCATATTGTCCTTCTCCTACAAGGGATACATCCTTGAAGTGAATAGTTGAATATGCGAGTAAACATGGATTATTTGATGTTTGATCTCCCATATTCACATGCATATCTACAAATGACTATGAAGCCTCTACTACCATGGTCTCTCTACTTCTTTGATTGTGTCTTGTATCACTTGTTTTGCTCTCTTCACTATTTGATAGTGCAAATTAAAAGATTTCATTTTGTCTATAAATCCTATCATTGTTGTGATAACTTATGCCAAAGATTCTATAAATTTAATTTCTGTCCAATTATTCAAGTTAGCTCCTTGCTCATCTACTTGTCTACTACTTTTTCTCTCCTTAATACTCTTCCTTTTTTTTCATATATTAATAAAGTTGTTCTACATAACTAATCAATGAACTCTTTGTAGTTGGATACATCCATTGACAATTTTATTTTGTCCTCTCTTATTCCATAGAGGTGAGAGAAAATGATATCTTCTAAAAACTTTCTCTCATGCTTATTGTTTTTACCTTCCATCTCAAAAATACAATAAATAGAATATCATATAAACTCAAAATTTTGAATATAATAAATCTTTTAAAAATTATCATGATTCATAAAAGCAATAATAAAATATCAAACTATCTTAGATACAAAGATAGATGATTAAATACATATTTAATTGGATATGTAAGTAAGATGATAAATAGATAGATAAATAGGTTGATGATGTTTGAGTTTGAGGTATGCAAAAGCACACGAATGGCACAAAGAAGAAGAAGAAGCTTGAAGCACAACACAATATTGAATGTACTATCGAGGGAATTTACAAGATAAGTGACCCATTACAGTTATAGGGGTATATACAAGCTTGGGGAAAAGACCTCTTAAAGAGAAAAAAATTGCCTCGACAGTCCTAAGTGTGTTCACACACATCACTACCAAAATATACCAACAAATCCCCCCCAAAAGTGATGTAGTGAACAAGGCATCAACACTCATGTATAAGGAAATACCAAGCTATGTGGAAAAAGATCAATCCACAAACGTAAGTAAGCCCAAAGCTTTTTGAAAAGCTTCAAACCTTTGCCTAGGAATAGCCTTTGTGAAAAGGTCTTCAACATATCCTGTGTGGGCACATAAGCCAAATTGATCTCTCCAACAGAGAACCTCTCCCTAACATAATGATAGTGCACCTCAATGTGCTTTTTTTGAGCATGGAACACAAGGCTCCTTGCAACTGCCAATGTGCTTTGATTGTCAGTGAAGATGGTTGTGGAGAAGACTTACCAACACCCAGATCAATCAAAAGGCATCTAAGCCACACACACTCAACACTTGTTGTGAAAGCTATCCTATACTCAACTTCACAACTAGAAGTGGCCATACTGTGCTTGTTCTTGCTCAACAAAGATATGCATGAGCTATCACGCAAGAAGTAAAAACCACTAGTGGACACAAAAAATTCATAGCAATCAACCTAGTCTGAGTAAAAAAAATCATGTAAATCTAGCGGTAATGATCTCTCCTTGGGATAAAATTATCCAAGTATTTGGGTGCTAGTCAAGTAGTGAAAGATGCATGTAACCAGCTACCAACGCTTGACACATGGGAAAGGAATAAACTTGCTTATCTCATAGACCAAAAACTGAATATCAACATAAGGAAATCAACCATCTAACAACTTTCTCATAGAGAAAAACATCAAATGCATGCATCATGAAGCCTCAACCATAAAACTATTTCCATGGGAGTGGGAATAGGTTTGCAAACTTCAAGGACAACATGCTACAATAGTGTGTTAATAATGTGTGATTCCTCCATCAACTTTCATAAATTGAATGCCCGAAGAATGATGCAAATGCCCCAAATTTGACATCTAAAAAGAGGCATGCAAATCAACCTTAAATTCATCATTATGCTTCTCTTTAGGACAAGTGAGAAATATGGCATCAATATATACAACAATGATCAGAAGTACATAATCTACATGCTTAACATATAAGGTGATCTGAGTTGGAATGTTCTCAAAACCATGTGCAATCAAGTAGGAATGTATCTTTTCATACTAAGCATGTGGTACTTGCTTTAAACCATATAATTCGTTTTTCAACATGCATACGTTTTTTTAGTGCCCTTTCTAGAAAAACCCATAGGGCTAAATACATACACTTCTTCATGTAAGTCACCATTGAGAAATGCAGTTTTAATGTCGAGTTGATGTACATTCCAATCATGAATCATCAAGTGTGTGCTCTCTTTGCACCATTAGTCAATGTGCACCTCAAATATGCATGTGTAAGGCTAAATAACATGTTCTTGCATACGAAAAAAATACTCTAACCCAAGCATGCATACAACAACCTCTAGAACCAGGGTACCAAAAAAGATTATAAATACACATTAAATAGAAAGAAACAATCCATAATTTTGTTGCAAAAAGCAATGTACATATATAATATATGGGTCTTGTACATAAGATGGATTTTTTTTTGGTAAAATTCTTAGTTTTGTGCTCAGTTTATTTTCATGTGTTGGCTTTTAGCATAAACACTTAAACATTTAGTCCTAATAAACACGTGGACTCCATAGATCACATCAAACCCCATTTATATGCTACATTATAATTTTGGATTGATTCTTGATGTTCATTGTCTTCATGGGGTTAGTGCGCAATGATATGCTCACACACTCAAATATTTTTTTGTCCTTCTTTCTAAGTGGAAACATGTAGTCCTCATAAGTGTCACATTTAATATGGCATTGGGAGGTGGGTAAGCGAGATAAGCCTTTCAAAGCAACATCTACTTAGGTTGTACAAGCTTCTACTCTAGAACCACAACTTGATTTTTTTGAAATACTTTCAAAGGATCCAAATAAATATCCACCAATACTATTACAAGATTTTCCTTATGGAAGTGTTGCATATCCCAAAGGACATTGGCTTAAAGAAGGAAATCATCCTATGAAGGAGTGCTATCAATTTTTTTTTAGTAAGAAAATAATTACATGGATGTGCATGCAAGTTGCACTTCATGTCATTGGATTTCTAAGAGGAAAAAAACACCAACACTTATCAGACCATGGAATTCCCTAGGACGTAGAAAATTTTTACAATTCCCATCATCAATTCGAACGTCAGTAGGATTATGGAAATGAAAACTTCCTACAATAACAACTAGGGACAATGTAAATGATCAAGGTTAGTTGTCCATAATTTTATAAAATACCAAGCTAGTCATATATTTGATGCTAGATTTAATCAAAGCCAATCTTCATATGTCTAAAATTCAAATAGAGACAATGATGTGGAGGTACCACCCATACAAAATTCAAAACACATGAAGACTTTCATAGACCTTAACAGTAAAGAATTGGAGTTTGGCCTTCGACTACTCCATCATAACCTTTGTTTCCCAAGTTTAGATATACAATCCCTCACAACACAATTTGGCATGGTTTGACCCATGCAATAAGATTTGGTACCACAATAGACATTACAAGTAGAAACTGCAAATGCTAGATAGAGAAATAAGAAAATAGTCTTTGGGACACATGCACTTACGAGAATCATTCATACTGCTCTTGCCAAAAATTTTGACTTTACACCTACCTTAAGTACTTAAGAACGTTGCATATGCATGATAACACCATGTAGGCATATCACTGCTTTGACTACCATAGTGTGAGAGGAGATGGTGATACACTCCAAAGATGAGGCTAGTCCTGCAATAACCTACTCTACACCTGCCAAGTTTCACTCCAGGAATGCTTAATAGACACTTTGAGCTTGCTAATGATGCAATAAAACCTCCTTAGTGCTTTGGAAGATCATTCTCCAATTGATTCATAAAAACAAATAACTCAACACAAAATAGATGATCAAAAAACCTATTATTTTGGGATGAAGAGCACTATGATATTTTACTTAGATCTCACAATCTGCTAAAAATTGACTATATAAAATTTGCACACATTCAATTAAATATATAATGAATATAAAGCAACACATTTGATGAATTTTAATGGACTATACTGAGAGAAATCAATTTAGGAACATTGGGGTGTCATCCCGACTTTTCAAGAGTACACTACCTGCATACATGGGTCACTTCAAACTGATGTAGCTCACAGCATAAAGATCCAAATGGGATGAAAATTAAGATGAAGCAGATAGACTTATAACTTTACGTATAGCAATTTTAATCACTTCAAAAAGGTAAGTACACAAAGAGGTCACTGATCAAAGTTGACTGAGAAACATAGAGTAAACCTGGTACAATAGTTGTAGAGAACTCCAAGTATGGTCAAAGAAATCAATCTGTATTGCACATATAGTACATGAAATGATTGGGCATGAAGCATGGGAAGGAGGAGCACAATGTGTGCTTCAATGATTATCCAAATATCGATTCTAATGTCCTCTAAAAGAATGCTCTACCCTACAACTTTCTTTTATAGGAATTTTTTGAATTCGAACTTGGTGGGATTCCACAAAAAAGTTCCGCCATTCTAGGGAATCTCATCTAATTGATTCCTCCTACTTGGATTTCATGATTTGCACCTACCAAGGTCATGGGATTCCTTTCACCCTTTTACATTTGAAGATTCTAATTTTCTACTTTTACAAGAGAAGGTTTTATGACTTCTCTTATTGAGAGTACATAAAAGATCTTTACACAAATAATTTTAATCAAGCACTAGGCTTGGCAAAATGCACCAACCTCAAGCCTAGCATGCTTGAGTCTTCATTGCTCACTAATTTCCATCAGCCCAATCATCCCTGTGAATCTGCTTAGCTTGATACCATCCAATGGTTTTGTCAACATATCTGCACATTGAAGATTAGTGGATACATCGAGCAGTTGAATGTCCTTGCTCAATAGTTTTTCTCTAACATAATGGTAATGAACTTCAATATTCTTATTTCTAGTATGGTAAACATGATTAGCTGCTAAGTGAAGAGAACTAGTATTATCACCAAAGATGTGAGGTATTGAGGTATGTAATCCCAACTCTGAGTATAAACACTTCAACCACATTGCTTCTTGGGTTGCATTTGTCAATCCTCTGTATTAAGCTTCAGTTGATGATAAAGCAACAGTTGTTTGCTTCTTTGAAGACCAGGAGATTAATTTTGAACCTGCAAAAGAAACATATCCTGATGTACTCTTCATGTCATCCTTAGATCCAACCCAATTTGAATCTGAGTAAGTTCTGGGATCAATTTCTGAGGTATAAGGATAAAATAGTCCTTCATTAATTGTGCTCTTCAAGTATTTGAGCACCCTCTTGGCTACTTCCAGATGTGGCTTCCTTGGCTTATGCATAAATTGACTGAGTATGCTAACACTATTGCATATATCCACCCTTGTGAGAGTAGCATAATTCAAGCTTCCTACTAAGCTTTGATAGCTTGTGATATCCTCAATGAATTCTCCTTCATAAGCACTTAGCTTACAGTTCATCTCCATGGGTTTAACTGCACACTTAGTATTTTCCATTTTGAATTTAGAAAGCATGTCAAGTACATACTTCCTCTAAGTGATGTAGATGCCAGAATTTGTATAAATAAGTTCAAGACCAAGAAAATATGTTAGAGGTCCAAGATCACTGATCTTGAATTCATCCTTCATTCCAACTTTTACCTGCTTGATTCCATTGATGTCACTTCCTATAATCATCTACATATACACAGAGATATATTACTCCTTATCCATTTCTTTTTATGAATAATGATGTATTTGCCTTGCAAGCCTTGAAGCCTTGATCCTGTAAATAGGTTACCAACCTGTGATTCCAAGCTCTTGGAGGTTGTTTCAATCCATCTAGATATTTCCTCAGTTTGCACACATAATTAGGATGATATGCATCTTCATAACCACAAGGTTGTGCCCTATAGACTTCCTCTAAAATCTAGCCATTCAAAAATGCATTTTTTACATCTAATTGATATAACTTCCAATTCCTAGATGCAACAATGCTAACAAGCACTCTGATGGTAGGCATTTTAGCTACAGGTGAGAAGGTTTCTTCATAGTATATCCCATGGGTTTGAGCAAACTCTTTATCTACTAACCTTTCCTTATGCCTATTGATACAACCATCTGATTCGTCCTAACTTTATAAATCTACCTTGAACCAATTACCTTCATTGATGGTTTGCTTGGAACATTTTCCCATGTGTCATTGTCCATGAGAGCTTCCATTTCTTCATCCATTGCTTCTCTCCATTCTTTCTTGTTTTGAGATTCTTCATAGGGTGTACATTCTTCATGGTTGAGATCCTTGGCCATGTAGATTGAATGCTTTGTAACTAAGGATGTGTCAAATCCATATCTTTCTGGCCTCTTCTTTTGTCTCATTGACTTTCTGATTGGTTGTAGAGAGCTTTTTGGTCCTTGATTTAATTCTTCCATTTTAGCTTTGCCTTTCTTCTTCCATAGCTTCAATTTCTCCAACTTTATGATGTCATCTTCTGAATCACTATCTTCAAGTTGCTTTGGATCCTTTGTTGGAAGAGATGGAAAGTCCTCTTCCAAGTCATATGGTAGCTTCACTTTTTTTCATCATCAAACCAAGACTTATTCTCATCGAACACTACATCCCTACTAACTAGAAAACCTTTGTTGGTGGGATTGTACAATCTGTAGCACTTTTGATTTTGATCATATCCAATAAGCACACACTTCTTTGCTTTGGGATCCAATTTCTATCTTACTTGAGAAGGAACATGAGCATAGGCTAGACATCCAAAGATTTTGTAATTTTCTAGGCTTGTTCTTCTTCCATGACATACTTCATATGGAATCATACCATCTAAGGATTTAGATGGGAGTCTATTTACAAGGTACGTGGCTATTGATATAGCCTCTATCCAAAGCTAATTAGGTAGGTTCTTCTCATTGATCATAGATCTAGCTACTTCAACTATGGTCATGTTTCTTCTCTCTGCTACTCCATTGAGTTTAGGGGTATACCTAGTTGTTATTTCACTTTTGATGCCTTTTTCTTGAGGGAAAGCATCAAATTCCTTTGAAAAGTATTCTCCACCACCATATGATATGAGTCTCTTGAGGCATTTACCTGTTTGGTTCTCTAAAAGTGTGAGATATCTTTTAAAACAATTGAAAACTTCATCTCTATGTTTCATGAAGTATAAGATTTTCCACCTACTACAATCATCAATAAAAGATACATCATATTTGGAACATGAAATGGATGGTTCTTTGCTTGGAGCCCACACATCTGTGTGTACAAGTTCCAATAGCTCTTGATGTATGTAGCATTTCCTATTGAAGGGTTGTCTATGTGTCTTGCCTAATTGACAAGCTCCACACTTGTAGTTCATATGTTGCTTTGTGATGTTGGGTAATCCAAGTACACTTTGGTCCCTAAATATTTTTTTTTTAAGTCCTTTCACCAATATGAGCAAGTATTTTATGCCATATCTCTAATTCAGAGAGAGTTTGAGATCCATAGCTAAACAATGCTATGTTCTTTGCATCTTCCACTTCAAATGTGAAGAGCCTTCCTATCTTTTCTCCTTTAGCTATCCTTCTTAATCCTTGCTTTGGGTCTTCCACATAGGCTCCATGTCATGTAAATCTGACCCGCAGTCCTTTCTCCACAATTTGTCCAACACTTATTAAGTTTTTAGTTACTGTAGGTATATGCAATACCTTGCTTAGAAGGTTCATGTTTCCATCTTATTTCTTGACATTACCTATCTTTTCTACTAAGTGCCTTGTATTATCTACTGTCTGCACTTCATGTTACATGATTGGAGCATCCTGAATCAATCTAAAAGACATGATCATTATTCTTACCCTGCTTCAAGGATAGGTTCATGAGAAGAAGCTAGCCTTCTTGACTTTGATCCTCAGTGTATTTGTTGTAGTCCTTCCTTCCTCTATATCCATTTTGATAGTTGTTGTTCTTGTTGTGATAGTTTTTGTTACATCCTCCCTTGTATCTGCCTCTATTTGATCCATAACCACCTCTGTTGAATCCTTTTCCTCTTGAATTTCTTGGGTTCCTATAACATGCTTCAGTATTGTGATTAGAATAACCACATATGTTGCAACTTTGAGATGTTTTTTGGTCTCCCCCTACCTTGCTTTCCTCCTCTGCCTTTGCCTCTGCCTCTAGCTTTTCCTCTTCTTGTGAAGCTACCTTGAAAAGAACTTCCTTCATCTTCATTCTTCATTGACTTTGATTTATCCTTAGATTTAGCTTTATCATAGTACAGGGTAGAAGATTGATAACCTCTTGAGGATTGACCATTTTTGTTCAACTTTGCTTCATGTGTGAAGAGTTGGCCCATTAAAGTATTAAGATATGGTACCTGCATGTCCATGTAAAGATCCATGGAAGTTGTGAAGGATTCCCATTTGTCATCTGCTTTAATGCCATTGATAATCTGCTTTATGATTTTTTCTTCTTCAATCACCTCTCCAATGCTTCCTAATTGATCAGAAACTTCCTTCATCTTTGTGACATAATCAGCCACACTTTGCTTGGGGCTTTTCTTCAATGTAGTAAAATCCATCCACAACCGATTCTTCCTTGCTCTAGTTTTTGAAGAAAAGAAAGCAGCAAGTGCATTCTAGGTCTCCCTTGAGGTCTTGCATCCTTTCACATGAGGTACAAAAAAATCAGAGATTGAGTTTAGAATGTATAACCTTGCTAATCCATCCTTTGAACACCAGCTTGTGAGTCTCTCTTGTTCTTCAAGTGATGGTTGCCCTTTGCTTCTCATTGTTGGCATTACTTCATCTTCAGATATGTATCCAAAGAGATATCTCCATTGAAGGTAGGCCTCCATCCTCACAGACCATGCTGGGTAGTTTTTCCTATCCAATTTGTCAATGGTAGAGGGAAAACCATCTCCCATATTGATTTTGCAATGCTCTGATACCACTGTGAGAGAAGATGGTGATACACTCCAAAGATGAGGCTAGTGCTGCAATAATTTTCCCTAAACTTTCCAAATTCACTCCAGGAATGCTTAGTAGACACTTTGATCTTGCTAATGATGCAATAAAACCTCCTTAGTGCTTTGGAAGATTATTCGCCAATTGATTCATCAAAACAGATAACTCAACACAAAACAGATGATAAAAAAACTTGCTATTTTGGGATGAAGAGCACTCTGGTGTTTTATTTAGAGCTCACAGTCTACTAAAAGTTGGCCAAAGAAATTTTTCACACATTCAATTGAATATATAATGAATCTAACGCAACAAAGTTGATGAATTTTAATGGAGTATACTTAGACAAATCAATTTAGGAACATTGGGGTGCCATCCTGACTTTTCAGGAGTACATTGCTTACTTACATAGGTCCCTTCAAATTGATGTAGATCATAGAGCAAAGATCCAAACGTGATGCAAATTAAGATGAAGCAAAACGACTTATTAATTTAGCTATAGAAATTTAAATCACTTCAAAAAGGTAAATAGAGAGAAATCACTAATCAAAGTTGATTGAGAAACATAGAGTAAACCTGAGACAACAATTGTAGAGAACTCCAAGTATGGTCAAAGAAATCAAATTGTATTGCACATATAGTACATGAAATGATTGGGCATGAAGTGTGGGAAGGAGGAGCACAATATGTGCTTCAATGATGATCCAAATGTCGATTCTAATCTCCTCTAAAGGACTGCTCAGTTGGAGTTAGACATCTGCAGAAGCACGCGAACAACACAAGGAAGAAGAAGAAGCTTGGAGCACAACACACAATACTAAATGTATTACTAGAGAATGTACAAAGATAAGTAGCCCATTAGGGCAATAGGCATATATACAAGCCGGGGTAAAGAAAACCTCCTAAAGAGGGAAAAAAGTGCCCCGACGGTCCTAGAGTGTTCACACACATCACTACCTAAATATATCAACAAATCCCCCCTGGGAGTGATGTGGTGAACAAGTAGCTAGCACTCATGTATAAGGAAGTGCCAAGCTATGTGGAAATCACTCCACAAAATGAAGTAAGCCCAAAGCTTTGTGGAAAGCTTCAAACTTCTCCCTAGGCAGAGCCTTTGTGAAAAGGTCTACAATGTTCTGCTATGTGGGCACATATAGTTGTTCTCCCCAGCAGAGAACCTCTCCTTGACATAATGATAATGCATCTGAATGTGCTTAGTGTGAACATGGAAAGCAGGGTTCCTCGCAACTACCAATGTGCTCTCACTGTCAGTGAAGATGGTGGTGGTAGAAGACTCACCAACACCTAAATTAGCCATAAGGCATTTGAGCCACACACACTCAACAGTCGCTGTGAAAGTTGCCCTATACTCAACCTCTTGAGCTTTTGTGATCTTTCACCTAAGTCTAAAGCTTATGATAGGATAACATGTGGCACTCTATGGTGAAGCTTCATACTAGGACGAACGATATTAGCTTCTTTAGATTGATATGGGAAGCATGATATCCTGTAATCTTTGTTTTATAATTATGTCCCTAAGAACTCACATAGTCCCATGGTTGGTGTTGGGGGATTCTTGTGCAGAAAGGGACTTGAGTGTTTGTAGGAGAAGGGAGAAACAGAAGAAGAAAGATATAGACACCGGAAGCTTCTGTAGATTGATTATAAGGAGAAAAGTACAATGATGATGTATAGTACAATCCAAATGCTCTCTGTGCAAAATCCCAAAGAGTGCATAATCAACAAAATTACAAAATACCCAAGGTTCTTGCTGCTGCCGAACTTCTCTGCACCAGACCTCCACCCACTCCAAGAGCTTGCACTTGTGCACACCTTGCACTCAAGCTTCCAATAGGGGGAAGGATGGACACCTTCTATGGATGCACACCCAGCTTCAATGGACCTTGTGACCTTTGATTGCATGGCTTAGTACTTCTCTGCACACACCTAGGTCACTCTTCTTGCACATCTTGCACTTAACTTCTCTACGTCGCACACTCACTATATGTCTCTTGCTCTTCTCTCTCTTAGTGAAGACTGTGCTTAGCTTGCTTAGTCTAACCGAGAAGAATGCATTGCCTTGAGTTGAGTGTCGGTTCACATACACTCCTAACTGCTAGACTATCTTCGTGCTCACTTTGATGTCCCAAGATTGTCTCCAAATGTGGTAGCCAATGAATCCTTGTTTTGTCCTGTAGTGACTTTAGACTAAAACAAAAATTTTAATTGGGGGGCCATACTTTCACTTTTGCGTACACTCCCTCTTCACATACCTTCACTTTTTACCTTTTAATTCTTCAAATGTGCACCTAAGAGAGGGTTCAACTGAACCTTCCATACACTTTAAAAACACTTTGAAGCTTAGAGAAATTACGAAAAGATACTCTTCAACCTGCATCCAACTTTCTGCAAAATATAACCTTTGTGAACAATTGATTGTGCACTACATGTGCACCTCGACACCCGAACTTTGAACGCTTTGACATTGAACATTTTGACTTTGACCTTGAAAATGTTGACTTTGATCACTTTGACTTTGACCCTTTGACTTTGATTGTGCTTGACTTTGACCAATATGACTTTTATGGGCTCAACAGTTGCCCCCCACCTAATGGGTTCTCCATCCGAGAGAGCTACAGCCAAAACTCTGAGCAGAGACATCACCCTAATTCCAGTGCTGCAAAATCTTCAAAAGGATACTTAAGCAGCTACCAAGACCACGAGGAGCAGTAAATAACAATCACCAGGGAAGGACCAAAAGTGGGATTGTGCATTGAAGACCACATGATGGAGAATTGAGGGTAGGGGGGAGAGGGAAGGGAGGGCAGAGGGGGCTGAGATTGATAGGGTATGGAGGGTTAGGGATGGGGTTTTTTAGAAGGCTAAAGGGAGGGCAGAGAGTAGGGTTATGGGCTCTGGAGAAGGTCAAAATGAGAAAAAAGAAAAGCTACAGAGGATGCATATGGGAAAATGTGAAACATATAGTAAAATTAGGTGAGAATAGACCATGTGGACCATGTGCATAATGAAAAACACGTTATAAATGTGCTCAAAACATGTGCCTTTTGACCAAAAGTCAAAGAAAAGTTAGGGTTTTGGAAAAACTAAGTCAAAAAATGAGTTCAGATTTCCAAAAGACATGAAAATGACCCCAACTTTGAAAAAAAATGGCCATCCGAGGCGCAATCTAGAGCCAAAAGCATTGGACCAACAAAACTAAAAAAATATATAAATATTGTTTTCTCTCTTTTTTCTAATACAATTTAAATCCGTGGGGGTTAATAAAAAATAAAATAAAATAAATGAAATTTTTAAAATAAAATAAAATAATTAAATAAATAAAATAAAAAATAAAAAATGAAAAATAAAAAATAAAAAATAAAAGTAAAATAAATAATAAAAATAAAAAATAAATAATCGAGGGGCGCGGGAGGTAGGGGAGCTTTTTTATTATTTTTTATTTTTTTATTTTTTTAAATAGAAAAAAAAATTAGCCACTAGGGTGTTTTTTTGGTGAAAAATACCCAAAAAAATATAAAAAATACAAATAAAATCCAAAAATTTCAAAAAAAATCCAAAAAAACAAAAAAAAAATCTCAAAGAATTCCCTAAATTTCTACTCCACTTATCCCCCTCAAAACTACAAAGAGATTCCTCATTTCCTCCATTTCATTAAAAAAAATGACATTGAAAAAGATAAAAATTCTAAAAATGCTTTTAAAAATCCCCAAAAATTTCCTAAAATTTTGTTCATGCAAAGGGCTGGAAATGGCTTCTAAGTTGCAGAAAAACTCAAGGAACAAGCATAGATGGATAAAAACTACTAAAAGTTAAGGAAAAAATGATATGAGAAGGCTATGTACAACCTCGACAGATTTTACAAGTTCTAGGTGATCTAGAAATCTTCAGTTGTGTTGATGATAGGCCTTGAGCCTTGATATATTGACCAGTGTTAGTACCTCTCCTTTCAGGGTCTCTAACTCCACCGCACCCCAATTCAGCATCGTCTTAATTCTATAAGGTCCTTCCTAGTGTGGAAGCCATTTTCCCCTTACCTGTGTGTGGATTTGAGGTCTATGGGAAAGAACTAACATGTATGTTTGTAAGTTATTGTTCCATAGATTCCGATCATGCACCTCCTTTCTCTTCATTTGAGTCTCTAGAAATTGTTGTGCAACATATAGATGTATCTCTTCCACTGTGTAGTGCATCAAGCCTCTGAGAGACACCACAATCTTTCTTTCCCTGCATGAATGCTAGTTTTGGTGACCCATGTAGAAATTCAAAGGGTTCAATAGGCAATATCCCATAAACCAATTGGAATGGAGAGTATCTTGTAGCTTCCTTGTAAGCTAATTTGTACGCCCATAGGGTACCTTGATAAGCTATGCCCTAGGAAGTGGGCTATAACATACATTCCTTCCTTAACATGGCAATTAATACCTTATTGGTGGATTCTTTTTTACCATTAGCTCTTGGATAATAGGCACAAGAGGTCCTATGTAGAATTTTGTACCTGTTAAAAATTTTGTGTAGGACCTTGTTCACAAAATGAGTACCTTGGTCTGTACAAATTTCAAGAGGACATCCAAGTCTATAGATGATGTTACTATAAAGGAAATCAGCCACTATTTGTGCTATGCAATCAGGGGAGGCAATAGCTTCAGCCCACTTTGTTGCATAATCAGTGCCGATCAATAGATATTTTTTTCTCTTTGGAATCGACATGGGTAGATGGGCCCTATGAAATCTAGCCCCCACTTCTCAAATGTTTGCCAAGAAGTGGAAATAATCAACGGCTTATGCCTCTACTTTGTTGGCTTGGGTCCACACCTCTGACAGACATCACATGCTTTTCCTAGAAGGTGCCCACCACCTGCTTCTTCATGTGCAGATGTAAGGATTTCCCCCACTTCTTCTTCTTCCATGCACTTTCCACCATAAGCCAACATCAAGGATTCTACGTCTCATAATGTGTCCTGAAAGGTTCCCAACACCTGCTCCTTCATGTGTAGATGTAAGGATTTCCCTCACTTCTTCTTCTTCCATGCACTTTCTAAACATGTTGTCCTTTCCCTGTCTATATAATTTTCCCTCAATGAAGGTAAAAGGTCTACTTTTGATCAACAACCTCTTTCTTTGCATAGTGCTAGCTTTCTTTGGATACAATCCAGTATTAAGAAAAATCTTGATGTCATCATACCAACCTTGTGCTTGTATAACAAAAAAATTAGCATCTGGAAAATCATCATTTTCCAGTTGCTTGATCCATCATGCTGATCCTAGATAGGTGTTCTGCCATGACATTTTCTTTACCTGGTCTATAGACCACAAAAAAATCAAATTCCTAGAACAAAAGTAGCCACCTCCATATCCTCCCAGCCGCTTGTGGCTTGTTCAATAAATACTAGAGTGATGATGATCAGTGATGATAACAAATTTCACATCTAGCAAATAATGATGAAACTTTTGTGTAGCAAAAACCATTGCTAGGGCCTCCCTTTTTGTGGTGCTATAATGTTTTTCAACCATAGTCAAAATTCGACTAGCATACTGAATAGGTCTGTCAAGTTTGTATTCTTCACTCTATGGAGCCAAATCTGCACCCATTGCATATGCACTAGCATCTACATGTACATGAAAAATTTTTTACCAATCTGGTGTGATAAGAATTGGTGCAGTCACCAACTTAGACCTTAATATCTGATAAGCATTATCTTCTTCTTCTTCCCATTTAAAGGTTGTGTTCGTGGTTTGTGTTGCGGAAATGTGGTATACTTTCTTTTCTCTGATACCACCTCTTGACGACGCGACGAAGGCTAAGCCTTGCGGAAACCGCCACGCCAAAGAAGAACTAAGCTAGAGTGATTCAGAACACCTCTGTAATCAATCAATAGCTTAGCAAAGTCTAGCGCTCAACATATATGACTGCGCTTCTAAATTCACTGAAAAACTTCACCGAAACTTCACCGGACTGTCACTGGACTGACACCGTAATCGTACCGGAACTGTACCGGAATGAACTTCAAATCCTTTTATAATTACTTCAAGTGAACATACATGAAGTAAGGAGGTGATGCGTGAACTTTCTTGACTTACTGAACTCTTTCTGAAGTTTAAGAGAAAAACTCCACCAGTTCAGACAACCTCTTTCCGGTCAGACTTTGTACTATGTGAGGATATCTTTTCCACCGGAAACTTTGATCAACTGAAAGTAGAGATGTCTAGCTACAGAATGAGATATCTCTCATACAAAACTTCGCATTACTCTGCGAGATCTACTTCGTTCTTCTACCGGAAATTACTCGTCTACTGTAAGAACTATAACTGACCGATAATACGTTTACTGAGAAAACGTTAACTGTTAATTAACTTTAACTGTAACATAAACATACTCTCTTTCTTTCGCATACAAAACAGTACGCACAAACATCCACATGAACATGTGTTTTCTATTAGAGAAGATGTGTACAAGTGAGCTTGGCCTCTTCTTGCTCAAGCTACAGAAACTCTCATATACTGAGTAGTTTCTTATTAGATGAATACCTGAAGTTTCAGGTCTCTGTTATTCATCTATACATACGCGATCTCTGGCGTCTTCTTCTACATACGCGATCTATGGCGTCTTCTACCTCTCTCTCTGTATATCTGTATCTCTGCGTCTCTACGCATCTGCTATATCTCGTCTCTATTCTCGCACATACACACTCCCCTTCTCTTTTCTTCTGTTTGTGCTCTTATTTATACTGCGCGCTCTTCTTGAGCACGTTCTTGTTCGCACTTCCCTTCTATTATTCCTTTGCACGTTCTCTCTATGTACAGTTTGATTCGGCGTACCGTATTCTGATCCTGGGAGATTCTGTACTGTACATAACGGTCGTGGATTTGTCCTTCCACTAAGGCTTTTGATTTTCTCTGATTCTGCTTCCTTCTTTTTCTCTTTTTATGTCTGTTTGTCAAATTATCTCCATGTATGATAGGTATACCTTGATCAATGCCCATGCTTTTGAACAAGGTCTGCATCCATATTAGTTCTTTAGCTGCTTCTACAAGTCCTTTGTATTCGGCTTCTGTTGACGATAAAGCCACTGTGTGTTGCTTCTTTGAACACCAGCTTACCAGCTTATCTCCCAGGTATATCATATACCCGTGTGTTGACCTTCTGTCATCTTGACTTCCAGCCCAGTCTGAGTCACTATATGCTCTGAGTTTTATATCCGACGTAAAAGGATAATATAATCCTTCTTTTACAGTTCTTTTAATATATCTAAGAACTCTCTGTCCTGCAACCCAATGTTGATCTGTCGGACAATGCATAAATTGTGAGAGAACTCCCACTGCATAACTAAGATCCGGTCTTGTTAGTGTGGCATAAATTAAACTTCCTACTAATGACTGATATTTCTTCATATCTTTAAACTCTGCTCCACTGTATTTGCTGAGTTTATGATTTACTTTCCTAGGTCACTGATCTTGAACTCTCTTTCAAGCAGTTTCTTTACTTCTGTAATTCCTTTATCTGATGTTCCTGTGATTATTAAGTCGTCTACATAAATACAAATGTAGATCATACCTTCTTCTGTTCTCTTTATGAGTAGACTTGTGTCTGCTTTCGAACTTTGGTATCCAAGTTCATTGAGGTACTTCACAAGTCTGTAGTTCCAAGCTCTTGGAGCTTGCTTCAGTCCATAAAGTGCTTTTCTTAACCTGCAAACAAAGTTTGGGTATCTGGAACTCTCGAACCCTTCAGGTTGTTCCATGTACACTTCATCAGAAATGTATCCATTCAGAAATGCGTATCTAGCTGACTTAGCTTCCATCCTTTTGATGCAGCTACAGCGATTACTGTTCTTATGGTTGACATCCTTGCCACCGGACTAAACGTCTCGTCATAATCTATGCCATGCGTCTGGGCATAGCCTTTGACCACCAGCCTTGCTTTGTATCTGGCTATCCTTCCATCTGCAAAATCTTAATTTTGAAAACCCATTTATTTCCGATTACTTTCTTACCATCTGGTTTCGAAACAAGTTCCCATGTCTTGTTCTCCTCTAGTGCGCTGATTTCTTCTTCCATTGCTTCTTCCCATTGTTTCTTGCTTTTTGCTTCATTATAGCTCTGTGGTTCTTCATCATCTTTGACCATATATGCATAGTCTTTCTGAGTTATGTATGACGTATCATACGAGTACCTTTCTGGTTGTCTTCTATTTCTGTTTGACCTTCTTGGTTCAAACTCTTCATGTGTATCTGAATACACGTCTTCATCTTCGTTTCTCATACCTGATCCGTTCCTGGACGTACTTGCCTGCATATGATTTTCATCTCTGTTTACCTGAACAATTGATTTCCCTTTCTCTCTTCTTTTTATTTCTTCTTCGAATTCTTCAGTCGTATGATTTTGATCTGCATACCAGCTTTTCTGTTCATCAAACGTAACATCTCTGGACACAGTAAATTGTTTGGTTAGAGGATTCCATAACCTGTATCCCATCTGCTTTTCATCATATCCGACGAACACATATTTCTCTGCTTTCGGTTCAAGCTTATGTCTGAGTTGAGACGGTACATAAGCATACGCTACTAATCCAAACACTTTGCAATGATCAAGTGTTGGCTTCTTTCCCCACCATGCTTCATAGGGGGTCATTCCTTCCAATGCTGTACATGGTAATCTGTTTACCAAGTATGTAGCTGTGTTTACAGCTTCAACCCAAAGATAATTTGGACAATCTTTTTCATTTAGCATAGCTCGTGCGAACTCGACTAGAACTCGGTTCCTTCTTTCTGCTACTCCATTTTGTTGTGGTGTATATCTGCAGGTTATTTCTCTTTTAATACCTGCATTCCAAAGATAGTCATTGAATTCTCGGGAGAAGTATTCTCCCCCTCCATCAGACCTCAGTCTTTTAAGTTTTCGTCCGGTAAGTCTTTCAGCATATGCATGAAAATGCCTGAAAGCTCCAAATACTTCTGACTTCTCTTTCAAAACATAAAGAGTTATCCACCTTGTTGCATCATCAATGAATAGAACATAGTACCTTGATCCGCTAATTGATCCTTCTTTCGTTGGCCCCCATACATCTATATGAATAAGCTCAAGTACTTCATCATGTTTGAATCCTTTCTTCTGGAAAGGTAACCTGTGGGCTTTTCCCAACTGACATGCTTCACACTTGTGAATCATATGTTGATTCTGTATATTTGGTAATCCCAATACTGACTGGTTTGTTGTCATAGCTTTAATTCCTTTCTCATTGAAATGACCCAATCTCTTATGCCATAAATCAAGTTCTGTAATTACCTTTTCTCCATGTGTGAGCAATGCTTGGCCAATGTTCCCTTGTACTCTTAAAGTAAAGAGTCTTCCTTCTTTCTTTCCAGAAACGATCTGATTGTATCCGTTCTCGGGATCTTCTACAAATACACCTTTATTTGTAAATCTAACCTGAAAACCTTTCTCAACTATCTGTCCCACGCTAATCAAATTTTTTGGTATTGTTGGAACATACAAAACATTGGTTAGCAAATCTGCTCCATTCTTGCATTTCACTTTTCCGATTGAGTGTACGCTATGTCTCGTATTGTCACCTGTTTGAACAGTGTGACTAGAACTACCTTTTTCTAGTTCTGACATTAGTTCTATATTTCCTGACAGATGATTAGAGCATCCAGAATCAATGTAAAATACCTTTAGGTCTTCGTTTTCCGATGTGCTGATAGAGTTCATCATCAACGATGTATGACTTTCGTTCTGCGTGTCGTTTGCGTAGTTGTTGTAGGTGGTGTTGTAGGATTGATTCTGTCCCCAACTTCTCACTCCACCTCTACCATAGCCTCCTCTTTGATTTTGTCTTCCTCTTTGATATCTTCCGCTTCTGCCTCTGCTATTACTGTTTTGATTTTGATTTGATCCTTGCTGATTGTGCCAACAGTCATGAGCCAGATGATTACTTAGTCCACAAATCCAGCAAGCTTTCTTGTTGGTATTCTGGCTACTTCTTCCTCTTCCAAAACCTCTTGCTCTTCCTCTGCCAGTGCCTTTACCTCTTGCGTAATAGGCCTGAGAGCTCGACTCTTCTTCGTCTTTTGACTTACCTTTGTCTTTCTTTTTGTTCTTCATGTACATTGTAGAGCTTTGTCCTTTATCTGCATCTCCTTTCAGGTCTTGCTCATATGTGAGCATCAACCCAAGCAACTGATTTAAATCTGGCACAAAATGATTTAAAGAAAGTTCAGTTGATAGTACGAAAGGTTTCCACCTTTCATCTCCTCTCAAACCTGTGAGCACTTGCGCTATCAATCTATGATCTTCGACTTCTTCATTTATGGATCCAAGACTATCTGCTAGATCCTTCATTTTAGTGACATAGTCACTTATGCTTTGACTCGACTTCTTTTTGAATGTCGTAAATTGGGACCATAAACTAGCCTTCCTGGCTTTCGTAGTATTTTGGAAATGATCTTCCAACGCACTCCATATGTCCTCTGCTTTCTCCAGACCTCTAATATGCGGTAGTAGATGATCTGTTACGGTATTATAGATGTAGGCTCTTGCCATTGCATCTTTCTTCTGCCACAACTTCAGGGCTTCTAATTCTTCTTTTTCCGGTTGACTATCATCTTCAAAAGTCGGCTTCTTTTCTTCTCCGGTCACGTACATCATTAAGTCCTTACTCATAAGTAAGGCTTCCATGCGCATTACCCATGCGGGATAATTATCTCTGTCCAACTTATCAATAGTAACGTAGTCTGCCATGATCTTCTTGTTTCTGTTACTTCCGGTGAGCTTTTGAGAATCTCTCTGCTCTTCAGAATCTTTCTCGTTCTGGTTCCACTCGTTGTGGTTAACCGGCTTTTGTTTCCAATAATGGTGAATACTCTGAGCTCTGATTAGATATGCCTAGTTCCGACTCTGATACCACTGCTGCGGAAATGTGGTATACTTTCTTTTCTCTGATACCACCTCTTGACGACGCGACGAAGGCTAAGCCTTGCGGAAACCGCCACGCCAAAGAAGAACTAAGCTAGAGTGATTCAGAACACCTCTGTAATCAATCAATAGCTTAGCAAAGTCTAGCGCTCAACATATACGACTGCGCTTCTAAATTCACTGAAAAACTTCACCGAAACTTCACCGGACTATCACTGGACTGACACCGTAATCGTACCGGAACTGTACCGGAATGAACTTCATCTCCTTTTATAATTACTTCAAGTGAACATACATGAAGTAAGGAGGTGATGCGTGAACTTTCTTGACTTACTGAACTCTTTCTGAAGTTTAAAAGAAAAACTCCACTAGTTCAGACAACCTCTTTCCGGTCAGACTTTGTACTATGTGAGGATATCTTTTCCACCGGAAACTTTGATCAACTGAAAGTAGAGATGTCTAGCTACAGAATGAGCTATCTCTCATACAAAACTTCGCATTACTCTGCGAGATCTACTTCGTTCTTCTACCGGAAATTACTCGTCTACTGTAAGAACTATAACTGACCGATAATACATTTACTGAGAAAACGTTAACTGTTAATTAACTTTAACTGTAACATAAACATACTCTCTTTCTTTCGCATACAAAACAGTACGCACAAACATCCACATGAACATGTGTTTTCTATTAGAGAAGATGTGTACAAGTGAGCTTGGCCTCTTCTTACTCAAGCTACAGAAACTCTCCTATACTGAGTAGTTTCTTATTACCATCTCTCTCAGATGAATACCTGAAGTTTCAGGTCTCTGTTATTCATCTATACATACGCGATCTCTGGCGTCTTCTTCTACATACGCGATCTATGGCGTCTTCTCCCTCTCTCTCTGTATATCTGTATCTCTGCGTCTCTGCGCATCTGCTATATCTCGTCTCTATTCTCGCACATACACACTCCCCTTCTCTTTTCTTCTGTTTGTGCTCTTATTTATACTGCGTGCTCTTCTTGAGCACGTTCTTGTTCGCACTTCCCTTCTATTATTCCTTTGCACGTTCTCTCTATGTACAGTTTGATTCGGCGTACTGTATTCTGATCCTGGGAGATTCTGTACTGTACATAACGGTTGTGGATTTGTCCTTCCACTAAGGCTTTTGATTTTCTCTGATTTTGCTTCCTTCTTTTTCTCTTTTTATGTCTGTTTGTCAAATTCGTGAGTGTTTCTTCAACAGTTTGTGTATTGTGTGTTTTCTGTGTATTATGAAGCCTCTATGCAGAGTATTGTGTGTGGTGTTTAGAACTCCATTTTCTACTTTAAGGTATCATTGTGGAGCTATCATGAAGGAGATTCCACTGTGTTGCATCACCATTGACAAAATTCACTGGTATGAGAGCATTTAGGCACAAAAGCTTTGTTCCTTCTGTGTGATCGAAGCAAGCACTCGCCCACCCATCCAAGGCATTCTCCAAGGCTTATGAGTAAGGCGATGACCAAGGCATAGACTATGGCATAACTTGTCATCTAAGTCACCAATGTCATCATTGGTGTCATCATCTCCACACAAGGGAGGGCCTCAATGATCAAGGAAGACAAAGGTTCTCAGTACTTCTTGGGAGGTCACCCATCCCAATATTGTTCCCCTCAGAGATTGGTTACTCGGCAATCTCTTGCCACTAAGGTACACTCTTGTGGTGTTTGAAGAAGGAGAAATAGTAAGGTTAACATTACCTTGAGCATGTTTTGGGCCCTCAAAGCTTCATTCTTTGCTTTCAAAGCCTAATTTAAGCATTATTGGGGTGATACTTGGAGCCATTTTGGAGTATTTTTGTGAAAAATTCTCTTTACATAGGTTCAAGAACATCAAGAAGAGTGCTCTTTGTACTTCTTGGACAAAAAATATTCAACTTTGGGGTTGCTTTTTTAGCCACACTAGTAAACCTATAGGTTTCTTGAAAGGTTTTAGTTGTGCTGGGAGGAGTCATCGCAAGTCTATGCAGGTTTTTTGAGCCTAAAGAACAGAGTAGATAGACATGTCAAGTTTTGTTGGCTAGTGTTTGTGTTGTGAACTCAGCCGGTCAGGATATTATTTCATATATTGAGTAGATACACACTATGTGCACTTCTATGGATACCACTTTTGTACGTCCATGTGTTCATTAATATAGCAGTTATGTTTTTTGCATAAAGCCTTTTACATTTGATAAAGAGGGTCGTGGTGAGGTTTTCTTAACTAGGAGGCACCTAGATGTCGATTTCTCCCTGGTGATCTGGGTTGAAGACTTACCCAATCTTGACATAGGGGATGTATGCTAGTTGTTCATAGGTGCTGGATAAGCCTAGTTGGCTTTTTTTGGGTAATTGATTATATGCAATAGAGTTAGTGATCACTATGCAAGTTTCCATGTCAATACTTGTAGTTTTATGAGATCTTGACACTAGTCATCTGCTCATTTTTTAGAGGAGACTCTAGCAAAATTTTTTTAGATTTTTTGGTTCTACCAACTATACAATGGTCGATTTAATCGATACACTTATTGATGTGAGCACATTCACTCTCACATGATTCTTTTGGTTAATCATTGTTGCTCATTAATCCATTTTTTTGGGGAGACTATTGAATTTTCCCAAAATATGATGCTTGGTCATCTTTTGTTGAGCCTTTGTGGTGCCTAGACTATTCTAGAAGAAGTTATGCAATACATATGAAAAAGAAATGACATCCAATAAAGTGTATCCTATGAAAACATTATATGACCTTTGCATGAAGGACACAAATAATGTTGCTACTCATCTTAAAGCATTTGATGCTATATTCTCCCAGTTATACTCTCAAAAAATTGATATGGATAATGAAGTGAAAGCACTCTCATTGCTATGCACCTTGCCATCATCATGGGATACATTTTGCATAGCTATTAGCAATGGTGCACCTAGTGGTAAATAGGTATATGATGACATATATGGAGCACTCTTGAGTGAGGAGATTCATAGAAAATATATGCTTGGCACTCAGAGTGGAGATGCATATAATTTTTGTGATTCTTACCAAGGAAAGAATTAGCAATGTGGCAATAGCAAGAACAAGGAAAAGAATGTTCAATAAAATAAGATTAGAAGTAAATCAAGGAAGAAAGATATTGAATGCCATTATTGTCACAAGAAAGGACACATGAAGAAAGACTGCTATGCATTAAAGAATGATAAAGGTAGAGGACAGAATGTTGATGGGCATGTTAAATAACTACCTGCAACATCTTCTTTGACTCTAAAGATTGAATAAATTAATGCTATTTCTGATGATGTTGATGTGTTGACAGTTGATATTATTATGCCCTTTGAGGCTCTTACACCTAATTCTCTTCCCCACATTTGGTTGCTAGATTATGGTGCTTCTTTCCATATGACACCACATAGAGAATGGTTCTCTAATTATGCAAAAAAATCTCTTGGTACCATGAGACGTGGTGACTCTTTACTAGTGTGATGTTGTCGGGATGTGATGTAGTTGTGAAGTTCATTGATGGTTCAAAATTTACCATGCATAATGTCCACCATGTACCTCAATTATCATGAAGTTTGATGTCAATTGGTCAACTTGATGGCCTTGGTTACAAGGTGGTTTTCTATGCTCAGTCCTTTTGCATATCAAAGGGAAATATGTTCATTGCAAAGAGAAGCAAGGTTGGCACACTTTACCCTTTATTTGTATCAAAGAAAGAACACCTATTGGTTGATACTGAACACCCTGTGGCTTGTACTTGGAATGGCCGTTTGGGCCACATATCGCATAGCGGAGTGGAAAAGCTTTCTTTTTCTAGCTACTTACCTCTGTTATATATCTTTGAGTTTTCATTTTGTGAGCATTGTCAATATGGAAAGCAAACTAGGAATGTGCATAAAATGCACATTGACTATTCAATTCAGCCTTGAGATATCATTCATACAAATGTGTGTGGTCCTATACCCAAAGGGTCATTAGGTGGTTCTCTTTACTCTGTCACTCTCATAGATGATGCTACTAGAAAATTCTAATTATATCCTATCAAATCAAAGGATGAGGTATTCCGTATTTTTAGAAAATGGCTTGCTCCATTTGAGACTAGAAAACAAAGTAAGCTTAAGGCTTTACGTTCAGATAATAGAAGTGAGTATACCTCACATGATTTCACCCTTTTCTATCATCCTAGAGGAATTTATAGAGAGTTTATAGCTCCTTATACCCTAGTATAGAATGGTATAGCTAAAAGGATGAATAGAACTATTCACGATAGAATTGTTTCTATGTTGCATTATGCAAAACTTTCATAAGGCTTTTGGGAAGAAGTAGTATTGACTGCAATTCACGTGATTAACCTTTCACCTACTAGTGCCAAAGGTTTAAAAGTGGCACATGATTTATGGATAGGGGAGCCACCATATTATGATCATCTTGGAGTTTTTTGGTGTTAATCATATGTTCATATACCCAAGAATCTTAGATAAAAGCTAGACCATAAGTCAAAGAAATGCATTTTTCTTGGATACGGTCAAGAAGGATGTAGCTCAGTGATGAGTAGCACCCCCTTTAATGTCAATCCAGGAAGACGTGAGGATGGTATGATGACCTCGAGCAAGTGAAGGCACAAGTGCGTGAGTGAGGAGCACACAAACATGCACACGCATACACACACACGTGCACACAAGGTAAGACAAAGAGAGAGAGGCAATGGAGTTCTTTTAGATTACTTCAAAAATGCTCATACAAGTCCAAAACTATTACAAGCTAACCTCAAAAATGAGCTCTCTAGCTCTATTTATAGTTTTTGACTAGGTTTTGGCCGTGTCCAGACCTAGTGTCCGGCCTAGTTAAAAATTAGGTTCTAGGTCCCATTTGAAGGCTCAAATGAAGTCTAAAAATTATGAAAACTGGTAGGTAGCTACTTCTAATGCTCCTCAAGCTCAAGGACTCCTTGGCTTGCACAAAATGGAGCTACAAAAATATGAAATGGTATTTACAATGGCTTTTAGTGATGAAAATCACTATTTGTGTAGGGATTTCCTCTAACGATTTGACATACACATCTTCGAGCTCCCTACTTGCTCCTTCTCCTTATGTGTCTACCTCTTTGATATGCTTTAGCTTCCTGAAAAAATAATGACCTACTTGCCTGATCTTCTTTGACTACTCTGTCTACTTGTACCTTCTCTTCGCTCTGACTCCCTTCGTAAGCTTCCTTGTCTTGTTAGTCCTTCAGTTCCTTGACTACTGCTAACACCCCCCCCTCTCTCGCGTCTGTCGTCTCTGACAGACCCTTGTTGAGTCGGTCGTTGGATGTAGTACTCCACAACGTATGTGGCTAAATGATGTTCTGCAATTCTCAACCCTTTGGCCAAGTCAGTGAGTAGAGCATCCCAATCTACAGGCCCGGGAACCTCTGGATGTGGTATACATAGCTTTTTTGAATGGAGAGCTTGTTCCACGGCAAATAACTGTAATAGATGAGATGGTCTGGGAATGAATATCTCTGAATGATATTCCTAGAACCCTGTGATAAACATTTCTTCAAACGTCTGTTTGAAGCAAGCAGGTAGATACTTTATACGGGCATGCCAGGCATAGACGACATTAATGGAGGGTGTGGTGCTCATGTCATAGACAAGGTCTTGATTCCCTTCATTAAATCCAATAGCCGAAAGATGAGGTTCTTTGATGTTCTTAAATGTCTTGAATGTAATCAGCATGAGCTCAAAAATTTTTAGGCACATCTGTGCCATGACATCTGGGACATTCTTGAACCGGACTGCCCAATGTCGGATGGTTGAAATCATGTAGTTGACTGTGGGTTGGCCATTAGGAGGTGCTAGGTACACATAATTTAACCACTTTTCACATCCTTTAACCGTCAAAACTGTTTTTGTGTACTCCGGCCAAGACCTTCTTCGAAAGACATGGCAGCAACAGGGATAATACTTGATATATAGAGGCATGTTATTCCACGTGCGTACCATCTCAGGGTAGGTTTCAAGCAGGCGGATCCTCCAAGTAGGTTGATGTATATTCCCTTGCTTGGCACTTGCAGGGATATCATCTGGTGCAAACTGTGTCGCCGAGGTTGGTTCTTTTGTTGTGTGTTGCTTGATTTCAGCATTCTAATCTGCCATTAATACACAGAATGGAACATACAGATCATCAGACGTGCCAATCCACCTATGATGGGAGAGGTTTCTAAAGTAATCCGATTTTATGATGACTTCTTCCAATCGTGACATAGACGCTATCTGAACTGCAACTCTCTCATCATGGGTTGTAGCAATCTTTTCCAACCTTTGCATCCATTCAGGCGCTTCGATCTCAATCGTGTCCATTCCTTCTTCTGTTTGCTTACCTCCGGGTGTTGGCATGGGAACGTATGGGTCTTCAAAGATCTCCTCCACTTGAATTGGCACTAAGTCTTCAGGCTCCAGTTCCGCTAGGGGGGATGGTTGACATTCGTATTGAAGAACTTTACTTCGTAGTTCTTCTAGTTCTGCTCTGAGTTTTGCGACTTCTGCCGAAGTGTCGGCTGTTGTTGTGACTTTGCTTGGTGACTCCTGCTTAGCTGCCAATTGCTTGAGTAGATCATCTCTTTCTCTTTCCAAGGCTGCGTGGGCTTCTAGGAGGTCGGCATGGGTTTCCAAGACGATTTGCATATTTCCAGATGGGATAGCCTTGAATTTCTCTGGGTCGATTTCTTGTGGTGAACCCTCCATTGCTGCTTCCAAGTTTTCTTCGTTCTGTCTCTGTAGTCGCTTATTTTCCTCGAGTGCTGTAGACATGTGTTTCTGTAATAGGGCCAGGTTGCGTCGAAGTCTGAGGTTCTCTATTATCTGGGAGTGTTGCTCTAGCACAATGGTGAGAACCACGTTAAGAAGCGTCACCTCCTTAATGTCAATCCGTGGGAGAGGTAGGAGTGATATGAAGATCGTGAATGTGAGATGATGTGAAAGTGAAGGTGAGAAGCATCAAGATGCACACACACATACACACACACAATGAAGAGACAAGCAAGACACTATGGAAGGTGGGAAATTAGCTCTATTACTCAAGAATACTCTTACAAGCTCAAACTAGCTCTAAGCTCACACTAGCCAACATGAACCAACCTCAAAAATGAGCTTTCTAGCTCTTTTTATAGTTTCTAGACTAGTTTTGACCGGTTTCACATCTAGTGACCGGCCTAGTTAAAAAATAGGTCCTAGATGCTATTTGGAAGGGTAAACGGTGTCTAAAAATAACAAAAATTGGTACGCGCATTCTACCTAAGCTCCTCAAGCTCGAGGACTCCTCGGCTTGCACAAAATGGAGCTATGGATTACAAAATGGGGTTTTGTCTATATTACATATGTTACAAGAGTGATGAAAATCACTGTTGGATGTTTGAAGAAATAATAAGAAACATATTTGTTTGAAAAAATGATCCGAATGGCTCCCTGCTCCGTCTTTACATGCTTCCATGTCGTCTGTGCCTCTGACTGTGTCTCTGACTGCTTCCAACACCCCCCTCCCTCTCGCTTCTGTCGTCCTCGACAGAACCTTGTTGTGTGGTCTGCCGGATGTAGTTTTGTAGGAGGTCGTGAGCGAGGGTGTGCTCAGATACTCGAATGCCTCGGGCCAGATCAGCCTCGAGCTTCTCCCAGTCGATCGGTTGCGGTTCGTCGGGTGGCGGGAGTTGATAATGCGTGGAATAAACCATTCGCTCACAGGCAAAAAGTTGCAATAAATGTGTGGGCCTGCTGATGAATACCTCGGAATGGTATTCCCAAAACCCGGTGGTGAACATCTCTTCAAAGGTTTGTTTGTAGCATGCCGGGAGGTATTTTATCCTACAGTGCCAGGCATAACACACCCGGAGCGATGGCGTTGTGCTCATGTCATATACTAGATCAAAGTTACCATGCTCAAATCCCGGGGTGTTTACATGCGGTGCTTTGACTCTCCAGAAGACTTTAAATATCATTTGCATCATGTCAAAAATTTTGACAGTCATATGCGCTGCGACATCATCCATATGCTTCAGGCGAGGGAGCCAGTGATGGATTGTGGCCATCATATAACCAATAGTGGGCAACTCGGTGGGTGGCTTGAAGTAGGGGTAATTCAGCCAATCCTGACACTGCCTATTGTTTTGTACTTTGATAGCGAATGCAGTCCAGGAGCGGCGTCGTGGTACTGGTCCCCAGCAAGGATTATACTTTAAATGTAAGGGCGCTTTCACCCATGTGCTCATCATTTCTGGGTACTCCTGTAAAAGACGTGTACGCCAATCTGGTTGATAAATAGTGCCTTGTTGCGCATCCAGTGGCAAGTCTTCAGGCTCGAACTGGGTTGCATGTGATGGCTTCTTGCCAGTTCGCTTTTCTATGGCCAGCTGGTATTCGGCCATTAGCATGAAGTAAGGTTTGTATTGAAGCTCATGCCCGGATATGTACCTGCGTGGGGCCAATTGAGCAAAGTAGGGAGATTGCAAAATTCGTTCTTCGATCATGGCCATAGCATGTAGCTGGGCCCCGACTCTAGCTGAGTGCGTTGTTCCAATCTCCTCCACAGTCTTCATCCATGCAGGGGTCGGAAGTTCATAGGTCATCTGTCCTTCGGCAGTGACTTGTCCGCCTGGGATGGGTATTGGCTCGTATGCTTCTTCAAACGTTTCCTCCACCGGAATGGTTATGTGCTCGTCGTCAGCTGGGATCTCCGGTGGGGAATCAGGCCGTGGTGGTGCTTCGTATACATCTATGCGTGATTGGAGAGTGGTTACCTGGGCCCGTAATGCGTTGAGTTCCTCTATGAGTTCAGGAGAGGGGTCCACAGGTTCTGGTACTTCTGTTGCCACTGGTAGTTGTTGTGGTGCCGGTTCTCTGAGCTGTAGTAACTTGTGATCTTCTTTTAGCTTCTGGTGCTCCTCGTTCATTCGATCATAGTCCTCTAGCAGTCGAACGTGGTCATCTAGCAACATCCGCATCGATTCAGATGGGATTGCCTTGAATCTGCTCGGACTTAATGGTTGTTCAGGATGGTCCAATGCCGCTTCCAAATTTTCTCTATTCTGCGCTTGGAGTCTCACGTTCTCCTCCTGGGCTGCGGCTAGGTGCCTCCTGAGTAGGCCCATATTCCTTGTCAGCGTCGCGTTTCTAATTGTTTGGGCTCGAAGCAGGTTGTCCAGATCAGCAGTGGCTTCTTTTGTCTTCTCTTCACTTTCTAGCTCTAGCTTATGATATGCCTCTCTTAGTTCTTGGTATCGCGTATTTAACGAGGCATTCTCGATCGATAATGAATTAAGCTGCGACTGTAATTCATTCGTCGTCCTCTGCAGCTGTTGATAGTTGTTGCCAAGAGATGCAAACTCATCTCGTACTTGTGTCATGCATGTGAACATTTGTTGAAGTGCAGTGTCTATGGTGGGCGATAATAGTAATGAAGTTCTAAGTGAGGATGCAGTGGAAGTAGATGCAGCGGGAATGGGGAATGGGGTTGGGAAGGTGGATGCAGTGGTGATTGTGGAAAATTGTGACGTACCTAAATATGATGGTGCTGTGAATGGAGTGGGTGCTGGTGAGGTGGATGGTGATATGTCCATGTCATTGGACGTGTCAAGTGCGGTGACTGTGAAAAGCGGTGTGTAAGTGGGTGGTTGTGTAGGTGTGAAGACGGGATTTACAAATGTAGAGTAATTTACAGGGGGGATGGCTGGAGCAGCTTGGTGAAAAGGGGAAATAGGGGTTATGGTGGGTTGAGGGGGTGAAACTGGTGAGAAGGTTAGTGGGGTTAGAAAGGTGAAAGGGTGTCTTAAAGGTGGGGGAAAAGATGGGAAGGATGAAGGGGTGAAGGGGTTAACATGTAGACGCGGAGGGTTGGGTGTGGGCATGGTGGCATGAATGGGCAGGGCAAAGGGTGTGGCTATGTTGCCGTGGACTGGTGTGGATGTGGGAGGAGCAGGTTGGTGTGCTCGGGATACAAGATGGGTTGGTGAAACATGAGGTGAGAGAGGAGTAGATGGTGTGGATGTTATTTCAAGGATAGTGGTAGTATGTACAACGGTAGTACGTGGCGGGGAGTCGACTAGGATGGCTTCTTGGGTGAAGGATCTTTCCGGCCGTAGGCGTGCATCTTGCGCCTGGTGGGATGATTGAGCACCTACCGGAACTCGAATATATTCACCGGGCTTCGATAGCAGTCGAACTCTGCGAGGGTCGTATTGGGGGAGTGGCTTCCTTTGTAAATATCTCAGTGCTTCGACCGGGCCGATGGATTGGACCAGTTCTCTGAACCCTCTGATGTAGACTTCTTCAAATCCTCCGGAGACTAGTTCTTGTTCGATTAGGGCCTGGCTCTCTTCTTCAGTTAATTTCTTCCGTGCCCAGACTTTCTCCATCGTACGATATAATTTCTTGATTGCCAGCGTGTAAGCTGCTGCTTCGAAAGTCTCCTCTTCGTGCGTGCTGGTGTCACCGTGTGCATCGGTTTGTTGGCCTTGGCCGTCTGTCTGTCCTTGTTCTTGGGAATCATGCGTGCCCTGGCTGGCTTCGTCATCACCTTCGTCATCGTCGGTGGCTGTTCTTTCGTCATCAGAGCTCGACACAACTTGTCCCTGTGGCAGATCCCACGGTGCGGTAGGGTAACTGGGGCGTTCATATTCTTGGGAGAACATCTGTGCCTCTGAAAACTGGAATTCAGTTGAGAATGCATCAGGCATTTCAAAATCGAATGTTGTGTTTATTGGTTCTGCCTCCATGTGTGGTATTGGGAAAGAAAAGGCTTCCGCACCAATAGTGGTGGGAGCTTCTGCTGTCGTGGTGGTGGGTTCTGTGGTTGCAGCTGCCTGAGGAGCAGCGATACTAGTAGTGCCCTCCGTGACCACTGGTCTAGACAACCTTATGCGAATAGGTTGCACTGTGGGAGCGGCTTCTGTCGGTGATCGCTCTGGAGAGGGTTGTGGTGATGGTGACTCTGGCACTTGAAGGCAAGGAATGGTGCCTCTCATGCGCTTACCTGCCCGTGTTCTACTGGGCTTCCTGGCTTTCTTAGTCGTTCCTTTGAATGCTTTCAGCTCTTCTCCTGTTAATGCACGTTCAATTGGCAAATCATAGGCCAAGCACATATAAACAATTCTTGTGAGCGCACAACATCCATTAAGCACTTTCTTGCGTTCCCATCTGTGTTGTGCCAAATACATTTGATCAATGATCCAGCTTGCCAGATCAACCGTCTGAGGTCCGGTACACGCTAAGTACAATCCAAACCAGATTCGTTTATGGGGCATGGTAAATCTGTCCTGAGCGGGGAATGCGAAGTGTTGCATGCATATCCTTAGTGGCTTTGACAGCTCAGGTGTAATTGCTGAGATCTCCTCCCACTTAGTGACGTCCCCACGTTTCATAGGGTCTGGAATTAATCTTTCTCGATCTGTGGGCGTGTGGGTGCCATGAATTTTGATGGCAGCTCTGATTAAATCCTTTGAGAGATAAAACCTTTTGTAAGGTGGATCATCCACTAAAGAGGGCAAAATAAAAGTTCCGGGGATATCCTTATTCTCCGAGGCCAGCAAAGTAGTGATTAAATAATAACACCTGTAAAAGTCAGGTTTGGGCAGAGGATCACTGAAATACTCCGTGAAGCCGGCTCTGGCCCAAACGTGAGTTAAGTCCTGGGTGTTCTGTAGGGCTTCGAACTCTCTGGAGAAGAATTGGTATTTTCCCCAAGTGCGGTCATCAAACGTCAAATTGGATTCAAATATAAAATCCGCGTCCGCTAAGGGTCTTGCAAGTCCCTGAAACCAGTGAGAGTTACAGTGTATCTTTTCTGTGTAGCCCATAGGTGGGTTGTCGATCGGCATGGGCCCTGGAAATCCTTGGAATTCTGGCGGTGGAGCAGTCGGGTGGGATTCTGCTCGTAAAACGTTGAGGGGCACTGCAGCTACGCTGGGGCCTGCTGCCGATGGTCCTGCGTCAGTTTGCATGATGACTGGTGCGCTAGTGAGAAAGATCTGCTACAAAAGATTAACACATTAGCATGGAAATTAATTATGATCGCATTAAAGTGAGACCGCAATCCCTTTCCATAACTGATGCGTAACCCGTGTAGCCAAGTGCTGTGATGTGATGGATGCAATGCTTCTTGCAGCACTAGTGCAGGTCTCTAGACTCCTACACGTTTCAGATTATGCATACGTTTCTTGATGAGATGAGATTATGACTGACGTGTGATGATGGTGGGTGAATTTATACAAGGTTTAAAGGTTAGTGATTTATTACAAGGTTGTATGTTAGTCGGGGGGGTAGTTTTGTCAGACATGGGGTTAGGGGGAGACGGTTGGACACGCTTCGGTATCCATTTCCTAAGAGTCTTTGAGTGGGTGGTGGGTTTCTGTTGAGGGGCAAAAGGTAGTATCGGGTGTGGTGGTGTTGAGGGATGGAAAGATTTGTGAGGGGTATATGTTACATGGCTTAAGGGTTGAGCTATGATACATGGTTTGGGTACCCAAATCTGCGTGGGTGTGGGTCTATGGGTAAGGTATTTCTTGGCGATCCAAATTTGTCGAATGCTCGGACCTGTAGAAGAAGGTCGAGGGGATGGTGGATACTGATTCTGCTTCTGCACTGCCTTTTGCTTGTTGGTCTCTGCTTGGTTGGAGTTCTTTGGTGCTTTTTGTCCTTTAGGCACCCATATTTGTCTGGTGCCGCTTCCTTTGGGTGGTCTAGACTGCTTTCCTTGTTGTGTTCTCTGATACTACCGTCGGTCTGGGTTCCTTCGTCGTGGTTGACTCTGTCGTTGTTGAGGTTGAGAGGTCGGATGGACACTCTGCTTTGGAAAAGAAGGGAGATCCAACACTTGCGTGACCTGCCCATTAGGAAGTGATTCGTTCTTTAACTTTAATCTAGGCCAGTCCGCAGCAAGTTTGGAAGGATGAGCACCGCAGGGTGTCGTGCTCATTTGGCCGCTGATGCAACCCACCTGACCGCTGATTGTGTCCATCTGCCCTTGCGGTTGGGTAACTGCCTCTTCTAGTTTGCAGGAAGTCCCAGGGAAGATCTCCTGTCGTCCTTCTGATTGACAACTGTCTATTGCCAAGCCCGAGTGGGTTGGTGTAGACGTAGCGTGATTGAGCTGATCAAAGATCTTCCGGTCTTCCGTCGCATGTGTTTCATAGGGTCTAGGGTTACAACCGTCAGGCGGAATGCCGTTAGGGAAGTCAAGCGGTATCACTCGCTTCTGCTCTAAAGTTCCAATCTATAAGGAGCCTTGTCTAAGATTTAGGTCCACTGAGTGATCGTATAGCCAATCTTGGCCAAGGATTAGGGGTTCTATCAGGTCGTCATCATGGCACACTAGTAGCTTCGCCGTCATGGTCATATTCTTAATGAGGATAGGAAGGTCCACCTCACCCATGCAAGGGGTTTCCATGCCTCCTAGGCCTATGAGGTATGCCTCAAGTGGCCGCATTTCTATTCCTGAATCCTTATAGTGGGACCATCTAATCGCACTAGTCGCAGCACCTGAGTCAATTAAAGCCCTGAGTTCTTGGCAAGGGTTGCCGTGCTCTAGCCTAACTGTAACGAATGGTCTCCTGTCCACTATGCTAGGATGAGTGGTTGACTTTACTTGACACATGGCCATGGGATATCTGGGTGATGTTTCCAGATGGTTATAATGTTCTCTCCCTAGTCCTTGTCTTCTTAGCTTCATGCGCTTAATGCGTTCTATGGCTTCTGCCTGAGCTTCAGCTCGTATTCTATTTTCTTCCTCCTTACGCTTCTTTGCCAACGTGAGTCGTCTAAGCATATCCTCAGTAAGAGGTTCTTGATATAACCTGACTCTACAGCCACTAATGTAATTAGGCATTATATCTCCTTCTAAGGTGGCTAACTGTACTGCTCCACTAGTTGAAAGTCTGTTAATGATCATAGGTCCATAACCTCGCTTTTCTAACTTCCGTGCGTGCTGTTTCAGCGTATACACTAGAACTAAATCTCCTTCTTTTAGGCCTTTATCTTTCACATGTGCATCAAAATATGCTTTCTGTCGCTTCTTCGCTGCGTATATTCCTGTTGCTGCTTTCAGCCTGGTTTCTCCTAATCGTTCCAAGTCCATTATTCTCGCTGATAATTCATGGCTGGTCCACTGATGTTCTTGTGCAACCTTAAGGGTCGGTATCAAGAAGTCCAATGGAAGCACTGCATTCTGGCCAAAAACCATCTGAAAGGGAGTTGCATTGAGTACGGTCTTGTAGGCCACTCGATATGCCCAAACAGCGTGGTGTAGCTGTTTGTCCCAATCTGAACGTTTATTGTTCACGAGTTTCGTCAGTACGGTACAAAGTATCTTGTTAGTGCTTTCAGCCTGACCATTGGCCTGAGGATGATATGGTGCAGATTTCTTGTGAATCACCATAAAATCCTGTAACAAATATTCAATGACTTGGTTTAGAAAGTGAGTGCCTCGATCGCTCACTAACTCTATAGGCAATCCATATCTTGTAAAGACATTTTCAAATAAGAATTTTGCAGTCGTGTGAGCATCATTCTTTTTTGTGGCTTTTGCCTCTACCCATTTCGTAAGATAATATGTAGCAACAATAATGTATTCCGCATGTGTACCTTTTGCAGGGGGGTTGATGGGTCCTACAAAGTCTATACCCCACTTAGAAAATGCACGTCCGCCCATCATGGGTTTTAATGGCATTTCGTCTCTGCGAGTAGGAGACTGAGTTCTTTGGCACACATCACATCTCTTTACATAGGTATGTGCATCCATGTCAAGAGTGGGCCACCATAATCCTGCAAAGAGAATGGCTTTGACTATCCTATCGGGTCCAAAATGACCTCCTGCAACACCTTGGTGTGCAGTCTCTAGTATGCTCAGATAATCGCTCTCATGAACACATTGTCTTAGATATCCATCTCGTCCTCTTTTGTATAGATTATCGCCAATAAGTGAATAGTCGTGAGCTTCCTGCTCTAGACTACGTTGTCGAGCTAAGGTCATGCCTTGAGGGAATGTGTGCGTCCTCAGGTATGTCACTAATGGTTCACTCCAGTCTGGTGTGAGAGACACGTGATATAATGTCGCATGCTCTACTGGTGGTCTTTCACAGCAAACATGGCATTCTTTGCACAATTTGTAGACATCTGCTTCCATAGAAGGCCAATATACTCCTAGTCTTTGCAGAGTCTGTAGTGTTCGATGTTTTGAATGATGTTGCTTTAGTGCACCTTCGTGTGCTAATTGCAACCAATTCGCATGTTCTGATTCATCTACACAACAAGCAAGAATCTTTTGATTATCCTGTTTATATATGCTTCCTGCCATGATTTGATATCTCTGAGATTTGGTAATCTCTCCTTCTTTGATTTTTATCCTAGGATTCTTGGGTCCGTATGTCAGAATAGGGACTATAGGTTTAGCCCATTTTGGTGCTATCTCAAGGTTAAACAAGTATGCATCTGGTAATTCATCTGCTACTCCTTGAGGAGCTTCTCCTGAGGTTAATCTTGAAAGGTGGTCAGCTCTAAGATGCGTCTTTCCTTTCCTAACTACCACTTCAAAATCGTACTCCATGAGTAATAGAAACCAACGTATCAATCGTCCTGTGTTACATGGTTTGTTGACTAAGTATAATAGGGCTTGATGATCTGTAAAGAACTTGAATTTGTTGGCCAACAAGTAATGTCTGAATTTCTTTACCGCATAGATCATCCCTAATCCTTCTCGTTCCGTCGTGGTGTAATTTCTTTCTGCTGCGTTCAATTGTCTGCTCGCGTAAGCTATGGGAAGATCTATGTTACCTTCATTCGTGGGTTGTGCTAACACGCATCCTATGGCGTAATTGGATGCATCCACGTGTACATGGAATGGCTTACTCCAATCTGGGGTTGTCAATATAGGTGCTGAGCACAAGCGTCGTTTGAGTTCATTGAATGAATTTTCACATTCATCTGTCCACTCAAAATTGGTTAAAAGAGAGTACAAAGGCTTGGCTATGATTGCATACATGTGTATGAATCTCCTATAATAACCGCAATGGCCCATAAATGCCTGTACCTCTTTCACATTAGTTGGTCTAGGTAATTCTGCAATTACCTTCACCTTTTCCTCGTCCGTAGAGATTCCATTTTTTGACACAATGTGTCCTAGAATTTTGCCTTGTCTGACCATGAAAACGCAATTTTCTGGGTTCAAACAAACCTGATATTCTCGACATTTGTCAAATATTTGTCTTAACTCTCGGATATGTGTCTGCCTCACATTTGAATGTGCACATAAGTCATCGACATAAACTTCCAAGCTCTTGCGTAAGAATTCCTTGAAAACATGACACATGAGTCGTTGGAAAGTGGCGGGTGCATTTGTTAAGCCAAATGGCATTACACGAAATGCAAATATGCCCCATTCTGTGGCAAAAGCCGTCTTGTGTTGATCTTCTGGAGCAATGGCTACTTGGTTATAGCCTGAGAATCCATCAAGAAAGCTGTAAACTTCCTTGCCCGCAACTCTTTCGAATAGGTGTTCTGTGATAGGAAGAGGATAACTGTCTCTAATCGTGGCAGCATTAACTTTTTTAAGGTTAATACACACACGCAATTTTCCATTCTTCTTGGGCACAACCACAATGGGGGATACCCATTCGGTGTGCTCAATTTCGTAAATGAATCCTGCTTCTATCAAGCGATCTATCTCCTCTTTAATCTTCGCAGCGTAATTATCATTGTACGTGTACGGTTTCTGTTTTGTCGGTTTTGCATCTGGAGTCATAGGGATTCTATGAGAACATATATCTGGATCTACTCCTTTCAAATCTTTGTAACTCCACGCAAAAACATCTCTATATTCGCGCAATAGGGCCACCAACTCTTCTTCTTCTGCAGTCGTCAAATCATGCCCTATATATGTGCATTTTTCTTCTTCTCCTTCTATGGCAACTATTATTTTTTTGGTTTTCTCTCGGTTATCATATACTTGTCCGTCATTCGCCTTTCTATTGGGCATTCGTACCATGATTCTTCTATCTTCGATTTCATATTTCTTGAAGTTCTCGGGTACTTCAAACAAAGATTCTTCTTTTTCTGTCATGGTGTCTTTCTTCTTTCTTTTTTTGCCCTCACTCTTAGTAGTAACTTCCGTGGCTAACCTCACCTCGTTCCTAATGTCCTCGTGTCTCTGAGTGTGAGTCTCTACTTCGTAGAAATATTCTTCTTCCGATGCAAAGGGTGGGTCCATGATAATTGATTCTAAATCAACATCGCTTGCATCCTCAAATGCATCAGTGCTAGCTTCACATTCTTCTAAAACTGCATCGCACATGATTGGCTCTATCGTGAAAACTGAAATGTCATAGCCATCCTCGTCACAGTGGGGTGTCCATTGTTCTTCATTGATGGCTACATCCATGGTTGCTAGAATCTCTGCCCAACCATGGGGTTCAAATTCTTCGTCTGGGAATACTACAGGTGCGTAGGCTGGATCTTGAAGGGTTCGTGGACGTTGTTCTGCACCTAAGGTCCTTGCTTCTAATCGTTCTTCCTCTTGTTTGGCTACTTTACACATCCATAAATGGGTATCCTCATGCAACCAAGAAGGATCTGATTCTAATGAGTGCACGGATTCCGTCTCTACTGGTGTCTTATGGATGGTATTCCATTGTATTGGGGGTACATCTCGATGTGAATAGTCTTTAAGATTGACTTTGGTAGTCACTCCTAAATGTTGCAAGTACAAAGAATTAGTTCCCCAATCTTGTACAATTTGCAACTGACGCATGAATGGTCGTCCCAATATCATCTCATACGCACGATTTTTTGCAAAGTCACAAATGGCGAAAGTATGCTCAAATTCTACACCACAAGTGGTGAGAGATATGCCTTCTAGTAAGCCTAATGGTTTTTCTATGTGTCCATCAGCCATTTGTAGTTTCATCCTGGTGGGTCTGAGTGCTGGCTTACCCCAACGTTTCCATAAAGCGGTGGTAGCGATGGCTACTCCGGCTCCTGAGTCTAAGATGGCTTTCGTGGTGTAGCCCTGATGGGTTATTGGAAGATATGTGTTACCTTCCTCTCCTTCGCTTACGTCTCCAATCTTTTCCACGGGTATCTCTGGTACCTTCTTATGTGATCCTATCTGAGAGGGTGTGGTAGCTAGCTCAGGGAATTGATTTGCTACATGCTTCCACAATTCTGGTTTTACCTTTAACAATTCCTCCAGAGTGAGATTACACTGTACTTTCATATTCTTGATCACTTCCGTGTTCCTAGGGATCACTGATTCTTCATTCCTCACTATTATCGTGGGTGCTCTCATACTAATAGACTTTGCTTCCCAAGGTCCTGTGAACTGAGGTAATTCTTGTAGAGAATTAGATTCAAATCCTGTGGGTTCACTCAGTTGTTCCACCTCTACATCATCATATATAGAGGGGATGTCTTGGGGAAATTGTTCCTGCAAGTCGTCTATTTCTTGAATAGGAGGATGCGTTCCTTGTTCTTTTCTCCATTTCTCTTCTTGGATTTCCCTCAAAAATTCATGTGAGTACCTATGTATGGAAGACAAGTTGTCTTGACTTTCTGTATTGGGCACTTGAGACAGGGATGGTGCATTCCTTTCCTGTGTCTCTAGGACAATAGGGTTCCTATGCTGATCCTTTTTCTCTTTGCTTTCTATCAAATATTCTAGCCTCTCCATTAGTCCTTGAAAGTGTAGTTCCGATTTTGCCATGTTATTCCAATTAAGATATCTAGAGGCTTCAAACAAAGCTTGTGCTAGTTCTACCATTTTCATGCAAAGTTTAGTTCTCTCAATTTCTAGATCAGCTCGAGGGTAGTTTTTACTCATTTCCGTTACTTGAGGTCCCTCTTTTAATCTAGCCTGATATGCACGAAACATCATGTCTAGATCTTCGGGTATGGGTTCCGCTAAAACTGATCCTGATTTCTGAGCTGGATTTTCTTGGTTTAATTCTTGTGAAGTCAATTCTTGGATTTCGGCTCTAGATTCCTTCAAGCTTCCTTCCAACTCCGTTATCTTTTTACTCCATTTTCTCTTGATTCTTTCTCTAGAATCTTTCCACGATTTTGTCTTTTTACTGCTAGATTCTGCAACTTCACTAGTTCCGGCTACTTTCTCTTGATTAAGCGGTTGGTTTTGTAAGAGCGCCTGGGCTCTGCTTATCGCTTGGATAGGCACGTATGTAGGATTGGATCCATCTGCGTTGTTTACAATACCTATCACGTTGATTGGTGTCACATTCGAAGTGTTAACTGGGTTCTTAGGACAATCTTTGATTATGTGCTCTTTACCACAATCGGCACAAAAGCCTTGGATGCTATAGTACTGTGATTGCCTTGCTATTGGGGGATGTGGACAATCCTTTATGAAGTGATCTCCTTGGCACCTAAAGCATGGTCCTCTAGGGCCCTGTGGTCTCTGTTGTCTCAGTTGGGGCCGTGGGTTTGGGTTTGCGTACATCACATTAGCATAGTTTGGCTCCCAACTAGGTTCCATTGGAGGACTATCATAATGATATGTCTCCACATGTTCTGGTGACTTCGTGTAATAAGCGGGTGGACTAGTTACATGAGTAGAGTCAAAACTGTTTGAGTTCGGGTCGCTTTCTGTGATCAAGGGTGAAGAAGGCACTAAGGCCCTACTTAGGTTCTCTTCTGCAGCAGCGTATTTGACCGAGATGACATTCGCTGGTGGGGGTGGCTGCTGAGCTAAGACGGGTTGAGGTCTCTGTTGAGCCTGGTATGGGTAGTTCTGAGGAGGCCTATAGTAATAAGGTTGAGCATTGTATTGGCCTTGATACCTACCTAGCTGCTGGTATGTTTGAGGGTAGTTCTGTCTCACGGTTTGTTTGTTGTATGTGCAGTCCTGAGCCGTATGATTCGTGTATCTTCTCTCAATTGTGCAATATTGGCCACTAGGGTTGGCTTGAGGTTGAGGTGCGTTGGGGCACACGTTTGCCAAATGATTTCCACCACAAGTGTAACAACGTACATTAGTTGGCAGCTTGGGCACCTGTTTACTAGAAACTCCTAGTTTTTGGGCCACTTTTTCTGCTAGGTCCTCAATCGAATTAGACAATTTTGTGGATGCTAGAGAAGAACAATCTGAGTCCTTATAGACCTTTGAGAGTTCTAATTCATCTCCTAGGTTGTCCTCAATGTCTATACATATTCTTACACACTCCTCTAGCGTTCTGGGTTCCTTTAGGTACACATAGGAGCGTAGTTTAGCGCTCAACAAGCCATCTAGGAACAGTGATACTTGTTTGGCTTGTGAGGGTAGCTCTTGTATTGGACATCGTTCGACATATTGTCTGAATCTACGTCCTGCCAGTCTAACTGTTTCCTGAGGGGTTTGTTTAAAGCTATGAATCAACGAAGACGTGTCGTGTCTAATCCCACTTTTAGAGAATTCTATGATGAATGACTCTAAAAAGTGATGGATGTCTCTAAATTGCCTTTGTTGCAATGGTTGGAACCAAGTTAAAGCGGTATTCTTTAACGTTAGTCCAAATGCATTGTACTGCGTGAACATGTCCTCGACTTGTTCTGCTCTTAATACTTGCTTGAATTCTGCAACGTGGTCATAGGGATCTCCTGTCCCATCAAAGTAATTCTTCATGGATTTTACTAATTGAGTAGGTCTCAATACTCTTGCGTGTTCGCGTGGTCTAGGTAGAGGAAAATCGTCTCTACCACCTAGTATTCCATGATCTCTTTGTCTATCCGCTCTATTAGTGTTCGTAGTTGTTCTATCTCTCCCTATGGGGTGAGTGAAGCTTACTTCCGGTCTCTCGTTATTTCCTTCTCTTTGATGTCCATGGGCTGAGGAGGTTCCTGCCCCTTGTTGACTGGTATTCATGTTTGTTCTAGATGGAGGGAATATCAATTCACCTCTCCATGTGTATGTGTTTTTAGCGCGCTCAGGCACCACAAAGACTCTTTCTGAAGTCTCATCCAGGTATACAACCTTTCCAGGTGTATCTGGGTCCTTGAATTCATAGATTGTAATGATGCCTATCTCACTAGGGTGTTCCTTTCTGTACCTCCAAAAGGCTTCATCTGTCTCTTTATTTACGAACAACTCGGTGCTGCTGTTATCTTGAGGGATCCACTCTGGGATGAGTACTCTTGTTAATACGGATTTCCCTCTAGGTGTTCTAGGTTCTTCTAACGGTTCTTTTCCTTGAAATTTCGCTTCCGTCTCTAATTGAATTGTGCCAAACTCATTAGTATCGTTTGGTTGTGTACTTAGGACGTACATGGTTCCTTCCTTGTCTATGTAAGCGTCTCTCTCAAATTTCACCACTGGTCTTTCCAATCCAATGGGTTGATCAGGGTTGTGCAGTTGCACCACTTGCCTTTGCAAACCATCCTCATAGATGCGAGCACCTAATCGGTTGGTTCGGAGAAACTCTAATTGCGTTCTATAGGGTCCTTCTGGTTTTTCTAGGTATGCTACATGAGACCCTCCTTCTGGTCTGTCTGCGCTAAATGCCATTTCTGATTCACTTGTTTCTGAGCTCAACTCGTAGGGGTAATTACTATCCAATTCCTGAGCCCAAGATCGTGCAGTAGTCCTTACACTTGCCTCTGATGATCTAAGGCTTCGTCGGTCCGACTTACCTATGTGTCTCCCTGATCTAAGGTTCATTAATTTTCTTCCTTGCACACTCAATCACACACTTAGATTGTCAATGGTTCTTTGTTATTATTTTCTTGATTATTTTTAATTTTCTTTGGATTCTTGTCTTAATATATGCGTCAGGAATTCGACTTTCCGTTATGATTTTGAGTTCTCGTTCCGTCAGACTTAGGTTCTTTTCTTTAGGTTTTCGTCACACACACCTTTACTTGTAGTCTTAAACTTGAAAGAATTAAGTAGCTTGAACTTGAGGTGTTCCTATCGTCTTAAATCCACAATGCTAACGTTTAGCCTAAGCTAAGAATTGACTGAGGGGGTTGAGTAATCTTCCAACCTCGAGTCGGCTTTTCTGGTTGTTCTGATGCCCTGTTGCCCAAGAAGCCGCGCTTCCCAAGCTTTACTGTCTTCACTGCCTTACTTGCTTGCCTTTGATTGCCCTTGCTAGACCTGGAAAATTCCAATATTAGACCAATTCACAAGATGATCAAACACTTGAGCATATACACCTTTTAAGTCCCTTCCCTTTTTGCCCAAATTTTTAATGTGTGCCCCCTAGCTTCCTAGTCCCAAACTGGGTGAACCTCAAAATAGCTTATCCAAAAATAGATGTATTCTTTATGAAAAAAACAGTTCAGGTCACGTAGTACTCGTCGCGAGCTTTCTAACGAGCTATTAAGCTCAAAAAACGGACTTCGGATGAAAAAGTTATGAGCGTTCAGGCCCTGGGGGGTAAAAACTGACAATAAAGTTTTCCTTCAAATATGAGCTAAGGGGTCTCCTATGAGTCTAATGGTCCAAAAATTTCCCAAAAATACCCTCAAAATTGGTCAAAAATTGGAGCCCTAAATTTGCGATGGGGGTGCACAATCGCGATGGTCTGGGACCGTCGCGATGGTCCAAGCGAACCGTCGCGATGGCGTGGAATTTGGACAATCGCGATGGCGCGAAAAGGTGAACCGTCGCGATGGCTCGAAATGAACGATCGCGATGGCGTGAGGTCGAACCGTCGCGATGGCGTGAGGTCGAACCGTCACGATGGCGTGAGGTCGAACCGTCGCGATGGCCCGAAGTGAACGATCGCGATGGCGTGAAAATGGACCGTCGCGATGGCCCGAAAAATGAACCGTCGCGATGGCGTGATCAGGCGGACAATCGCGATGGCGCGGTCAACGGTCAAAGGTGGACAATCGCGATGGTCCGAAGTGAACCGTCGCGATGGTCACAAGTGCGATGGCGTGAGCCAATCGCGATGGTCCGATTTTGGGCTGTCGCGATGGTCCGAAAAAACGAACCGTCGCGATGGTCTATCTTGACACGTGGCACTGTCGTGGCGATGGCATGAGCCAATCGCGATGGTCCGGGGTCAGCTGAACAATCGCGATGGTCCAAGTGGACCATCGCGATGGCTCAAGTGAACCGTCGCGATGGTCCGAAAAAGCGAACCGTCGCGATGGTCCGGCCGAGCCGTCGCGATGGCTTGAGCCTATCGCGATGGTGCGACACAATCGCGATGGTCTGAGCCAATCGCGATGGTCCACCAAACTGATGATTTTTGAGATGCGCCTGTGGATTCGTGCAAGCACAAGGGTCGCCTACCTCGTGGTGTGGTCGCCTACCAAAAATTCCGAAAGTTGCAGACCATCGCGATGGTCCGCCACACTCGGCAGATCTTTGACAGAGAGTAAATTTTTACCTTTTCCAAGCTTTCCTGATGCACTGGAGCTCTGTACCTGCAAGAAAACTCAAGAAAACACAAGCACACACAAGCACAAAAGTTCTCTCTCGCTCTCTCGCATGCACAAATGAGGGGAAATGAGGTGAATGGGTGGATATGGTGAATTTTCTGATTTTTTTGGAGATGAAGATGATGATGCGATGATGAAGATGGAGTGTGGGGAAGGTGAAAAACACTAAAAACTAAATAAAAACAACAACAAAAACTGAAATTTTTACCTTCCAACGCCACTTCTTGCTATACTCTTACCATCACACATTCGTCCTAGACTCGATCCCCGGCAACGGCGCCAAATTTGGTGTTGCTCTAGCACAATGGTGAGAACCACGTTAAGAAGCGTCACCTCCTTAATGTGAATCCGTGGGAGAGGTAGGAGTGATATGAAGATCGTGAATGTGAGATGATGTGAAAGTGAAGGTGAGAAGCATCAAGATGCACACACACATACACACACACAATGAAGAGACAAGCAAGACACTATGGAAGGTGGGAAATTAGCTCTATTACTCAAGAATACTCTTACAAGCTCAAACTAGCTCTAAGCTCACACTAGCCAACATGAACCAACCTCAAAAATGAGCTTTCTAGCTCTTTTTATAGTTTCTAGACTAGTTTTGACCGGTTTCACATCTAGTGACCGGCCTAGTTAAAAAATAGGTCCTAGATGCTATTTGGAAGGGTAAACGGTGTCTAAAAATAACGAAAATTGGTACGCGCATTCTACCTAAGCTCCTCAAGCTCGAGGACTCCTCGGCTTGCACAAAATGGAGCTATGGATTACAAAATGGGGTTTTGTCTATATTACATATGTTACAAGAGTGATGAAAATCACTGTTGGATGTTTGAAGAAATAATAAGAAACATATTTGTTTGAAAAAATGATCCGACTGGCTCCCTGCTCCGTCTTTACATGCTTCCATGTCGTCTGTGCCTCTGACTGTGTCTCTGACTGCTTCCAACAGGGAGTGTAGCAGATCATCAAGTTGTTGTTTTTCTTCCGCATCTGACTGGGGTGGATTGGCCACTAACTATTCATGTTGTTCCTGTAAAGTGACATACTGTTGTTGTAGTAGCCGCTTTTCCCTCTCTAAGTCAATGAATCGTCCTTGTAATGTTTCATGGCTTCTGAACAGACTTGTATGCTGAGCATCTAGGTGCTGATAATGTTGTTGCAGCTGAGGCATACACTGGTACATATTATTAAATACATTATTAATGGAGATGGATGCGGGAAAGGTGTTGAATGCAGAAGGGAAGGGAAAGGGGAATGGGAGCGTGTATGCTGTGCTCGAAAAGGGTGAAGTTGGTGGTGGGGGAATGGGAGATTGTGGACGTATGGGGGGAGGGAGAGGTGCGGAGGTGGGCAATATGTCCATGAGGTCACAAGTGGATGCAGTCGTGGGAGTGATTGTGAACATGGGAATTCTGGGTGCGGTGATGGTGGTGAAAGTGTAAAGTGGTGTGTGTAGTTGTGAATATGAACCGCCAATAAGTGTGATCGGAGGAACGGGGTGTTCCATGGCTGCAGTTAGAATTACAGTGTCAGTGGTAGTGTATACAAGTGAGGTGGTGATAGGGTGTGTGGGTTGTGTGGGTTGACTGACAGTCTATGCTTCGGTATGGGCAGTGGACTCTGAGGCGGTGACAGTAGTGGTTACACAGGTAGTGGGAGGTGAAGTTGGAGGTAGGGGTGGTAAAGGGGGTGATGGGGGTGCACTGGATGTATGGGCTTCCTCAGTTTCATGAATACTATGAGTTGTGCCCCTAGTTGTGGATGTGGTGCCCTGTGGTTCTGATACTAATACATTCATTTGTTTTCCTGATCGAGGGGGCATCTGCCGTATCGTCGTTCCAATCGTCGTGAATATGTAAGAGCAGTATGCATCGTCTCCGATACCCCTAACGCATCAGAGATCATATCAAGGGTTGCTCGGTATTGCTCGTCCACACCTTCCTCTTCAAGGATTTGGTTCATGAGGGCTTTTCCTGCTGCCATGGACAGTTTGTGTTGTTCTTGAACTCTGTTGATGGTATCATACAGCTTTTTCAATTCCTTCGTATAAGTCGGGGCACCTTCAAGTTCCTGTAGAACTTCGTGTTCATATTCCTGTTCTTCTTCTTCTGTTTGTCTACCTCGTTCCTCCTCTTGTTCTTCTTCTTCTTCATCCACTTCAACTACCTCTGGTTGTCTAGGATGGGGTTGGTCTGTAGCAGTTTGTTGCCCACTAGCTTGCTCTGCCTCGACTTCCGCATTAACAGCCTCGATTATTCTGGATACCTCCTCATCAGTTAGGTCTTCTAATGTGAAGCCGTGAGGAAAGTCTAGGTCAGTTGGTACAGGTGGAAACACCAAATTCGGTCCATCAGTGTTGTGTCTTGGTAATCTGATAGTGAAGGGTTGTACACGCCTTGGAAGTCGTGGAGTTGTCTCCGGTGTCAATGTCGCACCGTGGGCTTGTGCACAGGGCATCTGAACTGCGCCTCTCATTTTCTTTGATGGAGGCCCTGCAGTTGATAGTCTACGTTGAAATTCATGTACCCTGGTCCAAATAAATGCCCTTTGAACTGGCACATCATAAGCCAAACATCTATACACAATCCTGGTGAGGGCACAACATCCATACAGTACCGACTTTTGCTTTTTATACCACCGTTGATGTGCCAAGTGGATTTGGTCGATAATCCAATGCGGCATGTTGATTGTCAAATTGAAGGCATCTGCTAAGTATAGACTGAACCATATCTTCTTAGGTGGCATTGTGAACCTCTCTTGAGCGGGAAATGCAAAATGTTGCATGACCATTCGCAAGTGAATGGCAATTGTAGGTGTCATTGCCACCATGTCCTTTAATTTCGTCACATTCCTGTTCTTCATACTGCGGGGACCATAGTCTCTTTCTCCGTAGGAATGTGCATACCTTTCATGTCGAGCGCTTCCCTCACCAAGTTGTTCGTCAATCTGAACCGCTTCAGCTCATTGCCCCTTGTGAGGGATGGCAGGACAAAGGTGTTGTAGCTCTTTTTCTCTTTGCTCGGAGTGAGGGTGCTAATTAAGTAGGAACACCGTAGAAAGTCTGGTTTGGGTAACTGAGCCTTGAAGTAGTCGTATAGTCCAGCCTTCTTCCAGATAGGTTTCAGACTTTCATCATTTTGAAGTCTCTCAAATTCCCTGGTGAAAAAATGATATCTGCACCATCGCCCGTTGAACTCTATCTCGGACTCCCACATATAAGTGCCTTCACCTAGAGATCCGGCCACATCACTGAACGAGTGTGAGTTTCTGCTGACCCGCATTGTGTGCCCCTGTGGAGGATTTTGAATTGGTATGGCATGTAATGCCCTCAATGCCACTGGGCATTCCTTCAATTCCTCTTCAATGGGAAGACTTTCAATGTCCACGATTTGGGGGCTGGTGCCTGCGTGGGAGCTAGTTCCTGCCTCGGCCATGGTGAAGAGACTGGTCACCGGTTCTATGAGAATAGACAAATGAATGTTAACATTGCAAATGGACACCAAGCGTTCATGCGTCCCCATTACAACATTAACATGATTTTAGTGAGAGGTTAGTAGGTCAATAAGTGCTTGGGGATCGTGTGTGTAGTTAGTGAATGGATATTCCTAAGAGCTAAAGGGAAAGATGCGGTGTGTGAGTGATGTAGTGAGTAAGTGGATATGAATTTACAGATGAGGGTCGGGGGGTTCATTACACGTTTTGGGCTTCCAAACAAACTGATTTGTTGTTGGTCTTGATTTTGTGGAGACTCTGGAGGGCTTTTCAGGAGTGTCTACTTGGAAATGAGGCCTTTTAAGGACCCATTTACAAGTGATTCTATGTGTGCTCATGGGAGAGTATGTGTTTGTGTGTGATGTATACGAATGGTTATCCGATGTTCGAGTGAGTGAACCATGTTGTGCAGGGTGTGGTTTAGGTGTAGCTATTTGAGCCCGCAAGCAAGCCTTAGGCACCCAAATTTGTCGTGATTGTGGGCTGGCCCTCATCGACTTCTTGGGTACCCAGATAAACCTCACTTTCACCGAAGAAGTTTTGGACGACTTCTTATTAGTGTCATGTTGTTGAGCACTAATAAGAAGATGAGCCAGTTGTGGTGGCTTGACCGTAATAAGATGCTCGCCTTTCCGTACCCACACTTGTTTTGGTGGTTGGGACACCGTGCTTCGTATTTTCTTTGTGCCTCGAGCATAAGTCGTCTGCTTCTTTTGCATTAGATCCGCCTTTGGTTGTTGCATCCCTGTGGCTTTTGGAAAAGAAGGGAGTTCCTTTGTACCCTTATGCTTGTAGTTTGATTTATGCTTGTTGAGACGATCATCCTTCTGCATCACATAGTTTTGGACAAGAATAGCATTGTCAGCTTCATGTGTACCCCTGGAAGGACCAAGAGTTTGTGCCTTTCCTAGTTTTTGAGTGCTCCATTATCTAACTCAACTGTAATTCGACTCTGATTTACCCATACTTGAAGGAGTCCACTTCTTAGGTTTAGGTTGACTACATGATCATAGATCCAGTCTTCACCCAAGACAAGAGGCTCAGTGAGGTCCTCATCTTTACACACTAGCACTTTCATTGTCATGAAGACATCTTGAATGTGGAGGGGAAGCTCCACCTCGCCCATGCAAGGGGTTTCCACACCTCCCAACCCTATGAGATATGCTTCCACAAGATTGACTTTTAAGTTCAATTCTCGACAGTAAGAAAGTTTAACAGCACTAGTGGCTGCACCTGAGTCAATCAAGGCCCTTACAGTCCTTGCACTCTTCCCGTGTCCTATCTCTAAGGTTACAAAAGGACGTCGATCAATTATCTTATCAGCGCTAATTCCTGAAACTTCACACATAGCCACATGATATCCTTGAGCTGCATAGTCATCTGTCCTAGGCTGATCTCTACCTTGCCTTCTCAACTTCATCCTTCGGATGCGTTCTAAAGCTTCTGCTTGCACCTCTTCTCGAATTCCCTTTTCTTCTTCCTTGCGTTTCTTGGCAGTGTTGAGTCGATTTAGCATATCTTCAGTCAGGGGTTCTTGATATAATTTGACTTTGCATCCGCTAATGTAAGTGGGGATAACATCACCTTCTAGCGTGGCTAATTGAACTACTCCACTAGTTGAGATCCTATTGATGATCATAGGTCCATAGCCTCTCTTCTCTAGTTTTCTCGCATGTTGCTTCAAAGTGTAGACTAACACTAGGTCCCCTGCTTTCAATCCTTTATCCTTCACATGGGCATCAAAGTACGCCTTCTGCCTTTTCTTAGCTGCATATATTCCTGCGGCAGCCCTTAGTCTCGTTTCTCCTAACTACTCCAGGTCAAAGATCCTAGAGGAGAGCTCATGGCCCGTCCGCTCATGCTCCTGTGCTACTCTCAATGTGGGAATTAGGAAGTCCAAAGGTAGCACCGCATTTTGGCCAAATACCATTTGAAAGGGTGTGGCTTGGAGTACCATTTTATAGGCAACTCTGTATGCCCAAACAACATGGTGTAGATGTTTGTCCCAATCAGAGCGTTTATTATTTACCAATTTGGTAAGCACATTGCATAGGATCTTATTTGCACTCTCAGCTTGGCCATTAGCTTGTGGGTGATAGGGGGCAAACTTCTTATGTACTACCAAGAATTCTTGGAGAAGATTTTCAATAACTTCATTCAAGAAGTGAGTGCCTCTATCACTTACTAGCTCTATAGGTAGCCCGTATCTGGTGAACACATTCTCAAATAAAAACTTAGCAGTTGTCTGAGCATCGTTCTTTGTCGTAGCTTTTACCTCTACCCACTTGGTTAGATAGTCTGTGGCCACAATAATGTATTCAGCATGGGAACCCTTAGTGTTGGAGACCTCTTAATCTCCAAAGGTTTGATCTATACTGACTTAAGAACACTTCTATGTCAGTTACAAACCAAACTTTACACAAATATTGTTCTTCTTTACCAAAAACTTCATCAACACTTCTCTGAGTGAAGAAATGTTTACTTCAGAAAGTCTGCTTCAGAAATCAACTTCATTACCTGCACATAACTTCAAATTTCTTCAAGTAAATGATGCACAAGCATTTGCAATACCTTTGCGCAATCATAGTAATCATTAGTTCTCAAAACTAATCACCAAAAGTTTAATTTGATCCTTAAGATCAAAGGTATGTCATAACTGTCTTCCAGAAGTAGCGCCTTCAACATAGTCAACTTCTTAAGTTGATTTCTTCCAATACAGAACCCATTTTGCTAAATGCTTTTAGCCATAGCTTCCTTATCTCCTAACTTAGATTTTAAGTGCTCACTCATCAAAAACTTTACAGTATACACTGAGATCTAAGCAAAACACTGAGACGGAAAAGTGCGCTACTCTCAGACTTCAGTTTTCACATTCCACATATGAATGTTCCTATTGATCATTCTCACAGTAGAAGAAGAATTAGATCATGAAACTCTAGACATAGCTTTATTAGCTTCTCAATTAGATGTATACAAAAGGAATTCTGATTCACATGATCAGACAGAGAGCACTCAGAGAAAAACCCGTCGCTATTTTCTGGGAAAAAACTCTCTACACATCTCTAAGACATTTGTCATCTACAAATGACTCTCTCATACATTTCTCATCATCATTAACTTATATATACATGGTTTTAGACCCATCCCGCGTCTATGACATTGCTCCTTATCATCCTAAGGATTTAGCTATACTCAATTTACAAGAATCTCCACTTATATGTACATATGTGTACAAGACATCATTCTGAAATTTTCTTCACTTTCTCAAGTATCTTCTTTCACTTCATTCTGACCATAAGCCTTCTTCAAGATTTGTATAATCACCAATTTGTGATTGGTTTGTTCCAACAGCTCCCCCTCAATCACTAATTGTGATTATTCCATTCTTCTTCACTCCTGCCATCTCTTTGAATCTCTGTAGCTTAGGTCCATCTAAACTCTTTGTCATCATATCTGCCACTTGTTCTTTTGTTGGAGTATACATCACTTCAATCTCTTTATCAAGTACCTTTTCCCTCAAGAAATGATACTGAATCTCTATGTGCTTAGTCCTGGCATGAAAAACAGGGTTAGCTGCCAAATACAAAGAACTCATATTATCTCCAAAAATAATTGGAGTACTATGATCAGTCTCAAAACTCTTCATCAAGGTCTTCAACCATATCACTTCTTTTGCAGCTTCTACCATTCCTTTATACTCAGCTTCTGTGAATGATAAAGCAACTGTATGTTGCTTCTTTGAACACCAAGAAACTAGCTTATCTCCAATATAACAGAGATACCCATGAGTAGACCTTCTATCATCTGAGTCACCTGCCCAATCTGCATCACTAAACACCTTGATTCTTGTGTCAGAAGTGAAACCATGATACAAACCTTCACTTAGGGTTCCTTTGATATATCTGAGTACCCTTTGGGCTGCAATCCAATGAGTCTTCTTTGGACAATGCATAAATTGTGACAACACACCTACTGCATATGACAAATCTGGCCTTGTCAAGGTAGCATAGATTAAACTACCTACCAAACTCTGATATTTCTTCATATCATTGAATTCTTCACCTCCATACCTGCTCAATTTATGATTTACCTCCAATGGTGTAGTTGAAGTCTTGCAATCTTCCATGTTAAACTTGACTAGAAGATTCTTCAAATACCTCTCTTGTGAAACATATACTCCATGTTGAGTATATACAATCTGCATTCCTAGGAAATAAGATAAGTTTCCCAAATCACTTATCTTAAACTCCTTCTCTATTTGCCTTTTGAGTTCATTGATTCCTTGAGCATCTGTTCCTGTGACAATAATATCATCAACATAAATGCACATGTAAATATATCCATTTTCACTTGCCTTTACTAGCAAGCTACTATCTGCCTTTGATGCTTGAAATCCACATTCATTCAAGAACTTGACAAGCCTGTAATTCCAAGCTCTTGGGGCCTGCTTCAACCCATACAAAGCTCTCTTGAGCTTACACACATAATCTGATCCAATTGAATTCATAAAACCTTCTGGTTGCTCCATGTATACTTCATCTGCAATGTATCCATTTAGAAATGCATTTTTCACATCTAATTGTGACAACTTCCATCCTTTACAGGCAGCAATAGCAATCAATGTCCTAATTGTAGACATCTTAGCAACAGGACTAAAGGTTTCATCATAATCTACCCCATAAGTTTGGGCATAACCTTTGACCACAAGTCTAGCCTTGTATCTAGACACCTTACCATCTGCAAACCTTTTTGTTTTATATACCCACTTACATCCAATGACTTTCTGATTCTTTGGTCTTGGTACTAATTCCCAAGTTTCATTTTCAAGTAGAGCATCATACTCTTCCTGCATTGACTTCTCCCAATTCTGTTTACCTTTGGCTTCTTCATAAGTGGTTGGATCTTCTTCTGTCTTCACAATGTAAGCATAATCTTTTGTTGTTAGAAAAGATGTATCATAACTATACCTTATAGGTTCTTTCCTTTCCCTTGTAGATCTTCTGATTTCTGCACTTCTCGAAGTTTCAGCCTCATTTGATTCTGGATCAAATCTTGGCCCTTCTTCTACATGATCCTGCAATCTACTTTTAGATTCAACATCATCAATACTTTCTTCATACACTTTTACTTTTGCCTTTCCTTTTCTTTGTATCTCTTCAACACCTGCATAATCATTTGTTAATCCTGTATACCATGTATTTTGCTCATCAAATGTTACATCTTTGGTAACAAGAAATTGCTTTGTGGATGGACTCCACAATCTGTAACCCATCTGTCTATCATCATATCCAATAAACACATACTTCTCTGCTTTTGGTTCTAGATTATGTCTTAATTGTGAAGGAACATAAGCATATGCAACACATCCAAATACTTTACAATGATCAAGAGTAGGTTTCTTACCCCACCATGCTTCATAAGGGGTTCCTCCATCCAAAGCTTTACAAGGTAACCTATTCACAAGGTATGTTGCAGTGTTAATGGCTTATGCCCATAAGTAATTTGGACAATTCTTTTCCTTCATCATGGCTCTTGCAAATTCTACAAGAGTCCTATTTCTCCTTTCTGCTACTCCATTCTGTTGAGGGGAGTACATGCAAGTTACTTCTCTTTTTATACCTGCATTCCACAAATAATCATCAAACTCTTTAGAGAAATACTCTCCTCCTCCATCTGACCTTAACCTCTTAAGCTTTTGCCCTGTGATCCTTTCTGCATAGGCATGAAAATGTTTGAATGTTTTGAAAACTTCTGATTTATCCTTGATTACATACAAAGTAATCCATCTGGTTGCATCATCAACAAACAACACATAATATCTGGATCCATTTATGCTATAGTCCCTTGAGGGACCCCATACATCTATATGAACCAATTCAAGCATATTTGAATGCTTGTACCCTGATTTGTTGTAGGAACCTTTATGTGCTTTACCTAATTGACAAGCTTCACACTTGTACACCATATGTTGCCCTTCAACATTCGGCAATCCAAGCACCACCTGATTCTTTGACATTACCTTTATAGCTCTCTCATTGAAATGACCTAGCCTTTTATGCCATAGGTCTAATTCAGATACCTTTTGACTTCCATAAGTAAATAATGCATGTCCCACATTACCTTGGACTTTGAGAGTGAACAATCTTCCTTCCTTTTTACCTGTAATTATGTTTCTATATCCCTGATTTGGATCTTGCACATAAACACCATCATTTGTGAATCTTACCTCATATCCTTTCTCCACAATTTGCCCTACACTTATCAAATTTTTAGGAATAGTAGGAACATAAAGTACCTTGCTCAGAAGTGTACTTCCACTCTTTGTCTTCACTGATCCAATGCTCTCCACTTTATGTTTGGTATTGTCACCTGTTTGAACTGTATGTCCATTCACCTTTGCTTCCATATCAATCATCAAGGATAGATTCCCACTCAGATGGTTACTACATCCTGAATCAATATAAAACACTCTTTGATCTTCTCCCATTGATTCATGAGTTGCATTCAAGATAAGAGTCATATCATCCTTCTGATCTGATGCATAACTATAATAATTGTTGTTGTAGGATTGAGATTGGAAGTTTCTTCCACCTCCTCTACCATATGATGTCCTACCACCTCTTCCTCTGAAGTTGCCTCTTTGGTTTCTGCCTCCTCTACCTCTTTGATTAAAATTCTGATTATTGCTTCCACCATTTTGATTATTATACCAACAATCATTTGCCAAATGATTTGTTCTGCCACAAATCCAACAAGCTTTAGCATTATCTTTGTTCTTACCTCCTCTTCCTTTACCTCTGAAATTCATTTTTCCTTTTGTGAAGTTAGCTTGACTTGAAGTCCCTTCATCATCAGTCGATTGCTTTCCCTTGCCATTCTTTTTCTTGTCCTTGGAGTACATTGCTTGACTTGCACTTCTATCATTGTCTCCTTTAATGTCCTGCTCAAAAGTTAGCATGTGTCCTAGCAATTTATTAAGATCAGGAGTAAAGTGATCAAGTGACAACTCTATGGACAATATGAAAGGCTTCCACTTCTCATCTCCTCTCAGACCTGTAAGTATTTGTCTTACCAACTTTTCCTCTTCAATGTCTTCATCCACTGCTCCCAAGCTATCTGCAATATCCTTCATCCTTGCCACATAATCAAAAATTGATTGTGAGCTCTTCTTCTTGAAGGTTGTGAACTCAGCCCATAGTGAGGACTTTCTTGACTTGGTTGTATTTTGGAAATGCTCTTCCAAGGCATTCCAAACATCTGTTGCACTTTCCAATCCTCTAATGTGAGGTAAAAGATAATCATTTACAGCCATGTAAATGATACTCCTTGCTTGAGCATCCTTTCTCATCCAAGTCTTCAAAACTGCAAGCTCTTCCCTAGTTGGAATACTAGGATCTGCAAATTCAGGCTTTTCTTCATCTCCTGTAATGAATGCCATCAAATCTTTACTCACAAGGTGTGCCTCCATCCTCATGGACCAAGCTGGATAGTTCTCCCTATCTAGCTTATCAATCTGCAAGCTTTCTCCCATCCTTGACCTTCTGTATCTGCAATTACTATGGTTTATGAGGATAAAGTGTACCTTTGATATAAGCTTTGTCCTTCTTGATTCTTTTCGAACTCGTGCTTTGAACTTCTGCAGGTTATCTTCAATAATTTGTCCTTGTCCTCCTTTGATTTGGAAGAACTCCAATATCTGCACCAATCGGAACTTCGATTGTCTTTTCTTCTCTTGTATTACACCTTCAGCTCTGATACCACTGTTGGATACCTCTTAATCTCCAAAGGTTTGATCTATACTGACTTAAGAACACTTCTATGTCAGTTACAAACCAAACTTTACACAAATATTGTTCTTCTTTACCAAAAACTTCATCAACACTTCTCTGAGTGAAGAAATGTTTACTTCAGAAAGTCTGCTTCAGAAATCAACTTCATTACCTGCACATAACTTCAAATTTCTTCAAGTAAATGATGCACAAGTATTTGCAATACCTTTGCGCAATCATACTAATCATTAGTTCTCAAAACTAATCACCAAAAGTTTAATTTGATCCTTAAGATCAAAGGTATGTCATAACTGTCTTCCAGAAGTAGCACCTTCGACATAGTCAACTTCTTAAGTTGATTTCTTCCAATACAGAACACATTTTGCTAAATGCTTTTAGCCATAGCTTCCTTATCTCCTAACTTAGATTTTAAGTGCTCACTCATCAAAAACTTTACAGTATACACTGAGATCTAAGCAAAACACTGAGACGGAAAAGTGCGCTACTCTCAGACTTCAGTTTTCACATTCCACATATGAATGTTCCTATTGATCATTCTCACAGTAGAAGAAGAATTAGATTATGAAACTCTAGACATGGCTTTATTAGCTTCTCAATTAGATGTATACAAAAGGAATTCTGATTCACATGATCAGACAGAGAGCACTCAGAGAAAAACCCATCGCTATTTTCTGGGAAAAAACTCTCTACACATCTCTAAGACATTTGTCATCTACAAATGACTCTCTCATACATTTCTCATCATCATTAACTTATATATACATGGTTTTAGACTCATCCCGCGTCTATGACATTGCTCCTTATCATCCTAAGGATTTAGCTATACTCAGTTTACAAGAATCTCCACTTATATGTACATATGTGTACAAGACATCATTCTAAAATTTTCTTCACTTTCTCAAGTATCTTCTTTCACTTCATTCTGACCATAAGCCTTCTTCAAGATTTGTATAATCACCAACTTGTGATTGGTTTGTTCCAACACTTAGCTGGGGGATTAATAGGACCTACGAAGTCTATTCCCCACTTCGAGAATGCACGTCCACCCATCATAGGTTTCAGAGGCATCTCATCTTTACGTATAGGATACTGAGTTTGTTGACAGACATCGCACCTCTTCACATAGGTATGTGCATCCAGGTGAAGGGTCGGCCACCAAAGTCCCACAAATAGGATTGCCTTGATCACCCGATCTCGTCCAAAGTGTCCTTTTCCTACACCCTGGTGAGCAGTTTCCAAGATCTTTAAATATTCACTCTCATGAACACAGAGTCGAAGGTAACCATCTTTACCACGCTTGTATAGATTATCACCAATGAGTGAGTAGTCTAGGGCTTCTTGTTCTAAACTTCTTTGCCTTGTCAGGGTCATATCTTGAGGGAATGTTTTCGTCCTCAAGAAGGCTACTAATGCTTCACTCCAATCTCGCACTATGGACACTTGATAAAGAGTCGCATGTTCCACAGGTGGTTTAGTGCAGCAAATTGGGCATTCCTTGCACAACTTTTGGACATCAGCTTCCATAGTCGGCCAATGCACTCCGAGTCTCCTTAGTGTCTGTAGGGTTCATTGCTTTGATTAGTGTTGCCCTAATGCACCTACATGTGCTAATTGCAACCATTTAGCGTAGTCATCCTCTTCCACACAACAAGCCAAGATCCCTTGATCTGATTGTTTGTACATGCTTCCTGCCATGATGTGGTACTTCTGGGCTTTTACTACCTCTCTACCTTGAGTGTTTATGACTGGGTGGTTAGGCCCGTATGTCAATACTGGCACTAGTGGCTTAGCCCACTGAGGTACAACTTCCAAATTAAACAAGTAAGCATCAGGAAGTTCATCTGATACTCCTTGTGGGGCTTCTCCAGATGTGAGCCTAGAGAGGTGGTCTACTCTCAAGTGAGTCTTACCTTTCCTCACCACTACCTCAAAGTCATATTCCATTAGTAAGAGAAACCATCTTACTAATCTACCTGTATTGCATGGTTTGTTTACCAGATACAACAATGCCTGATGATCAGTAAAAAATTTAAACTTATTTGCAAGCAAATAGTGTCTAAACTTTTTAACTGCATACACCATGCCTAATCCTTCTCGTTCAGTGGTAGTGTAGTTTCGTTCAGCTACATTTAACTTCCGACTAGCATAGGCAATTGGAAGATCCATATTACCTTCACCAGTAGGTTGTGCGAGTACACATCCAATAGCATAATTGGATGCATCCACGTGAACATGAAAAGGCTTACTCCAATCTGGTGTGGTAAAGATTGGTGTTGAACATAATCTTTGTTTGAGCTCATTGAAGGAGTTTTCACATTCGTCAGTCCACTCAAAGTTAGTCAAAAGTCCATACAGAGGCTTTGCTATGATGGCATACATGTGTATAAAGCGCCGATAATAACCACAATGCCCCATGAAAGCTTGTACTTCCTTGACATTCTTTGGCCTAGGTAGCTCTGCTATGGCTCTCACTTTCTCCTCATCCGTGGATATGCCATTCTTTGACAATATGTGTCCTAGAATCTTGCCTTGCCTGACCATGAAAACACACTTTTGTGGGTTCAAGCAGACTTGATATTCTCTACATTTGTCAAAGATTTGCCTGAGTTCTGGTATATGTGTCTGTCTAATGTTGGAATGAGCACAGAGGTCATCAACATAGACCTCTAAATTCTTCCTCAAGAACTCTTTAAACACGTGGCACATCAATCTTTGGAAAGTTGCAGGAGCATTGGTAAGCCCAAATGGCATTACCCTAAAGGCAAATATGCCCCATTCTGTGGCAAAAGCTGTCTTATGCTGATCTTCTGGAGCTATGGCTACCTGATTTTAGCCCAAAAATCCATCAAGGAAACTGTATACTTCCTTGCCTGCTACCCTTTCTAATAGATGCTTGGTGATTGGAAGTGGATAGTTATCCCTAATTGTGGCTGCATTAACCTTTTTCAAGTTAATGCACACACGTAGCTTTCCATTCTTCTTGGGCACCACTACAATGGGGGATACCCACTCAGTGTGCTCAATTTCATAGATGAATCCAGCTTCTACCAGTCTATTTATCTCCTCTTTGATCTTAGCAGCATAATTATCGTTATATGTGTATGGCTTTTGCTTAGAGGGTTTCGCGTCTAAGGTCATGGGAATTGTGTGTGAGCATATGTCTCGGTCAACACCTTTCAAATCCTTGTAACTCCAAGTGAATACATCTCTGTATTCTCTTAACAATGCTATTAACGCATGCTCTTCTTCCTCTGTTAGGTCATGGCCTGTGTACGTGCATCTCTCCTCTCCTTCTTCGAGGGCTACCACTATTCTCTTGGTGGTTTCTTTGTTATCATAGGCCTCTCCTGATTGAGCTTCACGTCTTGGCATCCTTAGCATGACTCTTCTATCATCTATTTCATACTTTTTAAAGTTTTCAGGGACCTCAAACAAAGATTCTTCCTCTTCTGGTGTGACTTCTCTCTTCTTTCTTTTCTTTCCTTCATCCTTAGGGGTCACTTGTGTGGCTAACCTTACATCATTTGTAAGCTCTCCATGTCTCTAGGGTTGAAATTCTACTTCATAGAAGTATTCTTCATCTGATGCAAAAGGTGGGTCCATTATGATTGACTCTAGATTGGAGTCACTTGCATCCTCAAATGCATCAGAGTTAGGTTTGCATTCTTCTAGGATTGCCTCTCCCATGGTCGGCTCTATGGAGAAGACTGAAATGTCATAGCCATCCTCATCGCAGTGGGGTGTCCATTGTTCTTCATTGATGGCTACATCCATTGTTGCTAAAATTTCTGCCCAGCCGTGGGGTTCAAATTCTTCGTCCGAAAACACTACCGGTGCATAGGCTGGGTCTTGAATGGATCTATGGGTTTCTTTTGCACCTATCTCTCTGGCCTTTTCTCTCTTCTCTTCTTCCACTGCCACCTTACACATCCATAAGTGGGTGTCTTCATGCATCCATGAGGATCCTGATCCTATGGAGTGCACAGACTCTGTATCATCTTTGGCTCTATGAATAGGATTCCATTGGATAGGAGGGACATCTCTATGGGAGTAATCTTTGAGATTAACCTTGGTCGTGACACCTAGGTGTTGCAAATACAAGGAATTGGTTCCCCAATCTTGTACCACTTGCAACTGTCGCATAAATGGTCTTCCCAAAATCATCTCATAGGCATGGTTCTTGCTAAAATCACAGATAGCAAACGTGTGCTCAAGCTCTACACCACATGTAGTGAGAGTTATTCCTTCTAGTAAACCTAGGGGTCTCTCTATGTGACCATCAGCCATCTGCAATTTCATTCTCGTTGGCCTGAGTGCTGGCTTGCCCCAACGCTTCCATAGGGAAGTGGTAGCAATTGCGACTCCTGCACCTGAGTCGAGAATTGCCTTGGTTGTGTATCCTTGATGGGTGATGGGGAGGTATGTGTTTCCTTCTTCTCCTTCACTCATGTCTTCTATCTTATCTAGAGGAATTTCTGGCACTGTCCTATGAGAACCTACCTGGGAATGAGGTTTTGCTATCTCTGGTACTTGTTTGGCTACATGTTTCCATAGCTCTGGCCTTACTTTGAGTAGCTCTTCTAAGGTGAGGTTGCACTGCACTTTAGTATTCTTTACTACCTCCGTATTCCTAGGTATTATTGAGTCTTTGTTTCTGACCATAACTGTGGGTGCTCTCATGCACGTGGACTTTGCTTCCCATGGGCCTATGAAATGGGGTAGTTCTTGTATGGAATTAGATTCGAAGTCTAATCTCTCCTGAGATTGAGTGCTCTCCTGCTCTTCATAAATGGATGGGATGTCTTGCGGGAATTGGTCGTGTGCATCATCCACAAGTTCAATGGGAGGAGGGACTTCACTTTCTTTAGCCCATTTGTCTTCTTGAATCACTCGTAGGAATTCTGGTGTGAACCGATTCATAGAAGAAGATGTGTCTGGCTCCGTGGAGTTGGGCACATAAGCTTCTTGGGCGGGAAGGCTTTCTCTTTCACTTGCCTTGCCTTTATTCGGCGGGGTGGGTTCCTTTTCTAATTGGGCAATTAGCCTATCCAATCTTTCTAGCAGTCCATCAAGGTGCAACTGCGTCTTAGTTGAACTGGAGATGTTAAAGAGGCGACTGGCTTCAAACATGGTTTGAGCCAATTCCACCATCTTAGCACAAATTTTGGTTCGTTCAAGCTCTAATTCTGCTCTAGGGTAACTCTTTTCATGATCCGTCACGTTTGGCCCTTCTTGGATTTTGGCCTGATATGCCTTAAGCATCATGTCAAGGTCCTCGGGGGTGGGATCTGCTAGAATTGATCCTACTCTAGGGGGTGGTGGGGCCGTATGAAGCGGGTTGGGAGGGGTTGGATAGTATGGAGATGGGAATGGTGGAGGTGGGGTGGTGTGAGAGGGAGTTTGAGATGTAAGTTCAACTATCCTGGCTTTTGTTTCTCTTAGGCTTTCCTCGAGTTCGCTCATCTTCTTAGCCCACTACCTTTTCATCGTTTCTCGACTATCTCTCCAAGCTCTAGTCCGTTTCTTGGTCATGCTCTCTGTTTCACTAACATCTGAGCTCTTTTCCTGGCTTACCCCTTGGTTTTGCTGCAATGCTTGAGCTCTAGTGGCCACTTGCACTGGTGCAGTGGAAGTCACACTCCCTGTGGAGTCTACAACTAACCCAATAACATTGATAGGGGTGATTTTTGGCATATTATTGGGATTCTTTGGGCAATCTCGTAAGAGATGCTCTTTGCCGCAATCTTGAAAAAAGCCTTGTATTGTTACTGACTAGGGTTGTGTGGGTGCTGGCATGGGGCAATCACGAATGAGGTGATCTCCCTGACATCTGTAGCATGGTCCTCTAGGGAATGGTGGTCTTTCCTGCCTAGGTTGAGGTCTAGAGTTGGGGTTTGCGTACATGACATTTGTGTAGTCTGGCTCCCAACTAGGTTCACTCGGTTCTTCACTATAGTAGGACTCACCATGTTCAGGAGACTGCATGTAGTAAGCCTGTGGACTATCTATATGAGTGGAATCAAAACTATGATCACTCGGGTCACTTTCTGAAAGCAATGGAGTCACTGGGACTATGGCTCTATTCAAATTTTCCTCAGCAGCTGCATACTTTACAGGAATCACGTTAGCTCGGGTTGGAGGTTGTTGAGCTAACACAGGTTGAGGCCTTTGTTGGTTTTGGTAGGGTTGTTGATAGGATTGTTGTGGCCTACCATATTGCTATGGAGGGTACTGGTTCTGGTATCTTCCTTGTTGTGGATAGGGCTGGGGGTAGGTTTGCCTAAATGCTTGCTTATTGTATGGGTAGTCTTGTGCTGTGTGATTTGTGTATCTCCGTTCTATGGTGCAATATTGGCTACTAGGGTTCACTTGGGGTTGCGCCATAATAGGACATATGTTCACCATGTGGTCACCGCCGCAATTATAGCACCTCTTTACTGGAGCAAATCTAGGAATTTGTTTACCAGAGACACCTAGCTTTTGAGCTACTTTCTCAGCGAGTTCCTCAATTGATGTAGATTGCGAGGAAGAGAGGCTAGAAGCACTATCGGAATCTTTGTAGATTTTTGAAAGCTCTAGTTCCTCCCCTAGGTTATCCTCAATGTCAATGCACATGCGTACACACTCTTCTATGGTCCTAGGGTCCTTCAAGTACACATAGGAGCGCAACTTTGTACTTAGCAATCCATCCAAGAATAAGGCCACTGGTTTGGCTGGTGTGGGTAACTCAGGGGGCATCTCTCAAGATATTGCCTAAACCTTCTTCCTGCAAGTCTCATGGTCTCCTGAGGGGTCTGCTTGAAGCTATGTATCAATGAGGAAGTATTATGCCTTATGCCACTTTTAGAGAATTCAGTGATGAAAGCCTCTAAGAGTTGGTCTATGCTCCTAAACTGCCTCTCATTCAATGGTTGAAACCACGTTAGGGTTGTGTTCCTAAGGGTTAGACCAAAGGCATTATACTGCGTGAATAGGTCCTCAACTTGCTCAGCTCTCAAGACTTGCCTAAACTCAGCCACATGATCATATGGATCTCCTGTGCTATCGAAGTAGTTCTTCATGGACTTAACTAGCTGAGTCAGTCTCAAAGTCCTCGTTTGCTCTTTGGGTCTTGGTAGAGGGAATTCATCCGCATTCCTTTGGTTCCTTGGGGCTCTAAGTCCCTCAGGTTCCACTCTATTTGCTTCCCTTTTCGTTCTTTCTCTTCCCACTGGGTTGGCAAAGCTTACCTCAGGTCTGTCTCTATGTCTGTCTCTTTGAGCTCCATGAGCTTGGGGTGTTCCTGCTCCAGGGTGTCCATAGGACACATTAGATCTTGGTTGGGGGAAAATAAATTCACCTTGACAAGTGTAAGCATGCCTATCATTTTCTGTCACCACAAAATCCTCTCTGAGGTGTGATCTAAGTAGGTCACTCTGCCTAGGCTATCCGGATCCTTGAACTCATATATCATGATTGTTCCTACCTCATTTGGCTGATTAGATTTATACCTCCAAAAGGCTTCATCAGTTTCTCGGTTCAGGAGCAGATCTATGCTCTTGTTGTCTTGGGGAATCCACTCTGGTGTGATAATCCTAGTGAGGGCAGATTAGCCTCGGGGGGTTCTAGGTTCTACTCCCATGTTTCCTTGCTCCGGGTCACCTAAGTCTGTTTCTGGGATCACATTCCCAAATTCATCTGTCCTATCTGGGTGACTGGTGATTACGTATATTGTTCCTTCTTTGTCCAAGTATGCTCCATTTTTAAACTTGACCGCTGGATGTTCTAGTCCAATGGATTGGTCAGGGTTTTTAATCTGGACCACAGATCTTCCTAGGCCGTCCTCATAGATGCTAGCACCTAATCGGTTGGTCTTAAGGTATTCCAGCTGCGTCTCGTAGGGACCTTCCACCCTATACAAATATGGCACACCTGAACTACCTGTAGGTCTTTCCATACCGTGGGACATCTCTGACTCACTAGTTTCAGAGCTAGGGTAGTATGAGTGATGGCTCAATTGCTGGGCCCAAGACCTAGCAGTATGATTGACACTAGCCTCTGAAGATCTAAGACTCTGTCTATCTCTTCCTAGGTATCGTCCTGATCTTAGGTTCATATGCTTAGCTGAGCAATCCCAATTTTTACCCAAGGTACAACCTCGTTGCTAAGTTCTGTTGTATCCGTCACTTGATTCTTTCTAGTTGATTATCGTGTTTATGATCTTGTCTGATATCACGTCGTCAGGAATACTTGAGTTAATTTCCGCACTTTAATGTTGATCGTCTCACGTTAGGTTCTTTTTCTTTAAAGTTGTCGGTCACACACAAGTTATCTCTTGACTTGAACTTGATTTCTTAGATAGTCTTGACTTGTCTCGTGCCTATCGTTGCCCTGAATTACTTCTAGCACTACTCGCACTTTGCCTAAGCTAGAAATGGACAGAGGGCGTTGAGAATATTCCAACCTCTCTTGCAGATCCCATGCTCTTTTGGTGCTCAAGAACCCAATTCTCAAGCTTGCAGATTACCCTTGCTTTGGATGCCTTCTAGTGCTCTCAGTGGACCTGTAAAAGTCCCAAAGTTAGCTCACGACTTAGATTAAAGGACACACAAAAAATTACTTTCATTCATGTAATTCATGTCAATTTGCACCATGTCTCTCTGGAACACAATTCTAGAGATCACTAAGTCTCCCTTCCCCTAGATATGGATCACTTAAAAATACTAGGTCTAATTATCCTGGTCTTAATTTTACCGTAACCAGTGGAACTTTTGGTTGTACTCCCCGCGAGCTTTCCAACAAAACAAGAATCACAGCAATCAGATTTTGTATGAGGAAGATATGACAGTTCAAGGATCTAGGGTTAAAACAAGGTAAAATAGGTCATCAGGGAAACAAGATTTTCTCTCAAGTTACGAGTGTCGGAACCTCACAAATCACTATTTGCTTGATAAGTATGCCTAGAATTTTCCCCAAAAACAAGGAATATAAACCCTAGAAAATTGGCCGAAAAAGCCTGTCAATCGCGATCAATAGGTCTGTCAATTGCGATTGACAGAGGTGTCCGTCGAGGCCTGTCAGTCGCGATCGACACGTCAGTCGCGATCGACACGTCAGTCACAATCGATAGTGTCAATCACGATCGACAGAGTCGGTCGTGAGTCCTATCAATCGCGATCGACAGTGTCAATCGCGATCGACAGAGTCAGTCGTGAGTCCTGTCAATCGCGATCGATGGTGTCAATCAGGATCGACACTTTTTCCGGGATTTTCACCGTTATTTCAGTCGATCGGGGATGTGTCCGTTGTGATGGACACGTGGCAATGCGAGAAATTCAGTCAATCATCAAAATTCAGTCGATCGCCATCGACGGTGTCAATCGCGATCGACAGAGATGTCAGTCGTGGCTGTCGGTCGCGATCAACGGTGTCAATCGCGACTGACAAAAAAACACGGAATTTTTTAGTTTTTTCTAGTGATTTGGAATGTGCTCCTTGTGCATGTCATGGTGGTGCACTTAGTTTTACCAAAAGGCAAAATTTTCTGTTGATCGCGATCGACAGAGGTCTGCGACACAGAGACAGTTCCGAGTTAGTCCGTACGTGCGCAGGGTGCTAGAGGGGATGATATAGTTGTACATGCAAGATCACTCAGAAAACACACAAAAAGCAATGCACACAATTCGCTCTCTCGCTCACAAGTGAAATGAGGGACATGGGAGGAAGAAGGTGATATGATCAAAAACTGAAATTTTTTGCGATGGTGGAGATGGAGGTGGGAGGTGGTGAGGATGATGATGGTGATGATGATGATGAAGTAAGAAAGAGAAAAATAAAGAAGAGTAAAGAAATTACCTACTACGCCAACGTCTCAAATCTACGCTGTCGGGTCGTGAGAGATGCTCGGATGGTGGATCAAGTCATCCGCCTAAATCGTTCGGCACACGCGGGGTGTCTGTAGCAAACTCAGGCTTATGAAAATAAGGGTTCTAATGATAAAACAATTTAAAGTACCTAATTCGATGACTGAAACTAAGGTCTTTATATAGTTTAAATAGCTATGGTCCGTAAGGACGGCCAGCCTCGTACATAGCAACAGCTTCCTGATATGAGATTGAAACTTCCATAATGGGTTCTTCTATTAAACTTTCAGGTAAGCTAGAGGGTTCTGGTCTGTTTAGAGTTGGCGGAACATTTTTAATATTTTCAATATTTTCAATAGTACTGTGCTCAGACTCATGAACTAACTTAGAAGACATCAAGGAAAGTAATGGAAAAAACTAATGAAACAATATGATGCTAAACTGTTTGAATGAATGAATTAATAAGCTAATACAAATGTAAAGTCTAGATAATTGGATAAATGTCTAGTCAATTGGATAGTTGACTAAATGAGAAATAAGATTTAAATGGATCTTTAGGCTGTCGCTTTACTTCAATTGTCTTCACTTCACTTTAATTGATTGTAATCTTCAAGCAAAACATTAGGTTCACTGCACTTCATTTGCTCTTCAATTGCTCATTAATCTTCAATGCTTCTCGACACTTTTCTTCATTAGCTTGAACTCATCAATGTTTCTGCAAGAAACATTAGAGTATTAGTAATATTACATAAATCAATAAAACATAAAAGACATACTTCACATACATTAAAGCATATTCGTGCTCATGGATTCTAACATACATTCTTGCACATGCTAACATTTAGCTTAGACATACTAACATGTTGATATGATGTAAATATAAACACATTTATGCTTATGCTTAAAAGAACCCATGTACTTACATCTAAACACACATTCTCATACATCGTAACATCACACTCATTTTTTAAACACTCATATTCATGCAAATGCATTAACACTCATTAATATGCACCAAAACTAATTGACATGCACACATTCATTAGCTCATGCATCTACACATTATGTATATACATATATGACATAGCTCTTATCCACGCTCTTGCATTAGCTTACATATCCTATGCTAAGAATTAATTAATCTTAATAATTATTTATTAATTTATATCATTACAACAATAAAATATTTAATTATATCTAATTATATCTAAGTAAAACAATGAAAGAAATTATATATATGTCTTTCTTTCTTTCTCTCTCTCTCTTTTTCTCTCTCCTCTCTCTCTCTGCCGTGTGCGTGTGCAGCTACCAGGAGGGGAGGGGGGAAGAAAGTAATAATAATAAAATAATAACTTAATATTTCTCTCTCTCTCTCTCCTGTCTCTCTGTGCACAGCGCCCCGCCGGCCGCCAGAGACTCTATCTCTCATCTCTCTTTCTCTCTGCCATGTGCGTGTGCAGCCGACAGGAGGGGAGGGGGAAAGAAAGTAATAATAATAAAATAATAACTTAATATTTCTCTCTCTCTCTCTCCTGTCTCTCTGTGCACAGCGCGCCGCCAGCCGCCAGAGACTCTATCTCTCATGTCTCTTTCTCTCTGCGGCGCTGCCGCGCGCAGATCATGGAGGGGAAGAGAGATAATATACTCTCTCACTGTCATAAGCAGCCAAACGATGCCAGAAAAAAACTCTCATTGCTTTGTGCGCATCTGAGCATCGCCATGACTCCATCTCACTCTATCTGCGTGATTGAGCACAGCTGCTGTCAGAAGCTAGGAGGTGGTACCTCTTCTCTCTTTACTTATTCCCTCGTGTTATGCGCTTGAAGTGCTGCCAATCTATCCTTTTCTCTCTCTAACTCCGTGTGATGCGCATTGCCCAAGTCACCGTCAGTAGGAAAATATCAAAAGAAGAGAAAAAACAATCTTGAATTATCTCTCTTCCTCTTTAACTAACGCTTGGACAATAAGCCATCGATCACATGACTCTTCCTATGACCTCTGCGTGCCTACCAATATCAAGGAGAAAGAAAGCACAAGAAAGGGAATAAAATCACTCTTTATGCTTAGGAGGGAAGGAAAGAATAGTACCTGCAAGAAACATTAGAGAAAACTAGAGCACATCACACATATATATATACACACAAATCATGAGCTTACCACTCTTTTGGATTCCTACTTTATTTCTCATCCATTCTTTAACCCACACTTATCACCACTCTTTCATTTGACTTTTCTCCACTTTAATTACACACTCTACTTATACCATTCTTTTCATCAAATACTTTTTGCACTTTAAATGCATACTTAATTTAGACCACTCTTTAATTTTTCCCACATAATTACCACACTTTTAACCACTCACTTTATCTACTTTAGTTACACACTTAATTCACACCATTCTTTAAACACCACTCACATAAACCATTCATTAATTATTCACTTAATCTTCATTTTAATTTAATTATCCTAAATTTCTTAATTAAATAATTCTTCATTTTAATTTAATTATCCTAAATTTCTTAATTAAATAATTCTTTATAAATTAAGCTTAGGTTAAGAATTTAATTAATTAGGACCTTAGTATTTAAATGCACACATACATGATTAAATAATTAATTAAACCATATTTTAATTTTTGTTATTGAACCAATGTTTAGTTATAGATTAATTTCCTTAAATATTAATTATTTTAACCCTTGAAACATTCTAAAACCCTAGAAAACCTACTTAAAACCCATCAGAAACTCATGAAAACCCTTTAAAACCCTTCTAAATCCTATCTCTAACCCATGATAAATCATCTAAACCCTTAACATTAACCCAATGGAATCATTTAAGATCCTTTGGATTAATCCTACTGACTTATCTTATATAAACTTATGAAACCCTAGGGGTATATACTCATATGTCTTATATGTATCAATTTAAAACACTCATTAAATGAGTAATTAGGGTAACCCTAATATGAACACATATCTTCATCATTTCTTGTACCTGCAAACACTTCAAAATAGTTAATTTAATCCAGAACAACTGTTCAACAGTGAAAAAGAGGTTTAGAATTCACCAATTAAGTTGCTTTTATTTCCTCTGGTTATCAACTGGAAGATGCAAATCTTCCCGACAACGCCTTACCATCACACGCTCGTCCTCAAAGCTCGATCCCCGGCAATGGCGCCAAAATTTGGTGTAGCTCAGTGATGAGTAGCACCTCCTTTAATGTCAATCCGGGAAGAAGTGAGGATGGTATGATGACCTCGAGCAAGTGAAGGCACAAGTGCGTGAGTGAGGAGCACACAAACATGCACACACATACACACACACGTGCACACAAGGTAAGACAAAGAGAGAGAGGCAATGGAGTTCTTTTAGATTACTTCAAAAATGCTCATACAAGTCCAAAACTATTACAAGCTAACCTCAAAAATGAGCTCTCTAGCTCTATTTATAGTTTTTGACTAGGTTTTGGCCGTGTCCAGACCTAGTGTCTGGCTTAATTAAAAATTAGGTTCTAGGTCCCATTTGAAGGCTCAAATGGAGTCTAAAAATTATGAAAACTGGTAGGTAGCTACTTCTTATGCTCCTCAAGCTCAAGGACTCCTTGGCTTGCACAAAATGGAGCTACAAAAATATGAAATGGTATTTACAATGGCTTTTAGTGATGAAAATCACTATTTGTGTAGGGATTTCCTCTAACGATTTGACATACACATCTTTGAGCTCCCTACTTGCTCCTTCTCCTTATGTGTCCACCTCTTTGATATGCTTTAGCTTCTTGAAAAAATAATGGCCTACTTGCCCGATCTTCTTTGACTACTCTGTCTGCTTGTACCTTCTCTTCGCTCTGACTCCCTTCGTAAGCTTCCTTGTCTTGTTAGTCCTTCAGTTCCTTGACTACTGCTAACAAAGGACAATTTGGATATCGCTTATGGGATCTTAAAACATGGTTAGTGATCAAAAGTAGTGATGTCATTTTCAATGATTCTAAGATGCATAAGCAACCCATTTAGAAGGTTGAAGTGAGAAGAGTGGTGTTTGAGGATACTAGTCCTCCAATAAGCATGCATAAAATATTTGCACATAGGGATGTTCAAAAGAATGTTCGATCAGATGCGTCTACAAATGTTCCTACTTAGTAACCATTGAGACACTCTATATGTGTCTCACATCCACCTGATAGATATGTTCCAGGTTTGGATTTTGTTATGCTAATAGATGTTGGTGAGCCTTCTTGCTACAAAGTGGCTATGTAGACAAAGGATCATGTCAAGTGGGAGTGTGCCATGAAGAGTGAGTTGGATTCTATTCACAAGAATGGTACTTGGGATTTAGTACCTTTGCCAAAGGATAGGAATGATTTACCATGTAAATGGGTATATATAATGAAATTCACATCCGATAGTGCTTCTCCAAAGTATAAAGTTGCAAAGGTTTTTAAACAACATGGTGTTGATTTCAAGGAAATCTTCTCTCTAGTGGTCAAGATGACTACCCCATGAACATTGCTTCGATTCGTTGCAATGCAGGACTTAGAGCTAGTCCAAATGGATGTGAAAATTTCTTTCTTGTAGGCAGACCTTATAGATGAGATCTACATGGAACAACCAGAGGGTTATGTAGTTCTTGGCAAGGAAATTCTAGTTTGTAAGCTTGAGTAAGAGCTTATGTGGACTTAAATAGTCCCCTACTTTGGAGCAAGTCTATGACAAGCCTAAGTATTGGCTTGAGTCCCACAAAGTCATAAAAGAAGCTTTAAAATGAAGACTATGTAAAGTTCACTTGTGAACTACCTCTTGTAACTTTTGAAGAGTTTACTTAATGTAAAAGTGAAAGAATCTTAAGTGGTTGAGTCCACTTGATTGAAAAGGGAAAGAGGAGCCACGAATTCGTGATTTGTGGTAGGTAGAGAATCAAATCAATCATTGATTGATTGGAGAGTGATTGAGGGAAGTTAGCCTCCCAAACTCAACTATAAATAGATGGCAGTTTTAGTCGTGGTTAGAGAGACCTATGTGAAGACCTCCAAGAGCTGAGCTTTATGCCATATCAAGGTGTGATTATAAGGCACACATATGTATCAGTAAGTCATTGTATTGTACAAGAAATATACTTTCATTTTCATGATTATTTAGGTTCATATTTCCATGTTCTTGTGAAGTGTACTACTCACTGCCATTACTCTCAGTTTTCTCAGGCAGATTGCAGAGATGGTTTCTCTGAGCTTGGTGCATCATTTTCAGTGATTTAACTTGGTAAGTTAGCTCTATAAGTCTACTATATGCTCACACATTTTCATGTCATTTGGATGTTGCAATCTTCAGTTATGTTCATTTGAAGTGAACAGGGTCTGTTCATCTTCACTTCTCTATCAGGTACCCGATTTTTCACTCACCTTGTCAGAGCCATTTCTCAGTGGTTACTTATCCAAATTCAGTGCTTTAAAGCTTGTTGGATTCCTCTTACTGTCTAGTATAAGCATACAAAATTTAATAATCATTACAGTCCTACATTTTCAGTTATGATCATTTATTTGCTCACTGGTCTCAAACTGTAGCAGCCCGTGAAAATCGGGATGATGTCATCACTTGTTAAAACTCATTCTCAGTGTGTGGTTTATTATTTTTGATGATATTACTCTTGAAAGTTAGCTCTTTAAGTTACCTAGACTTCCCCAAGAGGAATTAAGCTAATTGTTGCTGTGCTCAGAGAATTATGTAAAACACTCGACAGGTGTATGAACCAAGAATAGCAAGTTTTCACCTCTGAGCTAACTCCAACTTATCTGTTTTGATCTATCTTTTTGAGAGTGATCTTCCAAGGTACATAGGGTGTATAATACATCCATTGGCAAGCTAAAAGGGCCCACCATATACTCCTAGAGTTCATTTGGCTGGTGTAGATCAAGGATTTTGCAACACCTCTTCATCTTCAAGCACATACCTATCCATCTCTTCACAGTGGTATCAGAGCAAGGTTGGACAACATGGCAGATGGATTTCCTTCATCAATTGACGAATTGGACAGAGGTAACTACTCAGCTTGGTCATTAAGAATGGAAGCTTATCTCCAAGGTAGAATTTTATATGGTTATGTGGTTGGAGATGAAGTTATGCCAAGTTTCAGGAACAAAAGTCAACCAACACAAGAAGAGCAAGAAAGATTGAGCACATGGTGCTCCAAGGATGCACTTGCAAGGTCTTATCTCCTCAACTCTATCTCAGATTTTTTGTTGCCTCACAGTAGAAGTTGTATGACATCTCAGGAAGTGTGGGATGCACTTGAAGCTTTCTTTTCTTCAAGTACTAAAGCTAGGAAGCATCAACTATGGCTTGATTTCACAACTCTCAAGAAGGCTCCCAAACAAAATGTGACTGATTTTGTCACAAAGCTCAAGGACATAGCAGATCAGTTGGGAAGCATTGGAGAGGTAATAGATGAAGAGCAAATTGTAAGGCAGGTCATCAATGGCTTGAAGGCAGATGACAAGTGGGAAGCATTCACCACAGCTATGGATTTGTACATGGACATGCATGTACCTGATTTCAATACACTCATTGGACAACTACTTACTCAAGAGGCAAAGCTTATCAAAAATTGAGAAAGCTCTAAAGGTAATCAATCTTCAGCTTTATACACTGATAAGCTGAAGATTGATTACCTTTATTGATGATTGTAGCAGATGGACTATCCTATTCTTTATGAAACACAAAGATGAAGTTTTTTCATGTTTCAAAAGATATTTGGCTCTTGTGGAGAATCAAACAGGTAAATCACTAAAAAGGCTAAGGTCAGATGGAGGGGGAGAATACTTCTCCCATGAGTTTGATTCTTTTCTTCAAGAAAGAGGAATCAAAAGAGAGATAACTACAAGGTACGCCCCTGAGCAAAATGGAGTGGCAGAAAGGAGGAATAGGACAATTGTTGAAGCTGCAAGGTCCATGTTAAATGAAAAGCATTTGCCTAATTATCTATGGGCTGAGGCTGTATCTACAGCCACTTACTCGATTAACAGGTTGCCTTTAAAATCCCTTGATGGGATGACTCCATATGAGGCTTGGAATGGAAGAAGACCAAGCTTAGATCATTGTAAAATTTTTGGATGTATTGCTTTTGCTCATGTTCCTTCACAGGTTAGAGGCAAGATGGATCCAAAGGCAGAAAGGTGTGTATTTATTGGATATGACAACAATCAAAAGGGCTATAGGTTATACAACCCTACCAACAAAGGATTCTTGGTAAGCAGAGATGTAGTTTTTGATGGAAACAATTCATGGTATGAAGATTCATGCAGGAAGATCAATTTACCATATGATCTTGAAGAAGATTTTCCAAAGCATGGTAGAGAACAATCAAAGATTGAAGAACAAGACACCTTGGAGGATGATGAAGAATCTCAAATGGAAAAGATCAAAGCATGGAAGTCTAAAGGTAAAGCAAAATTGCAAGAACTTGGACATGAGGCAGAATCATCACATCATGGCCTAAGAAGATCTATGAGGGAAAAGAAAAAACCAGAAAGGTATGGGTTTGACACCTCATTAGTAACTAAACATTCTATCTACATAGCACAGGACATAAACCAAGAGGAGCCATCATCATTTGAAGAGGCCAAAGCAAAAACAGAATGGAAGCATGCAATGAAGGAAGAGATTGAAGCACTTGAGGAAAACAACACTTGGGATTTGGTGCCCAAGACTTCATCCATGAAGGTAATAGGCTCAAGATGGGTCTATAAACTCAAGAAGAATTCTGATGGTTCCATTAACAGGTATAACGCAAGGCTTGTAGCAAAAGGCTTTGCACAAACTCAAGGAATTGATTATGAGGAGACTTTCTCTCCTGTGGCAAAGATGCCTACTATTAGGGTTTTGCTTAGTATTGCATCTTCCAAGAATTGGAAGATACTTCAACTAGATGTAAAGAATGCATTCTTGAATGGTTGGATAACAGAAGAGGTATATATGGCACAACCACCTGGTTTTGAGAATCAAGTTTATCCTGATTATGTGTGTAAACTTAACAACGCATTGTATGGTCTCAAGCAAGCTCCAAGAGCTTGGAATTTCAGGCTTGTTTCATTCTTGTAGGACCAAGGATTTCAACCAAGCAAGGCAGATCCTTCACTCTTTATTAAAAGGAGTAATTCTGAGGTCATCTACCTATGTGTATATGTAGATGATATTATATTGACAGGAAATGATGCAGATGGTATGAAGAAGATCAAAGATCAGATGAGAGAAGAGTTCAAGATAAGTGATTTGGGTTCACTTACCTACTTCCTAGGTTTGGAAGTTGTCTACAAAGATCATGGTTTGTTTCTCACTCAAAGAAAGTACATTAAGGACATGTTGGCAAAATTCAAGATGCAAGATTGTAAGATTGCAGGTACTCCAATGGAGGTCAATCACAAATTGAGCTCACATGAAGGTGAACTCATAGAGGACATCACATCATATCAAAGTCTAGTGGGTAGTCTCAACTATGCCACATTGACAAGAGTAGATATATGTTATAGTGTGAGTGTGCTAAGTCAATTTATGCACACACCAAGGAAACTACATATGGATGCTACCAAAAGGATTCTCAAGTATCTCAAATGAACCATAAATGAAGGACTTTATTATCCTTATGTATCTGATTTAGGTATGAAGCTATTTTCTGATGCAGATTGGGCTGGCTCCAAGGAAGATAGAAGGAGCACTTCAGGTTATCTTACCTTTGCAGGTTCAAAGCTTATTTCATGGTCATCCAAGAAGCAACCCACAGTTGCTCTCTCTTCTACTAAAGCTGAATACAGAGGTCTTGCCATAGCTACTCAGGAAGCTGTGGATGAAGACATTATTCAAAGATCTTGGATTGGAGTTTGGAACTCCAACTATTTTTGGTGACAATATGAGTTCTCTTCACGTAGCTGCTAATCCTATTTTTCATGCAAGGACTAAACATATTGAAGTTCATTATCACTATGTAAGAGAGAAGGTTCTAAGAAAAGAGATTCAAATATCATATGTGTCCACTCATCAACAATGTGCAAAAATTCTAACCAAAGCATTGGATGGTACAAAGCTTTGCAAATTCAAGGCTATGATTGGTTTGTAGGTAATCTTGGAAGAATGAAGACCTCAAGCATACTTGGCTTGAGGGGGAGCTTTTGGAGCAAGTCTATGAAAAGCTTAAGTATTGGCTTGAGTCCCACAAAGTCATAAAAGAAGCTTTAAAATGAAGACTATGTAAAGTTCACTTGTGAACTACCTTTTGTAACTTTTGAAGAGTTTACTTAATGTAAAAGTGAAAGAATCTTAAGTGGTTGAGTCCACTTGATCAAAAAGGGAAAGAGGAGCCACGAATTCGTGATTTGTGGTAGGTAGAGAATCAAATCAATCATTGATTGATTGGAGAGTGATTGAGGGAAGTTAGCCTCCCAAACTCAATTATAAATAGATGGCCGTTTTAGTCGTGGTTAGAGAGACCTATGTGAAGACCTCCAAGAGCTGAGCTTTATGCCATATCAAGGTGTGATTACAATGCACACATATGTATAAGTCATTGTATTGTAAAGGCAATATACTTTCATTTTCATGATTATTTGGGTTCATATTTCCATGTTCTTGTGAAGTGTACTACTCACTGCCATTACTCTCAGTTTTCTCAATCAGATTGCAGAGATGGTTTCTCTGAGATTGGTGCATCATTTTCAGTTATTTAACTTGGTAAAGTTAGCTCTATGAGTCTACTATATTCTCACACATTTTCATGTCATTTGGATGTTGCAGTCTTCAGTTATGTTCATTTGAAGTCAACAGGGTCTGTTCATCTTCACTTCTCTTTCAGGTACCCGATTTTTTCACTCACATTGTCAGAGCCATGTCTCAATGGTTACTTATCTAAATTCGGTGATTTAAAGCTTGTTGGATTCATCTTACTGTCTAGTATAACCATACAAATTCTCATAATCATTGAATTCCTACATTTTGAGTTATGTGTATTTTGTTGCTCACTGGTCTCAAACTGTAGCAGCCCGTGAAAATCGGGATGATGTCATCACTTGTTAAAACTCATTCTCAGTGTGTGGTTTATTATTTTTGATGAGATTACTCTTGAAAGTTAGATCTTTAAGTTACCTAGACTTACCCAAGAGGAATTAAGCTAATTGCTGCTGTGCTCAGAGAATTATGTAAAACACTGGACAGGTGTATGAACCAAGAATAGCAAGTTTTCACCTCTGAGCTAACTCCAACTTATCTGTTTTGATCTATCTTTTTGAGAGTGATCTTCCAAGGTACATAGGGTGTCTAATACATCCATTGGCAAGCGAAAAGGGCCCACCATATACTCCTGGAGTTCATTTGTCTGGTGTAGATCAAGGATTTTGCAACACCTCTTCATCTTCAAGCACATACCTATCCATCTCTTCACACCCTAGACAATGGTACCAAAAATTTGATGCTTTTATGCAGTCTCAAGGCTATTGTCAAAGCAATGAGGATCATTGTGTATACACAAAGAGATGCTCAGATGGAAAATTGATATGCTTGATACTTTATGTCAATGATATGTTGATTGTTGGGAAGTCCCATTATGACTTGTCAATTCTCAAAAAGAAGTTGAGTTAGACATTTGATATGAAGGATTTGTTGGATGTCAAACATATTCTTGGCATGTGCATTACTCATGATAGGAGTAAAAGATGCATATACTTGTCTTAAAGTGAGTATATATCCAAAGTACTTCATAGGTTGAATATGTAGGGGGCAAGAAGTTCTTTATCATGAACTTCATAATTAATCTCTAAAGGGGAAAACTTCCTTGAATGATACACTACTAGATGTAGGTGTGCATCATCTCCATGTTGGGAAAGGATTGCCCCAAGGGTGAAGTCTGATGCATCTATCTCTAAGAAAAAAAGGCTTGGTAGAGTCAGGGTGAACTAGAATTGGAGCACTAGTGAATGATGACTTCAGGATCTGAAAGGCTTTTTGTGCATGATCATTCCATGAGAAGTTTGTGTTTCCTGTAAGCTTGCTAAGGGGTGTCACTATTTGGAGTAATCTCTTATGAATATCATATAAAAATTGGCAAACCCTAGAAAACATTATACATCTCGAACACTCGAAGGTGGTTGCCAATCAAGGATTGTCTCTATCTTCTTAGAGTCCATAAAAATCCATTTATCTGATACAATGTACCCTAAAAATTCCACTTTTGTCTAATGGAAAAAGCACTTCTCCAATTTTGCATATAATCCATTTTCTCTTAGTTTCTCTAGGACTATCTTTACATGACATTCATGATCCTCTAGATTTTTTGTTAATATCAAGATATCCTCAAGGTATATTACAAAAAAATCATCCAAATGCTCTCAAAAGATATCATTCATCATATGTTGGAAGACAGGCGGAGCATTTGTGAGATGAAATGGCATAACTACATATTCAAAATGGCCATACCTTATTCTTAATGTTGTCTTCATTCGTCTCCTTCTCTAATCCTGACAAGGTTGTAAGCTCCTCGAAGGTCAATTTTCATGAAGAACTTTTCTTTTCCAAGGCATTCCAAGAGCTCTGGTATGAGTGGTAGAGGGTATCTGCTCTTTACAGTAACTTTATTCAATCCACGATAGTCTACACACATCCGAATAGTCCCATCCTTCTTCTTTACAAATAAGATAGGAGCTCTTGCTAGAGACTTTGAGTGTTTGATAAACCCCTTTGCTAGATTCTCATCAATGTTCTTGCATAGTTCTGTAAGTTCCTCTGAGGATAGTCTATAGATTGGTCCAAAGGGTGCTTGTGCTCCCTCTTGAAGTTCTATGGCACAATCATAAGGTCTATGCTCTAGAAGGATATCTACATTTTTCTCTTCAAAAACATCTTCAAAGCCTTTGTACCGATTGGGTAGCTGCAGTGGATCATCTTTCTTGGGTGCTTGAGCTGGTATGGCATAGATCATATATGTTGGTTCCCTCCTTACTGCATGTATGAAGGATTTGGCTCTGACATATGATGGGTTCTTCTAGATATCTCTATGGGTGATTTTATTCTTTTCTGCTGGATTATGTTTCTTTAGCCAGGTCATTCCTATGATAACTAGATGCATTGGGCTTGATATTACATTGAAACATATGCAGGATTCATGGTCACAAAGGTGTACTCTTAATGGTGTCATTTCCATGTTTATATTCCCATATGCTAGAGGTCATCCGTCTACTACTTCAGTTACTATTGGTTTGTTCTTTCAAAGTACAAGAATTCCATGTTTTTTAACCAATCCTTCATTGATGAAACATGAGGAAGCTTTTGAATCTTGTTAGTTGGCCGCCGGATTGGATAATGTAAAACAAAAAAGTGTAATCACAGGCGCGAAAAGCGGTTACGCTTCATTTGTAAAATTTCTATTTAAAGCAATGAAAAGGTACGCGAGAGAGCGCGCGATTTTAAAAAAATCACCAGACTGTTCGTCTGGGTGTGTCCGATCTTACTGTGTTTGTTGTTCTTTGATATCTGAGTAGTTGTTACTGTGTTACTGTTGTTTCTCCAATAGTTGAGTAATTTCTGAGTATTTATTTCCGTGTTCAATATCTGAGCAGGGTCTTGCGTTCTGTATTCAACCGCGCTTGATGTGCGTGTTCGTGTCACGTTAACTTGGTGATTCATCTGTGTGATTGTCTTGCATTGTCACTGTATATGATCGGAGTAACTGATTTGCTCTGTGGGTCGCTCTTCGCTACTGATGTGATTTGTTCAGTGTCCATTGCAGAGTACTTGGTGAAAGGCTACAGGCCTGGAATTGCTAGTAATGTGTCGAGTTTTCATGTGTGAAATTTGGTGAATAAATCCGTATAGTTGTATAGTGTACTGATATTGAACCGTGTTTGGAATGTTGCAATACTGTGGATTAGGAGTATATACATATATTCGGTAAAGTTGAAGTATTCTATTATTTTGAGCAGTCCTATAAGGTAGTGTGTGACAGTAGAATACCTGAATGTGTGCGGTTCCTGAGTAAGTGAGCTAAGACGTGACATTACGTGTCTCTGACGTGGTTAAGATTTGGGAACTAAGTACAGGGCCTCTGTCCAACACACCCCTACCACTCCCAAGAACCCACTGAGACTGGTTAAATGCCATTCTGATAATTAGAACCAGGCGTTTAACATTTGAGCATTTTTAACTCTGTTAGTTAATGCTAGCTAGTTAACACTGGTGCCGTCTGTGGGAAAGTGGCCTTAAGATTGTCGATTATTGTAGCTCAGTGATGAGTAGCACCTCCTTTAATGTCAATCCGGGAAGACGTGAGGATGGTATGAAGACCTCGAGCAAGTGGCGGCACAAGTGCGTGAGTGAGAAGCACACAATCATGCACACACATACACACACACGCGCACACACGACAAGACAAAGAGTGAGAATCAATGGAGTTCTTTGATTACTTTCAAAAGCTCTTACAAGTTTGTTTCAATTACAATCTAACCCCAAAAATGAGCTCTCTAGCTCCTTTTATAGTTTTTGACTAGCTTTGGCCCTGTTCAGACCTAGTGTCCGGCCTAGTTAAAAATTAGGTTCCAGGGCTTATTTGAGGGCTCAAACGAGATCTAAAAATTACGAAAATTGGCAGGTAGATACTTCTAAAGCTCCTCAAGCTCAAGGACTCCTTGGCTTGCACAAAATGGAGCTACAAAAATATGAAATGGTATTTACAATGGTGTTTAGTGATGAGAATCACTTTTAATTGGTGTAAGGGTTTTTGAAAAGTTAAAGGGTTGCCTAAGTGCTAGATTTGCGTGGATGCTCATACTTACTTCTTCATGAGGAAAATTATTGGCCTATTTGCCAGATCTTCTTTGACTGCCATGTCTGCCTATGCTGTCCCTTCGCTCTGACTCTCTTCGTCTGGTGGCTCCTTCGGTTCCCTGACTGCTGCCAACACCCCCCCCACTCTCGCGTCTGTCGCCCCTGACAGACCCTTGTCTAGAGGATTTTTTAACATAGTATTGGACGACATCGGAGGCTAGGTGGTGTTCTTCGAGTCGCAGGCCACGTGCTAGATCTGTGAGCAGCTCATCCCAATTCACAGGACCGGGAACATCTGGATGAGGCACCCTCAATTGTTCTGAGTAGATAGTTCTCTCCACAGCAAATAATTGGAGGAGATGGGATGGTCTGGGTATAAAGATTTCGGAGTGATATTCCCAGAATCCGATGATGAACATCTCCTCAAAGGTCTATTTAAAGCAAGCTGGGAGGTATTTGATTCTGGCGTGCCAAGCATATATTACTTCAATGGACGGGGTGGTACTCATATCATACACTAGATCTTGGTTTCCTGTCATAAAGCCTGCACCTGAGAAGTGAGGGTCCTTAATGTTTTTAAACGTCCTGAAAGTGATCAGCATTAATTCAAATATTTTCATGCACATCTGGGCCATCACATCAGGATTATTGCGTAGCCTAGTACTCCAATGACGGATTGTAGAAATCATGTAATTGACTGTGGGAGGTCCTCGTGGAGGTGCTAGATAAACATAATTCAACCATTTTGCACAGGCTTTGATGTCTCTGACAGCTATAGTGAATTCAAGCCAAGTGCGTCGTCGCAGAACTGGAATGTAACAAGGGTTGTACTTAATAAACAACGGCATATTATTCCAGGTTCGGACCATTTCTGGATACGTTTCCAAAAGCCTGATTCTCCAGGTGGGTTGATGGATGGACCCACGCTGAGCACTTTCCGGTATATCATATGGACCAAATTGTGTAGCAAAGGTGGGAGGTTTGCCACATTGTCGTTGAATCTCCGTGTTGTAATCGGCCAAAAGTATACAGAATGGCACATACTGGTCATTATTGGTGCCGATCCATCTATGGTGAGACATGCTTCTGAAGTATTCAGACTTTATGACGGTCTCTTCTAAATTCGCTAGTGATTGGATCTGAATTGCCACCCGTTCTTCGTGAGTGTTCGCTGTCCTTTCCAGTGTGTGAAGCCACTCGGGTGCTTCCACTTCCAATGTGTCTAGTCCCTCTGAGGTTCGTCGCCCGCCTGGCATTGGCATAGGAACATACGGTTCCTCGTAAGAATCATCTACCTCAATAGGGACTAGCTCTTCTTGCTCTGGCTCTACCACAGGGGATGGCTGCCCCTCGTATGTCAGTAACCTCTTTTGTAATTCTGCTACCTGCTCGGTTAAGGCCTTTACTTCGTTTGAGGTGGAGGTTGATGGGACACTCTTCGGTTGTTCTTCCTGTTCCTTCAGCCTGCTCTGAAGTGTGTCACGCTCTCTTTCCAAGTCATCATGGGCTTCCAGGAGATCTGCATAGCTTTCCAGAATGGTTTTCATCGTCTCCGTGGGAATTGCTTTAAATTGCTCTGGATCTATCTCGTGAGGGGAGCCTTCCATTGCCGCTTCCAGATTCTCTTCATTTTGTTTTTGCAGTCTTTTGTTCTCCTCCAGTGCTGTGGCCATATGTTTCCGTAGTAGCGCCAAGTTGCATCTGACTCGCAGGTTATCGGTCTGGTATACTTCGAGCAAAGCTTCTAGTTGTTTGACACCTGATTCTGTCGATGGTTGGGGTGCCTCCAATAGTGTTTGGTGAGCCTGCTCAAGCGTTGAATAGCGTTGATTCACTTCTGCATTTTCCTCTTGTAGAATGTGAAGTTGCCTTTGTAAGTTCTGATGGTGCGTTGTCAGTTGTTGATACCGGCCGTCGAGAGCTCTATACTCATTCTGGAGCTGATATACACATTGATTTAATGCTAAAAATATGCTATTTACATTAAATAATGATGGGAGGGGTGAAGATGCAGGGGGAGTGGGGGCGGGAAAGGGAGTTGTGGAAGATGTGGATGCAAGTGGAGATGTGGGTGGAGGGGGTATGGGAGATGAAGGTGGCATGGGGGGAGGGAGCGGTGCTGTGGCAGGTGATGTTTCCATAGTGTCAATTGTTTGAGTGACAGTGTAGATGGGGATCGTGGGTGGAGTGGATGTGACGTCAGTGAAAAGAGTGGTGAAAGTGGGCATGGTGACTCCCCCGAATTGGATTCCCGGAGAGAGTGGGATACCCATGACAATGGTGGTGGTAGTGGACGTGGTGGTGCTAGTGTCAAGTGGTGGAGTGAATTGTGTAGTGCAAGGTGGGGATGGTGGTGACAGTGGTGCTTCCTGATGTTCGTCTGCTTGTGTTGTCTCTCCTGGTGCTGATACATTGATATGAATTTGTTTCCCGGACCTCCTGGGACGAACGGGAACCCTCTTCTCAAATCTGTGAACGTAGGCCATTGCCTCATGGATGGCCTCATCCAATCCTACTGCGTCGGCATGAAGGTTTATGGACTCAATGAACATCTCGTCCACACCTTCCTCAGCTAGCAACTGGTTCATGAGTTTCTTGCCCGATTCCAGTGACATCTTATGCTGTTCTTGAACCAGTTGCATGGTTCAATATAGTCTCTTGATTTGTGCCGAATACGCAGGGGCACTTGCCAGCTCGGAGAGCTCGTCATATTCTTGTTCCTCGTAGGTTTCTTCTTCTTGTTCTGCCTCTTGTTCCTCGGCGTCGACTTGTACCACCTCTGGTCGGGTGGGGGCTGCTGTTGTTGTCTGGGGTTGTGATTCCTGAGCTTCCGTCTCGAGATTAGAGTCATAGATCAGTCTAGCCACTTCTTCATCCGTGAGATCGTTGAGAGTAAAACCTTGTGGGAATTCCAGGTCTGAAGGGGCGGGTGGAAATACCAGATTAGGCCCCTCTGTGCTTGGTCGTGGTAGCCGGATTGTGAATGGCCTAATGCGTCGTGTTTGGGGAGGGGTAATTTCTGGTGTAGTGGTGGCTCCCCTTGGTTGAGCACAGGGTAGTTGCACTCCCCCCCTCATCTTCTTTGATGGGGGACCTGCTGCTGATAGTCTTCTTTGGAATTCCTGGGCGCGGGGCCATATGAGTGCCCGCTGAATAGGCACATCATAGGCCAGACATCGGTAGATTATCTTTGTTAGAGTGCAACATCCATGAAGCACATTTTCCGGCTTCTTGTTCCACCTTTGATGGGCTAGGTGGATCTGATCTATGATCCAGTGTGGCACATTGATGGGAAGGCTTTCTATCTCTGCTAGATACAAGCTGAATCATATTTTCTTCGGGGGCATTGTGAATCGTTCCTGGGCGGGGAAAGCAAAATGTTGCATGATGGTCCGCAGGTGAAGCGCAATGGTAGGTGTCATCGCTACCATATCCTTCAACTTATTAAGATCTTTGTGTTTCATTCGACCTGGAACCATGGTTTCCTTTTCCGTGGGGATGTGCATGCCATACATGCCCAATGCTTCTCTTACCAGATTGAGGGTCAACTTGAATCTTTTAAGCTCATGACCCGGCAGCAGTGATGGCAACACAAAGGTGTTGTCGCCTCCCTTGGCCCTGCTTGGCGTGATGGTACTGATCAGATATGAACATCGTAAGAAATCCGGCTTTGGTAAGTGGGCCCTGAAATAACTGTCCACACCCGCTTTGATCCAAACTGATCGCATGACTTCGGCATTTTGATAGCTTTCAAACTCGCGCGTGAAAAAGTGGTATCGACCCCATTTGCCATTAAATTCCAATTCTGCTTCCCAGAAATAGGTTCCATCGCCCAATGGTCCAGCGACATCACTGAACCAATGCGCGTGCTTACCTACTTGAGAAGTGTGCCCTTGAGGAGGATCCTGAATGGGGAGCACATGCACGGCTTGAAGTTCTTGCGGCCTTGCGGTGAGATGTGGCTCGAGGAGGAGTGTTTCTATGTCCACATTCTGGGCACTGGATCCGGCTTGAGAACTGGCACCTGCGTCTGCCATGTCCCTGCTTGCTGGTTAAATAGTGTCTAAATTTCTTAACTGCATATACCATGCCTAATCCTTCTCGCTCTGTAGTGGTGTAATTCCGTTCAGCCGCATTCAACTGTCTACTGGCATAGGCAATTGGAAGATCCATATTACCTTCACCAGTAGGTTGTGCAAGCACACATCCAATAGCATAATTGGATGCATCCACATGAACATGGAATGGCTTATTCCAATCTGGTGTGGTCAGGATTGGTGCTGAACATAATCTTCGTTTAAGCTCTTGGAAGGAATTCTCACATTCATCCGTCCACTCAAAGTTAGTCAGAAGTCCGTACATGGGCTTTGCAATGACAGCATACATGTGTATAAATCGTCGGTAATAACCACAATGCCCCATGAAAGCTTGTACTTCCTTGACATTTTTTGGCCTAGGTAGCTCTGCTATAGCTCTCACTTTCTCTTCGTCAGTGGATATGCCATTCTTTGACACTATGTGTCCTAGAATCTTGCCTTGCCTGACCATGAAAACACATTTTTCTGGGTTCAGGCAGACTTGATATTCTCTACATTTGTCAAAGATTTGTCTGAGTTCAGGGATATGGGTTTGTCTAATGTTGGAATGAGCACAAAGATCATCAACATAGACTTCTAAGTTTTTCCTCAGGAACTCCTTAAATACATGGCACATCAGCCTCTGGAAGGTAGCTGGTGCGTTGGTAAGCCCAAATGGCATTACTCTAAAGGAAAAAATGCCCCATTCTGTGGCAAAGGCTGTCTTATGCTGATCCTCTGGAGCTATGGCTACTTGATTGTAACCCGAAAATCCATCAAGGAAGCTGTACACTTCCTTGCCTGCCACTCTTTCTAAGAGATGTTCTGTGATGGGAAGCGGATAGTTATCCCGAATAGTGGCCGCATTAACCTTTTTCAAGTTAATACACACACGCAGCTTGCCATTCTTCTTGGGCACCACTACGATGGGGGATACCCATTCAGTGTGCTCAATTTCGTAGATAAATCCAGCTTCAACCAGTCTATCTATCTCTTCTTTGATCTTAGCAGCGTAATTATCGTTATATGTGTAGGGCTTTTGCTTAGAGGGTTTAGCATCTGAGGTCATGGGGATGGTGTGTGAGCATATGTCAGGGTCAACACCTTTCAAATCCTTGTAACTCCAAGCAAATACATCTCTATATTCTCTTAGCAAGGCAATTAACGCATGCTCTTCTTCCTCTGTTAGGTCATGGCCTATGTATGTGCATCTCTCCTCTCCTTCTTCTAGGGCCACTACTATCTTCTTGGTGGTTTCTTTGTTATCATAGGCCTCTCCTGATTGTGCCTCTCGTTTAGGCATTCTTATCATAACTCTCCTGTCGTCTATCTCATACTTCTTAAAATTTTCCGGGACCTCAAACAAAGATTCTTCCTCTCCTGGTGAGACTTCTCCCTTCTTTCGTTTCTTCCCTTCTTCCTTCGGGGTCACATGTGTTGCTAATCTTACATCGTTTGTAAGCTCTCCATGCCTCTGGGGTTGAAATTCTACTTCATGGAAGTATTCTTTATCTGATGCGAATGGTGGGTCCATAATGATTGACTCTAGGTCGGAGTCACTTGCATCCTCATATGCATCAGGGCTAGGTTCGCATTCTTCTAGAACTGCCTCTCCCATGATTGGCTCTATGGAGAAGACTGAAATGTCATAGCCATCCTCATCACAGTGAGGTGTCCATTGTTCTTCATTGATGGCTACGTCCATTGTTGCTAAGATTTCTGCCCAACCGTGAGGTTCAAATTCTTCGTCTGGAAAAACTACAGGTGCATAGGCTGGGTCTTGGATTGATCTATGGGTTTCTTTCGCACCTACCTCTCTGGCTTTCTCTCTCTTCTCTTCCTCTACTGCTACCTTGCACATCCATAAGTGAGTGTCTTCATGGATCCATGAGGATCCTGACCCTATGGAATGCACCGATTCTGTATCATCTTTGGCTCTATGGATGGGATTCCATTGGATAGGAGGGACATCTCTATGAGAATAATCCTTGAGATTGACTTTGGTCGTAACACCTAAGTGTTGCAGGTACAAAGAATTGGTTCCCCAGTCCTGTACCACTTGCAACTGTCGCATGAATGGTCTTCCCAAAATCATCTCATAGGCATGATTCTTGCTGAAGTCACATATGGCAAACGTATGCTCAAACTCGACACCACAAGTGGTGAGAGTTATTCCTTCTAACAATCCTAGGGGTCTCTCTATGTGACCATCGGCCATTTGCAATTTCATTCTTGTTGGCCTGAGTGCTGGCTTGCCCCAACGCTTCCATAGGGAAGTGGTGGCAATTGCAACTCCTGCACCTGAGTCCAAAATTGCCTTAGTGGTGTAGTCCTGGTAGGTAATGGGAAGATAGGTATTACCTTCTTCACCTTCACACATATCTCCTATCTTATCCAAGGGTATTTCTGGCACTGTCCTATGGGATCCTACCCGGGAACGTGGTTTTGCAACTTCAGTTACTTGACTGGCTACATAATTCTACGCTTTTGGTCTATCCTTAGGCAGTTCTTCCAAAGTGAGATCGCACTGCACCTTGGCGTTCTTTACTACCTCCGTGTTCCTAGGTATGACTGAGTCGTCGTTCCTTACCATGACTGTGGGTGCTCTCATACATGTGGACTTCGCTTCCCATGGGCCTGTGAAGTGGGGTAGCTCTTGTATGGAATTAGACTCAAAGTCCAATCTCTCGTGAGACTGAGTACTCTCATGTTCCCCGTAAATAGATGGGATGTCTTGTGGGAATTGGTCGTGTGCATCATCCATAAGTTCAAAGGGAGGGGCGACTTCACTTTCGTTATCCCATTTGTCTTCTTGAATCTCTCGCAGGAAGTCTGGTGCAAACCGATTCATAGAAGAAGAAGTATCTGGCTCCGTAGAATTAGGCACATAAGCACCCTGGGAAGGAGGCCTTATTCTATCGTTGGCTCTCTCCTCGTTCTCATATATGGCTGGAGCACAGGATTCCTGGGGAGGATTACTTATTCTATTACTTTTCCGAACAGGCTCATTCGCTTCCTGAGAAGGAATGTAGGCAACCTGTGGAGGTACGTAAGCTTTCGAGGGAAGCTCATCTGCCTTTTGGGGGGAAAGATAAGCTTCTTGAGGAGGCTGGCTTATCCGTTCTCTTGCCATGTCCTTTCTTTGAGGGGCAGGTTCCTTTTCTGATTGTGCAATTAGATTCTCCATTCTTTCTAAGGAGGGGAAGTTGTCTGGTTCAGTGGAATTAGCCACATAAACTTTTGATGGGGGATGGGTCATGCTTTTGCTTGCTTTCTCCCTTTCTTGATTTTTTTCTTCCTTGGCCGCTCTGGAAATTATGCCCTCTAACTTCTCTAGAAGTCCATCCAAGTGTAATTGCGTCTTGGCTGAGCCCGAGTAATTGAAAAGGCGACTGGCTTCAAACATAGTTTGAGCCAATGCTACCATTTTCGCGCAAAGCTTGGTTCTTTCTATCTCTAGGTCAGCTCTAGGGTAACACTTGTCGTGATCTGTGACATTGGGCCCTTGTTGAATTCTGGCCTGATATGCTTTAAGCATCATGTCTATGTCTTCTGGAATGGGATCAGCTAATACTGATCCTACTCTAGGAGGTGGTGGAATCGTATGACGTGGGTTGGAAGGTAGCGGGTCGGATGGCGATGGGAATGGTGGTGGTGGGATAGTGTGAGAGGGGGTTTGAGAGGTGATTTCAGTTATCCTAGCTTTGGTTTCTCTTATGCTTTCCTCAAGTTCACTCATCTTTTTAGCCCATTGTCTTTTCATTCTTTCTCGACTATCTTTCCACGCTCTAGCCCTTTTCTTTGTCACGCTCTCGGTTTCACTAGCCTCTGAGTTCTTATCCTGGTTTACCCCTTGATTCTGCTGCAATGCTTGAGCTCTAGTGACTACCTGTACAGGAGCAGTGGAAGTGACACTTCCTGTGGAATCTACCACTAACCCAATAACATTGATAGGTGTGATTTTTGGCATATTATTGGGGTTCTTTGGGCAATCTCGTAAGAGATGCTCTTTTCCACAATCTTGGCAAAAGCCTTGGATCGTCATTGATTGGGGTTGTGTAGGTGGAGGTAAGGGACAATCACGAATGAGGTGATCTCCTTGGCATCTATAGCACGGTCCTCTTGGGAACGGAGGTCTTACTTGCCTGGGTTGAGGCCTAGGGTTGGGGTTTGCATACATGACGTTTGCGTAATCTGACTCCCAACTAGGTTCATTTGGCTCTTCGCTGTAATAGGACTCACCATGTTCTGGAGACTGCATGTAGTACGCCTGGGGACTATCGACATGTGTAGAATCGAAGCTATGGTCACCGGGGTCACTTTCAGAAATCAAGGGTGTCACAGGGACTATAGCTCTATTCAGGTTTTCTTCTGCAACAGCATACTTTACCGGAATCACATTAGTTGGGGCAGGGGGTTGTTGTGCTAGCACAGGCTGAGGCCTTTGTTGGTTTTGATATTGTGGTTGATAATTTTGTTGTGGCCTGCCATATGGTTGTGGGTTCTGGTATCTTCCCTGCTGAGGGTATGGCTGAGGGTGGGGTTGCCTAACTGCCTGCTTGTTGTATGGGCAATCTTGTGCGGTGTGATTGGTGTATCTCCATTCTATGGTGCAGTACTGGCTACTAGGATTTACTTGGGGCTGAGCCATAATGGGGCAGACATTCGCCATGTGGTCACCACCACAAGTGTAGCACCTTTTCACAGGGGCAAACCTTGGGATTTGTTTACTAGTTACACCTAATTTCTGAGCTACTTTCTCTGCAAGTTCCTCGATTGATGTGGATTGCGTGGAAGATAGGCTAGAGGCACTATCCGAATCTTTGTATATCTTAGCAAGCTCTAACTCCTCCCCTAGGTTATCCTCAATGTCAATACACATGCGTACACACTCTTCTATGGTCCTAGGATCTTTCAAGTACACATATGATCTTAATTTGGTACTTAGCAATCCATCCAAGAATAAGGCTACTTGCTTGGCTGGTGTGGGTAACTCCGAAACAGGGCATCTTTCAAGATATTGCCTAAATCTCCTTCCTGCAAGTCTTACAGTCTCTTGCGGGGTTTGCTTGAAGCTGTGAATCAGCGAGGAGGTATTGTGCCTTATGCCACTCTTAGAGAATTCAATAATGAAAGCCTCTAGGAGTTGGTCTATGCTCCTGAACTGCCTCTCATTTAGTGGCTGAAACCATGTCAGGGCAGTGTTCCTAAGGGTCAGACCAAAGGCATTGTATTGCGTGAATAGGTCCTCCACTTGTTCGGCTCTCAAGACTTGCCTAAACTCAGCCACATGATCGTATGGATCTCTAGTGCCATCGAAGTAGTTCTTCATGGACTTAACTAGCTGAGTCGGTCTCAAAGTCCTTGTGTGCTCTCTAGGTCGTGGTAGAGGGAACTCATCCGCATTTCTTTGATTCCTATGAGCTCTAAATATCTCAGGTTCTACCCTATTCGTTTCTGTCCTCGTTCTTTCTCTGCCCCCTGGGTTGGCAAAGCTTACTTCTGGTCTATCTCTACTTCTGTCTCTTTGCATTCCATGAGCTTGGGATGTTCCCGCTCTAGGGTGACCATAGGATACATTCGATCTTGGTTGGGGGAAAACGAATTCACCCTTCCAAGTGTAAGCATGCCTGTCATTTTCCGTAACCACAAAGATCCGTTCTGAAGCGTGGTCTAAGTAGGTCGCTCTGCCTGGGCTATCAGGATCCTTAAACTCATAGATCATGATAGTTCCTATATCAGCTGGCTGATTAGATTTATACCTCCAAAAGGCTTCGTCAGTTTCTCGATTGAGGAGCAGCTCTATGCTCTTATTATCCTGGGGGATCCACTCTGGTGTTATAATCCTAGTGAGAACAGATTTGCCTCGGGGGGTTCTAGGTTCTACGCCCATATTCCCTTGTTCCAAATCACCTAAGTCCGCTTCTGAGATTACATTCCCGAATTCATCTGTCCTATCTGGGTGATTGGTAACTACGTATATGGTTCCTTCTTTGTCCAAGTATGCTCCATTTTCAAACTTGACAGCTGGGTGCTCTAATCCAATGGATTGGTCAGGATTCTTGATCTGTACTACAGATCTTCCTAGGCCGTCCTCATAGATGCTAGCACCTAATCGGTTGGTCCGAAGGTATTCCAACTGTGTTTTGTAAGGGCCTTCTACCCTGTACGAATATGGCATTCCTGAACTTCCCGTAGGCCTGTCCATGCCTTGAGACATCTCTGACTCACTGGTCTCAGAGCTAGGGTAGTACGAGTGGTGGCTCAACTGCTGGGCCCAAGACCTAGCAGTGTGGTTAACACTAGCCTCTGAAGATCTAAGGCTTTGTCTCTCCCTTACTAGGTGTCGTCCTGATCTAAGGTTCATATGCCTAACTGATTAACCCAATTTTTTCCAGGTACAACCACGTTTCTGAGTCCTTTTGTATCGGTCACTTGGTTCTTTTTATGTTGATTATCGTGTTTAGACTCTTGTCTGATATCACGTCCTCAGGAATACTTGAGTTTAATTTTGCACTTTAGTTTGGTCGTTTCACGTTAGGTTCTTTCCCTTTTAAGATTGTCGTTCGCACACACACAGGTTATCTCTTAACTTGCACTTGATTTTCTTAGGTAGTCTTTGATTTAGCTCGTGCCTATCATTGCCTGGAATTACTTCGAACACGGTCCGCACTTAGCCTAAACTAAGAATTGACAGAGAGTGTTGCGGGTTTTCCAACCTTGAGTTCCTTTCCTTGTGGTGTTGCCCTGATGTGCCCAGGACGCGCGTTCCCAAGCTTGCACTTACTCTTGCCTTGCGTACCTTTTGCTTCTCTCAAAGGACCTGTAAAAGGCCCACTGTTAGCTCAAGACTTAAATTCAAAAGACAGAACTAATCATTTTCATTCATGTAACACTTCACCAATTAGCACTATGATTTTTTGGACACAACTCTAGAGACCCCTGAACTTTGTTCCCCCTGGGTATGGTCAACTTCAAAATACCCTATCTAATATTCCTGACCTTAATTTAACCATAACCAGTCGATGTTTTGGTTGTGCTCCCCACGAGCTTTCCAACAAAACAAAAATCACGGCAAACTGATTTCGTATGAGAAAGTTATGCCGGTTCAGGGTTTTGGGGCTAAAACAGGATTGAGCTAGATTAACAGGCAAACAGGAATTCTAGAGTTACTTGGGTCGTGCCCTCGTAATGCAATGCTACACCCTAATGTTTGTCCCACACTTGGCCAAAATTTAGACCACTATTTTTACCTTAAAAATTTGACCTAAATTGCCCTTCTAACGTGTTCGCAAAGCCTGTCGGTTGCGATTGACAGGTCAGTCGCGATCGACGTGTCGATCGCGATTGACAGGTCCGTCGTGGCTGTCAGTCGCGATTGACTGGTCAGTCGCGATTAACAGGGGTTACGAAAAGTCAATCAGTCGTGGTCAAAGGGTCGTTGACTCTGTCGGTCGTGATTGATGGGTCGATCGCGATTGACAGGTCGGTCGCGAGGGTCTGTCGATCGTGGTCAAACAATCGTTGACTGTGTCGATCGCGATTGACAGAGCCGTCGTGGTCTGTCCGTCGTGGTCAAACAGTCGTTGACTGTGTCGGTCGCGATTGACGAGTCGATCGCGATTGATGACTCGATCGCGATTGACACGTGTCACGCGTATGGTCCGTCGGTCGTGGTCAATCGGTCGTTGACTCTGTCGGTCGCGATTGACAGAGCCGTTGTGGGCTGTCGATCGCAATTGACGTGTCGATCGCGATTGACAGATCTGTCCGTCGTGGTTTGTCGATCGCAATTGACAGAGCGATCGCGATTGACAGAAATCTGAGGAGTTTCAAAATTCTAAGCACATTTTTGGGAAGCTCTAGGCCTGTAGATCATGGTTTTGCACTTTGTTTGGTGATTTGAGCGTTTTTTCTGTCGGTCGCGATTGACAGAGGTCGGCGACACACAGACAGTTACTTCGAAATCCGTACCTGCGCAGAGTGCTGGGGACGATGATGTGACCTGTACCTGCAAGATAGCTCAAGAAACATGCAAAAACAGCACACGCAGTTTCGCTCTCTCGCTCTCTCTCACAAGTGAAATGAGGGAAATGAGGTGGAGATGGGGATATAGTCAAAAAACTGAAATTTTCGCGATGATGGAGATGGAGGTGGAAGATGGTGATGATAATGAAGGTGATGATGGTGGTGAGGTAAGAAAGAGATAAATAGGAAAAATAAAGAAATTACCTACAACTCCAACGCGTCAACTCTACGTCTTACCATCACACGCTCGTCCTCAAAGCTCGATCCTCGGCAACGGCGCCAAAATTTGGTGTAGCTCAGTGATGAGTAGCACCTCCTTTAATGTCAATCCGGGAAGACGTGAGGATGGTATGAAGACCTCGAGCAAGTGGCGGCACAAGTGCGTGAGTGAGAAGCACACAATCATGCACACACATACACACACACGCGCACACACGACAAGACAAAGAGTGAGAATCAATGGAGTTCTTTGATTACTTTCAAAAGCTCTTACAAGTTTGTTTCAATTACAATCTAACCCCAAAAATGAGCTCTCTAGCTCCTTTTATAGTTTTTTACTAGCTTTGGCCCTGTTCAGACCTACTGTCCGGCCTAGTTAAAAATTAGGTTCCAGGGCTTATTTGAGGGCTCAAACGAGATCTAAAAATTACGAAAATTGGCAGGTAGATACTTCTAAAGCTCCTCAAGCTCAAGGACTCCTTGGCTTGCACAAAATGGAGCTACAAAAATATGAAATGGTATTTACAATGGTGTTTAGTGATGAGAATCACTTTTAATTGGTGTAAGGGTTTTTGAAAAGTTAAAGGGTTGCCTAAGTGCTAGATTTGCGTGGATGCTCATACTTACTTCTTCATGAGGAAAATTATTGGCCTATTTTCCAGATCTTCTTTGACTGCCATGTCTGCCTATGCTGTCCCTTCGCTCTGACTCTCTTCGTCTGGTGGCTCCTTCGGTTCCCTGACTGCTGCCAACAATTACTTATAGAAAATGTTCGTTGATTACTCGTAAGTAAAGATCCCAGAATTTTTTGAACGATCGTAGAGAAGAATAGTACGCGCAGTATATGCCGGTTACTCGATCCGGCGAAACGTATCCTAAGAATAGACAAACATGGGTATCTAACCTGCTAAGGACGCCTCCAAGAGGCAGAAGCACGGGAAGTACCAAACCAGTGGATAAGACAGCAAAGAACGTTTTTAGTAATTCCGGTAGAACATACTGCATTTCTGGCAGATTTCGGTACTATTTCGGCACAATCTATCGAAAACATAGTAACTCCAGAATCCACTAGAACGCAGCCCAAAGTTAATTTTAAAACATTAAGTAAAGATTCAAATTTGTTAACGAAGAGGAATGCCTTAGTCAAAGGCAGCAGTAAAGACGACGGAGTACTTTGCTTTGGTGAACACTCGATATCTTCCGGTGACATTTCAGTACAAGTCACTGAGAATTTACGGTTCTCCGATAGCGAGTTACCATTTCTGGGTGAATCTTCAGCCCAGTCCCCACTATTTGGAGTAAGCCGCTCTTCAATTGACATCAAGAAGGAAGGAAAGTTGTTCGAAACCGAGATTCGAAGCATACTAAACAAGATCATCGCACCACAAAGTGCAGAGTCCAACGATACAGATTCTGATAGTTCAGAAATTCAGCCCCGAGATACAGAAGATAGTCACAACACACTCACCATGAACAGGCAGCAGCAACAACAGTTATGTCCACCTAGGCTACCTCCGACAGGAGTGACGTACTCTAAATTTGGCGGATTCCCAGGAGATGATCCGGATGCTCATGTACGCACATTCGAGATAAGTTACGTAGTTCTCAACCATCCACCGGATCCGGCGTATAAGGCTATTGTCTTTCAATCTACATTGGTCAATGAAGCAGCCAGATGGCTTACAGAATATGATATTAATCACTTCGGCACCTATGAAGCGGTACGAGATGCCTTTTTGCAGCGATTTAGGCTAAAGAAGAATCCAGCCGAAATCTTTGATTATCAGCAAAACAACAGACAGAAGGCAAATCAAACTGTACAGGAGTACGCTACCCTATTCAGGACGCATCTAAGGCAGTTGCCACCAGCACATGCCAACCTATCGGATGACGTTATCACTCAGTGGTTCATCAATGGCTTGACTCCACAACTTAAACATGTTATGATCATACGTTGTGTAGGAGCTATGACGCTAGATGCAGTAATCGCAATGGCTCTGCAGCTGGAAAACAAGGTTGGAGGATTTACAGAAGATCTGGAGTGGTTAAAAACAAACAGAAATGTAACCGAAGATATGACCAGACAAGTATACTGCATCACATGCAAGAATTCAGGCCATACTAGTACCACTTGTGCACTTAATCAGATATTTTGTGCTATCTGCAACACTGTCGGACACACCACCGAAAACTACGCATACAATGCTAAAGTACAGGGAACAGCGACTGTCAACGCAATTATACAAGAACCAAGGCAGCCAGCCAATCACTATGTGCCTCCGCAAATGAGAAACAACCAGCAACAAGGGTATCGAAATTACAGAGGACAGAGGAATAACAACTATAATGTAAACCGCTGGCAGACCGGACCACCACTAGAAAATCCCAATCTACCACCACCGCGCTATCATTTTTGTGGTGAATTTGGTCATATTAGGAGATTATGTAAGGATGCAGCTGAGTATGATCAGAGGAAGAAGGAACGTCATAATCCAATGGCTAACATGGTACAAATCACACCGGTGGAAACACAAGCCGCTGTAGTTCAGACCCGTTCCGGCAAACAGCTGCACCCAGCAGCAGAAATATTTGAACCAGGAATACGCGAACAACAAAAAATGTACAACAAGGCAAGTCAATGGACCACAGCAGAACCACAGTCTTCCCAGATCCTATTCCGGTAACTCAGACTCCGTTAACCAAAGAAGGAGCACAACAACAGGTTCCAATTCAGCAGCAGGCACATCATCAGCAGCAGGCACATTACCAACAATAGATGCTTCATCATCAAGAGAAACATCAACTTCAACACCGGTGGAGCATGTCAACCAATCTCAACAGGCCTGGGAAATTTTATCGAAGGTATCTATCACCCTGCCTCTGGGCCAACTACTCGCATTGGTACCAGGAGTTCGACAGCAATTCCAACAGCAGTTCAGTCTTGTGCTTCTTGTATTCCCGCGACAGCAACAGTACAACCGAAACCTGAATCTACGGTCGATCATTCAGTTCATCTAATTACGGTATGGTATAAGAATCATAAAATCACACAGGTATTAATTGATGGAGGATCTGGAGTCAACATTGCTACTGCTGCACTATGTAAAAGGCTAGGGTGGACCGAAATCGAACCAGTTCAGTTTTTGTGAGAATGGCCGATCAATCAAGAGTCCATCCCATAGGACTTGTACAAAATGTACCAATCACTTTACAAGGTGCGACATTCAAGATGACCTTTGTCATACTAGACCTACCGGAATCCACTCTTGATTACAACCTTCTTTTCGGCCAACCTTGGCTGAAGCATGCGAAGGTAATTCAGGACTGGTTTGCACAAGAGCTCACTTTTAAGGATGCAAATCGTAAATATGTGGTAAAACTAGATGCTATACAACCTTGTGAGTTACACGCTAGACCATATTTCGCTGAAGGGGCAGTCCATATGCTAGATGGATTATCAGATGATGAAGAAGAAGAATTTCTGAAAAGTAACGCTGACTTAATCTTATTAGGAACTGTTGATCTACAATCTGTTGTAGATAATTGGAATGATTCAGTCTGTATAGTGATGCCTATAATAGAAGAAGATAAGAAAGAAGACATTGTTGCTATACATGAGGACGAACTGCAACAACTCTTCAAGCCAACGAATGATACAGAAAAACCCCAACAATTGTATGTTCCAGAAGATCAGCTGATCACTTATAATTTAGGAGATGAAGATCATCCGCGTCCTGTAAAGATAAAGCAAAACTTACCGGAAGTATTTAAAGCAGATCTAATCCAACTACTTCGCGAATTTTCTGATGTATTTGCATGGGATTACAAGGATATGAAAGGGTTGGACCCCCGCATTTACCAGCACAAGGTCGTGCTGAAGCCAGAATCAAGACCGATAAAGCAACCCAGCTATCGGATGAATCCCAACTATGCATCGCAGGTAAAGGCAGAACTTGATAGGTTATTGCAAGTCGGATTCATTGTGCCAGTAGAGCATGCTGAATGGATCTCTCCGATTGTTATTGTACCAAAAAAAAACAAGCAATTACGAATATGTGTAGATTATCGGAAACTGAACGCAGCTACAGTGCCTGATCCTTTTCCGATCCCTTTTCTTGATACAATGCTTGATAGAGTAGCAGGACATGAAATGTATTCATTTTTAGATGGGTACAGTGGGTATAATCAAGTTAGAATGGCTAAACAAGACATACCAAAAACTGCATTCATTACCAACTGGGGTGTATTTGCTTGTACGGTAATGTGGTTTGGATTAAGAAATGCCCCAAGTACATTTCAAAGATGTATGCAGGAAATATTTTCTCCTTATCTCACCTCTTTTATGCAAGTTTACCTTGACAATTTTTCAATTTTCGGTAAGATGATAGCACACCTGTTCCATTTACGGTGCTGCTTCCTGAAATGCAGAGAATACAGACTCTGCTTAAACCCAAACAAATCCATGTTTACGGTTTCATGTGGCAAGTTACTTGGCCACATCGTATCTGCACAAGGTATTCGAGTAGATCCAGACAAAATTTCGGCAGTATTAGAAGCTCCGGTGCCTACTACCCCGAAGGAAGTTATGCGCTTCATGGGCCAAGTAAGATGGCATGGACAACACTTACAGTGGCTTGCTCACTTGGCAATACCACTGAACAAGCTGATCACTGAATCCCCCTGACAGTTTGAGTGGACTCAAGAGTGTCAGACTGCATTTGATCGACTAAAGTGTTTATTGACCCAGGTCCCAATCTTACAACCTCCGGACTGGGATAACCCGTTTCATGTTTTCATCGACACTTCAGATATTGCCATTGGCAGTATTCTGATGCAACAAACAGATAAGTGGTTCCGACCTGTTTATTATGCTAGCAGGAGACTTGCGCCTGCTGAGAAGAATTATTCTATAACAGAAAGAGAATGTTTAGGGCTAGTATATTCTGTCAAAAAATTCAGGCATTATTTGTTGGGCCGTAAATTCACATTTCATGTAGATCATGTTGCACTTGTCTATCTAGTTCGGCAACAACATCTAGGTAGTCGATTAGCACGATGGATCCTACTTTTACAGGAATTTGACTATGAAGTCATTCATCGGCCAGGCAGTTCACATGCCTTAGCAGATTTCCTATCTCGCTTAGATTCCGGTGAAACTCCAGTAGGTATAGATGACACGACTCCAGCGATTTATAGTTCTGAGCCAACGAATGATGAAATTACAGAACCACCTACACTATCTACCTATTATGATCAGATTCTGACCTTTCTCACTGATGGTTGCCTTCCATCTCAGACTTCTACGGCAGTACGCAGGAAAATTGCAGTTTTCAGCCGTCGATTTCGGTTAATTGCTGGAGAATTATACTATGTGGATCATACCGGAATCTTACTTCGATGTATTCCACCGCATGAAGTTAACTCAGTTATTACCTTGGCTCACTCGATTCCTTCCGATGGCCATTTTGAAGCAGATTTAACACACCGGGAAATTCTGCAAAGTGGTCTCTGGTGGCCAACTATGTACAGAGATGTGTCACAATTTGTCAAACACTGTGATAATTGTCAAAGATCTGGACAACCGCTGCAACGCCACCTTTTTCCCCTGCAACCAGTTATGCCACTTGAACCATTTCAGAAATGGGGTTTAGATTTTATTGGCCCGATTACACCTCCAGCAGTCTTCAGTAACAACCGTTACATACTGACCTGTACAGACTATGCAACCAGATGGGCAGAACCCTGGGCTTTACGGTCTGCTACAGCAGTTGCAGTAGCAAAATGTCTCCTAATTGATGTCTTTCCTCGATTTGGTTTACCACTGGAAATTGTTTCAGACCAAGGCACCCATTTTCTGAACAACTTGATTAAAGCACTAACACAGTCGTTCCAGATCACCCATAAATTTAGTTCACCATATTACCCTCGTGCAAATGGTTTGGCCAAAAGTACAAACAAATATCTGCTGAATATGCTTTGGAAATTGATCATGGAAACACCGAAAAGATGGGATCAAATGTTATCTGCAGTATTATGGGCATACCGTACCACATGCAAGGTTGCAACAGGCTTAACCCCTTTCAAATTAGCTTATGGTATAGAAGCAATCGCACCTATGGAAGTAGGTATACCAAGTTTACGTGTAGCCATCATTCAGAAACTGCTACCGGAAGACTCATTGTCATTTCGGTTGGATTCATTCAGGGAAGTGGACGAACAGAGATGGCTGATTTTTTTAACTATGTAGGAAATACAGTTAAGACAAACTCGTACGCATGATCGACACTTGAAAACTCCAGTTTTTTCGGTGGGACAGCTTGTCCTTTTTTATAATGCAAAGTCAAATAGGTCTGTAGGAAAATTCAAATTACGTTGGTTTGGCCCTTACAAGATTTCAGAACAAATTGGTCCAGCAACTTTTTGGTTGACTACGTTGACCGAAGAGCCACTTCCAAAAGTAATCAACGGTTCGAAGCTGCGACCGTATCAACACACTTCTAGCCCGCACTAAAACATTTGGCGGTGGGCCGCGTTTTTTAGGTTTTACTTTTCTTTTCTTTACTTTTCTTTTCTTTTTAGATTTACAAGTACTGTAAATATCAGCGTTTTAAACAATATTTATGAATAAAGCCACCGTGCCCCTTCGAGCTCTTCATTGTTGCATTACGAAGTTAAGAATTATCACTCCCCCTACCGCGTGATTATTACTGCTTTTGATTACTCTCTGCTAAAGCACCACTACATAACCTTCTCTAGTTCGCCGAAAAACGCTATTGTGTTTTTGTGATTGTGCTTTGTGTTTTTCTGTGTTCTGTGTATCTGTGTTCTGTGCTCTGTCTTCGTGCACGCCATGGAAGCATTAGCAAACTATGCTGCTTTCCGTGACGGACTCCCTACTGACGTAGGAGAGTTCTTGCGCACCCGTGGGCTTGCCAACTTCGCTGAATTGCCTTGGCATTCAGTGGAAGCCCACCCCTTCTTTGCACAGATTATACCTGCCATCGCTCAATCACCAACCACCGAGCAAAGATGGGTCTTCCCATCGTTGCCCTCTCGAACCGTAATTACATTCCAAGCCTTTGCTGAGTCGTTCTGACTCACACCGCAAGGCCGCGAAAATGGCCCAAGCATACCATTAGCCCGCATGATAGAGCTTTTTCACCGATACTCATCCAACGAGTATGCCATTCTATGCCGCCCTGAACCCGAAAGAACCACACTCCAATTCTTAGTCGCCATCCTAAACCTGCAAAAATGCACTTACGGTATATCCTGCCCCTTTTACTCCGCCATCGATCTAGCCGCCTGTGAACCCGTAAATTTCGCCTCTTACTTCTTCCACCGAATCCACAAAGAATTTGTAGCCATAGTTAAACAGGTGAACAAGGGAGCCACTCCTAGGTCCAGATTGCCGCATATCATTTCCTTTCTCTTTCCGGCAATTTCGGTAGCACAACCACCACCCAAGGACCTGTCTTAAGACATGAAGAATCAGTCCAACCTCTCGAAGACGATGATGAAGAAGACGAAGAAGAAATCAACCAACTATTCCGCAGAAAAAGAATCAAGATTAGCTCATCCGAGAGTGAGGCACAAGGCTCAGCCGAAAAACATAAAGAAGATGAAGAAGACGAGAAGCAAGAAGATGAGACATTCCATGATACAGCCACATCGATGTAGAATGAGTCATCTGTGCAGTCATCATCAGCTGACCAACAAGAACAACAAGATCAAACTGAAATAGAAACGATCTCGACCGAAGAAGAATCACAGCAACAGTATCAAGAAGAGCAACAGGTGGATGAACAACAATCTGCTAAGGAAGCACTGGATAGACTACTTAAGGCAGTTGAATCCACAGAGGCCAACAATGCAGGAACTGAACAACAGACAATAGATAATGTAACAAACACTGACTCTGCCATTCCCAAACCACCACCAGTCAACCCCATTCCCCCACCGGAACCACCCCTCATTCCCATCCAGCCCAGTTGCCCTATCGAAAATGCTGAAGCCTCTTCATCCTCCCTCAATTACTCTCCACCGACCTCCCAACAGCTCCACACCACATCCTCTTCACAACCGCGACCCCCTCTTCTACTCCCCTCAATTCTAGTCTTCTCTGAGCTTGCTTCAATGGGGCAACTGCTCATTGATCTCTCCCAGCAACTACCAGTCCAGATAAGAGAAGTCGCGGACAATATTTGCAACGAACTGCAACATAAGGTGGATGTCCTGGAAGCGGACATTACACCATTACAGGAGGAGGTTGACGCGGTCAAGGCCGAAAACCACCAGCTCCAGGCACAGATTCTCCAGCTTCAAGCTCAACTGGCAGAACAGCAAACATTTGTCAAAGAAAGAGATATAGCACTGGAACAACTCGCCGCAAAGGACCAATTATTAAATGAAGCACAAGCCGAAATGAGGCAATTGAAGTTAGATATGCAGGATAAGGAAGATGCGAGAATAGCACTAGGCAATTTATTGGAAGAAACAAGAGTCCAGCTGCAAGAAGCAGTACAGAAGAACCAAGAGCAGCAGAGAGAAGCTAAGCAGGCAGAAGAACAACTACGTAGAACAAAAGAATCTTTAGACGAAGTCAATACTATACTTAAACACCAATTGAACAGGGAAACTAAATATCAAAAGGACTTAACAAATGCTCGAAGAGAAAGAGATGCTTACTACAAAACAATAGAGTTTCAGAACCAACAGATCAAAAGGATAGATAATCAATTGATCAATCAGAAAGAAAGAGTAATTGACATGCAGAAACAATTGGGCGAAATGAAGATTTCAAGGGATGCAACCCTATCAAATGAATTTTATTTGCAGGAGGCCTTTTTGCAAACGCAGGCCGAAATTTTGCTTACCGAAGCGATCGCCTTAAGTGCGGTTACGATAGATGCACAATTAGTAGGCCATCTATTTTAGTACAGATGTTAGAAACACTCAAAAAGAAAACTACCCGAACTTTTAGACTAGCCCGAAATATGTATTTAGAAGGCATAGTAGCCGAACAATAAATTTTTGACATACGGGTTCGAAGTCCACCGTGCGTGCCAGTGTTAGTTGGCCGCCGGATTGGCAAATGTAAAACGAAAACGTGTAATCATAGGTGCGAAAAGCGGTTACACTTCATTTGTAAAATTTCTATTTAAAGCAATGAAAAGGTATGCGAGAGAGCGCACGATTTTAAAAAAATCACCAGACTGTTCGTCTAGGTGTGTCCGATCTTACTGTGTTTGTTGTTCTTTGATATCTGAGTAGTTATTACTGTGTTACTGTTGTTTCTCCAGTAGTTGAGTAATTTTTGAGTATTTATTTTCGTGTTCAATATCTGAGCAAGGTCTTGCGTTCTGTATTCAACCGCGCTTGATGTGCGTGTTCGTGTCACGTTAACTTGGTGATTCATCTGTGTGACTGTCTTGCGTTGTCACTGTATACGATCGGAGTAACTGATTCGCTCTGTGGGTCGCTCTTCGCTACTGATGTGATTTGTTCAGTGTCCATTGCAGAGTACTTGGTGAAAGGCTACATGCCTACAATTGCTAGTAATGTGTCGAGTTTTCATGTGTGAAATTTGGTGAATAAATCCGTATAGTTGTATAGTGTACTGAGATTGAACCGTGTTTGGAATGTTGCAATACTGTGGATTAGGAGTATATACATATATTCGGTAAAGTTGAAGTATTCTATTATTCTGAGCAGTCCTATAATGTAGTGTGTGACAGTAGAATACTTGAATGTGTGCAGTTCCTGAGTAAGTGAGCTAAGACGTGACATTACGTGTCTCTGACGTGGTTAAGATTTCGGAACTAAGTATAGGGCCTCTGTCCAACAGACCCCTACCACTCCCAAGAACCCACTGAGACTGGTTAAACGCCATTCTGATAATTAAAACCAGGCGTTTAACATTTGAGCATTTTTAACTCTGTTAATTAATGCTAGCTAGTTAACAATCTACTAGGGTTGTAAGGGAAAGATTTCATGACTATGAGCAAAGGAAGGCCAAGTCATTTTGTACACATCGTCTCTAATAGAAAACACAAGTTCGTGTGGAAGAATTTGAGCACATTCTTCTTGTGCGAAGAAATCTAACTGATTTCATGTTACTGTGAAAGTTAGTTAACAGTTAAGGTTGTCTCAATACACATTTTACGGTATTTCTACAAGTTAGATCTCCCTGTATAGTGTAAAGTTTTCCACGAGTGATAGCTCATCTTGAAGCTAGTAGTGTCAACTACAAACTGACCAAAAGAGATTTTGAAAGGGGACATCTATACGTAGTACTGTGTCTCACAGTAAAGACAACCAAAACTGATGAAGTTTTTCTCAAACTTTAGATAAAGTTCATTTATTGAAGGAAGTTCAGGCATTACTTTTTTATCTCATCCAGAATTTTTGAAGTAACTACAACCAGATTTGCAGTTGATTCCGGTAACATTTGAAGTTTCGGTGATATTCCGGTGGTTTAAAAACATAGTTTTGGTCCAATCAAGTGACGAAAAGATTATCTAACAGTAAGCAAGCAAAAATTGTAAAGTCTGAAGTAAACTCTGAAGGAAAGAAGAAGTCCCTGTAAAGTGAATTCTCAGAATTTACTAAATACAATAGTAAAGTTTTCAGGCTGCTAAGCTACTGATGATTATAGAGGTGTTCTAACATCACTTTAGCTTAGTTCTTGTGGCGTGGCAAATTCTGCAGCTTAGTGTCAAGCCTTGGCCGTGTCAACAAGTGGTATCAGAGCAGAAAAGGTTTTGAAGAGAAGAAAAGGTTCTCAAAGAGCAAACGGAAGTAAAGATACAAGAAAATTCAAAGAATTCTTCACAAGAAAGGTGAAGGCTGAGGTGATTAACAACAAAAGGCATCAAAGAAGCATTCCGAAGTCATTCTCAAGGGTAAGGGTTTATAAAAGGTAAAATTCTTTAACGTTATACTCACCAGTAGTAACAAAAACAAGAAGATTATGGCAGATCACATTTCTATTGACAAATTGGACAGAGATAACTATCCCGCATGGGTAATGTGAATGGAAGCCTTACTTATGAGTAACGACTTAATGATATATGTGATAGGAGAAGAAAAGAAGCCTACTTTTGGAGACGATAGTCAACCGAAGAAAGAAGAGTTAGAAGCCTTCAAGTTGTGGTAGAAGAAAGATGCAACAGCAAGAGCTTATATCTACAATACTATTACAGATCATCTATTACCACATATTAGAGGTCAGGAAAAAGCGGAAGACATATGGAGTGCATTGGAAGATCATTTTCAAAACACTATCAAAGCTAGGAAGGCTAGCTTATGGTCCAAATTTACAACGTTCAAGAAAAAGCAAAGTCAAAGCATTAGTGATTATGTCACTAAGATGAAGGACTTGGCAGACAGTCTTGGATCTATTGATGAGAATATCAAAGATCACAGGTTAATAGCACAAGTGCTTTCAGGATTAAGAGGAGATGAAAGGTGGAAACCTTTCGTACTCTCAATTGAACTTTCATTAAATTATTTTGTACCAGATTTAAATAAGTTACTTGGACTAATGCTAACATTTGAGCAAGATTTGAAGACAGATGGAGATAAAGGTCATAGTTCTGCTATGTACGCAAAGAGTAAGAAGAAAGGTGACAAAGGAAAAGAAAAAGAAGAAGAAGAGATGACTACTCAAGCAAATTATGCAAGAGGAAGAGGTAATTTCAGAAGTTAAAGTAGAGGTAATACAAAAGGAAGAGGTAATCAAAATAACAACAAGAAGTCTTGTTGGATATGTGGATTAAGCAATCATTTGGCTCATGATTGCTGGCATAATTCTCAAGGATCAAGTCAGAATCAGAATAACAATAGCAGAGGCAGAAGCGAAAGATATCAAAGAGGAAGACAAAGCCAAAGAGGCAGATATGGTAGAGGTGGAGCAAGAAGTTGGGGATAGAATCAGTCTCACAGCACTACCTACTACAACTATGCAAATGATACACAGAATGACAATCATATGACGTTGATGATGAATTCGATAAGCATGTCAGAGAATGAAGATCTCAAGGTATTCTATATTGACTCTGGTTGTTCAAATCATTTGTCAAGAAATATAGAATTGTTATCAGAATTGGAAGGAGGTATTTCAAATCATACAGTACAAACAGGTGATAACACAAAACATAATGTGAGGTCAATTGGAAAAGTAAAGTGTAAGAATGGAGCTCACCTACTAACAAATGTTTTGTATGTTCCAACAATCCCAAAGAATCTGATCAGCATGGGACAAATAGTAGAAAAAGGTTTTCAAGTCAGGTTTACAAATGAAGGAGTATTTGTCGAAGATCCAGAGAATGGATACAATCAAATTGTCTATGATAAAAAGGAAGGTAGACTGTCTACTCTTAAAGTACAAGGGAATGTCGGTCAAGCTTTGATCACACATGGTGATAAATCATTTACAAAATTAGACCTCTGGCATAAGAGGTTAGGACACTTTAATGAAAAAGGAATCAAAACTATGGTGGAAAAACAATATGTACAAGGATTACCAAATATGAAAAATCAACATATGATTCACAAATATGAAGCCTATCAAATGGGAAAAGCACACAGGTTACCATTTCAGAAGAATGGTTACATACAGATGTATGGGGGCCAACAAAAGAAGGATCTATCAGTGGCTCAAGGTATTATGTTCTTTTTATTGATGATGCAACAAGATGGATAACTCTTTATGTTTTGAAAGAGAAATCAGAAGTGTTTGGAGCTTTCAAGCATTTTCATGCATATGCTGGAAGACTTACAAGATAGAAACTCAAAAGACTAAGGTCTGATGGAGGAGGAGAATATTTTTCTCAAGAATTCAATGATTATCTGTGGAATGCAGGTATCAAAAGAGAAATAACTTGCAGGTATACACCGCAACAAAATGGAGTAGCAAAAAGGAGAAATCAAACTCTACTTGAGTTTGCCAGAGCAATGTTAAAAGAGAAGAATTGTCCAAACTACCTTTGGGCTGAGGCTGTAAATACAGCCACATATCTTGTAAACAGATTTCCATGTGTAGCCTTAAATGGAATGACTCCTTATGAAGCTTGGTGGGGTAAGAAACCAACACTTGATCATTGCAAAGTGTTTGGGTCAGTAGCTTATGCTTATGCACCATCACAACTTAGACATAAGCTTGAACCAAAAGCTGAAAAATATGTGTTCATCGGATATGATGAAAAGTAGATGGGTTATAGACTATGGAGTCCTCTAACCAAACAGTTTATTATTTCCAGAGATGTGACATTTGATGAAGAGAAGAGTTGGTATGCAGATAAAGAGCATAGTGATGAAACATTTGAAGAAGAGGTAAGAAGGATTGAAAAAGGTAAATCACATATGCATGTAAATGGAGATGAAGATTATATGCAGGCAAGTACGTCCAGGATCAAATCAGCTATGAGAAATGAAGATGAACCGAGATTTGATGAAGAAGTTTATTCAGATACACATGAAGAGTATGAACCAAGAAGGTCAAACAGAGTAAAGAAACAACCAATAAGGTATTCCTATGATACTTCTTATTTGACTCAGAAAAACTATGCTTACTTAGTAAAGGAGGATGAAGAACCTCACAATTACAGTGAAGCAAAAGGTAAAGGAAAAATGGGAAGAAGCAATGAAGGAAGAGTTTAATGCACTTGAGGAGAAAAGGACTTGGGAACTTGTTCCAAAACCGAATGGTAAGAAAGTGATTGTAAATAAATGGGTTTACAAAGTCAAGAAGCTTGCAGATGGAAGAATAGCCAGATACAAAGCTACACTGGTAGTCAAAGGCTATGCTCAGACGCATGGCATAGATTATAATGAGACATTTAGTTCGGTGGCAAAGATGTCAACTATAAGGACAGTGATTGCTATAGCAGCATCAAAAGGATGGAAGCTAAGTCAATTGGATATAAAGAATGCATTTCTAAATGGATATATATCAAATGAAGTCTACATGGAACAACCTGAAGGGTTTGTAAGTTCCAGTTACCCAAATTATGTTTGCAGATTAAGAAGAGCACTCTATGGATTGAAGCAAGCTCCAAGAGCTTGGAATTACAGACTTGTAAAGTATCTCAATGACCTTGGATACCAAAGTTCAAAGGCAGATGTGAGTCTACTCATCAAGAGAACAGATGAAAGTATAATCTACATTTGTATTTATGTAAATGACATTATAATCACAGGTACCTAGATGAAGGAATCAAGGAGGTAAAGAGATTACTTGAAAAAGAGTTCAAGATCAGTGATCTAGGAAAGTTGTCATACTTTCTTGGTATGGAAGTTACATATACAGATCATGGTGTATATGTTTCACAAGAAAGGTATCTACTCAACTTACTGAAGAAATTTAACATGGAGAATTGCAAAGAAGCTTCAACACCACTCGAGGTCAATCATAAACTCAGCAAATATGATGGTGCAGAGTTTAAAGATATGAGAAAGTATCAATCTTTAGTGGGAAGCTTGATTTATGCTATGCTAACAAGACCTAATCTTAGTTATGCAATAGGAGTTCTCTCACAATTCATGCATTGTCCGAAGGATCAACACTGGGTTGCAGGACAAAGATTTCTTAGATATATCAAAAGAACTATAAAGGAAGGATTATATTATCCTTTTACATCAGATATAAAGCTGAGAGCATACAGTGATTCATACTGGGTAGGAAATCAAGATGACATAAGGTCAACACATGGGTATATGATATACCTAGGAGATAAGCTTGTAAGTTGGTGTTCAAAGAAGCAGCATACAGTGGCTTTATCGTCAACTAAAGCTGAGTACAAAGGACTTGTGGAAGCAGCAAAAGAAGTGATATGGATGCAGACCTTGTTCAAAAGCTTGGGTATTGATCAAGGTATACCTATCATACATGGAGACAATATGAGCTCGTTGTATCTTGCAGCAAATCCAGTATTCCATGCAAGAACAAAGCACATAGAGATTCAATATCATTTCCTGAGGGAAAAGGTAATGGAGAAGGAGATGAAATAGTATACACTCCTACAAAAGATCGGATTGCAGATATTCTGACAAAGAGCTTGGATGGAGTAAAAACAAGCAGATTTAAAGAAATGGCAGGAATAAAAGAAAAGAAGAATATATGAAAGACCGGAAAATGCAAATTAGTGATTGAGGGGGAGCTATTGGAGATTCACTCACTAATTAGGCATAAAGACATGAAGACATATGAAGGATAAAGAAAGACAAATAGAAGCAGAAACAAAGCATTCAGAAAATCAAGCCTTAGTGAAGGGACAAATTCACGACTGTAACATAGTGCATAGAAACTTCCAGAATTACGAATCTCGGATCAAAGATGTATATAAGTGAGTTGAGAGAATGATAAATATTGTGTACATGTAGTAGACACAAGTGTGCGTATGTAGAGATGAATAATAGAATCTGAACAGTCGGTTATTCATCTCAGAGAGATGGTAAAGAAGAACTACTCAGCATAAGAGAGTTTTTCATGACTATGAGCAAAGGAAGGCCAAGTTGTTTTGTACACATCTTCTCTAATAGAAAACACATGTTCATGTGGAAGAATTTGAGCACATTCTTCTTGTGCGAAGAAATCTAAGTGATTTCATGTTACTGTGAAAGTTAGTTAACAGTTAAGGTTGTCTTAATACACATTTTACAGTATTTCTACAAGTTAGATCTCACTGTATAGTGTAAAGTTTTCCATGAGTGATAGCTCATCTTGAAGCTAGTAGTGTCAACTACAAACTGACCAAAAGAGATTTGTGAAACGGGACATGTACACGTAGTACTGTGTCTCATAGTAAAGACATCCAGAACTAATGAAGTTTTTCTCAAACTTAAGATAAAGTTCATTTATTGAAGGAAGTTCAAGTATTACTTTTTTATCTCATCCACAATTTTTGAAGTAACTACAACCAGATTTGTAGTTGATTCCGGTAACATTCTGGTGACATTCCGGTAGCATTCTAGTGAAGTTCCAGTGATATTCCGATGGTTTCAGAACATAGTTTTGGTCCAATCAAGTGACGAAAAGATTATCTAACAGTAAGCAAGCAAAAAATTGTAAAGTTTGAAGTAAATCAGTTCAGAATTAAACTCTGAAGGAAAGACAAAGTCTCTGTAAAGTGAATTCTTATAATTTACTAAATACAGTAGTAAATTTTTCAGGCTGCTAAGCTACTGATGATTATAGAGGTGTTCTAACATCACTTTAGCTTAGTTCTTGTGGCGTGGCAAATTCCGCAGCTTAGTGTCAAGCCTTGGCCGCATCAACAAAAGGGTATCCTTGGGCATGATTAACTTGAAAGGTACAAGACATGTTTCTATGGGTCTGGCTAGAATTATGAGACCCTTTCTTATATCATGGTGCAGCTGTACAATCTCTTTTACAACTCAACTTCGTTGTTTCGCTGCTCTACAAGGGTGGTTGTGACTGTGGAGTTGTTCTCTTGTTGGGACAATTTACTGTAATATGTCGAGGGTTTCCACAATAGAGGCATAACTTGTTATCTCTCCTTCTCTTTTTCTCTTATGGTGTTAGAGGCATAGACTCGTCTATAGGAGTCTATTTGCATAGGTTCAAGCATAGACTCGTCTATAGGAGTTGGCTTGAAGGGTTTCCATTGGCAAGGTCTTCCCTGTACTTGTTTTGCTTGTTTCCTTTCAAAAAGTCGCTTATCACATTGAATAGATCGCATGATGTATTCATTGAATGTCTTAACCTCTGGCATCGTGAGTAGAAGGTCCTTCACATCATCTCTTAAACCCCATGTAAATTGGCTTATGAAATAATCTTCATGCCAAGTGAGATTACATATCAACTACCTAAATTTTGATGCATAGGTAGAGGCAGGGTGGTTACCTTGATGTAACTTTCGAAGTTTTGTTTCTGCCACCCGATTTGTGTCTGCATCTCCAAACATGGTGGTGAGTTGTCGAAGAAACCCCTCATAATCCTGAAGTACTGCCATGTTCTTCTCTAGGATTAGGGCAAACCATGATACTGCCATGTACAATTTGACTTGCTGGAGAAACCCACGAAACTTTCTGCAATCCCCATCAAACTTTTCTGGCATGCAAATCTTGGGTTCCTTCATGAAAGATGTAATAGCCAATTGATTCACTTGAATACTCCCTTTATTTGCTTGAAGACTCCCGATTCATTCTTGTAATTCTTGGAGGAGTGCACCTACATGCACAAGATGTCCCATCTTGACTTGTGCCTTTCGATGATTTAGGTCCTTGACTTGTTGGAGACTCTGAAGTGATGCTACAATCTATTCATAAGCGTTCTCCATGGTGCTTGGTCTTGGATAGAAGCTAGTCTTGCCAAAATGTTAGGGGAGCACTAGATTGTTCTCTTTAACTAAGTAGACAAGATTTCCAAAATACACTTCTTATTACACGATCACCCACATAGGGAAAACAATACAAGAATATGAAACTGATACAAGATGTCCCACAACCCGGGACTGATAAGTATGAAAAATTGGATCAAAGATGATAGAAGTCGTCCCACAACCTAGGACTGATAGGCTTGAAGCAAGATCTTTGGATTACAAGAACTCCCTTCAGGGAGATTATCTAGGTACAAGAAATAACTAGACAAGATCTCGTACTATGAGATTACAAGAGGACAAGACTAGATGTCATGGAATTAGACTAGACAACACTAGAACAAGGAACAAGACAAGAATTGGGATTGGAACTTGGAGAGTACTTTCTTGGCAGTCACGACTCCTTGAGCTCCCAAGACTGGTATTGGCAAGATTGAGTATGTATGTGGCCAAGACCTCCTTATATAGGATTTCAAGGGCGGTTGCGAGCTGATGATGTCACCAATGATGTCAGTAATCAGAATAGGACCTCTGGATGTCAGAATTTAGCAAATAGACAGACGATCTTAGGGTTTTGGCACGTTCCAAATGCTGGAAGCAGTGGTTTCTCTTAATTCTGAATCAATCATGGGATATAGGATTCACATGGAATCTGAGGTTCATGATGGTCTCCTTTGTCCATGACAAGTAGAGGGAAAGCATCCATTATTGGTTACATATATTTTGATTATGCTAGTTGTGTAGACAATGGTAAGTCTACATCAGGGTACATTTTCCATTTTGTTGGAGGTGCTATCTCTTGGAGATCTTGTCTTCAAGAATGTATAGCATTTTCCACCATAGAAGTAGAGTATGTTGCAGCAAGTGAGGCATGTAAGGAAGCATTGTGGATTTCTCTTCTTGCTTGTGATATAGGTCTAGCTCCACATGTACCTCATTTTCTTAGTGAACATCAGAGTGCCATTTCTTCAGCTAAGAATCAGGTCTATCATGCAAAGACCAAGCACATTGAAGTGAGGTATCACTTTCTTAGATATTTATGAGCCATTGAGCGCATTATTCTTGAGAGGGTTCATACTCAATATACTCTTGTAGATGCTTTAACTAAAGCTCTACCACATGATAGCTTTCAACATTGTTGTCACCTGATGGGGGTTACTATTGGAGCTAGATGTCTGCGAGAGCACACGAAGAACACAAGGAAGAAGAAGATGCTTGGAGCACAACACAGAATACGAAATGTATTACCACTAGAATGTTCAATGATAAGTAACATGTTAGGGCTATAGGAGTATATACAAGCTAGGGGAAAAACCTCCTAAAGAGGAAAAAAGTGCATGCCCCAATGGTCCTAATGTGTTCCCACACATCACTACCTAAATATATCAACAAAACCCCCTAGGAGTGATGCGCTCAACAAGGATATGGCACTCATGTATAAGGAAGTGACAAGCTATGTGGAATCAATCCACAAAAGGAAGGATGCCCAAAGCTTTGTGGAAAGCTTCAAACTTCTCCCTAGGTAGAGCCTTTTTGAAAAGGTCTACAATGTTCTCCTCCATGGGCACATATGTGAGGCTCATCTCCACGATAGAGAACCTCTCCTTGGCATAATGATAATGCACATCAATGTGCTTAGTGCGAGCATGCAACACAAGGGTTCCTCGCAAGTGCCAATGCACTCTGACTCTCAGTGAAGATGGTGGTGGCTGAAGACTGACCAAGACCTAAATCAGCCATAAGGCATCTGAGCCACACACACTCAATAGTCGCTGTGAAAGTTGCCCTATACTCAGCCTCACAATTGGAAGTGGCCATAGTAGGCTACTTCTTGCTCAACCAAGATATACATGAGCTACCAAACATGAAGCAAAAGCCACTAGTGGACACATGAGTGTTATAGCAATGAGCCTAGTCAGAGTCAAAAAAAGCATGCAAATCTAGTGGTAGTTATCCCCCCTTGGGATAAAATAATCCAATTAGTTGGGTAACACTCAAATAGCAAAAGATGCGCTTAACTGCCTACCAATGCTTGACACCTAGGTAAACCTGCTCATCTATGAGACAACAAATTGAATATCTAGCCGAGTAATGCATAAGTAAATCAAGCATCCAACACCCTGCTAATAGAGAATACCATCAAATGCATCTCCACAATCATGAAGACTCAATCATAAAAACCTGTGTCCATAGGAGTGGCAATAGGTTTGCAGTCTTCAAGGCCAAAACATTGCAATAATGTGTCAATATATTTCGTTTGATACAAAGCCATTCCACAATCAACTTGCATAAATTGAATGCCCAAATAATGATGCAAATGCCACAAATCAGACATCTCAAATGAGGCATGCAAATCAGCCTTGAAATCAACAATATTGTTCTCATGAGGACCAATGAGCAACATGTCATCAACATACACAACAATGATCAGAAGCACATCATTAACACGCTTAACATATAAGGTGCTTTCAGTTGGAATGTTGTAAAGACCATGTGCAATTAGATAGCCATGTATCGTTTCATACCAAGCATGCTTGTTTCAAACCATATAAAGCCTTTTTCAACCTGCACACCTTCTTTTCATGCCCTTTCTACATAAATCCACGGGGCTAAAAGAAATACACTTCTTCATACAAGTCACCATTCAAAAATGTTGTTTTAATGGCCAACTGATGTACATTCCAATCGTGATGAGCTACAAGTGCATAGATGCTACGAATAGTAGTCATTTGGCAAGCAGGTCCAAAGGTTTCATCAAAATCAATGCCTTTTTCCTATCCATAACCCTTTGCAACAAGCCTAGCCTTCTGCTTGTCAATTGTTCCATCATTTTTATGCTTCAGCTTGTATACCCACTTAGTGCCAATGGCCTTTTTGCCAAGAGGCAAGTCTCATAAAGACCAGGTACCATTTTCATGATAGCATCATATTCAGATTGCATTGCAGCCATCCAATGTTCAAAATTTTAAGCTTCATCAAACAAAACAGGCTCAGTCTCATCACAAAGACTAGAGGCACCCATAGCATAGCAATTTAATGCAAAAGAGGCAATATGAGAGCTGAACGAGTATAGTATGACAGAGATGCATCTAATTTGTTGTCACGCAAACTCTGCATTATCCATTTTGGCATATTTTTTTGCCTCCTCAATATCAGCTCTCTCATCAACAAGTGCATCATGTAAATCTGCATCAAAAATGGAATGATTTACATCATCATCTAAAACCTACAAAGGCTAAAAAGTTGCCTCATTAAGATCAACACTAAACTATCCACAGCAAAGTATCATACATGTCTTTGGAGCTATGTCTTTTTCGTACATGAAAGTAAAGGTTGAATAGCATCTTCCACAAAAACAGCATCATGGCTAACCAAAATGCATTTAGTCTATGGATGATAGAGATGATAGCCTTTGCTTTCAGAACTATACCCAACAAAAATACATTTTAGTGCTTTATCATCCAATTTCATGTGATGTTGTTCAGGCAGTAATGCATATGCCAGACAATCAAAAACATGCAGATGAGCAACAGATGGCTTGCGACCATACCAAGCCTCATAACGAGTCATAGAATGTAGTGCTTTAGTGGGACACCTGTTAAGTACATATGTTGCACTCATGGCAGCCTCAAGCTAGAAACTATGTGGTAAACCTTAACTCTTGACCATACACCTTGCCATCTCCATGAGTGACCTATTCTTCCATTCAACAACTCCATTTTGTTCAGGTGTATATGGCACTGTACACCAATGTTTTATCCCACGTTCAACCTAAAATTCATTAAAGTTAGAAGACATATATCCCCCCATATCAAAACAGAGGGTGCCCATTTTACATGCTGACAAATTTTCATCCAAACCAAAAACTAGAGCCACAGTAGGCTGCTTCTTACTCAACCAAGATGTACATGAGCTACCAAGCATGAAGCAAAAGCCACTAGTGGACACACAAGTGTCATAGCAAGCAAATCTGGCAGTAGTGACCCCCCGTTGGGATAAAACAACCCAAGTAACTCAATACCACTCAAGTAGGGAAAGATGTGCTTAAGCGCCTGCCAATGCTTGACTCTTGGGCAATGCATAAACCTGCTCATCTGTGAGACAGCAAATTGAATATCTGGCTGACTAATGCATAAGTAAATCAAGCATCCAACAGCCTGTTGATAGAGAACAACATCAAATGCATCTCCAGCATCATGAAGACTCAATCGTAAACCTATTTCCATAGGAGTGGCAATAGTTTTACAGTCTTCAAGGCCAAGATGCTGCAATAATGTGTCAATATATTTCATTTGACACAAAGCCATTCCACCATCAATGTGCATAAACTGAATGCCCAAATAATGAAATGCCCCAAATTAGAAATCTCAAATGAGGCATGCAAATCAGCCTTAAAATCAACAATATGCTTCTCAATAGGACTAATGACCAGCATGTCATTAACATGGACAACAATGATCAGAAGCACATCATTACCACGCTTAAGATATAAGGTGCTTTCTTGGATTGTTCTCAAAACCATGTGCAATAAGATAGGCATGTATCTTCTCATACCAAGCGCGTGGTGCTTGCTTTAAACCATATAATGCCTTCTTTAACCTGCACACCTGGTTTTCATGTCCTTTCTGCACGAAGCCACGGGGCTGAAAAACATACACTTCTTCATGCAAGTCACCATTCAGAAATGTTGTTTTAATGTCCAACTGATGTACATTCCAACTATGATGGGCTTCAAGTGCACAGATGCTCGGAACAGTAGTCATACGACATGTAGGTGCAAAGGTATCATCAAAATCAATGCCTCTTTCTTGCACATAACCCTTTGCAACAAGCCTAGCCTTATACCTGTCAACTGTTCCATCAGGCTTACGCTTCAGCTTGTAAACCCACTTAGTGCCAATGGCCTTCTTTCCAGGAGGCAAGTCACACAAAGACCAAGTACCATTCTTCATTATAGCATCATATTTAGATTGCATGGCAGCCATCCAATTTTTTGCATTTTGTGCTTCATCAAACAAAACAGGCTCATTCTCATCATAGAGACTAGATGCAGCCATGGCATAGCAATCTGATGCAAAAGAGGCACTATGAGAGCCTGATCGAGTACGATATGACAAAGGTGCGTCTAATTTGCTATCATGCAAAGTCTACACCAGCCATTTTGGCATAGTTTTTGCTTGCTCAATATAAGCTCTCTCATCAACAAGTGCATCATGTAAATCTCTATAAAAAATGGAATGATCTGCATCATTACCTGAAACCTGCAAAGGCTGAGAAGTTGCCTCATTAGGATCAACACTAGACTGTCCACCTCTAAAAAGAAGCAGCAAAGTATCATACATGTCTTTGGAGCTAATAGATGTCTCCTTAGTACATGAAAGCAATGGTTGAATAGCATCTTCAAAAAAAACAACATCATGGCTAATGAGAATGTGTCTCATCTGTGGATGATACAGATGATAGCCTTTACTTTCAGAACTGTACTCAACAAAAATACATTTTACCGCTTTATCATCCAATTTCCTGCGATGTTGTTTAAGCACTAATGCATATGACAAACAACCAAACATATGTGGATGAGAAATAGATGGCTTGCGATCACGATCATGCCAAGCCTCATATGGAGTGATAGACTACAGTGCTTTAGTGGGACACCTATTAAGTACATATGTTGCACACATGACAGCCTCAAGCCAGAAACTATGTGGTAAAGCCTGACTCTTGACCATACACCTCGCCATCTCCATGAGTGACCTGTTCTTTCATTCAGCAACTCCATTCTATTGAGGTGTATACGGCACTGTACATTGCTGTTTTATCCCATGTTCAACCAAAAATGCATTAAAATGAGAAGATATATATTCCCCCCCGATCAAAATGGACGATGCCCATTTCACAAGCTGACATATTTTTAGCCAAAACCAAAAACTATTTGAAGCACATGAATACTTCGGACTTTGCCTTCAATGGATATACCCATGCATGCATGGAAAAATCATCAATGAAAGTCATGAAGTAAAGATAATTTCCAAAAGAAGGTGTTTGCATAGGACCACAGACATCACTATATATGTACAAGCTACAATTTCTGAGTAGCCCGAATTGAACCATCTTTTGGAAATGAGGAACGCTGCATTTTTCCCAAAATACATCCTTCACAAACATGTTTTCCAGGTGCCTCAAGTTTGGGCAAAGAGGACACCATTTCAGATTTATGCAGGCATAACAAACTAGAGAAATTCAGATGACCAAAGCATGCATGCCAAAGCTTTGCATCTGACATAGCCTGAGAATCATGTACTACACATGTCGAATCATTCACAGATCTTTCATAGTCTATGAGCTTATACAGCCCATGACATAAAATGCCAGAACGCCATTTGACAGATCATGAACTATACACCTATCATCGACAAATTTCACAAGCAAGCCAATCTTGGCTAATGCAAAAACTGATAACAGGTTCTTCTTGATCCCTAGCACAAATAAAGCATCTGACAAAGTGAAAGAACTACCATCAGTAGTAGTCAAAATGATCTAACCAACTCCCATAATAGGATAAGAGGAGTTCTTGGTTCATGTAACAGTATTCCCTGTAGGGGTAGGCTGGAGTGAAGAAAAGAAACTACGCTGCGATGTAATATGTTTGGTCACCCCGCTGTCAAAGTACCAAACATCTAAGTCTACTGCAAACATGCACTGCTAATGAGAAGATGGGTCAAAACTGCAAACAGTAGTAAATGCCCATTCTTCTTCCTACACAAGATTAGCAGACTCTGTTTTTGGTGTAGAGGCCTCTGCAACAACCATTCCAGCCTCTTTTTTCTTTGCCTCTTTAGCAGCCAGTTTTGGATAATTCTTTATGATATGATCATTTCCTTTGTAGTACTTGCAAAACAACAATCTTTTCGGATTTCTTTTCATCTTTGTCTTGCCTCTTCGATTGTGTAGAATTAGCAGAATTCTGCTTACTAGTTGAAGAGCTCCATTTTCCTTTGCCCTTCTGACTAGCCACGAAAACTTGATCTGCAACACACATAATGGACCTATTCTGCCTGGACTGATCCTCCTGCAATAGAACAGAGACTAACTCCTCAAATGACAAGGCATTTGGATTGCCTTTCATCATCAACCGAAGAGTAGAAGCAAAACTCTGATATGAATCAAGAAGACCATTCAGAACGGTTTGCATAAGTGAGCTATCTAAACCTCATCAACAGAAATCAACTATTCTTCCTTCAAGTCTTTGATCTTTGTTAGAAAATTGTCCATGGAATCACCTTCATTCATGTGCTCACTCTCCAACTGTTTTCAGACGTAAGCAACACAAGCCTCATCCCTAGCTTGGAACAATGTGGTAAGAGTATCCCAAGCATCCTTAACTATTCTGCAAGAGCGTATGTGAGGAGTAATGACATGTTTGATAGATAAAGCTATCAATGCATGTGCCTGGGCATCTTTGCCATCCCAACGAATCTGTTATGCAGTAGGTGCAGCAGAAATCATAGTACGAACAGGAATATTCAGAATATTATCAACTTCGACACCTTCTACATCAGCTTCAGTACCTGCAGTTGTAATAGTTGCAGGTGTGATAGGACGTTTTTCAACACCCTGCACAATGTTCCACAGTCCTTTTGCAACCAATACATGTCGCATCATATAAGCCCATAACGGGTAGTTGGTACCATGCAACTTATCCTCAACAGCCAACATACGGACTACATCACTGCTTTCAGCCATGGCCGGTGATCAAAATACCTTGATGCAGAACATTGACGGTATCTCAAAAAGTTGAACAAAATTACCTAGACGAATTCTACTAGACTTGTAGCAGACTTCGAGATGCTTATATTGGCAAACTAAAATTGGTATATACCTTTGGTAGAAAAAGAAGAAATCTCCTGCACAAGCACAAAATTTGTGCAGTTCTGAGACTACAATCGAAGAGGTGTTGACGACGCCCTAGATGAAGCGGTGACCTACTCTGATACCAATTATTGGAGTTAGATGTCTGCGGAAGCACACGAACAACACAAGGAAGAAGAAGAAGCTTGGAGCACAACACACAATACTGAATGTATTACTAAAGAATGTACAAAGATAAGTATCCCATTGGGGAAATAGGTGTATATACAAGCCGGGGGGGGAAAACCTCCTAAAGAGGGAAGAAAATGCCCCAGCGGTCCTAGAGTGTTCACACACATCACTACCTAAATATATCAACATGCTCTACCTTGCGACTTTCTTCATGAGCTTTTAAAGGAATTTTTGGAATTCAAACTTGGTGGGATTGCACCTAAAAGTTCCTCCATTCTAGGGAATCTCATCTAATTTATTCCTCTTACTTGGATTTCATGATTTTCACCTAATAAGGTCATGGGATTCCTTTTTCCCTTTTACATTCTAATTGTCTGCTTTTACAAGAGCAAGGTTTTATGACTTCTCTTATTGAGAGTACATAAAAGATCTTTACACAAATAATTTTACTCAAGCACTAGGTTTGGAAAAATGCACCAACACATAGAACATGAACAAAGGATAAAAATGAGAGGTGAAGTTGGAGGCATTACCAAGATCATAAGAATATTCGAATCAAGAAGTGAAAGGGATTTTAGAATGTTAGAGATGAGGATAAAGGATAAAAAGCCCAATAGGAGGAGGAAAGAGTAGAATTAAGATATAAAAGGGCATCATATAGATTAGTTGAAGAAGTCTCTCACAAACTACATTTTGTAACTACTTCATCACAACAAACTCTATGAGATTCATTGGGACACTATACAACAAGGGAAGAAATGAATCCCATGCAACTAGCGATATTAAAGCCATACCACAAGTGTAAGAAAAACTATAAAATCTAGATAAAATACTTGCCCTGCTATGGTTAGATTATTTGGTCCCATCATAGAGATATCGAGAGAGGTGACAACACACCTTGAATGACAATCCATACATAGAGTCTCCACACAAGGAACTGCAAAGGCACAACTTTCATAAGAAAAAGAAAGGTATGTATCCACTCTACACTCTCCAATTAGGGGAGGTCTAGGGGCATCTTTGAAAGAAGTCCCTACCACCACAAATGTGGGAGATAAGGCATAGATAGAAATAGTGATCACAATACCTCAACTAAGTGCATTTGATATTGTAGATTTAGATACAGTGGATATCTCTAGAGTATCATCTCCCCACCTCATTCATTACAAGAAATCACCACATCAGGACCACCATCACAAGGAGGAACAAGGGGAGACACCACTCACTTAATTGCACCCACTACCACGAGTATCTCACCATCAACCACGAAAACCGCCTCCATCTATGCCAGACCTATCACAATCACTTTCCCATTCCTCATCACAACAAGAACATAAGAAATTTCATCCAAGGCTACCTCCTTCCTAGATAAGCAATACACTCAATATCTGGAATTTATCAATGTTCTCCAAAGTACATCCCAAGTTAAGATACATGCTACTATATTCTCAAATAAAAACAAAGGATTACTAAAGAAAACACCCAATAATGAAGAAGACTTGAAGATAATACAATATATAGAACAAGAAAGCTTGAGCTTCAAGATGGAATAAGCATTAATCATGAATGACATAGAGATGCTATTCCAATTCAATGATGATCACAAAAGAACTCAAAAAATAAAAAGAATACTCGCAACAAGCGAAGACACAATGTGCCACATCAAAAAGAAGAATGGGTCATTTGAAAAGGACAATTCATAACCTAATGGAGGACAATAACAAACCAAAGATATCTAACAAGTGACCACTAGATTTCTTAACCATAGATGGAGCTATTTCGCCATAACTTCATCCATAGAGATTAGAAGAATCTCTTAAGCCAAGCACTTGAGAAGTTACAATAATAAATGGCAATGAAAGACTCCACAATTGCAACATTGCAAACCCAAGCTTAGGAGTTACAAGAAAAGTCATCCAAAAGCACACAACCTAACCTAATATTTGATGAATACATCACAAACACAAATCCATATTCACCACTACTAGAGCTAGAGCATGAATCAGAGAACCTCAAAGGAATATTATGAACTTCAAGGACTATTCATGCTGAGGAATATATCAACAAAATCCACAATTGAAATGGGTGAGGGGATTGCATATAAAATCATAAAAAAAGTGCATTGAGTTTAAGAAGTCCATTATTGACTATCATCTTCTTAAGGATATAAAAGGAACAAGGATCAATAGAATTACCATGATATCTCTACCACCATGGCTAGCGATCAAGCATAGTATGGTGAAGGAATTTAAGTCCCTTTACTACACTGACTCACATTACAATTTGGATCAAGAATATTCCAAACCAGTTTCGGGATGAAATCCCTTATGGATATTACATCAGACATTTTCAAATTTAACCTCTTGTGATTACTTCTCTCCTCATTGATTATGAATGGATGAAATGTAATTGATAGATCTATGATTGATTATATGTAGGAAGAAGAATAACTAAAGTCATATGTACATGTACCCAATTGAAAACCCTAACACCCTTGTGTTTAGAGATCCTAGAACCCTTGAGCAACCCTAGTTACCATAAATCATAATATGTGTAAAACCAACATCAGAAAGAACGGATGAAACCCATGTAAATGCAATAACTCTAAGAGCCCAACTTCAAGCCCTTGAAATCCAACCTCTAATCCTATAAGTCAACTTAGAACCCTAGAAACCCATGTATATAAACCCTTAAATATAAGTACTTGCACTATGAACATGTCTTTGGAAAGCATATGTATGGAAATCCCTAAATATTTATGTGAAAACCTATAAAAAAACCCTAAATTAGAACCCTAGAAACCCATGTTTGGAACCCAAAAGTACTTGTAAATGAAACCCCCTGTATGTGCATAAATATAAATTAATGTAAAGTTATTTTAAAATAAAAAGAAGAGAAAAAATAGAAATGAAAAATCAAAAAGAAAAAGAGAAAAGAGAAAATAGAATGGAATTATCCTAGGTCTACAGAAGGAAAAGAAAAGTCCGAAGATTCATACGTGCAAAATTTAGAGAATCAAATTGGGAAAGTTGAATCTTACGAACCCTATAAGTATAAAACTAATTGTTAATTAGCATTTTCCTATTGTTTTTTAGGTACTTCCTTTTCTCGTTTTATATTCATTCTCATATTATGTGTGTAATCTGAGAGATTTTCTATATCTCTAAAGCCTCTTCATCCCTCCATCTTTGGTTGTGATGCCAATAGAGAGAGCGAGATGAGGAATTTGATGTTGCAAAGAGAGAGTGAGCCAGAGAGCATTGGATTTCTCTGATCTCCTTCCTTGCTCTAAACTAAGAACATTGTTGTGTTGAGAGAGAGAGAGAAAGAAATTGACTCACTGATATAGAAGGGGATGCTCTGATTCAAAGAAGCAAAATTTGTGAGAGAGGGAGAGAGAGAGAGAGAGAGAGATACACATATGAAAAAGTTATGGCTAGACATACAGAGAGAGAGAGAGAGAAAGAGCAAAATGGTAGAGAAGGATGACGTTCTACAAATCCATCTTAGAGAGAGAAGAGAGAGAGAGTTAGAAAGAGAGAGATAGGGAGATGATTACATCACAATGCAGATCGATAGAAGAAGAAATCATTGCACTCAAGCAAAGAGAGTGTTAGAGAGAGAGAGAGAGAAATTGAAATTGTGTAGATACAGAGCTATGGTAGCATGAAAATTTGGCATTGTTAGAGAGATCAAGAGATAGAGAGATAGAGACATAGAGAGCTAGAGAGAGAGAGAGATATTTAGATCGATAGAGAAGGCTATTTTGTAGGTGCTAAGAGAGAGAGAGAGAGAGTGAGTGAGTGAGACAGACAAACAGAAAGAGAGGAAGGTCTATGGAGCTTTGGGCTACTACACATGAATTCAAGATGCAATTGTTGTGACACATTTTGCAGTCTCAAAAATAATCACACATGGGAGCTAGTGCCAAAGAAAGAAGGTATGAAGATTGTTCCAAACAAATGGGCGTTTAAAGTAAAGAGGAATGATGATGGTTCACTAGCTAGATATAAAGCTAGATTATGATGAAGTTTTCAGCCCTATTGCAAAGATGGGAACTATCAAAACATTAATCGCAATTGGTGCTTCAAGGAGATGGCCATTATATCAACTTGACATCAAAAATGCTTTTCTTAATGGATAATGACAAGAAGAGGTATACATGAGTCAACCGGTTGGATTTGAAGATGAAAACCATCCAGATTTTGTTTGTAGATTGAAGAAGGCACTTTATGGCTTGAAGCAAGCACCAAGAGCATGGAATCAGATATTGGTAGAATATCTAACTAAGTGTGGATACAACCCAAGTAGTGCAGATCCTTCTTTGTACATGAAGAAGGAAGAAAATAGAGAGGTATATATTTGCATATACGTCGATGACCTCATCATAACAGGAAATGATGTTACATTTGAGTTTTGTATTGAGAGCAGAAAGCTATCTAAGGTGTAGCTGTTTGTACAAGTGCTGGACATACAAGGGTGGTTCACTACACATTTCCGTTGCGCATAGGAGAACTCATTATCCACAATGGAGTCCTAGAACCTTTCACTATATCATATCTTAGTTATCAATACATTTAAATCACATTTCTTCAATTACATTATTCTCTATTCAGAGTTGTAGTACATTGCTTAAAGTTTGTCATCTTTTGTGAGTCATTGCATTAGGTACATTATCTTATTGTCTAATCTATTGATTGGAGTATGAAAGTAATATTCTTGTGAGTATGCCTAAAACGTTTCATGGTCATCAAACTTGTATATGTTGACAACACCAAATATCAATCCGAGTTCTTACATGATATGTAACAGACCAAGATAAAAACGCTAAAAGTGGACAAAGAAGGAATAAGATAGAATGAAATTTTAGAGTTCTCAAGCCTATATCTCCCTTTATCTCAGAGACAGCAATATCTCCCTTGTATCTTAGAGATATTCGTCCATTTTTTGCATATAAAAACAAGCATAATTGAAAATCATACATATTTGTATTTTAGACCTATGAAGACAATTACTTGCAAAGAGAAAACTCAATTTAAAAGACAAACATGATTAACTTACTTTATTTTGGACCTCCCTACACATGCATGGAGACGATTGGAAAAGATCCTTCAATGTTTGCATACCCGCTTGAGACACCCGTTCCTCACCATACATATTCCAAATGAGCAATGAAAAGATAAAAAAATGAAGAAGAAGAGAGAATTATGAGATTTTTTCAAGAGCTCACTTCTTTGAATGGAGAAAAGTTCAGAAAATTGAGGTCTCATTGAAATTTATACAAAATTGGGTAGCAGTTTTGATACCAAAATTGTTGGCCTATTTAAAAATGTCTTACACTAACTCTAGAGCTATTCTAAGCTTATCAATATGCTAGCTAAATTAAAATATCCAAAATTATGTGAGTTATCAAATTGATAAATATGTAAAAGTATAAGGAAACTAAGGCCTAGCCTAAAAGAGAACTTTACAAAGTTTGATATAGGTTTCCAAAAAAGTTTGTGAGTCTATTCCTAGTCTTTATCTTCTTAATCTTCCTTCAGTCATCTTTGATGTTTGACTTGATATCCTTATGTGCAACACCCGGTTTACTTGGATGGACTAAATCACAAATTTATATTCTTACGATCTTTCCACAAATATACTCCATGGAAGAAATCAGCTATCAAGTCCATAGAAGGTCATAACTTAGATAAACAAGCCACCACATATGTAGTGTGTGACAATCCTAAGCCCACCAATGCTTTGGGAGAGTTAGAAGTCGAGATTCTAGATGGAATTAAGGAGCTCATTACTAGTTAGTCTAATAAGTCCATCTTGAATGGGATACTCTATGCAGACTGTCTTCCCATTTATTCCACCCATCTTCTCATGGAGAAATGTATGTATGTAATATGATTTTTGGTATTTTGATAGTGGTGCAACCAAATAGATTATCTTGTAGGATAGTTTCTTTACTTTAGTTGAGTCTTTGTCTTATAGGAAATACTATCACATGTTTGTTGATCGTAGCACTTTCGCATTATCAGATGTCTTATATGTGTTAGGGATCAAGAAAAAATTGTTATCAATTTCAGCACTAGCCAAAATCAACTTAATTGTTAAATTTACAAATGACATATGTACAATTCATGATCTTTCAAATGGTGATAATATCATTGATTTTGCCATTTTATATCTTGGATTTTATAAGTTCATGATGATGAAAAATTTGATAATGATTCAACATGTGTAGTTCACGATTCTTAGGTTATTTCAAATGCAAAGCTTTGGCATGCAAACTTTGGTTATCTAAATTTTGCTAGTTTGCTTCATGTGTAGAAACCAAAAAATGGTGCTCTCTTTGCCCAAACTTGAGGCATATTTCAAGCATGATTATGAGGGTTGTATTTGGGTAAAATGTTTTTTCTTCCTTCCCAAAAGTGAATGATTTAGAGATGCATAAAATTACACTCTTATTTCTAGTATTTGTTGGAGTTTGAGGACTGCGGAAGCACGCGAACAATACAAGGAAGAAGAAGAAGCTTGAAGCACAACACACAATGCTTAATGTATTACCACTAGAATGTACAAAGATAAGTAACTCGTTAGGTCAATAGGCATATATACAAGTCGGGAAGAGGGGGAGGGGAGAGGCTCCTAAAGAGGGAAAAAAGTGCCCCAACGGAACTAGTGTGTTCACACACATCACTACCTAAATATATCAACAAATCCCCTTGGGAGTGATATGGTGAACAAGGAGCTAGGATTCATGTATAAGGAAGTGCCATGCTATGTGAGATCAATCCACAAAAGGAAGTAAGCCCAAAGCTTTGCAGAAAGCTTCAAACTTCTCCTTAGGCAGAGCCTTCATGAAAAGGTCTGCAATATTCTCCTGCATGGGCACATATGCCAAGCTAATCGCTCCAGTAGAGAACCTCTTCCTGACATAATGATAATGCACCTCAATTAGCATAGTGTGAGCATGGAACATAGGGTCCTTTGAAACTATCAATGCGCTATGATTGTCAGTGAAGATGGTGATGGCAGAAGATTGACCAATACCCAAATCAGCCATAAGGTCTCTAAGCCACACACACTCAACAAGCACTTTGAAAGCTATCCTATACTCAACCTCACAACTAGAAGTGGCCATAGTAGGTTGCTTCTTGCTCAATCAAGATATGCATGAGCTACGAAGCATGAAGCAAAATCCACTGGTGAACACACGAGTGTCATAGCAACCAGCCTAATCACAGTGAGAAAAAGCATCCAAATCTGGCAGTAGTGATCCCCCCTTGGGATAAAACAATCCAAGTAGTCAGGTACCACTCAAGTAGCGAAAGATTCACTTAACCGCATGCCAATGCTTGGCACCTAGGCAATGCATAAACATGCTCATCTGTGAGAAAGCAAACTGAATATCCGGCTAAGTAATGCATACATAAGTCAAGCATCCAATAGCCTGCTGATAAAGAACAGCATCAAAGGCATCTCCAACATCATGAAGACTCAATTATAAACCCATCTCCACAGGACTAGCAATAGGTTTACAATCTTCAAGGCCAAAATGTTGCAATCATGTGTCAATATATTTGTTTTGACACAAATCTATTCCACCATAAACTTGCATAGACTGAATGCCCAAATAATGATGCAAATGCCCCAAATCTTGTCACGAGGAAGGAGATAAGGAAGAGAGCTCACACACACACTCTCACTCTCAAGGAGAAGCACACACACAGATTGAGGCAAGGCAGAATAATCTTCTTCTTCTTCTTCTTCTTCTATTACATAAAAGGAATGTACAAGAATGACCTAAAAACAAGAATACAACAAGTGCAATATATAAAGATCAGTACATAAGGAAAAACCTAATATCCGCGAATGAGTGAGCTTGTAAGAAACAAATGTGCCATCACTTTCGGTAGATAAATCTAATAAAGCTCAATGAAGTATCCCTGACATATATCAGTATGACCACTATACATGTCAGAGAAACGAAAAACTGGTACGTGTCATCCTGGATCATCACATGTTGAGCTTGATATCTCAACAAATCTGACATCTCAAATGAGGCATGCATACCAGCCTTAAAATCAATAATATGTTTCTCATGAGGACCAATGAGAAGCATGTCATCAATATACACAACAATGATCAGAAGCACAGCATTAGCACACTTAATAGATAAGGTGCTTTCAATTGGACTATTCTCAAAACCATGTGCAATCAGATAGGCATGTTTTCATATCAAGCACGTGGTTCTTGCTTTAAACCATATAATGCCTTCTTTAACATGCACACCTGGTTTTCATGCCCATTCCAACCATGATGAGTTGCAAGTGTATAGATGCTACAAACAGTAGTCATTCGGTAAGTAGGAGCAAAAGTCTCATCAAAATCAATGTCTCTTTCTTGAGCATAACCCTTTGCAACAAGCCTAGCCATGTACCTCTCAACTACTCCATCAGGCTTACGCTTAAGCTTGTATAACCACTTAGTGCCAATGGCCTTCTGGCTAGGAGGAAAGTCACATAAAGACCAAGTACCATTTTTCATTATAGCATCCTACTCAAATTGCATAGAAGCCATCCAATTTTCTAAATTTTGTGCTTCATCAAATGAAACAGGCTCATTCTCATCATAGAGACTAGAGGTAGCCATAACATAGCAATCTGATGCAAAAAGGGCACTATGAGAGCTGAACGAATACAATATGACAAAGGTGCATCTAATTTGCTATCACGCAAAGTTTGCACCAACCATTTTGGCATAGTTTTGCCTCCTCAATATCAGCTCTCTCAGCAATAACTGCAACATGCAAATCTACATCAGAAATGGAATGATCTACATCACCACATGAAATCTATAAAGGCTGAGAAGTTTCCTCATTAGGACCAGCACTAGACTGCCCACTTGTAAAAAGAGGCATCAAAGTATCATACATGTCTTTGGAGCTAATATCTTCCATCAATAAATTTCACAACCAAGCCAATCTTAGCTAAACTTGAAACTAATAATAGATCCTTCTTGATCCTTGGCACAAATAAAGCATCCAACAATGTAAAAGAACTACCATCAACAGTAGTGAGGCACAAATAAAGCATCCAACAATGTAAAAGAACTACCATCAACAGTAGTGAGAATGACCTTACCAAATCCCATGACAAGATAAGAGGAGTTGTTGGCACATGTGACAGTATTCCCTGTAGGGGCAAGCTCGAGTGAAGCAAAGAAACTACACTGCGAGGTGATATGTTTGGTTGCCCCACTATCAAAGTACAAAACATCTGAGTCTATTGCAAACATACACTATTCAGGAGAAGACGGGTCAAAATTGCAAACAGTAGTAAATGCTTAGTCTTCATTTTGCACTAGATTAGCAGACTGTGTTTTTGGTGTAGGGGCCTCTGCAACAACCATTCCAACCTCTTTTTTCTTTGCCTCTTTAGCATCCAAATTTGGACAACTCTTTATGACATGATCATTTCCTTTATAGCATTTGTAAAACAAATTCTGCTTTTTTGTTTTCTTCTCATCTCTGTCATCCTTCGTTGATTGTGTAGAATTAGCAAATTTCTACTTATTAGTAGAAGAGCTCCATTTACCTTTGCCCTTCTGACTAGCTAGGAAATCTTGATCTGCAACACGCATAATGGCACTTGTTCTACCTAGACTAATCTTCCTGCAATAGAACAAAGACTAACTCCTCAAATATCAAGGCATTTGGATCTCCTTTCATCATCAAACAAAGAGTGGAAGCAAAACTTTGGTATGAATCGAGAAGACCATTCATAACAATTTGCACAAGTGAGCTTTTAGGTAAGACTTCATCAACAGAAATCAATTGTTCCTTCAAATATTTGATCTTTGCCAGAAAATTTTCCATGGAATCATCTTCATTCATATGCTTACTCTCCAACTGTTTTCGGAGGTAAGCAATACGAGCCTCATTCCTTGCCTATTACAAAGTGGTGAGTGTATCCCAAGCTCCTTAGTTATTCTGCAAGAGTGAATATGAGGAATAATGGCACGTTTGATAGACAAGGCTATCAATGCATGTGCATGAGCATATCTACCATTCCAACGAATTTGCTCTACAGTAGGTGCAATAGGAACCGCAACACAAACAAGAACATGAAGAATATCGTCATCTTCAACGCCATCTAAATCACCTTCAGCAATTGTGTTTGCAGGTGTAATAGGACGTTTTTTGACACCCTGTACAATATTACACAATCCTTTTGCAACCAATACATGATACATCATATAAGCGCATAATAGGTAATTGGTACCGTCAAACTTATCCTCAATAGTCAACATACGAAATATATTACTGCTTTTAGCCATGGCCACTGATTAAAATACCCTGATGCAAAAAATTGATTATATCTCAAAAAGTATAACAGAACTACCCTCTTGAGTTCAACTAAACCTATAGTAGACTTCGAGATGCTTATATAGGTGAACCGAAACCTGTATATGTCTTTGGCACAAAAAGATGAAATAGCTTGCATAAGTGCTATAATAGTGCATTCGGAGGCCGAAACGAGCTCAGATCGTGATTTTGACACCACGAAACGAAGCTATTTTGATCAATTGATCACCTTGAGTATGCTCACCAAATTTCGTGCAATTTTGAGACTACGATTGGAGGGGTGTCGATGATGCCCCACATGAAGCGACAACCTGCTTTGATACCAATTGATGGAGTTTGAGGTCTTCGAAAGCACAAAAACAACATAAGGAAGAAGAAGAAGCTTGGAGCACAACACAAAATGCTTAATGTATTACCACTAGAATGTACAAAGATAAGTAACCCATTAGGGCAATAGGCGTATATACAAGCTGGGGGGAAAAAACCTCCTAAAGAGGAAAAAAAGTGCCCAGCAATCCTAGTGTGTTCACACACATCACTACCTAAATATATCAAGAGTATTGTATGTGGTTGTAGAACTTCCACAATCACAAGCTATCCTCAATCAAAAGTCTCACTCTCAATCACAATCACAAGGTAATTCTCTTATATTCAGCCTCCTCTTTCACGATGCCACAATCTCCCTAAAACAGAGTTGATTGCCCTCCCCTCCCCCTCCCCAAGGAAGTGTACAATCCACCGGATGTGGCAAATATCGCACCTCTCATGTTCCATGCACCCAAACTTTCGCAAAAGCCTACATTTTTAGTGGTCAGCTACCTTCTTTAGCGGCACCTATGAAAAGTAGGGGAAAAAACAACAAAAATACATATCCATTGACATGCATGAGAACATATATGCATCAAAAATGATGATTTGAATAATAATAATAGAGAAGCCCACTTTTTCTTGATTGTTGGAAAATCAATACTTTTTTATGCCTTGTAAATCAAAAATAGTGTGGAATTCCAAGATGCTTGTGAGATGAGAAAAAGGCTCATCTCTTCAATCTACAAAATAATGTGAGAGAGAATCCACCTCCAAATATAAATTTTTTATCCCTACAAGTTAAAAAATTCTAGAGAAATAATAAAATCAAGACATCTTATAATGAACTAATTCGAGATCCCTAAACAAGGTACTTCAAATATGATTCACAAAATTTTCAAAGAGATAATTTTGCTCTTATATGCATGCTCTACCTTTATCTCATACAACATTATTCCTAATCATTTCATCTTCACATTCAATTTGCAACTGAAAAACATGATGGAGATAAGGTTGAGAGAGAATATAAAAATTATCAACCCTAGATTTTATCTATATGCATAAAATGACCTGATTATTCATTCTAGAAATTTTCCACACAATGTATAATGGAAAGTTCAAAATAAATTATTTCCCTATCAAAAGGATTATTACAATGTTCCTATGCTAGCAAGGCCTTAGCAGCTACTTCATAACACACTAGCATCCTCTACATTCAATGTTGCCCCCTCCTTGGCATACCTCTTCATGTCCTTTCGATGAATGTCACTCCTTGGCATGGATATATTTTTATGGCAGTTTCTCACACGAGAGGGAAGTGTAGCTTCTACTTGGGCTTCGTGACTTATATTCTCGATTCTTCTTCCTCTTAGCTTTGTTAGGGACAACAAAGCCTAAGAGGGGAAGAGTTTTTGCAGAGCTATTGGAGCTATGCTTGTAGTGGTGGACACATGGAAACTTACAAGCTTTAGTAGTGGTCTCATTTCCCATATGAACTCCCTCTTCCTCACCTTTTGATGTAAATACATAAAAAGCCCCTCGTAGAAATAGTCAGTTATTCTTTAGAAAAGCTTTACTTCTTATTTTAGAAAGATATGAGTCTCTTTCCTACATTTAGGTAACCTCACTTTTGTATTTTGAGGATTATGTTTTTCTTCATGCTATATCTCTTAGGATTTCATTTTATTTAGCCCATGTGGTCTTCCCTCTATTTTGACCACATGCTTTTTTGTATTCTCCCAATCCTCTCATCTATAAAACATGAGAGCCTCTCCATTTGGGGTCCATTAGTCAACGCCTTATGGGCTCTATTCGTATAGAATGAAGTGCCAATTTTTATTCATCTATGTCCTTGTTTGGTGTGTGGTGGTATCTTCTTGTGGGTAGACATTTGGTTGGGTGTGCATGGGTGTAGGGATGCTCACATTTGCTCAAAGCTATATGTGCCATGGGAGCATTTGTTACAGGGGCATGTGTGTGTGTGTGTGTGTGTGTGTGTGTGTGTGTGTGTGTGTTATTTCTTGCATCTTATGTAGCCTATCTTGGAGAAGCTTATCACTTTCATGCGAGATGCTCTCCAAAGCCACAGTCATTTACTAGAATCACCCATTCAATGGAAAAAAAAAAGGCTTTTATATGGTACAAATGCTTTAACTCAAATAATTAATTGGAGAAGAAGTCACATTTTCTCCTATCTACAATATCAATGAACTTATCTCATTTATGCAAACTCGTAGGATGCCTACCCTAGCTGAATTCACTCAAGTGCTTTGCACCACATGTATGAGGAGAGCCCAACCTTACCATATCCTAGAGTTTAGTATAACCATGGTTTCAATGGAACACTAGAAAAAAAGGAGATTCGATCCATTTGCATCACTACCAACCACATCAACTAAAAGTGGTCCTCTTGACACCACCAACTTCACTCTATTCCAAACACCTAGATGTGGATCCAGCTTGAAGCTTTCATTCGATGAAGACTCTGCAAGACGATATGGAAACCCCTAAGGAGTTGCAAGCATTTCATGACCATCCTCATCATTTCGCCATTGATACCAAACATGGGCACTAAAGTCTGCATTGTAGCAACACCTACCACACCTACTTCCCTCACTATTGAGGTCTCCTTAGAGACACAAGATTTCCACTTCATCATTGGAGTCACATCAACACAAGCAAAACCTACTACAATGATGATACATTAGCAATTATAATATTGAGCATCCTCATATGAAGCCACAGGACATGCAAGTGTTAGAAACCTATGAAGAAGTCCATATGAAAACACACATAGCCACTCTAGCATTTCACTCCACATTAGGGAAAAATGAGCCTTCATTAGCCTTCTAATTTTTTGGAATCAAAATGCTAAATGGGGATTAAGAGACCATAAAAACCACTAGTGGTATTAGAATTTAAATAATATTTGATAGGATTTTGTATTTGAATTCTGAAATTTAAAAACTTTCAACCTTTGGATGCTTGGATCTAATGGCTAAGATTAAAAGAGATGAAATGCTAGAGAGAGAACCTCTAACAATTTGTGGAGGAATGATGATCCCATGCATGCTTTTGCACACTCTACATGTTTTCTAGCCCTTAGTTCTTGAAAAATCCAATGGAAAACAGGATTTGGCGCAGAGATCATTTTTTGAGTTTCCGTAAGCCATGCAATGAGCCTCTAATCTAATGGCAGAGATCCAAAGGTGCTTTTTCCTTTTGGGGGATGATCCTGAGCCTAGATCCAATGAGCCTAGATCATGCAATGAGACTAGATTCGATCACAAACGTATGATTAAATGCAAAATCTGATGATTGTTGTGCATTGGTGCACTTTTTAGGAAGAAATACATCTTAATCATTGACAATAAAACAAATCCAAGGGCTCTAGTTCATTCCCAAGTCTTTCAAAGCCATTCACACAACTAAAACCATGCCTTCACGGCGAGAATTGGAAAAATCCATGGAAGCCTATGTGATTAAGGGAATAGATTGTGTCCACCACCCTCTTCTCATTGGTTTATCCCTAACCACTCCTTAATCTAAAAGTCCCATGGAGGGTTCATCTTTTTTCCATAATGACTCAATAGGTCTTGATCACTCAAGTGAAAGCCAAGAAAATTGATCCAATCTCACAAGAACACTTATTCATTTCCACAAGAGTTTTGTCAGACCCACCATCACATCCATCCACCAATATGTAAGTATACTCCGTATACCCGTCCTCAACATCCATTCCCCATTCTCTTGATACACTCAATGTTTCATCTGCCACCACTTCTATTCTCTAAGAAACGCATCGTTCATCTTTACATATTCGCACCATTTTCATGCACAAACACAAAACCACATCATGCATTGATGCACCTTCAATTATGCACTTTCATCCCACCATTCACTATATTAAAAATATTTTCATTGGCTATAATGATCATGCATCTTTTTGAAGCCTCTTCAAGATCATCACTTCATCGTCAACCTATTCTTCAACAAAATTTTCCATTTTTTTCATATGTTATGTTCTCTATGGCACTTGTACAAGTTCCTTGGTCTATTCTTTATCTATTCATGCCCCCTTAAAAGACCATGGACAAAGAACTACAATTACTTGCATCACAAACACTGTTATATCATTTCATGAAAGCCCTCTTTCTTTCATTTTGATTTGGAAACAAGTCTCACAATATATTTTCACAAGTCATTTCTCATCATTTTCTCCAAATGAAAAAAAAAAAAAATCCAGCAGGGTAGAGATGCATGCATCATGGAATTTGAGGCACAAATTCTTGAGCTTAGAACCTCCCTATTAGAGAAACAAGATCATGATTCCATGTCCACTAGGTGAGAGCAAGCTTTACTTACTTAGTTGACAGAGCTAGTGAAACAGAAAGACTCAATTGCTTGAAGACACCAAAATTATTGGGGTCAAAGTAATATGAAGATTATTGGTCCCCATAGTCATTGACGCCAAGCAGTCTTGAATCTCACATATGAATAGATAAAGGGCAGAAGGCTTGGTTCCTCTTAAAAGGTGCATACAACCAGGAGGTTACTAGAATTTTCTTCAAGTCTTCTTCCCAAAAAAGCTATCACTTCATAAGGTTATGTTTGTTTGCATTTAGTTTATCTACCTACCTACTAAAGTAGATAGGTAGCCAATTACCTAACTTCTGAAGTAGGTAGCTTCCTAGCCAAGTAGTAAGCTGCCTATTCACTTGCCTGCCTCACCTGCTGCCTGGTCAACCATCTACTACCTGCCAGGCTACCTACCTATCAGCCTGCTTGCCTGCTGACCTACCTACCCACCTATCTACATATGTGACTCTATAATCTATACACGTATCCGAATATCCATGTTCATGTGTATCATCACGTAGAATGGGCACTGGTATAAATTGGATTCACTCTTTTATTTATCAGAGATATTTTCTGTTTCCCCCTGAATTTTGGATACAGAAGGCCTTCCCATGTTTTATTTAGAGCAGGATGAAGCCCAAGCGTTATCTTTTCTTTTGAATGAACCATAACAGAACTTACTTTTCTTCCAACCAAGTTTGTTTGGAATCTGCACCATAAAAAACAAGACGTTTAAGTTTACATTTTTACCAAGTCATCTAGTAGACATATTATGTATCCTGGCTGCTATGGGATAAATATTTTTTTATTGGAGTATTACACCCAGTTTTCTCGAAACTGGTTTCACCAGAGTTTCTCAGAAATCAAGAAAACAATTGAGCTTCTGATTCACAAGTGAAATCCATCCTAAATACAACTGTTCAGATTCAGTATGAATTCTGATTTCCAAATTGGATATAGCAGGATACCAACACATTGGAGTCCAGTTTAGACAATATATTGGCACAGGAATTCTGGTCATGATGTAGAGAGATGAGAAAGGCAACACACACATGCCATGACGTCGGAAGTGAGGTCCAATTCCTCTTCTATTCATCTATCTATCTATCCTAAAAAAATCAACTAAAATGGTTCAGCCCCATCACAAAGGGAAACATATATGTGCATATTTTGCCATGGATCCTTGATCCATATGAGTAATTGATATGCTTGCACAGTAATAAATTGTTGTGTCCAATAGGAACTCTGCTTTACAGCTGTTGCTGCCCAATGTACGACTGTGATCATGAGAAATGCTTATATGTAGTTGTTCATCAAGACTCTGTCCCCTTACTTCGGTAACCAGTGCAGGGGATGAGTGGCCCAGCCAGTGAGCATATAGAGCTCAAACACCCATAAGTATTGGACAATTTTTAGAAGAGAATAAGAACCAATCTTATGAAGCTGTTCCCAAAGGCTATCCCTTGCTCGCTATTGTAACTAGCACATGATATGGGTATCAAGCCGGGAAGCATATGTAGGTCAAACACCAATGAGAAACGGCTGATTTTAGAGATCAACAACCAATCATATGTACCCTTCAGCACATCCTCATGAAAAGAATTTGTTTCCTTATATATATCTCATCAATATTTCAATCAAAGACCTCTTTGCATGATCATCTGACAACGTATGATCCCAGCTGCACCACCAAAGCAAACTAAATCTTCAAAGCCTTTGTTCAGGTTCCACCTTACTCTATGCACAGCCACTGCTTTGGATGGATGTCTCTCCATAATCTCACATCCAGTAACCATTGAGCTTGAATCTCCAACGGATCTCTCATATGGCATCCCATGCTTGTACCTCTTATTGTCATCTATATCAATCTTTGCAGACAGGGATCTGGATTTAGCTTTATAAGTATTCCCAATATTGCTGTGATCACATGATATCAATGCCAATTGATCCATTTCATCACAGGAAAGATCATCTTCATCCATCTCGGTTCCTTCGATTAAGCAAGACTTGCTTTTTATCCCTGATTGTCTAGTAACCGTTTTCATGATGTCTCCATCTTGTTCAGGTATACTTCCAGAACCTTTTCTTGAGAACGATTTGGTCAAAGGTGCTTGCTTGTTGTCAGTTCTCTGATTCTTCACTTGCAGGGGTAAATCAGAACTTACTGATTCAAACGAAAGCACATGTGAGTCACTTTCTGTCAATTTGCAACACATGAAGTGTGGCTCTCTTGCTCTTGCCCTATCACTGATGAGATATTTCTCTGACAGTTGAAAATGCACGATAGACCCATCTTCCACGGCATAAATGGCTACGCCAGAAGCCCGTGATACATGTACACTCCAGACTGCATAATCTGATGTGAAGGTGGTATGCATACCCAATGATAGTGATTTGGAAGGTAGTGTTCCTGTCAAGGATGAATCAGATAAAGCTGCATCTATACTGAGAGTCCTGATAGTCCCATCATCCATTGAGAGAACAATACCTTTGGGGTACAATGGCCAATCAATGGACAGTATGAAGCCTCCCTTGCTCAATGACAGGTCCCATAATGGGTAAAACGGATCACGCAGATCCCAAAACTGCAGACGGCCACTATGACCACCTGTGACAATGATGTTTCTGCTCTCGGTATCAGAACCATCAGGTGCAAAGGCTAATGCCCTAATGGGTGCAGAATCTGCAACAAAGCATGTTAAAGGTCTAGTATCAGAACCATTTGATCCTTTTGGATTAAATTTCCACAATGCAACTACTCCATCATGGCATCCTACCAACAAAAAGTTAAGAGCTGATGACCACTCTATTGTTAGTGGCAAGCTTTTCAACCCACATGTAGCAAGTCCTGAGCATTTCAGTGCAGGATTTATCTTCACAATAAAGGGTGCACTCCTTCCACAGCAAGACTTTGATTTCTGTAGCTGGCTTGGTATTGGAATATCATATACCTGAATTGAACCATCACCAAATACAGCAGCAAGGTAGCCCAAACGGCCTGTGGTATTACTATACATGGAATCAACAGGTTGCCACTTCGCATCCCAGACAAGCCCTGCATCATGTACCAAGCCTAACACCATTTGAGGTGGATCCAACTCTTTCAAAGAAGTCAAAGTAGGCACTGAATTCTGTACATTTTTAGAAAAACTTCCTGCTATTTCATCATGTTTTGCCCCTTCAAGCAACAACAAAGGAGAGTTCTGAATAGCTGAGGTGTTCTCAGAGCCATCAGCTACAAACTCTCCAGATACGGTTTCCAGAGCTAACATTTTGACCCTGCTAATATTCTTTGCTTTCTGCTTTCCTCTGGATTGTTTCTTAGAATAATGGTATTGCCAGTTACATCGGGCCTGATTTAAAAATGGCAGATCAAAAGCCCATATTTGAATGAGTCCTTTTCCACGTACAACTTCCCCAAGTCTATGTGTAGGTGAGTCATGTGGATGGGCTCCAACAGCGAGAAATTCCCTTCTATGATTATCCGTGAGGGTCCTATGTGGGCACCAATCCAAGGCCCATATAGGTCCCCCAGCATTTAAGACAAGATCATAATATTCTGGCCAAGTTTTATTTGTACAAGGACTAACTCGCATTGATCGAAAAATTGGCAGGGAGGTTAGTGCTGGCTTACCATCTTCATACACATGAATTAGATTAGAGGAAGATGGCAAATATGGGCAGTACGATTGCCAGTCTTCAACCACTTCAATGCTGTTGTAATCATTCAACTCATCCTCGACATGGGCTGAAGCTTCAAGTTTAGATGGAACAGAACGCTTTCTATTGTCCTGCATTGCTAGAATATCCATGTCTGAAGCTTGGTCCAAATACCTAATATCACTCTGATCGTGGAGTGGTGGCCTAGGAAGCCTGGCGAAAGCTTTAAGTCCATGTACTTTGTTTGGCTTTGATTTGGCTTGTTTATTTTCTTTGCTCCCGGTTAGTTCCAAGGGAGCTTCATGTAATTCATTATCATTATCATTATCATTATCATTATCATTATCATTATCATGATTTTGTGAAGTGTGTTCTTCCCTATTCAGTGCTCCATGGATCGGATCTGAACGAAGAGTAGGCTCTGCTTCACAGTGATCCACTAGGAGACTTGTATCCTTCAAGATAGGATCTTGAAAAGCTTTACCTTTGGAGCGTGCAGTTAACTCACGCCACAAATCCTCATTCTCTAATACTTTCCGTGACTTTGTTCTTTTACGCACACTCCTATGAGCTTGATCACCTCTGGGTAGATTGACCCCCGATGGCATGAGTATATCTGCTATTTCCTGTTGCAGAAAGCCTCCTTTCGACAAAGATGAGCTAAGAGCTGGTGTCTCTTGAGCTGGATAGCTACTTTGCTCATCACCACAAGTATCTATTGCATTCAAGCTATCTGTATGTAGAGGCAGCGGCCAGAATGGATAACTATCTGCAGGAATGCTGCTTAAGCTCATATCTGATGTACATGTACCTTCTTTGTGCATTGCCTCATGAACCACCCCTTGACAGTTGCCATCGAGAACTCCTTGAAATGGGGGAATAGATTCTTGATTTTTGAGTGCTTCTTTATGTAATAGATTTCTAGATTTTCCTCGCCTCACTGTGCCCTTTTCTTTTGGCATTTTGACCTTCCCACCATTTGACATTGGCATTGAAACTTCATCATCATTTTCCCAGACACCTTGTACCTGTTTCTTGCTCCCATATCCTCGCCCTTGCCCTCCTCTTCTTTTTTTGGATAAGTTCAATCCCATTGAAGTTATCTCACTTCTTGCAGTCTGCTCAAACATTTGAAAGCAGAGCAAAGCATTAAATTTAGTGGTAAAAACTAAGGAAAAAAATAGACAACATAAAAACTCAATATGAGAGAGAGAGAGAGAGCAAGAGGAACAGAGAGGGAGAGGGGGGATCAAACAAACACAAAATTTAACAAGATGTTGAAATGAAAAGTAGCAGAAAACATATAGTTTTATATTTTGTGCCTTCGCTCGCTCCCCCTGCCCCCCCTCTCTCTGTCTGTGTGTGTGTGTGTGTGTGTGTGTGTGTGTGTGTGTGTGTGTGTGTGTGTGTGTGTGTGTGTGTGTGTGTGTGTGTGTGTGTGTGTGTGTGTGTGTGTGTGTGTGTGTGTGTGTGTGCGCGCGCGCGCAAGCACATGTATGCGTGCATGCACGCATGTGCACGGGGGGGGGGGGGAGAGAGAGAGAGAGAGAGATGAAACGAATTGATACATTAACATCTTCAGAAGGCCAGGATGACCTACGGAGAGAAATACAGGAAGAAGTGAGGGGAGAAAATCCAGATATTGCAAGTACGAGGACTAACCTACTGAATGATACAATGGCACTAGCACAATGTGTGGGGGTGCAAAGCATTGAGTGTCATCTTTAACGATACAAGCAAGTATGAGTACAAAGTGAGGTGCATGCAACATACAAGAAGTCCTCCCTCAAAGTAGATCTAGCATTCCCACCTTTCCACCGTGCTCAACACACTGACTATATGTTGCACATGGCGTACTAGAATGACCTGACTTTTCTTTTGTAATGTTCAAATGATGCCGTTGTCCAGGATCATCAATGCTTGGATCTCCATATCTCACTTTTTGCCTAATTTAGCAGTATGTCTTGTTAATATATTTCGGTAGTAATGTGTGTGAACACACTTAGGACTGTCGAGGCATCTTTTTCCCCTCTTTAGGGAGTTTTTTCTCCCGGCTTGTATGTATGCCTATAACCCTAATGGGTGACTTATCCTTGTACATTCCATTCTCACACACACACACACACTCTTTCCACATACCTCTTAGCACTTTACACAAACTCTTATATCTAGTTCTTGAATTTCTGCCTAGATTCAGATTTTGAATCCAATTTCAGCATACATTCAGTTTTGTATCATCTATACACATTGTAATTTGACATTAATATAAGATAGTGTAGGTATTCTAGCTTACTCTTGCACTTGGAAAATCTTTTCTATTCTCTCTATCTCTCACTCATCTCATTTTGAGTATTAAGGTGTGTATGCTAAGGTTCATATGTTGGAAGATCCTATAAACCTGTGATTATTGTTATTGAGGCCAACCCCAATTCTAACAATCTTGTGCCTTATATGAGTTATATCTTTGATTGTTGCCGCCTCCTTGATAGTGATCCCTTGCGTAATGTCCATACTTGCAACATATGTGGCAACCATCTGAATTACCTCCATCTCTACATTGGTTTTGTCTTTCTCGTGTTGAACTCTACCATGGTGATCTCCTCTTACTTTGGATCTTGGGATGCTCTTTTAAGTGACCTTGGTAGTGATATGAGTGATGTAAGTCTTGAAGCTTTAACTTGGACTCCAAGTACTTTAAACGAAGTGATGTAGCCTTTTCGTGTCTTCAAAAACTTCCTTTTGATGGTTGAACTTGAGAAATGTTGCAATGTAGCTTCCTTTTTGCTCTAGTAGCTCCAAAAGCTCCTCTTCCTTCACTCATACCTCTAATGATGGTCTTGATGCTCAGATACCACCAATGGTGGATGTATCTCAACCCCTATACAATGACGAAGCGCGAGTGACCTCCAAAGATAGACTTTTCTATATCTCTATAACCCAAATTGCCTCTTTCTGAGAATTTGTTCAGAGACTTCTAACGAACATTTGCACAATGGGGCTTTCCAATAAAACTAAATTCAGACAAAATGGTTGCCTACACTAAGAGAAACAATCTCTGTAACATAGGCTAGTTGAATGTATACAAGAGCTAGCCACACAATGACCACACTTCACTCCAACAAGCTTTTCTCCAAGACTAACCAGAGAATTGAGTCTCAAACTTGACCTAACTTTATAGAACTTTAATGGCTACCTAATTACACCAAAATCAAAGGAAGCCGGTAACTATGGAAGTAGAAACAATGCTTACAACTCTAAGCTACATAGCTCTAAAAAGGCCTTAAAAGAGAGAGAGAGAGAGAGAGAGAGAGAGAGAGAAAGAGAGATGAATCACCACAGTTCACTATTTCACATGTTTCTCAGAAGAATACTTAGAGAATGAACATGAGACTTGGCGATGTAAAAATAGACTATATTAGCTATCCAATGACTCAAAGCTACATAAAATGGATTCCTTATGGAGGAGGAACAATGTTTAAAAACTCACGGGTAGAGAGATCCAACACTGCCTACACACACAGAGGTATGCTTACTCAAACCAAAAGAGCAAGCAAAGGGCTAGCTTAAGCAAGAGGCTTGCTTGATAACACTCTAGCACACTAAGGAGGATCTCTTTAAGCTAAAAAACACACAATAATGAACGTTTGGACCCAAAATAACTGCTGAAAACAATGTCAAAATAGCACAAAACCCTAATTTCCAACAACCCTTATTTTTGGTACTTAGCCAAATTTTGGTCACAAAAGGTGAAAAATTATTATTAGCTCATCAAATAGTACTTGAGGAGAGCTTTCATTTGGTATATAACATTTTTTCATCATAAGGTCCAAAAATGTTAGAAAACCCTAGCCCTAATTTTTGCCATATATGTTTTTTTGCATATTCTTAACCCTCATCTGAGGGGCATCAAGCGAAGCTAATTGTCATAAGTATCTGAAGGCTAGATAAGGAGATTATGAAGTTTTGGCCCCAAAAAGCTTATTGTAGTTTTAATTCAGCGAAAGTGCTTTTTTCCATTTTTCGTTGGTTTTCTTGCAAATCAACTCTAAGCCTATATAAGAGGTGATTGGGGTCATAATTAAGATCATCCAAGGATCACTCAAGCATTACTCAAGGTTTGTTCAAGTGCTCTACACTTAAAGGAGGTGTTCCTAAGTTTTGATGCAGATTTGGAGGAGATTTTGGCAGCCAACCATCAAGATTAAGCTTAGTTCTGTAAGTAGCAAGTTCTAAATTCAATTCTTCTTTTGTTGTTGCATGTTCCGAGGCTTTTGCCTTCTACTTCAAGACAAGGAGTTTATCTTGCTCTTTAGGTCAATTTTTTATTTAGGGTTTCTGAAACCCTAATTTCAGAATTAGGGTTTGTTGAACAAACAGTTCTAAATGGTTTCTATTCGCTTCAATTATACATATATGCATTGTTCATACCTCGAGCACTTTATGCTCAATTCTTGTATCTAGAACCCTAAATTCAGCCTAGATTCAGTTTTGTATAAGCATACATTCAATTTTTGTGTCATTACAAACATTGTAATTTGGCATTCATATTAGATAGAGTAGCTAAGCATTCAGCTTACCGTTACACTTTGAAAAATTATGTATTCTCTCTCTATTTCTCATTCATCTAATTTTGAGTCTTAAGGTGTGTATGCTAAGGTTCATGTGTTGAAAGATCCTGTAAACCTCTAAATATTATTATTAGGGTCACATCACTTCCAACGTTTGGTATCAAAGCATAGTTGACATACACCCTTAACAAGTGTTGGACACAATGTCAGAATAGCACAAAACCCTAATTTCCAGCAACCCTAATTTTTGGTTCTTAGCCAAATTTTGGTCACAAAAGGCCAAAAGATATTATTGACTCATTAGATAGTACTTGAGGCGAGCTTTCATTTGGTATATAACATTTAATCAGCAAAGGTTAACCCTAATTTCTACTAAAAATGGCTTTCCACATATTTATGATCCTCACCTCGTGTACATTCAGAAAAGCAGTGTCGCATGTTCAGCCGATAAGTAAATTATGAGATCGCAGCACAAGCCACAAAACGCATAAATTAACGATGATTGCCAAAAAAAGGCAAATCGCAAGCTTTCAAAAATCTATGCAAGTTTTTTGCTTTTGGTGCTTTTCGTAGGTACTATCATTGGATCAGCTCCAAACCTATATAAACACACCCTTGGGGTCACTTCTTGGCATCATTGAGCATCACTCATTGATCAATCAAGGTCTCCTCAAGCTTGGAGGAGTGCTCTACAGTTGGAGGAGGTGTGTCCTACCTTTCGTGCAGATTTGGAGGAGATTTTGGAAGCCAGCCATTCAGCTCTTGCTAAGTTTTGTAAGAACCAAGTCTATATTCAATCCTTTTCTTGTTGTTGTTCCTAGGCTTCATGCCTTCTACTTCAACATAAGGAGAAGTCTTTCTTGCTATTTAGATTAGTGTCTGCTATACAAATAGTTCAAAACTGTTTCTATTCACTTCAAACTCACATACACACACTCTTCGTACCTTTGACGCACTTTATGATCAAACTCTTGTATCTAGAACCCTAAATTCTACTTAGATTCAGATTTTGTATCAACATTCAGTACATATTCAGTTTAGTGATCATTTGCACACATTGTGATTGACATTCAATATAAGATAGTGTAGGTAAGCATTCAACTTACTGGTACTCCAAACTTCCTCAAGATATTCTTGAATCTAGGACATGCTCGACTTCGAATCCTTCATGATCATCAATCTCGATAGGTGGTGAAGGACTAGGTCTGTACCCCTCAATGGTGAAATCAGATATGGTTCCAACAAGGACACATGGAAAACTCGATGTATTCTTATGGTACTTGGTAACTGGAGCTTGAAAGTGACTGGATTAATCTCGACCAAGATGGTGAATGAACCAAATCTCTGATGGTCTAGCTTTACACAAGGCCATGAAGTTTGTAGATCATTTTTAAGCAACCACACTTTATTCCCAATGTGACAGGTCCGAATTTGAACACGATGTTGATCTGCATAATATTTATATTGTTCTTGCTCTCTATGGATCTCTTCCTTGAGTTCTTTGTGAATATCCATCAGGTACTCGGCCTTATCTCTGGCAGTTGGGTTCTTGACATGAGTTGAGAGTTGTATATCCATCCTTGGATGTTGTCCATAATTTGCAAAGAAGGGAGTCTACTTGGTAGATATATGAACATTGTTGTTCTAGGCAAACTCAGCAAATGGTAAGAGTTCAAACCAATCATTTTGATGATAGCTGCTAGTGCAATGGAGATATTGTTCTAGGATTTGATTCACCTATTTTGTTTGTCCATCAATCTCTAGAGGATTTGTTGTAGATAATTTAACTTGAACACCAAGAAGCTTGCAAAGACTATTCCAAAAGCTAGATATGATTTGTGGACCTCAATTAATGACAATATCATCATGCAATCATTATCCATGAAGCCTAAAGATGTATCTGAGAAAAAGTCTAGCAAGGGTTGCACCTATGATTGCCTTGGTAGTTGGAATGAAGTGTGCCATCTTTGTAAATATATGCACTAAAACAAGAATGGCATCATACTTATCCGATTTTGGTAGATATGTGATGAAATCCATAGATAATGAAGCCCATGGCCTTTCTTGAATAGGTAAAGGTTGCAAGAGGCCATGAGGTTTATGTCACGGTACCCTAGATCTATTGCAAGTGTCACAGGATCGGATATATTCTTTGACTTCCTTCCACATTTGACGCCACCAAAAATCCCTTGATATGAGTTCTATTTTTTTATACTCTCTTGTTGATCAAAGGTCTCTTCACCTTTCTTTGGAGCAAGGTAAGATCTTCTTGACAAGGCATCTGACCGACATGACCCGAGTCCTGGATAGTATGTGATGACAAGGTCAAACTTGGATAAAAAGTTACTCCATCGAGATTGCCTTCTATTGAGGATGTGGGTGGTCATAAAATACTCTAAGTTCTTGTGATCGGTATACACAGTAACTTTATGAGCTTCTCCGTCTAGATGATGACGCCAGGTATCAAACACGTCCACTAGGGAAAGAAGTTCTTTCTCATGGACCTCAGCCACCTTAATCAAGAGGTGGACCGATGGGTGGTGACCTGAGGGTGGTTCAGAAGTTACACTCAAAGTGCCATTATGGTCTTTGGCAATAACCATTGCTCAAAAACGGTGTCCAAGTGGTTACATTTCATTTGCCTCATGGGTGGTGGTGGTCCTCAAAGTAGTGGCCCAACTACTTATCACGTGGTGATCTTGGTCTATAGGTTGTCCAAAAGTTAGAGGTGCAAGTTGGTGGCCTATTCGAGATGTACCTATTGTTTTCACCCCATCTTGCTTTAACTCTTCCTATTAGGTTTACCATTGCTCCCCTTTCGCTACTTTGATCGTAGTTAGTGGTTATCAATAAAACAAAAAAAATATTCCCTAAATCCTATAACATGCATTCCATGGCAACATTGTTGCCTCCATTGTGTGTGATTACATGGAGAATTGGTCTCCACTCCAATCTCCAAGTTTTCCTCTTTGATACGTTCATATAATTACTCTTGTGATGGAAAGCCTTAAAGAGGAAAACATCAATGGTAAGAAGAAACATGGTGCATTCGCAACAATGGACAAAGACATTATAAGCATCTCTCTTTCTAATAACTATCCATCCAGCAAACATCAATGTGCACATGGTAGAATAAATCATGCGTACTAACCAAAGTGGTAAGGTTCGTAAAGTACGTAAAGTACATAAGGTTCGGTACGCGTTCAATTTGAGGGAAGAACCTTACCTTGGGGATAAGATTCATCCATTAAGACTCTCTCTCTCTCTCTCTCTCTCTCTCTCTCTCTCTCTCTCTCTCTCTCTCTCTCTCTCTCTCTCTCTCTCTCTCTCTCTCTCTCTCTCTCTCTCTCTCTCTCTCTCTCTCTCTCTCTCTCTCTCTCTCTCTCTCTCTCTCTCGACACTTTGGTTACGCAAGCGCTCATGTATGGGGCAGCCATATGGGGACCAGGATTAGTTACATCAGTATGGACAGCATTAGAGAGGCCACAGATCCTCATGATTGCCAACTTATCCGCAACAAGCCTTCAATACCACATGATATCATTAGAGCAGAGCTCACTGCACCACCGATGCTAGTTGAGGCACTATTCCAGACAGTATACCTATTACACAGACTCCGGAGCATGGATACAGAGCGCATTGCTTATCGTGCTTTCCAGGCATCATGTGATATGGCATTAGCAGGCGACACCTCCCTCATGGTATGCACAGACATGAGACTGGCTAGCCCACCATGGCTTTGATATAGACAGGCTACCACCACTACAGTACGACTCACATGCACCCACCTACTCACTCTCTCATCAAGAGAGGAATACGGTCATTCATTAGGACATATGGCATACATACATACAGAGGACATGGGTGAGCCTAGGGATACATTGCCACTAAAAATGCTCTATTACCGTGAGCATTTTCTACATATATCGGACGAGGGCTTCATCGAGATTCTGAGATACATGCAGACATACCTACCCCACCACCTTCGAGTCGTCATTGGGCAGCTCAGGGTTTCATCACATCAGCTCAAGATTGAGAGGGATCAGCCCAGGGGAGTCCCACGCGAGGACAGGTGGTGCCCAGTATGCGAGAAAGAGGTAGAGAGTGAGGAGCATTTTGTTATTTGATGCCCAGCATACTTAGACCTACGAGCACATTTCCAAATAGAGGAGTCACTCCAGTTGTGCATGATTATGGGAGACCAGCGACGCTTGGGACGCTTCCTCACAGCAGCATACGAGAGGCGAGAGCGGTCACTACAATCCACACCACCCACGAGTGAGTACCCAGCAGACCATTACCCAGTTCTTTCTGCGAGCTGAGCTACATCAGAGAGGTCCATATATAGGGCTCACGCTCCACCACGCAGCAGCATAGAGAGCACGGCGACAACCACGCATGGGCGGATATCGTCGAATGACTATATCAGGAGGATATCTCACGCATCAGGACAGCCTACGACCACATGATGGAGCATAGGCATACCACCACCCCCTAGGTTGTCTTCCTTCAAGAGGCACTCAGACACCACCGATGTACCACATACTACACCCACCTCCACCCATCACCAGTAGCTAGGGTGTTTTACTCACATTATGGATCCCCCATGTATTAGGTGGCTCTATCTGCAAGTCAGAGCCACGTCTCCCCAGCCTTTTCCAGCCCTATATTACTTTTGTAGCGATATACTTTTTATTTCATTTCAACTTCTACACAGGGTTACTACACTTGTACATGGTTTTTGTCTCATAAGCCAAGTTTAGCCTCCAAAAGACGTTAATATGACTCTCTCTCTCTCTCTCTCTCTCTCTCTCTCTCTCTCTCTCTCTCTCTCTCTCTCTCTCTCTCTCTCTCTCTCTCTCTCTCTCTCTCTCTCTCTCTCTCTCTCTCTCTCTCTCTCTCTCTCTCTCTCTCTCTCTCTCTCTCTCTCTCTCTCTCTCTCTCTCTCTCTCTCTCTCTCTCTCTCTCTCTCTCTCTCTCTCTCTCTATATATATATATATATATATATATATATATATATATATATATATATATATATATATATATATATATATATATATATATATATATATACACACTGTAGCAGCCCATACAGGAGGGAGACAAAGTCAGCTCACTGAGTTCTTTATTCCACGACGTGCTGCAGCCCTCCCCCCCTCACCCCACACACCGAGAGGGGTGACTCTTTGGCAAGCTCAGACTGCTCGAGCTAGGAGAGGACCCCGTGCTAGAGGATATCGGGCCCCGAGACATCACCGACATCAGATTGCAGAGATCCAAGCTCGTCACCATCGCGCCATGGAGGAGAGACGATTCCAAATGATGGCTGATCCCGTTGCACCTATCACGATGGCCCTGACTCCACCTCCACCTATGTATCACATCTTACACCCGCCCACTAGCACAGGATGGAGCTAGTTAGTCGTTTCAGATGCATTCCCATGCTTGTTGTACTACCCCTTTGCATATAGACTATCATAGATATCGCACTCCATACAACCCCCCACTTTCATGGGTATCTCCACACGCATATCACGGAGATATGTATCAGCTTTACCAGTTTCTTTTTCAGCACTTTTATCTTCTCTGATAGACAGAAGATATACCCATGTACATCGATTTGTCTCATAGGCCGAGTTCGGCCTCCTAATAGATGTAAAAACACTTTCTTTTTCTTCTTCTTCTTCCTCTCTCCCTCCCTCCCTCCCTCCCTCCCTCCCTCCCTCCCTCCCTCCCTCTCTCTCTCTCTCTCTCTCTCTCTCTCTCTCTCTCTCTCTCTCTCTCTCTCTCTCTCTCTCTCTCTCTCTCTCTCTCTCTCTCTCTCTCTCTCTCTCTCTCTCTCTCTCTCTCTCTCTCTCTCTCTCTCCCTCCCTCCCTCCCTCCCTCCCTCCCTCCCTCCCTCCCTCCCTCCCTCCCTCCCTCCCTCCCTCCCTCCCTCCCTCTCTCCTCCCTCCCTCCCTCCCTCTCTCCTCCCTCCCTCCCTCCCTCCCTCCAAGATACACTTTAGGAGAGGCTTCGACACACTCGAAGACTTCACATTCGGATTACGGGCCTACCCGAAGGAGCATCACAGGAGGCAAACGCCACTGACATTTGCCGTCGACTTGGATACGAGAGCATTCCCTTCACAAGGCATGGAGGGTCGGGAGGGATACATTGTGTCGACAAGCACTCATCCTTAAGATGAGCTCCGAGGAGGCATGGACCGCCTTTTTTAGACGTCGATCAGTACTACGTGGATTAGCCGACGGTGCCCTCTACATGGACGAGGGCCTCACGCGGATGCAGGTGGCACACCGACGCGCTTGCATGCCACATATACTTGAGGCACGCCGAGGGGAGGAAGGCCTTTTACCGTGATGGTAAGGTCTCCATAGATGGATGCCCTATCAAATAGGGCCACGCAACCTATGAGACATCACTACACCAGGAGACACCACTCAGAGGAGTGGTGTAGAACTGCAACGGGGCACTCTGACGCGACCAGCCAGATTTGAGGAGATCCTAGCATCACATGACTTTGCGTGCATCACAAAGACACACGAGAGCCCAAGGAGAGGTCTACCACGCATTGAAGGTTTTCATTGGGAATCTACATTCAAGACCACGACGAGATAGAGTACAGTGCGAGGGTCGGGAGGTGTGGCCATCGTATTTAGAAAGGAGATACAGAGCCGGATCCATATTATAGGAAGAGATGAGGAGGCATGATACATGTGGGTTCGCATGGAGATAGCACCGGGGAGCTGGATTTACATTGCTATATGCTACTTCCCTCCGAGCGGATCTCGATATGCAGGACAAGATATTGGGGGGCCGATCCGAGACAGAGACTCACCATACACAGCACTTTCAGATGAGATACTACATTACAGCACACTAGGTGAAGTCTTCCTTATGGGGGACTTCAATGGCCGCACTCAGTCACATCAGTGTGAGGCATACGACATGGATCACCCACATCTCATGAGGGCCAGAGACCCGGATGAGATGAGCACCAGTAGAGTATCGACAGATATGGGTCAGGACACCACCGGGTACGGCAGACATCTACTCAAGCTAGGCAGCCGACATCAACTCGTTATATATAACGGGATGAATCATTGGCCAGGTTCGGGCGGACTTACTTGCTTCCCTCACGGGGGAGGTGAGAGCACAGTCGACTACATTTTGGGTACCACCTCTGGAGCTTCACTCATCCCCTCACTCAGTATTGGAGGAAGCCCACTTGGTGCTGACCATACATTGATCACATTCTCACTCTCATCTCCTATTCCATTAGATCCTCCCTCACCCATTGAGACACACACCACGATACACTTCACACACGAGCTCTCACACGCTTATGCACACCATTTACACACCTGCCTACTCTCCCTCGATCCACTCTCACCCTTGGACACACTTGCATCATAGTTCACCACCATTCTACAGGACTCAGCTCTCTGCAGCTTCCCTCACCACACACATATACACCCTCCACGCATAGGATCCATGCCCCAAAACCACTGGTATGATGCAGATTACCGTGAGCTACGGAAGCACCTACAGATTTTAGAGCATAGAGGGGATATTACACACACAGGCACAGCGTCGCATGCAGAGCCTTACTCGCCACAAACGGCGAGATTGGGAGGAGAGAGTACTGGGATATTTACCATTCGCTCATGAGTCAAGACAGTGTAGTGGCATGACGACATTTGAGAGAGAGGAGACAGCAGACACCCATCCGAGACCAAAGCACTTGGCATAGCTATGCAGGGAGCTTATACGAGATCCCAGTCCAGCCCCCCATTCCCTGACCACAGAGCTCACGTCCTACTACCTCTGACTTCTTCACACCCACTATGGTGGGACGCGCTATTGCCCATCTAAAGCATGGCAGGGCCCATGACCATTTCGGTTTATAGGGAGAGCACCTCATGTACGGAGGCACGACCCTCGCACCGCTCATTGCCCACCTCTTCAACCGTGCATTGGTTGAAGGTTCCCTCACTCATGGATTGAGCACACCATAGTACCCATTCATAAGTCACGAGATACTATGGTTCGAGCTAAATACCGGACGATCATGATTGGCCCTATATCGGCCAAGTTATATGGGGCGGTACTAGAGACGGAGTTGGGTACTCTTGCAGAGAGGAAGGGTATCAGGGCTGCAGGACAGGCAGGTTTCAGACGTGATTACTCTACCATTGACCACATCTTCACTATGAGATGCCTGATCAACGAGGCAAGGGTGAGGAAGAGGAGATTATATTGTTGCTTTGTGGACTTCCGCAAAGCATTTGACACTGTTCCCAGGGAACAACTCTTCAGACGACTACTTGATATCGGAGCTCCGGAGGAGACGAGAGAGTATCTGGTAGAGCTAGATGTCCAGGGGGCTTATCTCATCCACTTGCTAGCACTATCGGGGTGAAGCAAGGATGCCCTCTTTCACCCACCCTCTTTGGTCTCTATATTGATGAGATAGTGGACTTCATACAGCAACAGGGGGGTGATGGCATTGAGATATGCGAGTCCACTGTCCATATTCTTTTATACGCTGATGATATTGTACTGGTTTCAGAGTCTGCAGAAGGTCTACAGCATCATCTACATGGTCTAGATGACTTTTGCAGACACAGAGGGTTATCTGTGAACCTTGGTAAAACATGATCTTTAATACATCAACACAGGTACGCAAACATAGTTTGTTCGCAGCAACCGGTGGACCGATCGAGGTGGTCGGATCATATGTTTACTTGGGAGTAACATTTACAGCAGCATCATGGGTCTTCTCTATGTCTGAGGCAGCCCGTGACCGCATTACACGTGGGTATGCAGCACTAGCTTTGATGGAGCCACAGTGCCACAAGGCATATTTTCAGGAGCCCCGCACAAAGGGGTGGCTCTTCGACACTTTGGTTACGCCAACACTCATGTATGGGGCAGCCATATGGGGACCGGGATTAGCTACATCAGTATGGACAGCATTAGAGAGGCCAAAGATCCTCATGATGGCCAGACTTAACTGCAGCAAGCCTTCAGTACCACATGATATCATTAGAGCAGAGCTCGATGCACCACCGATGTTAGTTGAGGCACTATTGCAGACAGTATGCCTATTACACAGACTTCGGAGCATGAATATAGAGCACATTGCTTATCGTGCTTTCCAGGCATCACGTGATATGGCATTAGCAGGGGACACCTCCTCATGGTATGCACAGACACGAGACTGGCTGGCCCACCATGGCTTTAACATAGACAGGCTCCCACCACTACAGTACGACTCACATGCACCCACCTACTCGCTCTCTCATCAAGAGAGGAATAGGTTCATTCGTCAGGAGATATGGCATACATACATACAGAGGACATGGGTGAGCCCTAGGAATACATTGCCACCGAAAATGCTCTATTATCGTGAGCATTTTCTACATATATGGGACGAGGGCTTCATCGAGATTCCGAGATACATACAGACATACCTACCCCACCATCTTCAAGTCATCATTGGGCAGCTCCGGGCTTCATCACATCGGCTCGAGATTGAGAGGGTTCAGTCCAGGGGAGTCCCCCGTGAGGAGAGGTGGTGCCCAGTATGCGAGACAGAGGTAGAGAGTGAGGAGCATTTTGTTATCAGATGCCCAGCATACTTAGACCTACAAGCACAGTTCCAGATAGAGGAGTCACTCGAGTTGTGCATGACTATGGGAGACTAGCGGCGCTTGGGACTCTTCGTCATCGCAGCATATGAGAGGCGAGAGCGGTCACTACAGCCCACACATCAGCCACGGGTGAGTACCCAGCAGACCATTACCCACTTCTTTTAGCGAGCTGAGCTACATCCGAGAGGTCCATCTATAGGGCTCACGCTCCACCAGGCAGCAGCACAGAGAGCACGACGTCGACCACGCATGATCAGATATCGTCGACCACAACTATATTAAGAGGATATCTCACGCATCAGGACAACATACGACCACATGATGGAGCATAGGCGTACCATCACCTCCTGGGTTGTCTTCCTTCCGGAGGCACTCATACCACCACCGATGTACCACATACTACACCCACATCCACCCATCACCAGTAGCTAGGGTGTTTTTTACTCTCACATTATGGATCCCCCATGTATTAGGTGGCCACTATCTGCAGAGTTAGAGCCACGTCTTCCCAGCCTTTTCCAGCCCCATATAGCTTTGTGTAGCGATATACTTTTTATTTCATTTCATCTTCTACACAGGGTTACTACACTTGTACATGGGGGGGTATAACACATTGCATATACTCATCCTTCATCTGTCGAAGTGAAACCTCTGTACATAAAGACGGACTCTTGAAGTATGGACATAAGAGTGCCGCAAACCCATGTATGGGCCTAGACGAACAGGTCCACTTGTAATCCACTAGCCACAATATATCATCCTTCCTGTTAGTGCAACGGAAGAAAATTACTAGACACTAACTAGTGCTCACTTCTTACTGCTTAGTGCATGAAACATGTTTCAAAGGCTAAAACAAAATACAAAACCATAAATATAAATAACTACTTAGTATTAGCATAGGACATTGATACACATGTCTCTCGACATAATGTCGTAGATCATGCAATGACTTGTCTCATATGCATGTAGAAGTGATAAACAAGCCCAACTCTTTTCACCATTCTCCTCCATGCATCAGCACGCACCAGATTGAAAGAGAGATTGCACTCAAGGATGCATCTCTCTATCTATATCTCTGCAACCTTTTGTCGTTGCCTCTGGATTGCGGACGATACAAATGCAGTGTCCAGTCCATGCCTAGGATGCTGTGAAGGTGGCATGGTGATGGACTCCTCTTCTACAAGATGAGTCCGAGTAGCAGCAGCATTATGCTCCATCATCTCGATATCGACCGAAGCCGAATCACGACGACGTGCACTACGAGGATCTTCTACAAAGGCATGCTCATGTCTTATGATTTGAGCAACCTCTCGAGGAACTTTGTCACGGGCAGAAATAGCCATTCGCTCCTAATGCGAACACATGAGGTATAAGTCGTGTAGTAGTGGTAGTGAACGACTTAGTGCAATACTTGCACGTCCACTTATTGTGTCAGAGTCCGAGCTACTTTGACTATTAGCCAAAGAATGGCTAATGGTATGGATACCCCACATGACATTCATGCTTCGAGACATGTTGAATGATTATGCAACTTGCAAGACTAGGGCTGATGTGATACACGATGATATATAGGCAATATGAAAAGGTGAATGATGTATGGGCTGGAATGTGCAAAACAATGTGATATATGAGCTAAAATATTCAAAGATGAAGGGCTGAATGCGTGGGCTGAATGGGCTGCCTTAAAACTATCAAGTCTCAATGAAGCCTCTCATAAATGGTTATCTCAAGGTAAGAAGCTATGGCGTCCACATGCTGGGCGCTCTCAAGCTATGGGCTGAATGGGCTGATAAGTGGTTGGCTCAAGGCTCAAGCTCAATGTGCTCTTGGGGAGGTAGTAGGCACTCGTGGACTGACTCATGAATGCAAGCGGGCTACGGCAGATAGTACTGCACAATTCATGAAAAAACACCCAACTAGAATTTCATTGCATAATGTGTGAACGAACCGAATGTATCCGGTTTGTACTGCAAGGTACGAATCTTAAAATGCACCGCATGCACGCAGTTCACAAACCGAATCAACAGAGGTACTAACAAATAAAAACCGCTCTAGAAAGTTTGGAACGTTCTAAATTATTTTTTTGCGATTTTTTTTTTTTGTTTTTTGGTATGGTTATTTTCCGGGTCAGGTTTCATTAAGGGAGTATTTTGCTCACATAACCTCTAAATATTGATGCTTCTAAAAGACACAGAAATTGGATTTTGAATCATGACTATAATCAGTGGAATTGTTCTTCTACCATGAGTTCATTGCAAACAGCAGGCAAGTTTCAGGTTTGTGTAACAAAAGTGGGTATTTGCGAATCCAATGGGTGGCAGTTGAAACGAATAAGGACAATATAAAAATGTGGGTATTTGAGAATCCAATGGGTGGCAGTTGAAACGAATAAGGACAATATAAAAATGCACACCCATTAAGAAATTGAGGATTCTTTTACAGAGTTCTTGTGAAAGGTTTTAAGACAGGAATACATATGCAGAAAGACCATCCCTCTAATATGAGATTGATTGTCCCAAATATGGTGGCAAAAGACATTGGCTTGCAGGTATAAACCGGTTCAAGATTACATTAAATTGTACCATCATAATTATGTGTGTGTGTGTGTGGATTGGTGGGCTTTTTTTTTTTTTGGGGGGGGGGGGTGTGTGTGTGTGTGTGTGTGTGCGTGTGTGTGTGTGTGTGTGTGTGTGTGTGTGTGTGTGTGTGCGTGCGTGTGTGAGAGAGAGAGAGAGAGTGCACGTGTATGTTCATAAGCAAAGTATGTGGATGGTACAGTGGGTGAATCATCTGCATGTGCAAATGTGTGCATGCACATGTGCATATGTTTAAGTCTCTTCAACATAATACAGAACATACTGAGGAGATTCATATGTACATGGATGCCTCAATAGTGTTTTCTTCTCATAAGTTCCATGTAAGCAGTATCAATACCTTCCTGAAAGTTTGAACAACAAGAACTGAGATAGAATTTTGCATACCTCATTCATTCCAAAAAGTTGCTCACTATCTGGAGAACCTAGGGGAAGAACAGCATTATATTTTACAAGAGGAAGTGCTCCTGTAACTGTTGGCATTTCCAAACCCCTTGGATCTGGGCCATGCATGAACTGGACAACTTGTGAAGTTTGGGTATCTAGTTGCTCAAAAGCATCAGGTGACTGAAAATGCTGATTAGAAGATAAATGATTTTTAGCATTAGGTGAAATTTGTATGCCAGTGGGCCTTTGAACTGCAGAATGCATCACACTGTTTAGCTCTTGATCTAAAAAATCTCCATCTATTGAAGTCTTTCTCCCTTTGCCTCGCTGCCTGACAGCTTTGCCTCTTCTTGAAGACCCTCTCACATTTGAATCATTAGCCAAGGGAGGGTTATCGAGTGATGTAACTGTGCAATCAATAAAATCTCTTTTCTTTTGTGCATTTCTTCCTCGTCCACGGCGTCCTCGTCCACGTCCTTGTCCTCTAAATGTCATAGGAGTGTCACCTGATACATCCTGTAAGTTACATTTTGAATCATTTCACGATTAGTCAAAATAGCACAAGCCTCTACAATGTATATCTACAGCATTATGACAACAAAATGTTGATACACAATTAAGAATTGTTTGTTCCTTAAATTTGGTGAAGGGAGTTAAGTGGAAATTGAATACCACCTACTATAGCTAATCAAACATCTAAATTTCTAGTGCATGTCCATCAGAGTCGAATGTCACTAATGAACCGTGATTGGTAGAATTAAGAAGAAACTGAATAATGTTTCTAGCTAAGGCAAGCATTGCTAAAAAGCAGTCATCCTTCAAAAAATATTTTGATTCTCTAGGATGTTGTCAACAAGATGCTGAGGAATAGAAAGATGCAATTTTAGCTAGTGCATTCTAGACTGAGTTCATGGTCAGGGACGATAAATTGAAATCTAGCACCCCTAAAAATATCACTCTGCAAAAGATTGATACAAAGATGCTTCTAGTTCATACTCTAAAAGCCTCCAAAAAAGGTACCAAAACATGGGAACTAAGTTTGAGATAAGAGTGAAAAAATAATAATAAATATAACTTCTCAACTAAATTATTCCTGTGCATCTTTTATAACCAAAAAATAACATCTTGTTAAAAGGAGTAAAGAATACTTTATGGTTGTATTGAACTTACATTTTTATGTGAACAAAGACGAATCTCAACCTATCATGCTCTCTATTACCCATATGTTGTCTATTGTTACATCATTTTTGTAGGGTTTTCGACCCAATCTATAGGGATGGCCCCCCCTTGAGAGCCAAGATATAAATGTGCCACCCACACATTGTATCATCATGTGAGGATAGAGCTCTATATAATATAATATTATGTTGAGGCTTTATAATCTTGTATTTTTCCATTGTAATTTTCTCACACCTATCTTCGCTTTCCTAGCTTTATAGTTGTTTGCACCTATTTCACTTGCTATTTCAACAAGAGAAATTCCAATGTTGTGGAGCTAAACATAATATCATAGTGATAGTGAAGCTATTGTGTTTTCTTTAAGCTAATATGAAGGTGCTCATTTGAGAACGGGACCGACCTCGTGTCTAGATGAAGAGTGTAGTTCTGCTAAGTTTCTCAAAGAGACTTCTCAACCATCTATCATCGGCTAGTATGGAAAGGTTCAAATTTGTTGTCTTCCACACATTTTCGTGGATAAGAAGTTGCTTCTGTATATTTTTCTGTACACAAAAACTGCTAGCGTGTTTTCATCTCCTAGAGATGTTACTTCACTGCTTCAAGGGTGGGTTAAATTCAATGATCACATATCACAAACTTTGCTCCATGGAACCTCAATCCATGGGCATGTAAATGACATAAGAGGTAAGCCATGAAGATTCCTATTCTTCCAACATTCACACTTAACCATCAATTCGATGGGACTAACTATGCCATGTGGAGGAAATGATGATGACTCATTTCAATCCTTAATCATTTTAAATTGTATTCCACGAGTACTCAATCATGTAAAGATCAATGGGTCTAAATATGCCATGTGCAAGAAGTGATGATGACTCATCTTGAATCCTTAATCATATTGAATTGTATTCCACGAGTACTCAATCATGTAAAGATGCTGAAAAGTTTAAAGAAAATTTGAGCTAGAAAGGACCTCAACCATGAAGATTGTAACACAAAGTGCAAATCTCAAAGGATATATCCATCCTCCTTTCTTGGTTACTTGTTATGTACATAAGTTTGCATTTTGCACTATTTACTGATGGATTTTAAGCAATATCACACAAGAAGAGATTATTCCCATGGTTTTGGACCAACAAGAACGTTTTTCACACAGATTTGGTAGATTCAATGACATTATCAATATGGCTTTGATCGAACAACAAGCCAAACAAGATGGAGAGGGAAAGCTTTATTCAAGAAGAAAGTCTTCTAAAACTCAAGCCTAATTTGAAGCCTTAGAGGCAAGGGTTCATTAGAATTACTTTGGTAGAAGGTGCTCTTAAACAAGAATTATTAAAAAACTCCCTTAACTTTATTGGGACGATAAACGGTCAAAAATGAGTCATTTGCTACTGACGAATTAAGGTAATCAACAAATAGTGTGTTTTCATGTGTAAGAAAGTATAACATTCCTATCTCTTTTAATCCTACAAAGAATGGCTTCGTTTTAGTGAATATGATCTAAAAGCACCACTAATATGACATAATTTCTTGTATTCAGTGAGATATTTCTTTTTTCAAAATTATTCATAAGGACTATGCACAAGTAATATATTAAGACAAATCCGTTATATTTTTCAATAGTATGTAATTATTTCTCTATTTTGCGAAAAATCAGCCACCATCAAGGAGGAATGCGTATGGAGATCTTGTAGAGCTCTTAGCTCTTACCATTTCTTCGTTAGATTAGTCTCCTTATCAATGGACAGTTTAAAATTTGCTTAGCAAGATGAAAGATGACATTCAAAAGGCAATCTCACGACTCGAAATTCCAGAAGGATCAACATTCAATGGTTTTTTCCTCTTCATATTTTTATGGCATGTTTTAAAAAACATGACTTTACAGAAAAAAACAATGTGGTTGAATAGGAGGGTTCAATTTCACCAATTGATAATGTTTTTAGGTAAGGACTGAAATAGCAAAGAAGTTCAAAAATTAGAGGACATCGTTTTATGTAGAGTAATATATCTAGAATTTGAATTAGAAGCACTAATGCATCCAGATTTTCAACCTAAAAAATAATTGTCACTACAAATTGGAAACTTGAAAATATTTGAGAGCTTCTAGAGTACCTTGATGAGGTTTCACCACAATTTAGATTCTCAATTGATGGTGCAATAGCAAACATGAAATTAGAGAAAACATTATCTTGTATTACTTACTTGCCACCTAAGTGATCAAGTTCCAACCTTTAAGAATGTAACAATCACCCTTGCACTTCTTTGGTCCACCAAAAATAATTATATTTTCATTTTGAATGAATAGACAAAACATTTTGAGTGTTTAAAATTTTTTTCCCTTGTTTTTTTTTGCGTTTTCAATGATTGCAATCTGTTCAAGTTCATCAATCTATTTAAGTTCATAGTGGCTTTTTCATGCTTTACATCATTCATTTTGGTTAGATTCTATACATCACAAAAAGTTTTTCCCAAACAATAACAATGGTTACAACTAATGAAAATGGATAGATAAAGATGACGGAAAAAAATGATCTTCTGTAAGCCACATATGTTGCAGTTATACGTCTGCGAAAGCACACGAACAGCACAAGGAAGAAGAAGAAGCTTGGAGCACAACACACAATACTGAATGTATTACCACTAGAATGTAGAAAGATAAGGCGTATATACAAGCCGGGGGGAAAAACCTCCTAAAGAGGGAAAAAAGTGCCCCGCGGTCCTAGAGTGTTCACACACATCACTACCTAAATATATCAACAAATCCCCCTTGGGAGTGATGCATTGAACAAGGAGCTCGCACTCATGTATAAGGAAGTGCCAAGCTATGTGGAAATCACTCCACAAAAGAAAGTAAGCCAAAAGCTTTGCGAAAAGCTTCAAACTTCTCCCTAGGCAGAGCCTTCGTGAAAAGGTATGCAATGTTCTCCTGTGTGGGCACATATGCCAAGTTGATCTCCCCAGCAGAGAACTTCTCCCTGACATAATGATAATGCACCTCAATGTGCTTAGCGCGAGCATGGAATACACGGTTCCTCGCAACTTCCAATGCGCTCTGACTGTCAGTGAAGATGGTGGTGGAAGAAGACTGACCAACACCCAAATCAGCCATAAGGAGTCTAAGCCACACACACTCAACAGTCGCTGTGAAAGCTTCCCTATACTCAGCCTCACAACTAGAAGTGGCCACAATAGGCTTCTTCTTGCTCAGCCAAGATATGCATGAGCTACCAAGCATGAAGCAAAAAGCACTAGTGGACACACAAGTGTCATAGCAACCAGCCAAGTCAGAGTCAGAAAATGCATGCAAATCTGACGGTAGTGATTCCTCCCTTGGATAAAACAACGTGGTCGGGTACCACTCAAGTAGCGAAAGATGCGCTTAACCGTCTTCCAATGCTTGACACCTGGGCAATGCATAAACCTACTCATCTGTGAGACAGCAAACTGAATATCTGGCCGTGTAATGCATAAGTAAATCAAGCATCCAACATCCTTTTGATAGAGAACAGCATCAAATGCATCTCCAACATCATGAAGACTCAATCGTAAACCTGTCTCCATAGGAGTAGCAATGGGTTTACAGTCTTCAAGGCCAAAACGTTGGAATAATGTGTCAATATATTTCGTTTGACACAAAGCCATTCCACCATCAACGTGCATAAACTGAATGCCCAAATAATGATGCAAATGCCCCAAATCAGACATCTCAAATGAGTCATGCAAATCAGCCTTAAAATCAGCAATATGCTTCTCAATAGGACCAGTGAGCAGTTGTCATCAACATAGACAACAATGATCAGAAGCACATCATTAGTACGCTTAACATATAAGGTGTTTTCAATTGTACTGTTCTCAAAACCTTGTGCAATCAGATAGGCATGTATCTTCTCATACCAAGCACGTGGTTCTTGCTTTAAACCATATAATGCCTTCTTTAACCTGCACACCTGGTTTTCATGTCCTTTCTACACAAAACCACGGGGCTGAAAACATACACTTCTTTATGCAAGTCACCATTTAGAAATGTTGTTTTAATCTCCAACTGATGTACATTCCAACCATGATGGGCTGCAAGTGCACAGATGCTCCGAACAGTAGTCATAGGACATGTAGGTGCAAAGGTCTCATCAAAATCAATGCCTCTTTCCTGCGCATAACCCTTTGCAACAAGCCTAGCCTTATACCTGTAGATTGTCCTGTCAGGCTTACGCTTCAGCTTGTATGGCCTTCTTGCAAGGAGGCAAGTCACATAAAGACCAGGTACTATTTTTCATGATAGCATCATACTCAGATTGCATTGCAACCATAAAATGTCCAGAATTTTGTGCTTCATCAAACGAAACAAACTCAGTCTCATCACAGAGACTAGATGCAACCATAGCATAGCAATCTGATGCAAAAGAGACACAACGAGACCCTGACCGAGTACGATATGACAGAGGTGCATCTAATTTGTTGTTACAAAAAGTCTGCACCAGCCATTTTGGCATAGTTTTTGCTTGCTCAATATCAACTCTCCCATCAACAAGTGCATCATGTAAATCCATCAGAAATGGAATGATGTGCATCATCATATGGAACCTGCAAAGGCTGAGAAGTTTCCTCATTAGGACTAGCACTAGACTATCCACTTCTAAAAAGAGGCAACAAAGTATCATACATGTCTTTAGAGCTAAGAGATGTCTCCTTAGTACATGAAAGCAATGGCTGAATAGCATCTTCCACAAAAACAACATCACGGCTAACCAAAATGCGTTGGATGATACACACGATAGCCCTTACTTTCAGAACTATACCCAACAAAAATATATTTTACTTCTTTATCATCCAATTTTCTGCGATGTTGTTCAGGCACTAATGCATATGCCAAACAACCAAAAACAAGCAGATGAGCAACAGATGGCTTATCCATGCCAAGCCTCATATGGAGTGATAGACTACAGTGCTTTAGTGGGACACCTGTTAAGTACATATGTTGCACACATAACAGCCTCAAGCCAGAAACTATGTGGTAAGGCCTGACTCTTGACCATACACCTCGCCATCTCCATGAGTGACATATTCTTCCATTCAGCAACTCCATTATGTTGAGGTGTATACGGCACTATACACTAGTGTTTATCACGTTCAGCCAAAAATGCATTAAAATCAGAAGACATATATTCCCCCCCGATCAAAACAGAGGGTGCCAATTTTACATGCTGACATATTTTGAGCCAAAACCAGAAACTGTTTGAAGCAAATAAACACTTCAGACTTTGCTTTGAGTGGATATACCCATGCATGCCTGGAAAAGTCATCAATGAAAAGTCATCAATGAAAGTCACGAAGTAAAGATAATTTCCAAAAGAGGATGTCTGCAGAGGACCACATGCGTCGCTATGAACAAGCTGCAATTTCTGAGTAGCCTGCACTGAACCATCTTTTGGAAAGGAGGAACGCTGCATTTTGCCCAAAATATAGCCTTCACAAACATGTTTTTTGGGTGCCTCAAGTTTGGGCAAAGAGGACACCATTTCAGATTTCTGCAGACGTAGCAAACTAGCAAAATTCAGATGACCAAAGCATGCATGCCAAAGCTTTGCATCTCACATAGCCTGAGAATCATGTACTATAGATGTTGAATCATTCACTATCTTTCATAGTCTATGAGCTTATAGAGCCCACGACATAAAATGCCAAAAGCAATAATAACATCGCCATTTGACATATCATGAACTGTACATCTGTCATCAACAAATTTCACAACCACGCCAATCTTGGCTAATGCAAAAACTGATAACAGATTCTTCTTGATCCCTCGCACAAATAAAGCATCCGACAAAGTGAAAGAACTACCATTCGCAGTCGTTAGAATGATCTTACCAACTCCCATGACAAGATAAGAGGAGTTTTTGATGCATGTGACAATATTCCCTATAGGGGCAGGCTCGAGTGAAGAGAAGAAACTGCGCTGCGAGGTAATATGTTTGGTCGCCCCACTATCAAAGTACCAAACATCTTAGTCTACTTCAGACATGCACTGCTCATGAGAAGATGGGTCAAAACTGCAAACAATAGTAAACTCCCATTCTTCTTCCTGCACAAGATTAGCAGTCTCTATTTTAGGTGTAGAGGCCTCTGCAACAACCATTCCATCCTCTTTTTTCTTTGCCTCTTTTGTAGCGAGTTTTGGACAGTTCTTTATGATATGATCATTTCCTTTACAATACTTACAAAACAATTTCTGTTTTTCTGATTTCTTCTCATCTTTGTCTTCCTTCTTCGATTGTGCAGAATTAACAAATTTTTGCTTACTAGTTAAAGAGCTCCATTTTCCTTTGCTCTTCTGACTAGCCAAGAAATCTTGATCTGTAACACTCATAATGGACCTGTTCTGCCTCGACTGATCTTCCTGCAACAGAACAGAGACTAACTCCTCAAATGACAAGGCATTTGGATTGCCTTTCATCATCAACCGAAGAGGAGAAGCAAAATTCTGATATGAATCAGGAAGACCATTCAAAACGGTCTGCACAAGTGAGCTATCTGGTATAATTTCATCAGCATAAATCAACGGTTCCTTCAAGTCTTTGATCTTTGTTCGAAAATTGTCCATAGAATCACGTTAATTCATGTGATCACTCTCCAACTGTTTTCGGAGGTAAGCAACACGAGCCTCATTACTAGTTTGGTACAATGTAGTAAGTGTATCCCAAGCATCCTTTGTTGTTCTACAAGAGCGAATGTGAGGAATAATGGCACGTTTGACAAACAAAGCTATCGATGCATGTGCCTGGGCATCTATGCCATCCCAACAAATTTGTTGTCCAGTAGGTGCAGCAGAAACCACAGCACGAACAGGAATATGCAGAATATCATCATCTTCGAAACCTTCTGCATCAACTTCAGTACCCGCAGTTGTTACAATTGCAGGTATGATAGGACGTTTTTCAACCCCCGGCACAATGTTCCACAATCCTTTTGCAAGCAATACATGTCGCATCATATAAGCCCATAACGGGTAGTTGGTACCATCCAACTTATCCTCAACAGCCAACATATGGAACAAATCACTTCTTTCAGCTATGGCCGGTGACTAAAATACCTTAATGCAAAAAATTGACTGTAACTCAAAAAGTTGAACAGAATTACCTAGACGAATTCTGCTAAACCTGTGGAAGACTTCGAGACGCTTATACTGGCGAACCGAAACTAGTATATATCTTTGGCACAAAACGATGAAATAGCCTGCACAAGGACTGCAATAAAAAAAGATGAAATAGCCTGCACAAGGACTGCAATAGTGCGTTCGGAGGCCGAAACGAGCTCATATTCTATAACTGCAACCGGAGAGGTGTCGATGACACCCTAGATGAAGTGGCAACATGCTCTGATACCAATTGTTGGAGTTAGACGTCTGCGGAAGCAAACGAACAACACAAGGAAGAAGAAGAATCTTGGAGCACAACACACCATACTGAATGTATTACCACTAGAATGTACAAAGATAAGTAGCCCGTTAGGGCAATAGGCGTATATACAAGCCGAGGAAAAAAACCTCCTAAAGAGGGAAAAAAGTGCCCCAGCGGTCCTAGAGTGTTCACACACATCACTACCTAAATATATCAACAACATACTCCAATTCAGAGAAACGAAAATCTAGATATAGCATTTTGAGGAGGGGGGAAATATCAAGATGGCAAAGGTTGGAGGAGATACAAGAGACGACCAATTCAAGTGGGTAAGGCCATCGAAGGTTCTCCAATTGCTCTAATCGTTTCAATTGATCTTGTCTTTCTTCACCTCCAAGACAACAACTTATATAGACCACATACTACGATTCAAAGATAAACAAATCAAGATGTAGCATTTGAGGGAAGAAATATATCAAAATGGCAAAGGTTGGATGAGATACAAGACACGACCAATTCAAGCGATTAAGACCATTGAAAGTTCTCCCGATTGCTCTAATCACTTGAATTGGTCGTGTTCTTTTCTCCTCCAAAGAACAACTTATATAGGCCACATACTATAGTTCAGAAATGAGATAAACTTTACTCAATATAAACATTTTTATGACACTTAAAAAAAGCTTGGAAACATCTAACAATAGTTTTCAATGAACACCACTTAAGATATAAATTGATCTCATAAATGCTAGGCACACTAATTAATTCTAGGCAAAACCCAATCCAAATTCCCAATATCTTTGAGAATATCTTTTGCCTCATTAATTCTAGGCAAAACCCAATCCAAATTCCCAATATCTTTGAGAATATTATTTAAACAATCAGCCATGCAAAAGCAAACAATAATGTGAGGGCACAAATTTTCAATAATTGCACCTGCATCTCTTTGAAGGCTCTCCATATGCTATAACGCAAACAACATTTGATGGCCCCACAATCTCTATGGCACTTGCCCACTCTACTGCAAGTATATCAGCTGATTTCCCTATTTCAGATGCATCATGTGAGGAGATGAAGTACATCTCTCCACGAGAATAAGCCATCACTCCATGGATAGAGCACCGTTGAACATCACTCCATCCATCCAGAAACAATGATACTCCATTTCTTTCCCATGATTTCTTTATGCTCTCATATGCGGCTTCAACAAGCTTCTTCTCTTTCTACAATAAAGTGGTGCATAAGCTCTCCGAAGATGGAGGCACAGCGTGTGCTCCATATTCACCTATCTTCTTTACCATGTCTTTGAAGTATGGTGATCTATGAAAAATGGTAAAACAAAGATTTATAAGTAATCAAAATGACATATCGAAGTGAATTTTGAACGTTGAAGTTTAAAAATAATAGAATCAAGATAAGACTTTTACCGAGCTTCATTGAAAGCTATGTGGTCATGTTAGAAAAAACGTGCCACTGCAGTGTCCACCTCCTCTTTCAATATTGGATTCCAATTTTCATGGAGTGTTTGTTTATGTGATTGACGTACATATGGCATTCCCGATGGTCTAGATGAGGGAGTAGAAGGAGTAGGAGTAGGAGTAGGAGCATGAACCGAAGCTGATGAAGATGATGCTCTTGAAGAGGATGGCATAAAAGACCTCACAAATGATGCCGGGTTGATGGGAGCTTGTGAGGCAAGACGAGCATGAATTTGGGCATCACTAATAGCAAGCTTGTTGAGTAATTCTTGCTTCTTCTATGAGGTCATTGCAGAACAAAATCTTACTTCATGTCCACATTCATGAAGTAAGTGTGCACGAACCTTGTTTGCTCCACCCGTTCGTTTGTAGCCACATAATACATTGCTTGCAAGTCCATGGTCATGCACCACCTCCTTCTATGGCAAATACGAGAGACTCAACCTCTTCCCACCATGTCCATTTGCTTGTAGCATGCTCCTCAAAGTCACCAGGGGACGGGGACGGGTCCCGGGAACGGTGGTGTCCTCGGGACGGGGACGGAGCCTATGGTGTCAAAGTGAATACATGTATGAAGCACCTTAAACATCTAGAGTCTCCTTCAAATTTTAAAGAGTCAAAGTGACAAGTCATATGTATTTCATCATGTCAAAAAAAGAAATAGTACCATCATCATATCAATAATCATATACATAAAAAGAGTTAAGACTCAATGATCATATGGCACGCCACATTACCATGGGAACATTTGTCATCTTATCATCGATATAAACTAGTAAAGTAAAATCTAGAGACTAAACCATAAATGACTACAATCAATTCACAAGGGTAAATCACCATGAAGAATCCAAGCGGGGAGTCTTATTTTATACATCATAATAATTAGATTGTGCTTCTTTATGTTCTTCATTTTTCACTTGGTTCGACACACACTCTCTCTCTCTCTACCTCCCATTATTTGAAAGGATATCCTTCCATGAATTGGGTCTTAGATAGTATCCTCACTCTTCATGCTTGCACTTATAAACAGAAGATCATTGGCATGCTCAGAAGTGTAAAGAGAAGAAAGGTGAAGAGAGGGTTTAGAGGATGGAGAGTGTTGTAGCCTGCTGAATATGCAAGGCTGAATAAACCTCTATTTATGCTTGATTGTGGACCCAAGAACCTTCTAGAGGTGCAGCCAAAATGGTGCCAATTACTCAAGGAAAAAGAAAATCCAACTTTATCTTGCCTAAATCACTTTAAAGAATTTGAGGATAGAAATGTATAAAATGCCAAACAAGGAGGAGATAAAAGACACGACCAATTTGAGCAAGTAAGGCCATGTGAGATCCTCCAATTACCCTAATCGCTTGAATTGGTAATGAGACGTAGAGTCATTAAAGTGAACTCATACCTTCTCGATCCTAGTAGCCATGGCAACAAAATCAGCAAGTATGCCATGTGTGGTTCAGAATCATTACATAAAAGTCCAAAGAAGTGTAAACTTTCTAACTATTTGAATGAATGTTTCATATTAAGCAACCAATACAGACAGTTCAACAAGCAAAGATTTACATATCTCACCTTGCATATAAAGGCTAGATTGGAAGTCCATGCTTGGAGAAGAGAGACTCTAGAACGTTGGATGGGAAGAACAAGTTGGAGAGTTGAGAGAGACTAGACAAAGCACAAGAAGTCCCACAAATGAAGCGAGGAGCTTATACACGAGGAAGTATGACCGCTTATGCTACCTGACACCTTGTGATTGGTCCATGTCATCTGACCACTGTGAATCCTCACATACCTCGACATGTGGACGTTTTCATTGGTCCACGTCATTTGCTCGTTGTGGATCTTGAGGTAACAATTTGACACGTGTCACTATTTCATTAGCTTATGTCATTTGACCATTGGGAATCTCGAGACAATGACACATGGCATTCTCTCATTGGACCACGTGGATTCTTCAACGTCTCTTTTCCCCTATCAATATTAGTTGTCTTGACTTTGTCCATTTTCTATCTTCGAGATTTTTCTCCACCCATACTCAGCACTCCTACGCTTGGATTCTATACATGACTAAACGAAGTGATAGCACGTGTTTAACCCCTTTAGACCATCTCTATTCGCTTGCATCGGTCGTCCCTGGATCTAGACTTTATTAAGTCGAAGATTTTGAAATGGAGAAGAAAAATGATATACTCAGAGTTTCCCCATAAGAGCAACTTCTTGATTTCATGGTCCAAGAGGATTTAGGACTTAAATCACTTTCCAGATGCTATGAAGATATTCAACCCTTCATTTAATTTTGAAGCCTTTGCAGATAAGTGTAAGCCATTTCTAAAGGAGAAGTGGCATGATTTTATCCACCCAAGCATCTTTGGGAAGATCCTTTGGACACAGCCAGAATTACAAAAAAGTGTAGAAAGGCTTCCCCATGCCTCGAAAGATGGATTTTTTCCCACATCATGAAAGCGGTTGTTCACTTCCAATGAATATGGGGTTTTTTATTTGGATTGATCATATACTAATGATATAAGCGAACAAAAGGACCTTGATGAAGAGAAGGAAACATCATTAGACCTTTCTGTTGACAACTCCTCAAATATTGATGTAAAGGAAATTGTTGAAGAGATCAATCTTAAAGCAAAATTAGAAGAGAAAAAAATTTGACATGGAAACTTCTCAAGCAGAGACCGCCATAAGAGAACCTACAAAAGATGTAAATGTCTCAAAAAAAAACACTTCTTTTGCCAAGCTTTCCATATTATTTATCTCTAGAAAAGATTGCATCAACCTTGCTAAAAATTGTTGGAAAGAGGACCCTCGAAGACAAGAACTATACCAAACTTTGCCAAGAAGATAAAACAGCACTCCATATGAAAAAGTCTTGAGTACACTACAATAAGCTCCCTAAAATCAGCCCAAAGGAGTTCTAAGTTCAAATCGGTCCCACCTCAATATAAGAGCCATAAACGTACTCTCTCAACACAACAAAGGTATGCAAGGCTATCCAATACCAGACACGCGCAAAAAAAAACCATAATCCATAGCGAATCTTAGGCAAGAATATTTTTTGTTGATTCTTGAATGAGAATAGAGCTGTATGATGTAGCTATAATGAGCTAGCTCAGGTTATATGCTCTAATAAAAGCTGATTCATGCTTTTCACAATCCAAAAATCCGGGTGAAAAAGAAAAAATAAACTAAAAAGCATCAATATGAGCACCTTGAGAACACTACAAGGATCAAGTGTTAAGAGGGGGAAAGCCTCGTTACAAAATATGGGAGAAAATATGGGAGAGGCTTTCCCCATACGTCCAGTGTGGGATAAATGGCGAGACAAGAAAAGACACGAGCAAAAGTGCACAAAGAAAGCTAGAAAGAGAGGGTCTCAAAACAGATAAACAGTGCTTTATAGATCCAAAAGTTTTAGGACCAGTTCTTATGCCCTTCTCGTTGATTACAAAGCATCATCTAAATATTGGAGGAGGAGGAAACAAAAAATCATGTTAACAAAAATAAAGGAAGAAAAAGATAATTTTCCTCAACAAATTAGCAGAAAAATAATGGGATATGAATGGAAGAAGGGGGAATAAAGTAAAGAGTAGCAGCTCACCAAATAAATAACCATCTCTATATATTTGAGCATAAGTTACTCATATACCTGCAGACCAACCTATGTTTCATATATAATAAGATGAATAAGAATGATAACTAATTCATCAAAGATCATAATTGATGGTAAATTAAAAAATATTTATTATCATCTACATCCCATATCAAATATATCATGTTAATACAGCAGCCTCATACCCCAACCACACTTAAGTGGACGCCTTATGCCCCTTGAAAGCCTATCCACAGCTACGTAATCACAGTTGGGGAAGAAAAACTCAGGGGAAAAATATATCTAGATACCTGGGATTTATTGATTTGATCCTCAAAATCTGTGGGAGATGTACAATATGTTTCATCCATAGCAGGTTTCCCTGGTGTTGTAGGCTGTACCATGCCGTGAGATGCAATCCCAGCTGAACTGTGCCCATGCATCTGTTGATTAAATAAAATTACTTCCGGGAGATGATGAGAAGAATCCATGTGCTTGAGTGCCCCATCCGCTTGTGTTGCAGAACCAGAGTTTCTCTGACGGGCTGCTGCAGAAAGCAGTGCAGCGTTTGGTGGAGCATCAATTCTTGCTAGGCTGTCCTCAATGGGTGATCTATCAGAAAGTTTATCTCCATGCTCTGCCCCTGTAGCAGCATTATCCTGACTTTTCGTATTGGTTTTTCCTTTGTTTCCTTGCCCTTTACCCATCTCTTTTCTTTCTCTGCAAGTCTGCAAGTCTGCAATACTAGGATGAACTCGTATTAAGGTTCAAAAAGAGGACTATTAATCTAGCTTGCTGTGAAGAAGAAGAATACTGCTGCATAATACATGTATGCCTGCAAGAGAATTTCCCATGCAGCAAGTCTCGTGAATATCCGTGCCCGAGCCAGCATAACCGAACTGGACCTTTACATTTAAGAAGTATATGATGAAAAGCCCAAGTTGGGAAAGTGATCCACACAGAATCATACATAGCGTTAGCCAGGCCTAGTTAAAACTGGCAAGCATCAACCTCGGCCCTTCCTTAGGGATCGAGGAAAACGGTCAGCCAAATTTATATTCTAGCTTTAGAAACTCGGCAGCTGGAGGAAGCAAATTTGGAGAGCTAAAAAAATTCCCGCAATTCTTTGAAACAATCGGAAAATAATTCTGCCACGTAGTTGAGAAACCCATCTCTGCAGTTACAGAGAACACCACATTGCGTTATCGCGTGCAAAAAATAATGTTTTCTGATCGTCTTCACGGATTGCTGTCGCATGCGTTTACAATCAGCGTATCATTAATCCAAAATCAAACTTCAGCCTCTTCCGCTTTTTACATTAAAAATTTACCGAGTTTTTCTCAAACTAGTTAAGGAATACATGTGCGCTTAAGTGCGTGCCCAATGCGGATCATTCGTACGTACATCGTTCCAACTCCTAAGCCCATCTTCTTAGGCTCACTCCACATAAGGGCGCCAAAAGAAAGAGGTGATTGTCTACAGCCATCTTCTTAGGCTCGTTTCACACAGGGGCACCGGAAGAAAGAGGTGATTGTCTAGTGTTCTAGGTGAAATAGAGAAAAATGTCATGAGTCCTCTAGATGACTAAAAAAGAGCACTACATGGCAGATCAGGTGTCAAGAACGACCATGAGCGAGAGAGCAACAGGTATCAATGGTGAGCCCATGGATAGTTGTCTCTTTTTGGTAGAGGTTCAAATTGATTGGTATGGTGAAATTTTGCAATTTTTTGGTTCTCAAAAATTTATGTGAACATGTCTCCATTAGAGAAGAGGAAATCATTGTTTACGGCCAAAGCATTTTTACTCATAAATGGCTAGTTATATAAACATTGCTAGGGTGGTATTTTGCAAAAATGTGTTCCTCCACATGAAGTCAATTTTTTGATTGACGCACCACATAGTGAAGGGAATCTCAAGGGAGAGGATTTGGCACACAAAATCATCCACAAGGGATTATGGTGGCCTTATATTTATAGGGATGCCATTAGATTTGCCAAAGAATGTGACATCTACCATAGATATGTTACTAGGCCAAGAAGGCTAAATTTTCAACCATTCGTCATTTCAACTGGGTGACAACCTTTCTAACGGGTGGGGTCTTGATTTTATTGGACATTTTGGTCAAAATGGCCAACCTTGTGTTAAAAAGTATATCTTGATGGCCACATGTTATGCCACTAAGTGGGTAGAAGATAAGGCTACTACGGATTGCACTACCATGACAGTGGCCAAGTTTATATACAAACATATTTTTTCACGATTTGGTTTCCCACGAGAAGTTACTGGTGATAGGGCACACATTTTGTAAAGCATTTCTTCCAATTCATTTTTTATGGGTACAAGATTTTCCACAAAAATCCATGTGCCTAGTATCCTAGAGCAAATGGGCAAGCAAAAAGTTCTAACAAGATTTTGATCGGGCTACTGCACAAATTGGCTTTTGACCACCATAGCTCTTGGCCACAAGCTCTTATTGGTGCAATATGGGCCTTTTGTACTACAAGAAGAGGCACCATTGGTGAGAGTCAGTTTCTCTTGCTTTATGGTAAGGATGCATTGGCCCCTTTTGAATTTATCATCAAGAAGGAAATTGTAGCCAAAACTCTTGGAATTGAACCGCACATTAGGAGACTGGTAGCATTGGAAGAATATATGGAAGTAGCCATGTGGAAATTGCAAGGAAAACAAGAGAAGCACAAAAAGATGCATGATAGGCACCTACAGGCTAGTGAAGTACAAGAGGGATCTTTGGTTTTGGTACATCAGATTCTGCTAGTATCCACCAAACTAGCATCTAAGTGGACAGGACCCTACAAAGAGATGCATGTATTACCACAAGGATCATTATAATTGGAAGATTTGCAGGGTGAGAAGAATGCCCCTGGTCAACATCTCCAAGGTGAAGGCTTATCTAAATTAAATAAAGCTGGAAGGAATACACTCATTGTACATACCATAGTTCAATTTATTTCAATATTTTTTGTAGTTCATTTTGGTTGAATAAGCAAAAAAAAGGATAAGTTGCACCAAGAAGGTGCAAGGACTTGATGGGGGGTCTATAGAGTGGCAAAAGATAATATCCTTCTTGGGAATAGTTGCATTGAAGCTATATAGTGGTTGACCTTTTGTCTTTGGAACTGTTGATATATTTAGGTAGTGATGTGTGTGAACACTCTAGGACCGCCGGGGCACTTTTTTCCCTCTTTAGGAGGTTTTTTCCCCCCGGTTTGTATATACACCTATTGCCCTAATGGGCTACTCATCTTTGTACATTCTCTAGTAATACATTCAGTATTGTGTGTTTGTGCTCCAAGCTTGTTCTTCTTCCTTGTGCTGTTCGCGTGCTTCCACAGACGTCTATCTCCAACAGTTGGTATCAGAGCAGGTCGTCGCTTCTTCTAGGGCGCCGTCGACACTCCTCCGTTTGCAGTCTCAGATTCGCACGAAATTTGGTGAGCATACTCAAGGTGTTACCGAGATCAAAACTTCTTCGCTTTGTGGTGCCGAAATCGCGATCTGAGCTCGTTTCGACCTCCGAACGCACTATCGCAGCGCTTGTGCAGGCTATTTCTTCCTTTTGTGCCAAAGGTATATACCAGTTTCTGTTCGCCAGTTTAAGCATCTCGAAGTCTGCTACAAGTCTAGCAGAACTCGTCTGGGCAGTTCCGTTCAACTTTTTGAGATACAGTCAATTTTCTGCATCAAGGTATTTTAGTCACCGGCCATGGATGAAAGCAGTGATGTATTCCGTATGTTGACTGTTGAGGATAAGTTGGATGGTACCAACTACCCATTATGGGCTTATATGATGCGACATGTACTGGTTGCAAAAGGATTGTGGAACATTGTGCAGGGTGTTGAAAGACGTCCTGTTACACCTGCGACTACAGGTACTACAAATACAGGTGCTGGAGGTGCTGGAGGTGCTGGAGGTGCTGGAGCTGATGAAGATGGTGTCGAAGATGATATTGTGCAGATTCCTGTTCGTGCTGCTGTTTCTGTTGCACCTACTGCAGAGCAGATTCGTTGGGATGGCAGAGATGCCCAGGCACATGCATTGATAGCTTTGTCTGTCAAACGTGCCATTATTCCTCACATTCGCTCTTGCAGAACAGCAAAGGATGCTTGGGATACACTTACCACTTTGTACCAGGCTAGGAATGAGGCTCGTGTTGCTTACCTCCGAAAACAGTTGGAGAGTGAGCACATGAATGAAGGTGATTCTATGGACAGTTTTCTTACAAAGATCAAAGACCTGAAGGAACAATTGATTTCTGCTGATGAGGTTATACCAGATAGCTCACTTGTGCAGACCGTTTTGAATGGTCTTCCTGATTCATATCAAAGTTTTGCCTCTACTCTTCGGTTGATGATGAAAGGCAATCCGAATGCCTTGTCATTTGAGGAATTAGTCTCTATTCTGTTACAGGAAGATCAATCCAGGCAGAACAGGTCCATTATGCGTGTTGCAGATCAAGCTTTCCTAGCTAGTCAGAAGGGCAAAGGAAAATGGAGCTCTTCTACTAGTAAGCAGAAATCTGCAAATGCTGCACAATCGAAGAACCAGGATAAAGATGAGAAGAAATCAGAAAAGCAGAAATTGTTCTGCAAGTACTGTAAAGGAAATGATCATATTATAAAGAACTTTCCAAAACTCGCTACAAAAGAGGCAAAGAAGAAAGAGGCTGGAATGGTTGTTGCAAAGGCCTCTACACCAAAAACAGAGTCTGCAAATCTTGTGCAGGAAGAAGAATGGGCGTTTACTATTGTCTGTAGTTTTGACCCATCTTCTCATGATCAGTGCATGTCTGCAGTAGACTCAGATGTTTGGTACTTTGACAGTGGGGCGACCAAACATATTACCTCGCAGCGTAGTTTCTTCTCTTCACTCGAGCCTGCCCCTAAAGGGAATACTGTCACATGCGCCAATAACTCCTCTTATCCTGTTATGGGAGTTGGTAAGATCATTCTGACTACTGCTGATGGTAGTTCTTTCACTTTGTCAGATGCTTTATTTGTGCCAGGGATCAAAAAGAATCTGTTATCAGTTTCTGCATTAGCCAAGATTGGCTTGGTTGTGAAATTTGTTGATGACAGGTGTACAGTCCATGATCTCTCAAATGGCGATGTGATTATTGCTTCTGGCATTTTATGTCGTGGGTTGTATAAGCTCATAGACTATGAAAGATCTGTGAATGATTCGGCATGTGCAGTTCATGATTCTCAGGCTATGTCAGATGCAAAGCTTTGGCATGCACGCTTTGATCATCTGAATTTTGCTAGTTTGTTACGCCTGCAGAAATCTGAAATGGTGTCCTCTTAGCCCAAACTTGAGGTACCTGGAAAACATGTTTGTGAAGGCTGTATTTTGGGCAAAATGCAGCGTTCTTCCTTTCCCAAAGATGGTTCAGTTCGGGCTACGCAGAAATTGCAGCTTGTACATAGTGATGTCTGTGGTCCTATGCAGACACCCTCTTTTGGAAATTACCTTTACTTCGTGACTTTCATTGATGATTTTTCCAGGCATGCATGGGTATATCCACTCAAAGCAAAGTCCGAAGTGTTCATGTGCTTCAAACAGTTTTTGGTTTTGGCTGAAAATCTGTCAGCATGTAAAATGGGCACCCTCCGTTCTGATCGAGGGGGGGAATATATGTCTTCAGTTTTTAATGCATTTCTGGCTGAACATGGGATAAAACACCAGTGTACAGTGCCGTATACACCTCAACAGAATGGAGTTGCTGAACGCAAGAACAGGTCTCTCATGGAGATGGCGAGGTGTATGGTCAAGAGTCAGGCTTTACCTCATAGTTTTTGGCTTGAGGCTGTCATGTGTGCAGCATATGTACTGAACAGGTGTCCCACTAAAGCGTTGCAGTCTATCACTCCATATGAGGCTTGGCATGACCGCAAGCCATCTGTTGCTCATCTGCATGTTTTTGGTTGTTTGGCATATGCATTAGTGCCTGAACAACATCGCAGAAAATTGGATGATAAGGCAGTAAAATGTATTTTTGTTGGATGCAGTTCTAAAAGTAAAGGCTATCGTCTGTATCATCCACAGACTAAACACATTCTGGTTAGCCGTGATGTTGTCTTTGTGGAAGATGCTATTCAGCCATTGCTTTCATGTACTAAGGAGACATATGTTAGCTCCAAAGACATGTATGATACTTTGATGCCTCTTTTTACAGGTGGACAGTCTAGTGTTGGTCCTAATGAGGCAACTTCTCAGCCTTTGCACGTTTCATATGATGATGTAGATCATTTCATTTCTGATGCAGATTTACATGATGCACTTGCTGATGAGAGAGCTGATATTGAGCAGGCAAAAACTATGCCAAAATGGCTGGTGCAGACTTTGCGTGACAGCAAATTAGATGCACCTTTGTCATATCGTACTCGTTCAGGCTCTCATAGTGCCTCCTTTGCATCAGATTGCTATGCTATGGCTGCATCTAGTCTCTGTGATGAGAATGAGCCTGTTTCTTTTGATGAAGCACAAAATTCAGAAAATTGGATGGTTGCTATGCAATCTGAATATGATGCTATAATGAAGAATGGTACATGGTCTTTATGTGACTTGCCTCCTGGCAAGAAGGCCATTGGCACTAAGTGGGTATACAAGCTGAAGCGTAAACCTGATGGTACAGTTGACAGGTATAAGGCTAGGCTTGTTGCAAAGGGTTATGCACAGGAAAGAGGCATTGATTTTGATGAGACCTTTGCACCTACATGCCGTATGACTACTGTTCGGAGCATTTGTGCACTTGCAGCCCATCATGGTTGGAATGTACATCAGTTGGACATTAAAACAGCATTTCTGAATGGTGACTTGCATGAAGAAGTGTATGTTTTTCAGCCCCGTGGCTTTGTGCAGAAAGGGCATGAAAACCAGGTTTGCAGGCTAAAGAAGGCATTATATGGTTTAAAGCAAGCACCACGTGCTTGATATGAGAAGATACATGCCTATCTGATTGCACATGGTTTTGAGAACAGTCCAACTGAAAGCACCTTATATGTTAAACGTGCTAATGATGTGCTTCTGATCATTGTTGTCTATGTTGATGACATGCTGCTCACTGGTCCTATTGAGACACATATTGCTGATTTTAAGGCTGATTTGCATGCCTCATTTGAGATGTCTGATTTGGGGCATTTGCATCACTATTTGGGCATTCAGTTTATGCACGTTGATGGTGGAATGGCTTTGTGTCAAACAAAATATATTGACACATTATTGCAGCGTTTTGGCCTTGAAGACTGTAAGCCTATTGCCACTCCTATGGAGACAGGTTTACGATTGAGTCTTCATGATGCTGGAGATGCATTTGATGTTGTTCTCTATCAGCAGGCTGTTGGATGCTTGATTTACTTATGCATTACTCGACCAGATATTCAGTTTGCTGTCTCACAGATGAGCAGGTTTATGCATTGCCCAGGAGTCACGCATTGGAAAGCGGTTAAGCGCATCTTTCGCTACTTGAGTGGTACTCGGCTACTTGGGTTGTTTTATCCCAAGGGGGGATCACTACCGCCAGATTTGCATGCTTTTTTTGACTCAGATTGGGCTGGTTGCTATGACACTCGTGTGTCCACCAGTGGTTTTTGCTTCATGCTTGGTACCTCATGTATATCTTGGTTGAGCAAGAAGCAGCCTACTGTGGCCACTTCCAGTTGTGAGGCTGAGTATAGGGCAGCTTTCACGGTGACTATTGAGTGTGTGTGGCTCAGACGCCTTATGGCTGATTTGGGTGTTGGCCAGTCTTCTGCCACCACCATCTTCATTGACAGTCAGAGCGCATTGGCAGTTGCGAGGAACCCTGTGTTCCATGCTCGCACTAAGCACATTGAGGTGCATTATCACTATGTCAGGGAGAGGTTCTCTGCTGGGGAGATCAGCTTGGCATATGTGCCCACGCAGGAGAACATTGCAGACCTTTTCACGAAGGCTCTGCCTAGGGAGAAGTTTGAAGCTTTCCGCAAAGCTTTGGGCTTACTTCCTTTTGTGGAGTGATTTCCACATAGCTTGGCACTTCCTTATACATGAGTGCCAACTCCTTGTTCACCGCATCACTCCCAGGGGGGATTCGTTGATATATTTAGGTAGTGATGTGTGTGAACACTCTAGGACCGCCGGGGCACTTTTTTCCCTCTTTAGGAGGTTTTTTTTCCCCCAGCTTGTATATACGCCTATTGCCCTAATGGGCTACTCATCTTTGTACATTCTCTAGTAATACATTCAGTATTGTGTGTTTGTGCTCCAAGCTTCTTCTTCTTCCTTGTGCTGTTCGCGTGCTTCCACAGACGTCTATCTCCAACAGGAACCAAGGGCTAATTTTTCATGTAAAATTATTGGCATTTTCTTTAGGCTATGGCAAGAGTTATTGGAGTCCTTGGGGCATTGTTTGCAAGCATCCTCTTGGAAACTTTTGGTAGAACACTCTCTAAAGGGCCTTGGGTAATTTCTTAAAGAAGAAGTGGATACTTTGGGTTAGGGGCCTCCATATTGGTGACCCTTGGCCCTAAAGGGGCTTGGGCCCTTCATTGGGCGACCTCTAAACCTAAGGGGCTAGTGGGTCTCCCATAGGGCAACCCCTTGTCCTCTTAGTGCTTGGTGGTCTCCTAGGGTGACCCCTCACCCAAAAGGTGAGGGCCATTCCTTGGGGCAGCCCCTAGCCCTCAGGTCCCGAAAGGGAGGAGTAGAAGTCGTTCCAAGATTAAAAGCATACAAAGTAGAGCAAAGGCATGAAGACCCATATATGAGGCAAAGACTTCAAGAACATGGAAGTTGATTGAAGCAAAGCATAAGCAAGTGCGGCAAGGTATCATAGTGAGGGGCTATGAACAACTCTCCCATATTCAGAAAAAAGACACCTATTACTCGTTGGCATAAAACTCTTAAAGAGGGTGCCCCTTCAGCGATATGAACATCTTGTATGCAATAAGAACTCACTCACTCACTTTCTATGCTTTGATACCAAAGTGTGGAGCGTGCTTGCCTTATTTTTAGGAAAATCATTGACTTAACTTCTTGTAAAATTAGGGCACTACTCACCTTGTTTTTAGCAAGATCAATGAACACATTTTCTTGCAAAATGGGCGATCACTTGCCTTGCGTTTAGGAGACAATAGCAAAAAATACAAGGCGACTACTAGCCAAGGTTCTCTTGCATTAAGGCGACAAGGTGCTTGTAGGAACTTAGGCCACCATCAATTTTCCTCTTCTATCACACATGGGTGACCACCATTTTCCACATTTGGGTGACTACTCATTTTCCTCATCTCCCAATTTTCTGGAAATTCAAGGAGAAGGCGACCACCCACCTTTTTGGAAAATTCCACATATGAGGCGATCTCCAAATTCCCCCTCATCACATATACGGCAACCTCCAAAATTCTCTCCTCATCACAATGGACAACTACCCTTTTTGGCAACACCACTTTCATGGGTGACTACCTCTTTGGACCACTTAAGTGACTAGTTTTTGGCACCTCCTCTCCAAGGGAAGGGCGATCACTCTTATTCATGGTGATACTTGGGCAAGGCCACCACCTAAATTGTGCTTCATCCACATTTTGGGGCAACTACCAAATGCATGGCAAGAAACCAAATGCATGGGTAAAGAATTGAAGCCAAGGAGTGAAGAAAAGATCAAGTCATGAAGTATGAAGGAAGTACATATCTAGGAGATAAAGATGTGTATACATATGTACATTATTTTGGAGTCAGTTCATCATATACTTTTGAATGGTCATAAGCTTGTAAATATTTGCCTATATATACAAAGAAAATGTCGGGGAAAATATGAGAGATTGTGTTAAGACAAGATTTGAGGAGAATTAGATGTCATTAGACACTTTAGAAGTGAGAAAGATGTCTCTCATCACTCAGATGTAAATTTTTCAGGAATGAAGAAATGTTGCGCCCGATGTTTCTGTGCATTCTCCTTTTGTGCTTGATCATTTCAAGAATCCTTTTGTAGATGTCTAAGTCCATAGTTAATGAGTCTATGGTTAAAGTTTGAGAGCCTAATTGTAAACAGACTGTGAGAATTATGAGTAGGAACATTCATATGTGAAGAAGTGTTCATTGTTTCCTGAAACAGGCGCAATCTTGATGGTCAATGATTTGATCATTTCTCAGTGCACAGGTTAAAGTTTTGCATGACTAAGGAGTCAAATTTTAAGTTATAAGGTAAGCCATCTATGGCTAAAAGCATTTGTATAAACGGGCTCTAGACTGAGAGAACCAAGTGCTAGAAGTTACAGGTGTCTGAATCGACTTTTCAGAAGAGCAGTTTCAGACATAGGTAACTTGTTGAGATCATTTCTCAAGATCTACTAAATCTTTTGGAGTGATTCAACTTGGAGAAGGTGTGCAAACTGAAGGCGACACCTTATGCAAAGTTTCATAAAAGACTGTTAAATGTTAAATGTTAAACGCTTCGTTCTAACTATCAGAAGGGCGTTTAACCGACTCTTGGGGGGTTCTTGGGAGTGGAAGGGGTCTGTAGAAAAACAGAGGCCCTTAGACTTGATTTTCCCAGGCTAACCACTTTACACCTATCAATACCTTGAGGTCCACTCTATCGAACCGCAACTACACTCGTAATCTTACAGTTCATAATCAAACTCTTTCAAGCCTCCCGACTACCCTAAAAGGGTTTACTGCTCCGTTCCTACCTTACTGTACTGTGAGAGACCTGAATTGCACTTCCACCTTGCCAAAGAGGTAAGTCTAATCAACAACACCGAATATCACCGATTACACTCAGAGCTCTCAAAACAATATCGCAGTTACACCAGTTACACCAACTCTACTCAACAGATTTTCGTACCTTATAGGTATAGCAACATCACTGCACACTTAATCGGTAGATCACAACAATAAGAACCTGCCAGATAATCGGCTCAGACCTTCAACCGAGAGATCTTACTGAACCTCTATGAAAATAACACCCACGTCAGTATCGATAACAATCGACAGAACAAGACAAAGATTTCAACTTAACCGGCCAGGTACATGCAATGTCACAACCCAGTCATCAGACGAGTCGTCACACTAACTCAACTCCGCACAGATAACAAGACACAGAGGAGCACAGAATACTCAAAGGATTCAAGAACTTAGACAAACAATCGTTATAGCAATGCGCGGAAATCACTTCACCCAGACGAACAGTCTGGTGATTTCGAGAATCATCAAAGTAAATCACAGTACTGAGAGACAACACGATACGGAATCGTATACAATACTCAGAGTACCCAGCGATTTCATAAACAGTGTTACAACAATGCTCTGACAATCACCGAGACGAACAGTCTGGTGATTCCAAGAATCGTCGTCTCTGACTCTCTTTACATTGCTTTATATAAGAAATTACAATTGTCGCGTAACCACTTTTCGCGCGTGCGAATACAAGATTCGGTTTTACATGTTCCCATCCGGCGGCCGACTAACATTGGCACGCACGGTGGACTCAAACCCGCAAGTTGTACAAAATTATTATTCGTCTATAATTCCTTCTAAATACATATTCCGTGCTAGTCTAAAAGTTCGGGCCATCTTTTTCGTAAGTGTTTCTAACATTTGTTTAAGGGTATCTGGTTCTACTAGTTGCGCATCTATTCTAACAGAGCTAAGAGCGATGGCTTCGGTGAGCAAAATTTCGGCCTGTGTTTGCAAAAAGGCCTCCTGTAGGTAGAACTCGTTGGACAGGGCTGCATCTCTTTTGACCTTCATTTCTTCCAGTTGCTTCTGCATATTGATTACTCTGTCCTTTTGATTTTCAAGCTGATTTTCTTATCGTTCAATCTCCTGGTTTTGGTACTGTATAGTTCTGGAGTATGCGTCGCGTTCTCTTTTTAGATCTGTTATCAGCTTCTGTGCCTGAGCTTCTTGTGTTAGCTTTCGCCGTAAAATGTTGTTTACCTGATCAAAATCTATCTTAAATCTTTGGAGTTCCTCAGTGGTTCTCATCGCCAGCTCGTGTTGCTCTTGTCCTTTTTGTACCACTTCATCCAGTGTTTGTCTTGTTTCTTCCAGCAAATTTCCTAATGCAATTCTAGCATCCTCCTTATCCTACAGGTCTAGCTTTAATTGACTGACTTCTGCCTGTGTTTTGGTTAATAACTTGTCTTTTTCGGTGAGCTCTGCGAGTGCTGTATCTCTCTGATTGACAATTGTCTGCTGCTCTGCAAGCTGAGCTTGAAGATGGGTAATTTGCAACTGCAGCTGATGGTTTTCGGCTTTGACTGCGTCTATCTCTTCCTACAGTGGCGTAATATCTGCTTCCAGGACGTCCACCTTGTGTTGCAACTCGTTGCGAATGTTGTCCGTGACTTCTCTTATTTGAACTGGCAGTTGCTGTGATAGATTAATGAGCAGTTGCCCCATTGAAGCTAGCTCAGAGAATACGGGAATGGACGGGAGTAGAAGATGGGATCAAGGTTGCGAAGAGGATGCGGTGAGGAGTTGTTGGGAGGTCGGTGGAGAGTAATTGAGGGATGAGGCTGAAGAAGTTGTGGGCTCGACAGGTGCGTTGGGTGGAATAGGAAGGTTTGGGTTTAGTGGAGGGTCCAGTGGTGGAGTGGGAATGGCAGAGGTAGTTTCTGTTACCTTATTTTGTATGTCGATGTCTGCGATGGTTGACTCAACGGCCTTGAGTAGCTCTTCGAAAACATGTTTAGCAATTTGTTGTTCATCTTCTTGTTGTTCCTGCTCAGTTTGCTGAGAAGCTTCTTTGGTAGAGATTGTTTCTGTTTCAGTCTGCTTTTCCTGTTCTTGTTGCTGAGATGATGATGACTGCGCGAATGACTCATGTTGCATGGATGTGGCGGTGTCGTGGAATGTGTCTTCTTCTTGCTTTTCTTCTTCTTTATCTTCTTCTGTATTTTCTTCTTTATCTTCTCTGGCTAACTTCTGTGCTTCACTCTCAGACGAGCTGATTCTCATTCGTTTCCGGCGGAATAGCTGGTTGAGTTCTTCTTCGTCTTCTTCTTCATCGTCCTCTAGTAGCTGTACCGATTCCTCATGTCTCAGAATTGGTCCCCGGGGTGGTGGTTGGGCTGCAAGGATTGCTAGAAAGAGAAATGATAGTATGTGCGGTAATCGGGACCTAGGCATGCCTCCCTTGTTCACCTGCTTGATTATTGCTACACACTCCTTGTGGATACGTTGGAAGAAATAGGTGGCGAAGTTCACTGGTTCTCGGGCAGCTAAGTCTATGGCATAGTAAAATGGTCGGGATATGCCGTAAGTGCGCTTCTGTAGGTTTAGGATTGCAACTAAGAACTGCAGGGCTGATCTTTCTGGTTCTGGTCGACATAAAATCGCGACTCGTTCGATGAACACCTAGGGAATAACTCTCTCATGGTTGCTTCAGGGAGGTTAGGGCCATTTTGTCTACCTTGCACAGGGAGTCGAAACGACTCAGCGAATGACTGAAGGGTTATTACGGTCCGTGTAGGCAAGGTTGTGATCGGCCAACTCTGCTCTGTAGCCGGAGTGTTGGCGGTGGCGGAGATGATATTGGCAAAGAAAGGGTGGGATTCCACTGAATGCCATGGCAATTCAACAAAATTAGCAAGCCCACGGTTGCGCAGGAACTCTCCTACGTCGGCAGTGAGTCCATTACGGAAGGCGGCGTAATTCGCCAAAGCTTCCATAGCGCAACAAAGACAATAATCACACAATGCAGGCACACGAGGAATACACAAACATACAGAGTACGCAAACACAATAGCGATTTTTGGCGGAATGAAGAAGGTTAAGTAGATGCTTTGCCGAGGAGAGCAATGAAGGATGATTAATCGTCGTGCGGTATTGAAATGATAATTTTTTAACTTTGGTGTGCATGCGTGAATAGCTGGCAAGAGCAAGGCGGCTTATAACATAATTAGGAATCAAGACGCAGATATTTATAGACTTATATTATTAAACACACAAAAAGAAAAGAAAAGAAAAGGAAAGAAAAGCGAGCGCCAAACGACGCGGCTCACCGAAAAGCGTTTCAGTGCGGGTTAGACGTGTGTTGGTATGGTCGCAGCTTCGAGCCGTTGATGACTTTCGGAAGAGTGTTTCCAGTCAACGTAGTCAATCGAAAAGTTGCCGGGCCTACTTGTTCTGAAATCTTGTAAGGGCCATACCATTGTAATTTGAATTTACCAGCAGATCAATTCGACTTTGCATTATAAAAAAGGACAAGTTGTCCCACCGTAAAAACTAGAGTTTTCAAGTGTCGATCATGCGTCCGAGCCTGTCTTAGTTGTACTTCCTGTATAGTTAAAAAACTTTGCCAGCAATGCTCGTCTAGTCCTCTGAGTGTATCCAACCGGAATGACAATGAGTCTTCCGGTAACAGTTTCTGAGCGATTGCTACTCGTAAATTTGGTATAACTATCTCCATTGGTGCTATTGCTTCTAATCCATAAGTGAGTTTGAAAGGTGTTAATCCTGTTGTTACCTTGTATGTAGTTCGATATGCCCATAATACTGCAGGTGCTTCCATAATTAATTTCCGAAGCATATTCAGCAAGGATTTGTTTGTACTTTTGGCCAAACCATTTGTACGAGGATATTAAGGAGAACTAAACTTATGCGTGACCTGGAACGACTGTGTAAGTACCTTCATTAAATTGTTTACAAAATGAGTGCCTTGATCTGGAACAAGTTCCAGTGGTAAACCAAAACGTGGAAAGACATCGGTTAGCAGACACTTTGCTACCGCAATAGCTGTAGCAGACCGTAAAGCCTAGGCTTCTGCCCATCTGGTTGCATAGTCTGTATAGGTCAGTATGTAACGATTGTTACTGAAGACTGCTGGAGGTGTGATCGGGCCGATAAAATCTAGACCCCACTTCTGGAAAGGTTCTAATGGTAAGATGGGTTACAGAGGGAACAGATGACGTTGCAGGGGCTGTCCAGATCTTTGACAAGTATCACATTGTTTGACAAACTGTGATACATCTCTGTACATAGTAGGCCACTAGAGACCACTTTGCATAATTTTCCAGTGTGTTAAGTCTACAGCAAAATGACCACCGAAAGGAGTTGAGTGAGCCAAAGTAATAACTGAGTTCACTTCATGTGGTGGAATACATCGAAGTAAAATCCTGGTACGATCCACATAGTATAATTCTCCAGCAATCAACCGAAATTGACTGCTGAAAACTGCAATTTTCCTGCGTATTGCCGTAGAAGTCTGAGATGGAAGGCAGCCATCAGTGAGAAAAGTCAGGATCTTATCATAATATGTAGATGGTATAGGTGGGTTTGTAATTTCATCATTCGTTGGTTCAGAGACACAAATCACCGGAGTTGTGTCATCTATGCCTACCAGAGCTTCACCGGAATCTAAGCGAGAGAGGAAATCTGCTAAGGCATGTGAACTGCCTGGCCGATGAATGACTTCATAGTCAAATTCCTATAAAAGCAGAACCCATCGTGCTAATCGACCACCTAGATGTTGTTGCCGAACTAGATAGACAAGTGGAGCATGATCTATATGAAATGTAAATTTACGGCCCAACAAATAATGTCTGAATTTCTTGACAGAATACACTAGACCTAGACATTCTCTTTCTGTTACAGAGTAATTCTTCTCAGCAGGGGCTAATCTTCGACTTGCATAGTACACTGGTCTGAACCACTTATCAATTTGTTGCATCAAAATGCTTCCTATTGCTATATCTGAAGCATCAACAAATACATGGAATGGGCGATCCCAGTCCGGAGGCTGTAAGATGGGAACTTGTGTTAATAAACTTTTTAAACGATCAAATGATATCTGACATTCCTGAGTCCACTAAAACTGTCGAGGGGACTTTGTGATTAGCTTGTTCAGTGGTATTGCCAAATGAGCAAGCCACCGTAGGTGTCGACCATGCCATCTTACTTGGCCCATGAAGCGCATAACTTCCTTCGGTGTAGTGGGCACCGAAGCTTCTAACACGACTGAAATTTTATCTGGATCTACCTGTATGCCCTGTGCAGATACAATATGACCGAGTAATTTGCCACATGAAACTGCAAACACGGATTTGTTTGGGTTCAAACATAGTCTGTATTCTCTGCATTTCTGAAAGAAGCACCGTAAATGGAACATGTGTGCTATCATCTTACCGAAAATTGAAAAATCGTCAAGATAGACTTGCATAAAAGAGGTGAGATAAGGAGAAAATATTTCTTGCATACACCTTTGAAATGTACTTGGGGCATTCCTCAATCCAAACCACACAATAGTACAAGCAAATACACCCCAGTTGGTAATGAAGGTAGTCTTTGGTATATCCTGTTCAGCCATTCTGACTTGATTATATCCACTGTACCCATCTAAAAATGAATATACTTCATGTCCTGCTACTCTATCAAGCATTGTATAAAGAAAAGGGATCGGAAAAGGATCAGGCACTGTAGCTGCGTTTAGTTTCCGGTAATCTACACATATTCGTAATTGCTTATTCTTTTTAGGTACAATAACAATTGGTGAGATCCACTCAGCATGCTCTACTGGTACAATGAATCCAACCTTCAATAGCCTATCAAGTTCTTCTTTTACCAATGATGCATAATTTGGATTCATCCGGTAGCTGGATTGCTTGATCGGTTTTGCTTCTGGCTTCAGCATGACCCTGTGTTGATAGATGCGCGGGTCTAGACCTTTCATATCTTTGTAATCCCATGCAACTACATCAGAAATTCTCAGAGTAACTGAATTAAATCCGCTTGAAATAATTCCGGTAAATTTTCCTTTATCTTGACAGGACGCGGGTGGTCGTCATTTCCTAAATTATAAGTGACCAATTGATCCTCTGGAACATAAAATTATCGGGGTTTCTCTATATCGTCCGCTGGCTTAAAAAGTTGTTGCAGTTTCTCGTCATGTATAGCAACAGTGTCCTCCTCCTTATCTTCTTCTGCTACGGGCATCACTGTGCAGAGTGCGGTATTCCAATTATCTACAACAAACTGTAGATCAACAGTTCCTAAAGAGATCAAATCAATGTTATTTTTTAGAAACTCTTCTTCTTCATCATCTGACAAGCCATCTAGCATATGAACTGGCTCTGCCAAATACGGTCTAGCATGCAACTCGCAAGGTTGTATGGCATCTACTTTTACAATGTATTTATGATTTTTATCCTTGAAAGTGAGCTCTTGTGCAGACCAATCCTGTATCACCTTAGCGTGCTTCAGCCAAGGTCGGCCGAAAAGGAGGTTGTAATCAAGAGTGGATTCCAGTAAATCTAGTATGACAAAGGTCATTTTAAATGTTGTACCTTGTAAAGTGATTGGTACATTTCGTACAAGTCCAATGGGATGGACTCTTGATTGGTCGGCCATTCTGACAAAAAACTGAACTGGTTCGATTTCGGCCCACCCTAACCTTTTACATAGTGCAGCAGTAGCAATGTTGACTCCAGATCCTCCATCAATTAGTACCTGTGTGATTTTATGATTCTTATACCATACCGTAATTAAAGGAACTGAATGATCGACCATAGAATCGGGTTCCGGTTGTACTGTTGCTATCTCCGGAATGCAGGAAGGCACATGACTGAACTGTTGTTGAAATTGCTGTCAAACTCCTGGTACTAGTGCAAGTAATTGGCCCAAAGGAAGAGTGATGGATGCTTTTGATAAAATTTCCCAGGCCTTTTGTGATTGGATTGTTTCCACAGATTCTGAAGACGATGCGCCTACTGAAGATGATGTGTCTGCTGCTGATGATGTGCCTACTGCTGATGATGTGCCTGTTGCTGAATTGAAATCTTGTTGTTGTGCTCCTTCTTCGGTTAACGGAATCTGGGTTACCAGAATAGGATCTGGGAAGACTGGAGGTTCTACGCTGGTCCATTGACTAGCCTTGTTGTACATCCTTTGTTGTTCGCGTATACCTGGTTCAAATAATTCTGTTGTAGGTTGCAGTTGTTTACCGGAGCGGGTCTGAATTATGGCAGCGTGTGTTTCTACTGGTGTGATTTGTACCATATTAGCCATTGGGTGTTGTCGTTCCTTCTTCCTCTGATCATACTCAGCTGCATCCTTACAGAATCTTCTAATGTGATCAAATTCACCACAGAAATGACAGCGCGGTGGTGGCAGATTGGGATTTTTCGGTGGCGGTCCGGTCTGCCAGCGGTTTGCATTATAGTTGTTGTTCCTCTGTCCTCTGTAATTTCGATATCCTTATTGCTGGTTGTTTCTCATTTGCGGAGGCACATAGTGATTGGCTGGCTGCCCTGGTTCCTGTATAATTGTATTGACAGTTGCTGTTCCTTGCACTTTGGCGTTGTATGCACAGTTTTCGGTGGTGTGTCCGGGAGTGTTGCAGATAGCACAAAATAACTGATTAAGTGCACAAGTGGCACTAGTATGGCCTGAATTCTTGCATGTGATGCAGTATACTTGTCTGGTCATATCTTCGGCGACATTTCTGTTTGTTTTTAACCACTCCAGATCTTCTGTAAATCCGCCAACCTTGTTTTCCAGCTGCAGAGCCATTGCGATTACTGCATTTAGCGTCATAGCTCCTACACAGCGTATGATCATAATCTGTTTAAGTTGTGGAGTCAAGCCATTGATGAACCACTGAGTGATAACGTTGTTTGGTAGGTTGGCATGTGCTGGTGGTAACTGCCTCAAGTGAGTCCTGAATAGAGTAGCGTATTCCTGTACTGTATGATTTACCTTCTGTCTGTTGTTTTGCAGATAGTCAAAAATTTTGGCTGGATTCTTCTTTAGCCTGAAACGCTGCAAAAAGGCATCTCGTATTGCTTCATAGGTGCCGAAGTGATTAATATCATATTCTGTAAGCTATCTAGCTGCTTCATTGACCAATGTAGATTGAAAGACAATAGCTTTATACGCCCGATCCGGTGGATGTTTGAGAACTGCGTAGCTTATCTCGAATGTGCGTACGTGAGCATCCGGATCATCTCCTGGGAATCCACCAAAATTAGTGTACGTCACTCCTGTCGGAGTCTGCCTTGGTGGGCATACTTGTTGTTGCTGCTGCTGTTGTTGTTGATGTTGCCCGTTCATGGCGAGTGTATTGTGAATATCTTCTAGATTTTGAGGCTGAATATCTGAACTATCGGAATTTGTATCGTCGGACTGTGCTCTTTCCGATTCGATAATCTTACTCAGTATGCTTCGAATCTCGGTTTTGAATAAAGTTCCTTCCTTCTTGATGTCGAATGTAGGGGAGCTTACTTCACAAAGTGGTGGCTGGGCTGAAGATTCACCAAAAAATGGTAAACCGTCGCCGAAAAACTGTGATTCTGTAACCGAAATATCACCGGAATGTGCCGAATTTATGCCAGAATAAGGTGTTTTTTTGCCTTCGCCAATTTCTTTGGCTAACGTGTTTCTAGTCGTAAACAAATTTGAATCGTTATCCAAGATTGTTAAACTAACTTCAGACTGCGTCTTGGTAGATTCTGGAGTTACTATATCTTCGACAGACTGTGCCGAAATAGTACCGGAATTTACCAGAGGTGTAACACGTTCCACCGGAATATGACCGGAATCACTTCTGACGTCCTTGACTTTCTTGAAAACTGGGTCAGACCTGGTTGTACTTCTTCCTCCTGGAGTTATCCTTAGTAAATTAAGTACTCCAGTCTGACGGTTCTTGGGATACGTTTCACTGGATCGAGTAACCGGCATGTATCATCTTTTGTACTAATCGCGTAGTATCACTATCGATTAAAATTTTAAAATCACGTTTCTACAGCAAGTTTGCAACAATCTGGTTCTGTTGCTACTTCCGATAAACGAACGGTAATCTTGATGTTCGATTCTGACAGACGAATGACGATCTTGATGCCACTATCCCATCGTGGTCGCCAGTGTTAAATGTTAAATGTTAAACGCTTCGTTCTAACTATCAGAAGGGCGTTTAACCGACTCTTGGGGGGTTCTTGGGAGTGGAAGGGGTCTGCAGAAAAATAGAGGCCCTTAGACTTGATTTTCCGAGGCTAACCACTTTACACCTATCAAAACCTTGAGGTCCACTCTATCGAACCGCAACTACACTCGTAATCTTACAGTTCATAATCAAACTCGTTCAAGCCTCCCGACTACCCTAAAAGGGTTTACTGCTCTGTTCCTACCTTACTGTACTGTGAGAGACCTGAATAGCACTTCCATCTTGCCGAAGAGGTACGTCTAATCAACAACACCGAATATCACCGATTACACTCAGAGCTCTCAAAACAATATCGCAGTTACACCAGTTACACCAACTCTACTCAACAGATTTCCGTACCTTATAGGTATAGCAACATCACTGCACACTTAATCGGTAGATCACAACAATAAGAACCTGCCAGATAATCGGCTCAGACCTTCAACCGAGAGATCTTACTGAATCTCTATGAAACTAACACCCACGTAAGTATCAATAACAATCGACAGAACGAGACAGAGATTTCAACTTAACCGGCCAGGTACATGCAATGTCACAACCCAGTCATCAGACGATTCGTCACACTAACTCAACTCTGCACAGATAACAAGACACAGAGGAGCACAAAATACTCAAAGGATTCAAGAACTTAGACAAACAATCGTTACAGCAATGCGCGAAAATCACTTCACCCAGACGAACAGTCTGGTGATTCTGAGAATCGTCACAATAAATCACAGTACTGACAGACAACACGATACGGAATCGTATACAATACTCAGAGTACCCAGCGATTTCATAAATAGTGTTACAACAACGCTCTGACAATCACCCAGACGAACAGTCTGGTGATTCCAAGAATCGTCGTCTCTGACTCTCTTTACATTGCTTTATATAAGAAATTACAATTGTCGCGTAACCACTTTTCGCGCATGTGAATACAAGATTTGGTTTTACATGTCCCCATTCGGCGGCCGACTAACAAGACTTTACACATTTGATAAGTCAATGTGAGAGATATGTGCAGCATACTTTTTGTAGAATCATCTTCTTCAGAGTTTTACCAAAATCTTTATAATTGATCATTAATCCTCCAAATTGGTGATGGTTTTGAGTTACTCTTGATATAGAGGTGTTCTAAATTCAAGATTAGCTTGTTCTTTTGGAGATTAACACTCTCCATCAGTGGTATCAGAGCAGGAAGTATCAAAATTGAAGAAAGGAGGATCCCGACTGCAGCAGCTGTAAAGAATTCAACACTTGAAGGTTCAAAAGGTGAAAGCTTGAGAGTAAAGCTTGAGAAGGAGGCCATACGACATCAAGGAAGACAGAAGGAGTATCATTCAAAGTAAAGATACATCTGTTACTCATAAAGTTTGAAGAATTCAATACACAGGTGAAGAAAGGATGGGAGATTCTCTTCAGATAGAGAAGTTGGATAGAGAAAACTATCCAACATGGTCAATGAGGATGGAAGCTCATCTTATGAGCAAAGACTTGATAAGTTATATCACAGGTGAAGAAGAAAAGCCTAAGCTCAGAGATCGGAGTGTTCCAACTAGGGAGGAATTATCAGATTTGAAGACTTGGATGAAGAGAGATGCTCAAGCTAGGAGCATTATCTATATGGTAGTCAATGACTACTTGCTACCTCACATTAGAGGTCTTGAAAGTGTAAGTGATATATGGAATGCTTTGGAAGAGCATTTCCAAAACACCACAAAGTCAAGAATCCTTGTGGGCAGAATTTACCACATTCAAGAAGAAGGCCTCTCAATCCATCTCAGATTATGTAACAAGAATGAAGGACATTGCAGATGCATTAGGAGTTGTTGATGAAGACATTGAGGAGGATAAATTGGTAAGGCAAATTCTTACAGGGTTGAGAGGTGATGACAAATGGAAGCCATTCATTTTTTCCACTAAATTATCACTAGATCATTTTACTCCTGATTTAAATCAATTGCTAGGTCACATGCTAACCTTTGTAATGGTGGATACAATCAGAACTTTAATTCAAGAGGAAGAGGTGGCAGAAATCAAAGAGGAAATTTCAGAGGTAGAGGTAGTAGAGGTTACTTTGGAAGAAATGCAGGTAGAGGATTCCAAAGGCAACAATACAATAATACCTACTACAATTATGCTTCAGATCAGAAGGAGGACTTAACATTGATAATGAATGCAACTTGTGAAAGGCAAAGTGAAGACCAAAGAGTCTTCTACATTATCTCAGGGTGTAGCAATCACCTGAGTGGCAACATAGCATTGATGACTGATTTGGAAAATAAGGTAACAATCATGTTGTTCAAACAGGTGACAATACAAAGCACAATGTGAAGTCAATTGGATCAGTGAAGGCCAAGGATGGTAGTACTCTCTTGAGTAAGGTTTTGTATGTTCCTACAATTCCTAAGAATCTAATAATTGTAGGACAAATTATTGAAAAAGGTTATGAAGTCAGGTTCACTAATGAAGGAGTGTTTGTGGAAGACCCTAGAAATGGGTATAAACAAATTGTTTCAGGGAAGAAAGAAGGAAGATTGTTCACATTGAAGATCCAAGGTAATGTTGGTCATGCCTTGTTCACTTATGGTGGACATAAGATCTCTGAGTTAAATCTTTGGCACAAGAGGCTTGGACATTTTAATGAAAGAGGTATCAAAGATATGATCAACAATGGATCAGTGCTTGGATTGCCTAATGTTGCAGGTCAACATATGACATACAGATGTGAGGCATGTCAATTAGGTAAGGCTCATAAGCAATCTTATTCCAAGCATGGTTTTATGTATTCAGAAAAGCTTGAATTGGTACACATAGATGTGTGGGGACCATCAAAGGATTTCAGTATCAATGGTTCAAGGTACTATGTGATTTATGTTGATGATGCTACCAGATGGATCATTATCTATGTGATCAAAGATAATTCAGAGGTGTTCAATACATTCAAACATTATCATGTGTATGCAGAGAGAATTACAGGTCATAAGTTGAAGAGATTAAGGTCAGATGGAGGGGGAGAGTATTTCTCTAATGATTTCAATGATTACTTTTGGAATGCAGGTATAAAAAGGGAAATTACTTGTAGGTACTCTCCTCAACAAAATGGTGTAGAAGAAAGGAGAAATAGAACTCTTGTTGAGTTTGCAAGATCCATGATGAAGGAGAAAAAATGCCCAAATTATTTATGCGCTGAGGCTGTGAATACAGCTACTTATTTGGTCAATAGATTACCATGTAAAGCTTTGCAGGGTATGACACCATATGAGGCATGGTGGGGTAAGAGACCTACTCTAGATCATTGCAAAGTATTTGGATGTTTGGCATATGCATATGTGCCATCACAATTAAGGCACTAATTGGAGCCTAAAGATGAAAAATATGTGTTCATTGGATATGATGACAAATAGATGGGATATAGGTTGTGGAGTCCATCCACAAAACAATTCCTTGTATCTAAGGATGTTACATTTGATGAGCAAGGTACTTGGTATGCAGGTACAATCAATATTAATGCAGGTGATGAAGAAGTTGTGAATCAAAAGAAAGGTAAATCAAAGGTTCAGATATTTGATGAAGAGGAGAATAATGAAGTACAGGTTGAAGTTGAAGAAGTGCTATTTGATCCAGAGTGTGATGAACCAAAAACCTCAAGGAGTGGAGAACGCAAAAGGTCATCAAGACACAAATGGAAACCTACAAGGTATAGCTATGAAACTTCTTTTTTGACTACCAAAGATTATGCTTATATGATAAAGGTAGATGAAGACCCTTTTACATATGAAGAGGCAAAAGGTAAGGAAAATTGGGAAAAAGCTATGCAAGAAGAGTATGATGCATTGATGGAGAATCAGATATGGGATTTGGTTCCTAAACCAAATAGTCAGAAGATCATTGGATGCAAATGGGTTTACAAGACAAAGAAGTTTGCATATGGAAGTGTGTCTAGGTATAAAGCTAGACTTGTTGTGAAAGGGTTTGCTCAGACATATGGTATTGATTATGATGAAACATATAGTCCTGTGGCAAAGATGACAACCATCAGGACACTCATAGCTATTGCTTCATGTAAAGGTTGGAAATTATGTCAATTAGATGTGAAGAATGCTTTTTTAAATGGCTATATTTCAGATGATGTTTTCATGGAGCAACCACAAGGATTCAGAAATGAAAGGTATCCAGATCATGTATGTAAGCTCAAGAGAGCTTTGTATGGTTTGAAGCAGGCCCCAAGGGCATGGAATTATAGACTTGTGAAGTTCTTGGAAGAACTTGGGTTCCAAGTATCTAAAGCAGATAGTAGCTTGCTTGTCTTGCTTGTCAAAGCAAGTGATGATGGGTTCATTTACATGTGCATATATGTTGATGATATAATTCTTACAGGTACAGATGAGAAAGGCATTCAAAGCCTAAAGAAACAAATGGAGAAAGAGTTCAAGATTAGTGACTTGGGAGACGTCATATTTCTTGGGCATGGAGATCTCATACACTCAACATGGAGTGTATGTAACTCAAGAAAGGTATTTGAAAAACTTGTTGATCAAGTTTAAAATGGATGATTGCAAGGTAGCACCTACTCCAATGGAGGTGAGTCACAAATTAAGCAGATATGGAGGAGAAGAGTTCAAGGACATGAAGCTTTATCAAAGCTTGGTTGGTAGTATAATCTATGCTACATTAACTAGACCTGACTTGTCATATGCAGTGGGAGTATTGTCTCAATTCATGCATTGTCCTAGGAAAGAACATTGGATTGCAGGACAAAGAGTGTTGAGGTACATTAAGGGTACACTCAAAGAAGGTTTGTATTATGGTTTTACATCAGATACAAACATCAAGATTTATAGTGATACAGATTCGGTAGGTAATCCTGATGATAGGAGATCAACTTATGGATACTTATGTTATGTGGGAGATAAGTTAATTTCTTGGTGTTCAAAGAAACAACACACAGTTGCTCTATCCTCCACAGAGGCTGAGTACAAAGGTATGGTTGAAGCTGCAAAGGAAGTGATATGGCTTAAGACTCTTATGAAGAGTTTTGACATCATTCAAAGTACACCCACTATCCATGGAGATAACATGAGTTCATTGTATTTATCTGTTAACCCTGTTTTTCATGCCATGACCAAACATATAGAGATTCAGTATCATTTTCTAAGAGAGAAGGTGATGGATAAAGAGTTTGAAGTAATACATACTTCAACAAAAGATCAGATAGCTGATATGCTAACCAAAAGATTGGATGGACCAAAGCTACAGAGATTCAAAGACATGGCAGGCATAAAGAAGATAGAGAAAACCTCAATTGATGATTGAGGGGGAGCTGTTGGTGCAGGGCAATCAACAATTGAAGTTTTGGGTGAAGAATTGAAGCCAAGGACTGAAGAAAAGATCAAGTCATGAAGTATGAAGGAAGTACATATCTAGGAGATAAAGATGTGTATACATATGTACATTATTTTAGAGTCAGTTCATCATATACTTTTGAATGGTCATAAGCTTGTAAATATTTGCCTATATATACAAAGAAAATGTTGGGCAAAATATGAGAGATTGTGTTAAGACAAGATTTGAGGAGAATTAGATGTCATTAGACACTTTAGAAGTGAGAAAGATGTCTTTCATCACTCAGATGTAAAATTTTCAGGAATGAAGAAATGTTGCGCCCGATGTTTCTGTGCATTCTCCTTTTGTGCTTGATCATTTCAAGAATCCTTTTGTAGATGTCTAAGTCCATAGTTAATGAGTCTATGGTGAAATTTTGAGAGCCTAATTGTAAACAGACTGTGAGAATTATGAGTAGGAACATTCATATGTGAAGAAGTGTTCACTGTTTCCTGAAACAGGCGCAATCTCAATGGTCAATGATTTGATCATTTCTCAGTGCACACGTTAAAGTTTTGCATGAGTAAGGAGTCAAAATTTAATTTAGAAGGTAATCCATCTATGGCTAAAAGCATTTGTATAAACGGGTTCTAGATTGAGAGAACCAAGTGTTAGAAGTTACAGGTGTCTGAATCGACTTTTTAGAAGAGCAGTTTTAGGCATAGGTAACTTGTTGAGATCATTTCTCAAGATCTACTGAATCTTTTGGAGTGATTCAACTTGGAGAAGGTGCGCAAACTTTAGGCGACACCTTATGCTAAGTTTCATAAAAAACTTTACACATTTGATAAGTCAATGTGAGAGATATGTGCAGGAGACTTTCTATAGAATAATCTTCTTCAGAGTTTTACCAAAATCTTTATAATTGATCATTAATCCTCCAAATTGGTGATGGTTTTGAGTTACTCTTGATATAGAGGTGTTCTAAATTCAAGAGTAGCTTGTTCTTTTGGAGATTAACACTCTCCATCAACTTGGGCATCTACCATTTTGCATCCTCACCATAATTGGGCATCTACCAAAACTGTTACCTCCTCTCCTCATCAAGAATTGGGCAACCTCCTTTTTGAGAACTCCCCGCATCTAGGCTACTACCAATTTCTCCTCACCACACAACTTGGGTGACCACCAAAATTGGCACCTCTCATCATACTTGGGTGAGGCCTTCATCACCTCATTTGGAGCAACATCCAATCAAGGGCAAGACTATATTTGAAGTCTCTAAAGTAAGGTAATAAACAAGATTTGGAAGTTAACTCTCTCAAATGTGTTACATTCATTGCACAATGAAGAAGAGAAACAATAAGGAATATAGGCCTGGGGTGGCCCAAAAATATCATATTACCAGAATTGGGCACCACCACCACCTCTTTTGGACATGGCCAAAATAGGGCATCTACTCCACCAATTTTTGGAAGGGCTACCATGGGTAGCAAGTGACAAAGTAAATTAATGTAGTGTTACAGTGTGAATTAATGTAGGGGAGACCTGCACAAAGCTCCATCAGTGTCAGGAGATTTAATTGGTCGACCTAAAGGTGCTTGGTTACCAAAGCCAAAATTACCCCACTCCTCCACCAATCTTTTTAGTTTGGCGCATGTGATAGTGAAGGCGTGGATTCATCAAGGCCACTCCCTTGGCCTTTGGAGTCTAGATAAACAAAGGCTTGGCACTCATTTTGGCTATCCTATCTTTATCATCATTATGCTATAGCTTGTGTCATGTATCTACTTTCTGATATCTATTGTAGTTATATTGTTGTGCTTTGCTAGTTGAAGCTATCTCTTGGCTAATCTTTGCATTCTATTACAACTTGCCCACTATGTGTCAAGGCCACTCTTTGGTGACTCAACTGGGTTTCAAGTTCTCTATTGTGTGGTAGTTCAAGTTACAAAGTGATTGAGTAGCCTTAACTAATATCTTTGAGTTTAAGGTTGTTAGATTTCTCTTGTAGAGATTACTTGGTGTTTCAGTACTTCTTGTTGTTGATTTCTTCTAGTCTCTGAAGTGGTTGCTAGCCCTCTGTAATGTTCATCTGGAATATTTTTTTACTCACTGTAACCACTTTGGATCTTAAGAAATTAGGCTTTTTTCTCATACTGTACTTGCACATTTTCCATCTCTATGTCTTTAATATCAAGTAGTGTACCTGCACACAGACATCTCACAAGGTATACTTCCCTAAGGCAAAACTCCCATTGAGTAAGAAGGAGTACTGGAAGTGTAGCCACATTGGCCTCTTCTATAGTTTGATACCCTAGTACTTCCTCTATAATTGGCAAGGATCAAATTTAGCAATCATATCCCATACATCCTTATGCATTTTTCGTCACCAAAGCCCGCTCTACAAGATCTTACAAATTATAAGCTTGGAACCAAAATATCTTCTTGCAACACTTGACTGAGCTTCTACTATAAGAACCAAAACTTTGTGCATAGGTACATAGTCTAGCCATGCTTTGATCAAATCTTTATATTAGAGCTAGTCTAGAATCAACTAAAAGTGGCAACTTGTAAACACCAATTCTTCTTAGCTTTCTCTAAGAGTTCAATGGGCATGATGTCATTGACTAGAAAAACAACCATTTGCTCATATCACATAGATTTGATCAATTCCAGATCTAGTACAACTCTAGGTGTATATTTTAGTATCTTGAAAAGATTTATCAACTCCATTCGGGGCTTCACATGAATCTAGACAGGAAAGAAATTAAGCTATTATAGGAGAGATGCTTGGTCGATGTCTCAATAAATACAGAAGTGTTGAAAGGTCCACATGAAATGTAAACTTTCAGCTTAACAAGTAATGCTAAAATTTATTAACTACATAGATCAAATCAAGACACTCCCATTCGAGCACCTAATAATTCTTCTCTACAATTGATAGTCAATGACTTGCATAATACATTGGCCACTACCAAGTCTTGCCTTCCTTTTTCATTAACACACTACCAATTACAATGTCAAAAGCATCCATGAACACGTTTTGAATAGTTTTTGGGGCTTGAAGGATCAAAGCTCTTATTAAAAGTAGTTTTAATTGCTTAAACGCTTGGCCGCATTTTGTAGTCTAGATAAATTTTTAGGGAGATACATGGGCAAATTGATTCAATGGAATGCCAATATGTGTAAGCCATTTTAAGTGTTAGGCATGACACTGGATTTGTCCCAAAAACCACAAGACTGTTTTTTGGTGATATGGGAGAAGGTGCCTACAAGACTTTTTGAGCCTTATCCAGGTCAATCACAATATCCTCTTTGGAAATAATGTTAACTGACAATTTTTCATGTCTTACAACAAAAAATGATTTGGCCAAATTTAGGTAGAGCCATAATTCTGCGCATTTGAAAAAACATTATCAAAGATGCTCTAGATGTTTCACCATGGCTTTTGAGATTGAGAGATCATCCAAGAAGACTTGCATGAATTCAATCAAATACTGAGAAAATATCTCTTGCATGCATCATTGAAATGTTCTCAGCGCTTTTCACAACCCAAGACATATGATCTTGCACACAAACACATCCCTGTACATGATAAATTGTAGTCTTGTGGATATATATGGTGAGTTAATGTGTGTGTAGATTTTCGGGAGTGCAATATGCACTCCTCTTAAAGCAATAATTAAAGGTAGATGTTGTAATATTAAACTTAAGTCATAGATGAGTCCTTGGTTCACATTAGAAATACTAGCATTCACTTCTTAACCATACAAACACTCAACAATGCAATACTAACAAAGAGAATACAAGGGGAAGAAAAACACACACAGAAGCTTACAAGATATAGGCACAATTTGGAAGTATCAATGCATCCCTCTACAACAATGTACACGCTTTTATACATGTAGGTGTAAAACTTGGCTAACTCAAGACTAGGGTTACCTTTTGGGAAGAGCACCTACTCATAGGGACTTCCTTGTTGGGTAGACTAAGTTGACACCACTTGAGAATACAAGTGGTATACGTGCTCTAATTGAAAATTCTATGTATAGGGTCTCTCCAAGGATACTGATGATAATCTAAAATTTAGGGAAATCCATTTTTATAGACAAGGGGTATAATAGATATTTGAGGGATGAGCCAAGATTTTAAGTGGACTTAGCCACTAGGTTGAAGGAGGGAGTGGTGGCCAAAATTTTATGCAATTATAGTGGCACTAACATTGCACGTAGTGATCTTTGTCTAGGGAGTTACACAAGGTCCTAGAAATTGTTTGTGCTAGGTCTTCAATGATATCTAGAGGCACCAAGGTGTCCAAATTTGGCCCATAGGAGGGGAAGTCATTCAGGTAGTGTTGCCCATCTTGCCAAAAAGAGAGTCACACAATTTCTCATATTTCCAGAAAGGGGTTTGCCTCGTTGTTATTGCCCAACCCAAAGATGTTTTCTGAGGTGCCTGCCTAGCACCTTGTAGTTGACCTTGAAGTTTTCCAAGCTTGACCATATTCACCCTATGGTCACATGTGGCATACCCCTAAAAAGTTTGTTTTCTATAGATTGCCTACAACTATAGTCTCTCTATGAGGGACGGGACTAAAAATATGCAAGGAGGATAGATCATACACATAAATGATGGAAAGTATAGTCATAGCAGGAGAAAGATTCCTTATGAACCCAAGAGAAAAGGGAGTCACCATTAGTGAAAACCAATAATAATGTTTATGGAAAGAGGAGAGTAGGATGCCCATTGAGGAGTTAGAGTATAAAGTAGGTTTTCCACTAAAGGAAGGGAAAGAGATGATCTTCACCTTTGGAGGAGAGATAGAAGGATAGGAAGTCACCATGAAGGAAGAGGAAAGAAGAGGTACAAGTAACAAGAGAAATACTCACCACAAGGAGATATCCATAGATAAGAGGAGGTGGAAGGTAGTAGGAGAAGATGCATGGAAGTACCTTAAGACTTGAGAAGAAGTTTCCTAATAGAAGATTTAAGATGAAGAGTCACCTCGGAATGACAAGATGAGTAGCCTACCCATGAGAGATGATGACAAGTGACCATATATACTAGAAAGAAGAAGGGTTATCCAATTTGGAGAGGAGCAGTCACCCAAATTGGAGAGGACGAGGAGAACCTTTGGGTGGGCCACTAAAAAATGGGTAATCAAACCATTGATATCAAAATGTATGCCTTGTTTTGATAATGTCATAATTGACCCATGTTCTCCTTCTTCCGATAAGTAGGTATGTATTGTGCATGAAGGGGTGCTCTCTTGAACATTCCTTGTAGTGTGGGATTATCTTGTAAGAAAGTTTCATTCTAGTGTGGATGCAAGTTTGGTGTAGGCTCTCCATACCCTCATACTATCTTAGGTCTTGTCTGTAGAAAATCATTCAAGTCATATAGATGATGAGTCCTCTTTGCATTTTCTTTGATCACTACAAATTATGGTGGGTACTAGTGGTAGATGTTATTTAAATTGAGCCCACATACCTATGTGATGAGATTAGATTCTATCATTGCTTTCTCAAATTGTGCACAAAGATCTTCAATGAATTGAAATCGTATTTCTTGTCCCTTATAACTCAAGCTAACTCTCTGAGATACCTCTCTTTAGTATATGTTTCTACTTCTTCTATTGATCTTTCTATTTGTGGTAGGAAATCATCAGGTTGTCTTTTTTTTTTTTGGCATGGTACTCTACTTGTGGATAGTTGATCTTGATATTCCTTTTGTTGCACTTGAAGTGTTGTTATTAGTGTGTCTTTGGTGTTGTTTTCTTCTTCTAGTTGTGTCCTTTTCTCAATCAATTCTTCAATATTGGTTGCTACAGAGGTCGAAGCTTAATACAAGCTCATCCATTGTCACAATATTTAAGGATCATGTTGTCATTACATAGTTTTTGATTATCCCCCATTAGATCCTATAAGTTCCATTTCATAACTCGCAATATCTTCTATGTTGCAATATTTTTCTATTTCAAGTCTTGGGATTATTTTTGCATCTTTGTGAAATTCTCATATTTCTCTATCCACTTTTCACAATGTTTTTGTATATTCCCTTAACAAAATATAACTTGTTTTCAAATCTATAATAGATATGCTTCTTGGTTACTCACCATGGCCAAAATGGAATTATTGGTTCTTTCCATTACATGGATTACTCCTCTAATATTCAGATGTATTCCTAATAATAATGCGAGACTAAGAAATTTTGTATATTATATCTCTCCATACTATGTTCCCTTGAGACTGTTGGAGTTAGACGTCTGCGGAAGCACACAAACAGCACAAGAAGAAGAAGAAGCTTGGAGCACAAAACACAATACTGAATGTATTTCTAGAGAATGTACAAAGATAAGTAGCCCATTAGGGCAATAGGCGTATATACTAGCCGGGGGAAAAAACCTCCTAAAGAGGGAAAAAAGTGCCCAGTCCTAGAGTGTTCACACACATCACGACCTAAATATATCAACAAATCCCCCCTAGGAGTGATGCGGTGAACAAGTAGCTACCATTCATGTATAAGGAAGTGCCAAGCTATGTGGAAATCACTCCACAAAAGGAAGCAAGCCCAAAGCTTTGCGGAAAGCTTCAAACTTCTCCCTAGGCAGAGCCTTCGTGAAAAGGTCTGCAATGTTCTCCTGCGTGGGCACATATGCCAAGCTGATCTCCCTAGCAGAGAACCTCTCCCTGACATAATGATAATGCACCTCAATGTGCTTAGTGTGAGCATGGAACATAGGATTCCTCGCAACTGCCAATGCGCTCTGACTATCAGTGAAGATGGTGGTGGCAGAAGATTGACCAACACCTAAATCAGCCATAAGGCGTCCAAGCCACACACACTCAACAGTAGCCGTGAAAGCCTATACTCAGCCTGACAACTGGAAGTGGCCATAGTAGGTTGCCTCTTGCTCAACCAAGATATACATGAGCTACCAAGCATGAAGCAAAAGCCATTAGTGGACATACGAGTGTCATAGCAACCAACCCAGTCTGAGTCAGAAAAAGCATGCAAATATGGCGATAGTGATCCCCCCTTGGGATAAAACAACCTAAGTAGCCGAGTATCACTCAAGTAGCGAAAGATGCACTTAACCGCCTGCCAATGCTTGACACCTGGGCCATGCATAAACCTACTCATCTGTGAGACAACAAACTGAATATCTGGCCTAGTAATGCATAAGGAAATCACGCATCCAACAGCCTGCTGATAGAGGACAACATCAAATGCATCTCCAGCATCATGAAGACTCAATCGTAAACCTGTCTTCGTAGGAGTGGCAATAGGCTTACAGTCTTCAAGGCCAAAATGCTACAATAATGTGTCAATATATTTTGTTTGACACAAAGCCATTCCACCATCAACTTGCATAAACTAAATGCCCAAATAGTGATGCAAATGCCCCAAATCAGACATCTCAAATGAGGCATGCAAATCAGCCTTAAAATCAGCAATATGCTTCTCAATAGGACCAGTGAGCAACATGTCGTCAACATAGACAACAATGATCAGAAGCACATCATTAGCATGCTTACCATATAAGGTGCTTTCAGTTGAACTATTCTCAAAACCATGTGCAATCAGATAGGCATGTATCTTCTCATACCAAGCACATGGTGCTTGCTTTAAACCATATAATGCCTTCTTTAACTTGCACACCTAGTTTTCATGCCCTTTCGGCACAAATCCATAGGGCTGAAGAAGATACACTTCTTCATGCAAGTCACCATTCAGAAATGCAGTTTTAATATCCAACTGATGTACATTCTAACCATGATGGGCTGCAATTGCACAAATGCTCCGAACAATAGTCATACGGCATGTAGGTGCAAAGGTCTCATCAAAATCAATGCCTCTTTCTTGCCCATAACCCTTTGCAACAAGCCTAGCCTTATACCTGTCAACTGTACCATAAGGTTTATGCTTCAGCTTGTATACCCACTTAGTGCCAATGGCCTTCTTGCCAGCAGGCAAGTCACATAAAGACCAAGTACCATCCTTCATTATTGCATCATATTCAGATTGCATAGCAGCCATCCAATTTTCTGAATTTTGTGCTTCATCAAACGAAACACACTCATTCTCATCATAGAGACTAGATGCAGCCATAGCATAGCAATCTGATGCAAAAGAGGCACTATGAGAGCCTGATAGAGTACAATATGCAAAAGGTGCATCTAATTTGCTGTCATGCAAGGTTTGCACCAGCCATTTTGGCATAGTTCTTGCCTGCTTAATATCAGCTCTCTCATCAATAAGTGCATCATGTACATTTGCATCAGAAATAGAATTATCTGCATCATCACATGAAACCTGCAAAGGTTGAGAAGTTGCCTCATTAGGACCAGCACTAGACTGTCCACCTGTAAAAAGAGGCAGCAAAGTATCATACATGTCTTTGGAGCTAACAGATGTCTCCTTAGTACATGAAAACAATGGCTGAATAACATCTTCAACAAAAACAACATCACGACTAACCAGAATGCGTTTAGTCTGTGGATGATACAGATGATAGCCTTTACTTTGAGAATTGTACCCAACAAGAATACATTTTACTGGTTTATCATCCAAGTTTCTGTGATGTTGTTCATGCACTAATGCATATGCCAAACAACCAAAAACATGCAGATGAGCAACAGATGGCTTGCGGTCATGCCAAGCCTCATATGGAGTGATAGACTACAATGCTTTAGTGGGACACCTGTTCAGTACATATGCTACACACATGATAGCCTCAAGCCAGAAACTATGTGGTAAAGCCTGACTCTTGACCATACACCTTGCCATCTCCATGAGTGACGTGTTCTTTCGTTCAGCAACTCCATTCTATTGAGGTGTATACGGCAATGTACACCGGTGTTTTATCCCACGTTCAACCAGAAATGTATTAAAATCAGAAGACATATATTCCCCCCCTCGATCAGAAAGGAGGGTGGCCATTTTACATGTTGACAGATTTTCAGCCAAAACCAAAAATTGTTTGAAGCACATGAACACTTCGGACTTTGCCTTCAATGGATATACCCATACATGCCTGGAAAAATTATCGATGAAAGTCACGAAGTAAAGATAATTCCCAAAAGAAGGTGTCTGCATAGGAGCACAGACATCACTATGTACAAGCTGCAATTTCTGAGTAGCCCGAACTGAACCATCTTTTGGAAAGGATGAACGCTGCATTTTGCCCAAAATATAGCCTTCACAAACATTTTTTCCAAGTGCCTCAAGTTTGGGCAAAGAGGACACCATTTCAAATTTCTGTAGGCATAGAAAACTAGCAAAATTCAAATGACCAAAGCGTGCATGTCAAAGCTTTGCATCTGACATAGCCCGAGAATCATTTACTGCACATGCCAAATCATTTACAGATCTTTCATAGTCTATAAGCTTATACAACCCACGATATAAAATGCCAGAAGCAATAATCACATCGCCATTTGATAGATCATGAACTGTACACCTGTCATCAACAAATTTCACAACCAAGCCAATCTTGGCTAATGCAGACACTGATAATAGGTTCTTCTTGATCCCTGGCACAAATAAAGCATCTGACAAAGTGAAAGAACTACCATCAACAGTAGTCAAAATGATCTTACCAACTCCCATAACAGGATAAGAGGAGTTGTTGGCGCATGTAACAGTATTCCTTGTAGGGGCAGGCTCGAGTGAAGAGAAGAAACTGTGCTACGAGGTAATATGTTTGGTCGCCCCACTATCAAAGTACTAAACATCTGAGTCTACTACAGACATGCACTGCTCATGAGAAGATGGGTCAAAACTACAAACAATAGTAAATGCCCATTCTTCTTCCTGCACAAGATTAGCAAACTCCATTTTTGGTGTAGAGGCTTCTACAAAGACCATTCCAGCCTCTTTCTTCTTTGCCTCTTTTGCAGCCAATTTTGGACAGTTCTTTATGATATGATCATTCCCTTTATAGTACTTACAAAACAATTTTTGATTTTTTGATTTCTTCTCATCTTTATCTTCCTTCTTCGAATATGCAGAATTAGCAGATTTCTTCTTACTACTTGAAGAGCTCCATTTTCCTTTGCCCTTCTGACTAGCCAAGAAAGCTTGATCTGCAAGTTGCATAATGGACCTGTTCTGTCTAGACTGATCTTCCTGCAACAGAACAGAGACTAAATCCTCAAATGATAAGGCATTTGGATTGCCTTTCATCATCAATCGAAGAGTAGAAGCAAAACTCTAATATGAATCAGGAAGACCATTCAGAACGGTCTACACAAGTGAGCTATCTGGTATAACCTCATTAGCAGAAATCAACTATTCCTTCAAGTCTTTGATCTTTGTTAGGAAACATGGTCCAATATGACCTTCATCCAACAAACAAGTTGGGATTCTCATCAATTGGGTAATGCATGCTTGGCTTCTCCTCATAATGAGGGCCTTACAAAATGTGCATACAATCATGAGGGGTAGACATTGATCATATACTAACACCCCCCCTCAATGTTTACCGATGATAAATCAAGTAGTTCTTGGTCCAATGCCCATCTGTTGAAGATGCCTGTTGAGCTGCTCTCTTCCAAGTGCTTTAGTGAACATGTCAACACAATTTGCCTTTGTTGGGTAATATTCTAGCTCCACAATTTCATCTTCAATTAGCTCGCGAATGTAATGGTACTGTACTTCTATGTGCTTGGTGCGAGCATGAAATACTGGATTCTTTGCAATAGCCATACAACTTTGATTATCACACTTGAGTATAGTTGCCATATTTGATGGAAAGATTAGATCTACAAGAATTCTCCTTAACCAAATTGCCTCACAAGAAGCAAAACAAGCTGCTTTGTACTCTGCTTCAGTGGAGGAGAGTGCAAGAGTTGGTTGCTTCCTACTTACCCAAGAAAATATTCCTGAACTAAGTGAGAAACAATATCCAAAAACTGATTTTCTAGAATCACAATCTCTAGCCCAATCTGAATCACAATATCCTTGAAGTGTATCACCTGTGGTATAAAAAATACCAAAATCCAAGGTTCCTGCAATATACCTTAGAATTCACATTCCAACATTCCAGTGACTCTCCTTAGGTTTGTTGGAAAACTTGCTTAACACTCCAACAACATAGCAAATGTCTGGTCTAGTGTTGCACATAAAAATAAGACTTCCAACGAGCTTCCTACTCTGCTTCAGTGGAGGAGAGTGCAAGAGTTGGTTGCTTCCTACTTACCCAAGAAAATATTCCTGAACCAAGTGAGAAACAATATCCAAAAACTGATTTTCTAGAATCACAATCTCTAGCCCAATGTGAATCACAATATCCTTGAAGGGTATCACCTGTGGTATAAAAAATACCAAAATCCAAGGTTCCTGCAATATACCTTAGAATTTGCATTCCATCATTCCAGTGACTCTCCTTAGGTTTGTTGGAAAACCTGCTTAACACTCCAACAACATAGCAAATGTCTGGTCTAGTGTTGCACATAGAAATAAGACTTCCATGAGCTTCCTATACTTCTTAGCATCTACATCAGACATGTTATCATCCATAGATAGCTTGTGATTTACCTCCATAGGTGTGCTAGTTGGTTTGCAGTCCATCATTCCAAATGCCTTGAGAATTTCTTTGGCAAGTTTTTGTTGTGAGATGAAAATGCAATCCTTCCTCTGCCATACTTCAATCCCAGACAAAAATGGAGTAGACCTAAGTCTATCATTTCAAACTCAGTTTCCAAGCTTATCCGAGTTTGATTGATGAGTTCCGGATGATCTCCTGTAATGATCAAATCATCTACATATACAATGACAACAACTAGCTTGCTATCCCTTTTCGTTACATACAAGTTAGCATCAGAAGTACTTCTTTCAAAACCCATATTTTTGAAAAAACTATCTATCTGTTGGTACCAAGCCCGTGGAGCTTGCTTAAACCCATACAAAGCTTTCTTCAACCTGCAAACTTTATTTGCTGAATTGGGCACCTCAAAACCTGGTGGTTGAGATACATATACCTCCTCCTTGAGGTGACCATTCAAAAATGCAGATTTGACATCCATCTAGAAAATGGGCCAGGCTTTTTGTGCAGCTACTGCAAGTACCGTCCGAATAGTTGTCATGCATGCTGTTGGTGCAAAAGTTTCTTGAACATTGAATCCTTCGATATGTGAAAAACCCTGTGCAACTAATCTTGCCTTATACTTTTCTAATGGTCTGTCTGCTCTATACTTAGCTTTCCAAATCCACACCTACTTACAAGGAAGGAGTCTTTATGGGTACATCTCAGGAGATGAGGAATTGCCCTCATTCAAAACAAGAGGATTACGAACAAAGGAAGAACATGAAAAGCTCAACACATGGTGTGCTAAGGATGCATTGGCAAGGTCTTATTTACTCAACTCCATCTCTGATTTTCTTTTACCACATATTAGAAATTGTAAGACATCCCAAGAGACTTGGGAAACCTTGTCATCATATTTTTCCCCCAACACAAGGGCTAGGAAAAATCAGTTGTGGATTTAATTCACAACATTAAGGAAGCAACCCAAGCAAGCTGTTTCAGAATTTGTGACCAATATTAAAGATGTAGCAGATCAATTAGCAAGCATAGGAGAAGAGATTGAAGAAGAGCAGATTGTAAGGCAAGTGATCAATGGGATCAAGGCTGATGATAAATGGGAAAGCTTCACCACTGCCATGGACCTCTACATGGACATGCAAATTCTAGATCTTACAACTCTCATGGGACAATTGTTCACTCATGAAGCAAAGCTCAACAAGAATGGAGACACATCCAAAGGTAATAACTCTTCTGCCCTATATACTGATAAAAAGTCTAAAGATAAAGGCAAGAGCAAGAAGGTGGAAGATGAAGGCTTTACGTCCCAAGCTAACTATGTAGGGAGAGGTAGATCATCAAGAGGAAGAGGCAAAGGAGCTAAGCAAGGTAGGGGGAGATCCTATAACTCCTCACCATGCAACATTTGTGGTTTACCAAATCATACTACAGATGAGTGTTTCAGGAATTACAAAAATCGGGAGGAAGAGGATATCAAAGAGGTGGATATTCACAGTCAAGAGGTAGATTCAACCATCACCAAGGTTACAACAACAATTACAACAACAATTACAACAACAATTACAATGGCAACTACCAAGGAGGTTTCAAATCCAGAAAGGACTACAACAACTATACAGAGGAGCAAGATGGCTCTCTTCTGATCATGAACATTACTTCAAAACGAGGTACTAATGATGACCACCTATTTTACATTGATTCAGGATGCTCAAATCATTTGGCTGGAAATGTAGCACTACTCTCTCATCTTGAGGAACCAAAAGGTAAGCATCAAGTCCAAACAGATGATGACACCAAGCACTCATTAGTTAAAGTTGGAAATGTTAAGACTTGTGATGGAAATCAGAATTTATTGAGCAGGGTACTCTATGTACCAACCATTACCAAAAATTTGATGAGTGTTGGACAGATTGTGGAGAAAGGTTTGCAGGTTAGATTCAACCAATATGGAGCATTTGTGGAGGATCCAAGACATGGGTTCAAGAGAATAGCAAAAGGAGAAAAATCAGGTAGACTTTTCACTTTTGAGCTAGAAGACACAAAGAATATTGCACTATACAGTTATAAAGATCAAACACTTTCAGAACTTGAGATTTGGCACAAAAGATTAGGGCATATAGGAGAAAGAACTTTGAAGCAAATATGCAGGGATCAATGTGTGCTTGGAATACCTAATGCATCCAAGCAACATATGATTTACAAGTGTGGTGCTTGTCAATTTGGGAAGTCTCACAGGTTACCCTTCTCAAGGAAAGGCTACATGCATGAAGATTACCTAGAGCTTGTCCATACAGATGTATGGGGACCAAGCAAAGACCCCTCAGTCTCAGGATCAAGGTACTATGTATCTTTCATTGATGATTATAGCAGATGGACTGTATTGTACTTCATGAAGCACAAGGATGAGGTATTTAATTGTTTTAAAAAATATATCGCACTTGTTGAAAATCAGACAGGAAAGAATTTGAAGAGGCTAAGGTCAGATGGAGGAGGTGAGTACTTCTCCAATGAGTTTGAAAACTTCTTGCAGGATAGAGGCATCAAAAGAGAAATCACCACGAGGTATTCTCCTGAACAGAATGGGGTAGCTGAGAGAAGAAATAGGTTGATTGTTGAGATAGCTAGGTCTATGTTGAATGAAAACAGGTTACCTAACTATCTATGGGTAGAGAGTGTTTCAATTGCCACTTATCTCATAAATAGGTTACCATCTAAATCCCTTGATGGGATGACACCCCATGAAGCATGGCATGGTAAGAGACCCTCACTAGACCATTGCAGGATATTTGGATGTGTAGCATATGTACACAATGTTCCTTCTCAGATAAGAGGTAAGCTAGACCCTAAGGTGAGAAGTGCATCTTTATTGGATATGATTTGAAGAAAAAAGGATACAGGTTTTATAACCCTTCCAATAAGGGATTCACGGTAAGAAGAGATGTTCTCTTTGATGAAAATGATTCGTGGTATGAGAATGAATGCAGGAAGGTTAAACTACCCTATGATTTGGAAGAGGAGTTTCCAACTCTTGCAAAGGAGGAACCTACTCAGAATGAAGACTCAACTTCAGATGATGAAGACACTATCAACCTTGAAGAGTTCAAGGCATGGAAGTCCAAAGGCAAAATGAAGATGAAGAAGCTTGAAGACATACCTGAATCTTCAAATCAGTCAATCAGAAGATCACAAAGAGAGAGCAAAAAACCTATTAGATATGTGTATGATACATCTCTTGTTACTAAACACTCTGTTTATCTTGCCAAAGATTTGTCAATTGAAGAACCAGGATCATATGAAGAAGCCATAACCAAGACAGAATGGAAAGAAGCTATGGATGAGGAGATTGAAGCACTCAAGGAGAGTGATACATGGGAGTCAGTACCAAAGAAGGGCTCCATGAAGGTAATAGGATCCAGATGGATCTATAAGCTTAAAAGAAATTCTGATGGCACAATTAATAGGTACAAAGCCAGATTGGTAGCCAAGGGTTTTGCACAAACCCAAGGCATTGACTATGAAGAGACATTCTCTCCTATGGCCAAGATGCCAACTATCAGAGTGTTGGTTAGTGTGGCTGCATCAAAAAATTGGAATATGTACCAATTGGATGTCAAGAATGCTTTCTTGAATGGATGGATTTCACAGGAGGTATATATGTCACAACCTCCTGGCTATGAGGATCCTAAGAAGGTAACATATGTTTGCAAATTAAAAAAGGCTTTATATGGATTGAAGCATGCACCTAGGGCATGGAATTACAGGTTAACTACATACCTCCAAGACCAAGGTTTTGTTATGAGCAAGGCAGATACTTCTCTATTCATCAAGAGAAGTAATTCAGAGGTAATATACCTATGTGTTTAAATTGATGATATCATACTTACAGGAAATGATGTCAATGGAATCAGACAAATCAAGAGCCAGATGATGAAGGAGTTCAAGATCAATGATCTTGGTCTATTGAAGTATTTTCTTGGGCTTGAGTTAGTTTATACTAACTCTGGAATATACACTAAAAAAAAATACATACAGGATATGTTGAAGAAGTTTCACTTGCAGGATGCCAAAGTAGCAAGCACTCCAATGGAGGTAAACCTAAAACTAAGTGCCCATGAAGGCGATAAAGTCAATGACATTACAGGTTATCAAAGTATGGTGGGTAGCTTGAACTATGCTACCTTAACAAGGATAGATATTGCATATGGAGTTAGTGTGCTAAGTCAGTTTATGCACAAGCCAAGGATACCTCACTTAGAGGCTGCCAAGAGAATCTTGAAGTATCTCAAGGGTACACAACATCATGGCTTGTATTTTCCTTACACTTCAAATATTGATATCAAAATTTATTCAGATGTAGATTGGGCAGGATGCAAGGATGATAGGAGGAGCACTTCTGGATACATTTCTTTTGCAGGTGATAAGCCAATATCTTGGTCTGCAAAGAAGCAACCAACTGCTACATTGTCTTCTACAGAAGCAGAGTATAGAGGGCTGGCTAATGCCACACAAGAAGCCATTTGGATTAAGCTTTTGTATACAGAATTGGGTTTATATACTAGGTCACCAATACTCTTTGGAGATAATACAAGTTCTCTTCACCTTGCAGCTAATCCTATCTATCATGCTAGGACCAAACATATAGAGGTACATTACCATTATGTGAGAGAAAAGTTGATAAAAAAAGACATTCAACTAACCTATGTATCAACCAACATGCAGTGTGCAGATTTGTTGACTAAAACTTTGGATGGAACCAAACTTTGCAGATTCAAAGCAATGATTGGATTGCAAGATATACATGAAGATTGAAGATGAAGACCAAGCCAAAATGTTTGGCTTGAGGGGGAGCTGTTGGTGTAAATCACAAGCCTACACATTTGGCTTGGAAGATATCTTGAAGACCCTACATATGTGAAGAAGCATAGGAACTAGTGCTAGTGGTTAATTACCACTTTATCTCCTTGTAAAAGTCAAATTGACTTGGAATCTTTTGTAATCACCTACCAAAAGGATTCGTGGAAAAAGTGGCTATTTGATTGAAGGAATATCTCCTAGGATATGGGAGTTTGATCATAGGGAGCCAAAAGTTTGAATTTGAATTCAAATTTTTGCTCATTCTCTATAAAAATGGTCATGGAAAAGTCGTGGGTAGAACTCATCACTCCCGAGCTTCTCATTATTGATTTTGAGTGTGTGTGAGGCCTACACTCTAGCTCACACCTATCTACACCAATAGGCAATGATTTTCATGCCAATGGATTTGTATACAAGTGTTCATCAATACATACATTCACATTGTTCATTTCTGAGTTCTCTGTCATACTTCTTGAAAGTCTTTCAACTTGTGGAGTGCATATCTCAGTCATTTCTCCATCAAATTCAGTAATTCAAAGCTTGTTGGATTAAGCTCAACATACTGTCAAAATTTGAAGAGATTCTATTCAGCCATTTCAGAGAGATACACGTCGAGGTGATCACTCGTCAAACTCTGCTATAGTCCTAAAAAATCGGGGTATAGCTTTACTTGCTAAATTGATTTCTCTTAGCATAGTTTATCTTTTTACATCATTCCACTTGGAATAGTTAGCTTGCTAAGCTAATTAGATACCCCTAAAAGGATTTTTTCCAATTCCTACTGTGCTGGTCATACTGAGCAAAATACCCAACAAGTATCAAGACATAAATAGAAGGTTTTCTTGAGATTGTGAGTTTCAAAGTTATCTGTTTTGATTCAATCATTACACACATTACTTCCAAAGTACATAGGTTATCTTATGGTGTCATTGGAAAGCTAATAAGGTCCACTTATCAAGTCTGAAGCAAAAGAGGGCTGGTACAAAGCAGGTTTTGGCAGTACCTACTCAATCTCTTGGAGCATCCATCCATCTTTCCCAACAGTTGTGCCCTTTGGCAAAGTTTGGCCACTTTGATAAAGTTTCCCAAATGGAGGGGCCTACCCCCCCACCCAAGGCTCTCTCTAAGGCTTATGACTAAGGTGGCTACCAAGGCATAGACCTTGGCATACCTTGTCATCCGAGTACCTCAATTGGTTGCACCCGAGGGAGACCTCAATGATCAAGGAAGATAGAGGTTCTTGGTACTTCTCGGGAGGTTACCCACCCCAATACTATTCCCCTCGGAGCTCGCTTAACGATGGTAATTTCTTGCCACTAAGCTAGACTCTTGTGGTGTCTGAAGCAGGGGAAAGACTAAGGTTAACATCACCTTCAACATGTTTTGGTCTCTCAAAGCTTCATTCTTTGCTTTAAAAGCCTATTTCTGAAGCATTTTTGGGGTGATTTTTGGAGCCATTTTGGAGTACTTTTGTGCATAGGTCTCTTCACACAGTTTCAAGAACATCAAGAAAAGTGTTCTTTGTACTTCTCCAAAATTAGTTATTCACCTTTGGGACTGTGTTTTCAGCCACACTCGTAAAACTACAAGTTTCTCAAAAGGTTTTTAGTTGTGGTGGGAGCATCCGCTGCAAATTTATGCACGTTTTTGAACATAAACAACAAAGCTGACAGACACTTGCAAGTGTTGTTGGCTAATTTTTGGGCTATGCATTCAGCCTTTCAGTTGTCATTTTACTACATATATTCAGCACATATACACTATGTACGCTTCTGTGGATACTGCTTATGTACATCCATGTGGTCATTGATATAGCGGTTATGTTTTTTTGCATAAAGCATTTTACATTTGATAAAGAGGGTCACGGTGAGATTTTCTTAACTGGGAGACACCCAAATGTCAAGGTCTCTTTGGTGATGCAAGTGGAAGACTTGCCCAGCCTTGCCATACAATATCTATGATAGTCATTCATTGGTGCTCAATAAGCCTAGTTGGCTTCTTTCGGGTAAGTGATTATATGCAGTGGAGTCTGTGATTCACTATGCAGGTAAATATGTTCATACTTGCAGTTTTATGAGATTTTGACATTAGCCATATGCTCATTTTTCAGAGGATACTCCAGCAATTTTTTTCAGATTTTCTAGTTTTGTCAACTATATAGTGGTCAATTTACTCCTTGATACACTTATTGGTGTGAGCACATTTATTCTCACATAATCCTTTTGGTTGGTCATTACTGTTCATTAATTCATTTTTCTGGTAAGATTGTTGAATTCTCTCCCAGAATCTAACACTTGGTCATTCTTCTTTCGGATTAGAGGTGTTTGACCTCTTCTACCTCCATTATCATTCTATTTAGTTGTCTACCATCATGCGATCAAAGGGCTCAGGCAGATCTAGTGGATAAGGGTCTAGTGCTAGTGTTTTGAGGAGGAGCCATAAGTTGCAGGGCAAAGACCATTTTGAGATCCGAAAATTTGATGGCACAAACTTTGCTCTATGGAAGAATCAGATTAAAGATGTGTTGACTCAAAAAAGGCAATGGAAGCGAGTAAATGGAACCTCAAAGAAGCCTGTTGTCATGGATGAAGATGATTGGGATGAGTTAGATGAAATGGTCAGGTCTACCATTTGATTGCACCTAGTAGATAATGTTTACTTTACAATATTAGACTGCAAAAGTGCAGAGGAGCTTTGGAAGAAGTCATGCAATACATATGAAAAAGAAAGGGCATCAAATAAAGTGTATCTAATGAGAAAGTTATATGACCTTCACATGAAGGACACAAATATTGTTGCTCCTCATCTAAATGACTTTGATGCTATATTCTCCCAGTTACAGGCTAAGAAAATGGATATGAAGAATGAAATGAAAGCAGTCTTGTTGTTATGCACCTTGCCATCATCATGGATACATTTTGCATAGCCATTAGCAATAGTGCATCTGGTGGTAAACTAGTCTATGATGACATATGTGAAGCACGCTTGAGTGAGGAGATTCATACAAAATCTATGGTTGGCACTTAGATTAGAGATGCATGTAATGTTTGTGATTCTTACCAAGGAAAGAATCAGCAACATGGTAGGAGCAAGGACAAGGAAAATAATGGTCAATGGAATAAGAGTAGAAGTAAATCAAGGAAGAGGGATATCGAATGCCATTATTTTCATAAGAAAGGACACATCAAGAAAGAGTGTTATGTGTTAAAGAATGCTAAAGGTAAAGGATAGAATGTTGATGGGCATGTTAAATAGTTACCTACACCATCTAATTCAACTGTGAACATTGAACAAATTAATGCTATTTCTGATGATGTTGATGTGTTGACACTTGATAGTACTATGCCAAATAAGGCTCTTATGGCTGATTCTCTTTCCCATACATGGTTGCTAGATTGTAGCGCTTCTTTCCATGTGGCACCACATAGAGAATGGCTCTCTAACTATGCAACAAAGTCTCTTGGTATCGTGTTACTTGGTGACTCTTACGAGTGTGACATTGTGGGGATTGGAGATGTGGTTGTGTAGTTCATTGATGGTTCAAAACTTACTATGTATAATGTATGCCATGTACCCCACTTATCATGTAGTTTGATGTTAGTTGGTGTCGCGCGCCTTGTTCTCACTGTTGTGCTCCGATGAGCTCCCCAACTTTTATGTCGTCTTCTCTGCACAAGTTTCGAGACAGTGCTGCCGCCTAGCCATGTGGTGGTTTAAAATAATTATTCTCTCTCTCCTACATACCCAAAATGGGTCATAGTCAAAGCTCCTCATATGAGTGCCACTTGGCACTCATATGAGTATCATACTCAATATGCATTAGAGGAGGGTCTCACCTCTACTTCCTATTCATATGATAGTCCATGTGACATTTCCTTCCCCTTAATTCCATTTTTGTCCTCAAAAATGGTATTGGAAGGTCTGATAGAGAGAGCAAAATATTTGAACCACCACTCCCACTATATCGCCATGTATAGAAATACATGGTCCTGTCTGCGTGTTGTTTCCCCATATCCTTCCCCTTAAGAAGACTCTTGGGAAGATAATCTAAAGTTAGGAAACCGTCTTCTGAAGGGTGCTAATCCGATCCCATGTGGCACTATCTTCTGAACTATCTTTCCACTTTACTAGACACTCTTTATACAAGTGACTTCTCGTCCGTTTCTCTCGAGTGTGTAGTATGCTCTCAGGCTCATGTGGAATTGATTGAACAGAAATAGGCTCTACTACCTCACTATCTGGAATGAGGTTGTCAGATTCGGCCAACCTTTTCTTAAGCTGGCTAACATGAAAAACTGGATGGATTTGACTATTGTCTGGAAGTTGGAGCTCGTAAGCCATCCTTCCTATTCTCTTAAGTATTTGGAAAGGTCCACAATACTTAGGAGATAGTTTTGGACAAGGTCCCATCTTCATGGTTTCAGACCTAGATGGAACTCTAAGATAGACCTGCTCTCCTACCTCAAAGTTGATATCTCTCCTTTGAGGGTCAGCATAAGCTCTAGCTCTATCCTAAGCTCTCCTAGTGCTGTCCTTAGCAAGCCTAAGCATATCATTCATCTCTTCCAAGAAGTCCTTTGCAGCTTGAACCTTTTCATTCTGCAAACCTACTGCATAAGGAGCTCTTGGTTGAAACCCATACATAAGCATAAATGGAATATGCCCAGTGGAAGAGTGCTTGGCACTATTATATGCAAACTCTACTATAGGTAAGCACTCTTCCCAATTAGTTTGCCTTTCATTTACATATGCTTGAAGCATATCCTCTAGGATTTGGTTAACCCTCTCTGTTTGCCCATCCGACTGTGGATGCTCGGCCGTACTCATGCTAAGTCTCGTATCCAACCTTTTGAAGACCGCTCTCCAAAAGTGGCTAGTAAACTTCCTATCCCGATCAGAAAATATGTCTAAAGGAAGACCATATAACCAGTATAGGTTCTCTACAAAGAGTCTAGCCAACTCTGGTCTCTTCACTGTAGTACGTGTCGGAATAAGCCTAGCCATTTTGGTTAACCTATCCACAATTACCCAGACTGAGTTGCACCCTCTCTGTGTCTTAGGTAATCCGATGATAAAGTCCATGTGGATACTCTCCCACTTCCCCATTAGGAATATCCAATGGGTGGAGTAGTCCTCCAATCCTTAACCTCTCAGCTTTGTTGACCTGGCATTTGTTGCACTTAAGCACATATTCTAGGACGTCCTTATGAAGTCCCAGCCAATAAAACTGCCTCTTAACAAGATCATAAGTCTTGTTAACTCCTGGGTGTCCCGCACTAGGTGTGTCATGACACTCATACAAAATATGCCGTCTCATCCCAATATCTCTAGGGACACACACCTTTCCTTTATATAACATATATCCATCATGGACACTATAATTCTTCCACTTGAATCCTTCTTGAGTACCCGTGGATACTCCATCCTCATTGGAAACCCGTATATCATGATCCTTATTCTCTATGGCTTCCCAAATCTCAGAATATGCAGGATCAAGCCTACATTTCCCTCTAAGGGATTAAAGTAGCTCACTAGTGATATGAGTAAAACTCAGTCCATTGAGCATAGACATGCGGCTAAGTGAATTAGCCACTACATTAAACTTTCCCTTCCTATACCTAAGCTCATAATCAAACTCCTGAAGGGTCTCTGCCCATCGGGCCTTACGACCTTTAAGGTCTGTTTGATTAGAGAGCCACTTAATGCTCTCTTGATCAAACACTATCGCGACTTTGGCACCATATAAATAATGATGCCACTTCTTCAAAGCATGGACAATTGCATACAATTCCTTCTCATAGACGGAGAAATTCTTCTGAGCCAGTTTTAGTTTCTTGCTCTCAAAAGCTACTGGTCGACCATTCTGTACTAAAACCGCTCCTATAGCAAAATCACTTGCGTCAATCTCAACCACAAATGGTTTGTTGGGATCTGCTATATGTAAAAGTGGAGCTGTAGCAATTGCTACTTTCAACTTTTCCATACTTTGCTTCTATTCGTCTCCCCAATGAAAGGCTTTCCCTTTTCCTTTAAGTTGTTCCATCATCGGGACAACAATCTTGGCATAGTTCTTAATGAATCTTCGATACTTGATAAACCTAGGAAGACCTACAGCTCTTCCAGGTTCCTTGGATGTGGCCATTCCAAAATAGTCCTTACTTTTTCAGGATCCATCTGGATTCCATCCTGGGAGACTATATGCCCAAGGTATCTAACCTCTGTCTTGAAAAATTCACACTTTGACTCCTTAGCAAAGAGTGAATTTTCCCTTAGCACTTGAAATACCTTCCTCAAGTGTTCCAAGTGCTCCTCTTCTGATGCACTATAGATCAGAATTTCATCCAGAAAGTCTACTACAAAGTGTCCTAGATAAGGCTGTAAAACACTATTCATGAGTTTCATGAAAGTGGCAGGAGCATTGGTGAGACCAAAAGGCATTACCAAAAACTCATAGTGCCCATATCTAGTTCTAAATGCAATCTTAGGGACATCCTCTGCCCTAATCTTGATCTGATGATATCCTGATCTAAGGTCAAGCTTGGTAAACTACCTAGCTTGATGTAACTGATCAAATAGGTCTTCCAATCTAGGTATTGGAAACCTATTTTTGATGGTTACCTTATTAAGTGCTCTATAATCTATACATAGTCTCATAGAGCCATCTTTCTTTTTAACTAAGAGCATTGGCGATGCCCATGGTGAGTTACTAGGTTTGATGAAGCCCTTATCTAAATAATCCTGCAATTGCTTCTCAACCTCCTCATGCTGAGAAACACTAAGCCTATAAGGTGGTATGCAAATAGGGTTAGTGTTAGTAACAATCTCTATGACATGGTCAATGTCCCCTCTCTCAGGTGGTAGCCCTCTAGGTAAGTCAGTGGGAAAAACATCTCTGTACTCAAACATAAGATCCTTAAAACTTTTAACCACACACTCTTGCAAAAAAGAATAGTAGAAAGTCCTGTTCATATTTACATTCCTAGCATGAAAATATACATCAGATGAGTTGTCTGTATAGTACTCCATATCATGACTATACAATAAAAAGATGTCCTGTACATGCTGAGAATAACAAAGACTATACAACTCTAGTGATGAAATGAGAGGTGCACTAGGTACATCTCTCTCTCCCTGAATACAAACTTTACTTCCATTCTTTTCAAATTCGAGTGTGTTGTTTTGATAGCTGCGTTTAAGTGTGTCTCCTAACCCCCATAGCCACTCTCTTCCTAAGACTAGATCTGTCCTCTCCATATTCATAATTTGGAAGTCCATATAATCTGTATAGTCTTGTATCTTGACTTCCAAATTGGATACCATAGTATCCCATATCCTCTTATCTTGCCCTTGCATCATAGATATAATGTACTTATGTGCACTAGGCTACTGGGGAATCTTTAATTTCTTGAACAAAGCATAATTTATAAAATTATGAGTGGTAGAGTCATCTATCATGACCCCTGGTCCTGTATACACTACCATGCAGTTTAACTAGATCATGTGATCCAAACTGCGGTGACCACAATGACTGAGTCAAACAACAGGTGTGCTCTATATCCTCGTGCATCACCTCTACTCCCTTGCAGCTAGAGCTTCCATGAATAGGAAGGGTCTGCACTAGGTGGACCACCTTTTTGCCCTTTTCGGGGGCCGTACTAGACTCTGGTCCCTTTTTCTTTTCTTCCCCCTTCTTGAGTGGAAAGTTCCACTGTGAATGGCTAGGAGATAGGCATCTAAACCACAGGTTCTCTCTTTTGGCTCTCTCAAACTGATCTGTGGATAATCTAGGCCCTTGTGATCTTTTTTTTAAATAAAAACTTTGTTTTTTCCAAAAGGCAACTTCTTCTTGAATTTAGTCATACTAAGAGGTTTGAGGGGCTGATCCATCTCCATAGGAGTATACTGAGGACGGTTATGGTTCTCATATATCTGTGCATACTTGATCGCCTCCTCAAACGTCTTAGGCGCATTCCTTCTGACTTCCCTCTTTATGGCTTTATCCAAGCCCCTAACAAACCCTCTAGTCTTTTGAAAATCATCTAAGCCCTTAAGTTTCAAAATGATATCTCTATAATGTGATAGATAGACTGAAAGAGGCTTACCTTTCTGAATAATCCTATCCCACTTATCCCAATTCCTCTCCTCCCCATTCTCAGGAAGAAACTCTTTTAGAAAAAGAGTCTCAAACTGAGTCCAGTCAGTAGGGATAGAGTTCGCCTCCTTAAGACTCATCCACCACTTATAAGCATGCGGGCCGAGGGAGAGACTCACCTCTAGCACATGGTACTCAGGTGGGGTGTCTTTCAATTGATGCAAATCATGCCACTTTTGTAAAAAAGTGTAGATTGCATCCTTATTCCTGTCTTGGTGATCCCTCGTAAAGGTAGGTGGCTTCAAGTCTTTCAGGAGGGGAGCTTCCCTATAACTCTCTCCTTTATGCTTACTAGGAAGAGAAATATCTTTCCTAGTGAGCTCTAGAGGAATAGGGGGGGTTTCTCTTTCCTTCCTAGCTAGGAAAGAGGTGACACTAGTCTCAAGTGAGATCATTTGAGACTTAAGCTGCTGTATAAGAGATGTGATGCTACCAAGATCTTTCTCTAATTTAAGGGTTTGTTCTTTCAAATCTATGAATTGGTCACAAGTGAAAAATTCATCTAAAAGTTCCTCATAAGTGTACTCTTCCTGTGAAGGCTCTTTCTCTTCTAAGTTCTCTTCTATTTCTTGTCCTAATTCTACTTCTTCCATTCTAGAATCAAGATCCTCTAGTTGCTATTTAGATGGAGAAGTGTTTTCAACTACTTGTTTACCTTTAGATTCCATGTTTTCTACCCTTCCCCCATTTTTGCTAACTAGAGTGTATGAAAATGAATGGAAGTAATGCTCAAATATGCAAGAAGAAGAGAAATATATCACAAGAGCACTTCCCTGTTACAAAGTAGAGCTGTGGAAGCGAAATCCAAGTGGTCCTTGAAGCTTTAGGTTGCTGATTTAGAATTCTCGCCAGACCCAAACGAAAATTGGAAATGTCCGATTGGTCCAGGGAGGTTCTAAACACCATAAACCATCCAAAACAATGCCAAAAGCATGTGGGAATAGCCCCAATTGAGCAAACTGAATGAAATTGAGCAATCTCAGAGATTTGAAAATCCTCACCAGTCCAAGAATTGCAGCCCATCACCTGTACTTCGAAAATTTGAGACTATCCCAAGTGAAAAAAGTGGATTTGGACTCTAGATGACAAAAGACTAGGCCCGGGAGTAGTCGCCTAGTTCTTGCTGAAGTGCTGCAGAGAGATTTTGGTGGGGCAAATCTTGTCCAAATCCAAGACCGATGGTTTTTAGTGAAGCTTAGGAGTATAGCTTCGAAACCTGACCAAGATTTTTGAAATCTGATATCGTATGAGGAAGCTATGGTGCGAAGAAGTTGGGTATGTCACTGATGGGAAGTGAAAAAACTCATCTTCATGGATGGATGACTTTAAGAAGCTCAAAGCTGAGGAACCAAAGCTTTTTTGAAACCACCCAAAGCCCATACCCCATAACCACAACCCATATTACATAGGTGCATCATAATTTTCCCCAAAATTTGGCTCATAGCATCACTTTTCCACTCCAAAGTTCCAAAAATTTTTCGAAAATGTACCTCCTTGCTTAGCTTGAGTTCACTGTCACAAGAAAAAAACTTGAACTATCGATGGAGGAGACCTTTATCCCACATATGGGCGCAGCAGGCAATAAATGCCTATATAAGCAAGAGCTTTAGAGTCCCTCTTTCATCCTAGAGTGGGGAAAGAAGAGCAACGAGGGGCTAGCGGCGCCTTTGAGCTGTCGCTCTGTCATCTTGTTGGTTCTCACGCGTGCGCGTCTCTATTAGCCGGTTGACCGTTAATCACTGAGCTCCGATACCACTGTCGCGTGCCTTGTTCTCACTGTTGTGCTCCGATGAGCTCCCCAACTTTTATGTTGTCTTCTCTGTACGAGTTTGGAGATAGTGCTGCCGCCCAACCACGTGGTGGTTTTAAATAATTACTCTCTCTCTCCTACATACCCAAAATGGGTCATAGTCAAAGCTCCTCATATGAGTGCCACTTGGCACTCATATGAGTATCATACTCAATATGCATTAGAGGAGGGTCTCACCTCTACTTCCTATTCATATGATACTCCATGTGACAGTTGGTCAACTTGATGACCTTGGTTACAAGGTGGCCTTCTGTGCTCAATCCTTTCGCATATCAAAGGGCGATATGGTTATTGCAAAAGGAAGCAAAGTTGGCTCACTTTATCCTTTATTTGTATCACAGAAAGAACACTTGTTAGCTATTATTGAATAGCCTATGGATTGTATTTAGCATGCTCATTTGGGCCATATATCTCGTAGTGGAATGGAAAATCTTTCTCATTATGGCTACTTACCTATGTCATCTTTCTCTAATTTTTCATTTTGTGAGCATTGTCAATATGGAAAGCAAACCAGAAATATGCATAGAATGCACATTGACTCTTCAATTCAGCCTTTAGATCTCATTCATAGAGATGTGTGTGGTCCTATGCCCACAAGGTCATTATGTGGTTCTCTTTACTTTGTCACTTTCATAGATGATGCTTCTAGAAAAGTTTGGGTATATCCTATCAAATCAAAGGATGAGGTATTCCCTACTTTTAGAAAATGGTTTGCTTCAGTTGAGACAGAAAAAGGAACTAAGCTCAAAGCTTTATGTTCAAATAATGGAGGTGAGTATACCTCACATGAATTCAGCCTTTTCTGCCAATCTAGAGGATTTAATAGAGAGTTTAGAGCTCTTTATACCCCGGTACAGAATGGTGTAGCTGAAAGGATGAATAGAACTATTCAAGATAGAGTATTCTCTATGTTGCATCATGCAAACCTTTCACAAGGCTTTTGGGCAGAAGCAGTATTGACTGTAGTTCATGTGATTAACATTTCACCTAGTATTGCCAAAGGCTTGAAAGTGGCACAAGATGATCTTTCAGGCCTTTGGCATTTCACCTGGCAAGAAACATTGGGAAGCGGTCAAGATGATTTTGAGATATCTGAATAGAATTAAGGAAAATTTTCTATGCTTAGGTAGAGGGAAAGCATCCACCATTGGTTACACAGATTTTGACTATGCTTGTTGTGTAGACAATCGAAGTCTACATTAGGGTACATTTTTCATTTTGCGGGAGGTGCTATCTCTTGGAGATATCGTGTTAAAGAATGTACAATTATTTCCACCACAAAAGTAGAGTATGTTGCGGCAAGTGAGGCATGTAAGGAAGCATTTTGGCTTTCTCCTCTTGCTTGTGATATGGGTTTACCTCAGCATGTACCTCGTTTGCTCAGTGATGGTCAGAGTGCCATTACTTTGGCTAAGAATCTAGTCTATCATGCAAAGACCAAATACATTGAGGTGAGGTATCACTTCATTAGAGATTGCTTAGCCACTGAGCGCATTATTCTTGAGAAGGTTCACACTTGAGATAATGCTTCAGATGCTTTGACTAGAGTCTACCAGAGGATATCTTTCAACACTTTTGTCACTTTGTAGCTCAGCAATGAGTAGCACCTCCTTTAATGTCAATCCGGGAAGACGTGAGGATGGTATGAAGACCACGAGCAAGTGGAAGCACAAGTGCGAGAGTGAGAAGCACACAAGCATGCACACACACATACGCACACGCGCACACACGGCAAGAACAAAGAGAGTAAGACAATGGAATCACTTCTATTGCAACCAAGTTCTCATACAAGCTCAAAACTACTAGAAGCTCCCCAAAAATGAGCTCTCTAGCTCTATTTATAGTTTTTGACTAGCTTTGACCCTGTCCAGACCTAGTGTCCGACCTAGTTAAAAATTAGGTTCGAGGGCTTATTTGAGGGCTCAAACGAGATCTAAAAATTATGAAAAGTGGCAGGCAACTACTTCTAAGGCTCCTGAAGCTCGAGGACTCCTCGGCTTGTACAAAATGGAGCTACAAAAAGGTGAAAATGGTATTTACAGGGGTTTTTAGTGATGAGACTCACTTTTAAATGGTGTAGTGGTTTTGAAAAAAATAAAGGGTTGCCTTAGTGCTAGATCTGCTTGTATGCTCGTACTTGCTTCTTCTCGTATACGGCCAACACTCTCCCCCCCCTAGCGTCTGTCGCCTCTGACAGACCTCTGCTCCACTGTTTGATCAATGTACTCTTGTAGGAGGTCGGTTGCCACTTCTTGTTCCTTGATGCGTAGTCCCCGAACCAAGTCTCTCTGGAGGGTCTCCCAATTGACTGCACTCGGTATGTCCGGTTGTGGCGTTGTGTAGAGTTCTGAGTGCATGGTTTGTTCACACGTGAATAGATGTAGCAGGTGGGTTGGGCGTGGTGCGAACACTTCTGAGTGTCACTCCCAGAACCCCGTGGTAAACATATCGTCGAAAGTTTGCTTATAGCAGGCAGGGAGATATCTGATGCGTGCATGCCATGCATAAGCAACTCGTATGCTTGGGGTTGTGCTCATATCATACAGGAGGTCATAATTACCATTGATGAAGCCGGGAATCGGAGGCTGAATATGGCATACATTGCGGAAAGTTTTGAGCACCACCTGCATCATATCAAATATCTTGAGCATCATTTGAGCAGCAACATCTGGCATGGGGTGGAGGCGTGGCAGCCAATATCGAATGGTAGCCATCATGTACGCTATTGTAGGTGGGCCTGTCGGTGGTGCGATTTTGGGGTAGTTCAGCCACTGTTTGCAATTCACGTTGTTCTGGACCTTGATGGCGAATGCTTTCCAGGAGTGTCTTCTTTGTATTGGTCCGAAGCATGGGTTATATTTCAGATGCATGGGAGCATGATCCCATGTTCGTAGCATTTCCGGATAGGTTTCCAGTAATTTTTGCCTCCATATGGGCTGGAATATGGCCCCTTTTTTGGCTGCCTCTGGGATGTCCTCTGGTTCGAACTGGGTGGCGAAGGTAGGGCACTTGTTGGTGACTCTTTTGATCTCTGCGTTGTAGTCGGCCAACAATACAAAATATGGCTTATATTGTAATTCTGAGCTCGTGATGAGTCGTCTAGGAGCAAGGTGCCTAAAATACTCAGATTGAAGTATGGTTTCTTCAATGGCCTTCATTGCTAGCATCTGAGTTGCTACGCGCTCCTCGTGAGTGTGGCCCATCTCCTCTACCTGCTTCATCCATGCTGACGGGGGTTCCTCATATGTATCCTGGCCTTCCTCCGTAATTCTGCCTCCTGGAAGGGGTTGAGGCTCGTAATTGTCTTCAAATGTCTCCTCCACTGGAATGACTACTGTGTCTTCGTCTATGGTTTGATCAGGTGGAGAGGGAGGTCGTTCATACTGTAACAATTTAATTTTTAGTTCTGCCACCTGTTGCCGTAGCTCAAGTACCTCATTGGTTACTGATAATTCTGGCTCTGGTGAGGTTGCAGCGTTGGCCATCTCTTTAGGTTCTTGTTGGTGTGGTGCAGGCACTTGGGCTTTCTGTAGGTCTTTGACTTGGTCAGCAAGCTGATCATGAGCTTCTAAGAGAGTGGCATAGGTTTCTAATATTTGTTGTATATTCTCTGAGGGGATGGCTTGGAATTTAGCAGGGTCGATGGGTGCCCCTGGAGTATTTTCCATGGCTGCTTCGAGGTTGTCTTGATTTTGTTGCTGTAGTCTTTTGTTTTCTTCTTGGGCAGCCGCTAAATGGCGTCGGAGTAGAGCCATGTTTCGTTGTAGTCTAGCATTACGGGCTAGCTAATCTCGAAGTTGTTCTTCCGTTGCCCTACTCTTCTCTGTATGTGTGGACTCGAGCTCCACCTGATAATGTTGGAGGGTGGTCACCTCCTGCTGTAATTCCGTATTAGACAACTCCAAGGCAGTGACACGTGCCTGGAGGTGGGATGACAAAGTACATAGCTCTTTATTGTTTTCTTCTAATAACCTGTATTCCTGTTTAAGTTGGGCAGCAGCTTCGAGCATGGTGTTGAGTGCATGACTAAATGAGGTGGGTGCAGGGGTAAAGGTGGAAGATGCAAGGGGTCGGGAGATGGAAAAGGGAAAAGTGGATGTTGTGCCTACAGTGCTTGGAAATGGCGACGTGAGTGAAATGACACGTGGTGATGTAGGAATAACAGTGGTGGTGGGTGATCCTGTGGATGGTGAGATGTCCATGGGATCGGACGTGAGAGTGTGTGATTCGTGCACTGTGAATACAGGAATGGTGGGTGGTGTGATAGTGGTGGCAGTGAATGTGGGGGAGTGGGGTTGGGAAAGGGAGTTTTTATTATAATTATCCACCTGTTGGAGTATATTTACAAGGTTTGTCCAGAATGAGGGTTGTGTGACTTGGGTTGAGTGTGAGGCAGTTACTAGGGGAGTGGTGGATAGGGTTTGGGTGTGGGTGAATGGAAAAGGATGGGATAAGGTCTGGCTAGTGGCAAGTGGTTGTCCAAGGGCGGGGAGATAGGAAGGGTGACCTATTATGGTTTGATCGGTGGCCGGATGACCGGTGTGAGGTTCAAAAATTTGGGTGGAAGTGCTGGATGTGGGTAAAGGGAAGGATGTAAAAACGGAGGTGTGTACAATGGTTTCATGATGGGTGGATATCGGTTGTTCAGAAGGGATAGTGGAGAAGGGTTCTGAAGGGTGGATGGAAGGTGGTGGTGGAGATGGTACGTGTGTAATTACCTCTTGTTCGTCAGTGGGACTTGGGCTCGTCATGTGAACATCCTCTGAAATTATAGTAGGCAACGCAGTAGAGGCTTCCATTTGAATCATTTTCCCGCGTCGTGGCCGTGTATCAATCCTTCGTTGATCATAGATAGGGTTTTCCTGATAGACCATTGTCCTCAATGCTTCCCCGATCCCACATGTCTCTGCCAATAGATTCAATGATTCCACAAAATGTGAGTCGACATTCTCGGTTTGAAGCATCTGGTTCACTAGAGCTCTATTCGCCTCTTCTGTCATCTTATGTCTTCTCTGTACCTGCTTGATGGTCTTGTACAGCCGTTTGAGTTGTGCCGTGTAGGCAGGGGCCTCTTCTTCACTGTCTTCTGGTTCATTTCTTTGTGCACCTTCCTGAACTTGTGTATTTGGGTCCTGAGGATGTTGTGCCACTTCTTCCCCATGTACTCTGCTGGTCTCGCCCCGTGGCTGTTCTCTTTGGACTGATGCTCCCGGATCAACATTGTCAGGGGAATCTTCACTGTCTGATAGAGGGACCGTCTGCAGGAATCTTTCAAAATGAAAGTTTGGATCCTCTGTGAAGGTGGCCATAGATGCAAACTCTGCCTCGGTAGGTAGTGGAGGGGCAGATGGAGCAGGTTGTACCACCTCCCCAGCTTGAACTCCTTGAAGATGGATCGTGAAAGGTGCAACCTGAGCTTCTGGTCTGGGAGAGGCTTCAGTCGTGGCCTCTTGAGGGATCATTACCTGGGAGAGCGATCCACGCATTCGTTTTGCAGGCTGGCTCCCTGACTTCCGCCCTTTGAACAGCTCCAGTTGTGCATACTTTAGAGCTCGGGCAACTGGCACATCATATGCAAGACATCTATAGATAATTCTTGTCAGCGCACAACAGCCATGTAAAGTGGGCTTCCTCACTCCCCGCTTGCCTGCCTCATACACTTGGTCTAAGATCCATACTGGCATCTTAATGGGCAAGCTTCCAGTCTCTGCTAGATATAGCCCATACCATATTTTCTTGTGAGGTTGAGTGAAACGGTCCTGAGCGGGGAATGCGAAGTGTTGGAGGCACATCCGCAAAGGTATGGCGATGTTGGGGGTGAGGGCGCACATTTCTTTTAGCTTCTTGATTCTATTGCTTTTCATCGACTCCGGTATCAAGGGGTCGCGGTCAGAAGGTACATGCGTGCCATACATCTGAAGTGCTTCCCTGATTAAAGTCACATTCAATTCGAACTTCCTCATTTCCTCCAGATTTGACAAGGAGGGCACCCAGAATGTGCCTGAATGATCCTTATCCCCTGTCGGCTTCAGCGTGGCAATTAGGTAGTAGCACCTTAGGAAATCTGGTTTAGGCAGAGCTGCACTGAAATAAGTTTGTAATCCTGCTTTTTGCCAGATATCTTGAAGTGGAGCTGCATTTTGCAATGCTTCGAATTCTCGTGAGAAGAACTGGAAGGTCCACCACACTCCTCCACATTCCATCTTGGACTCCCAGATATGATCCGCGTCCCCCAAATCTCCTGGCATCTCATTGAACCAGTGAGAATGCCCCTTTACTCTTTCGGTTAGGCCATTTGGTGGATCTGGAATAGGAATCCTCCGCACATTCACGAACTCCTCAGGTCGAGCTGTTGGTGGGGCCTCCACCAGCATGGCATCCCAATTGATTGGAGCACCAGATCCTGCCTGAGAGCTTGTGCCTGCCGCTGTTGCCATGAGAGTAGGTTGCTTATCTGCTGGAAGACGAAAGGCACATTAGTGTTGCATAGGAAACAAGCTGTAATGGTGTTCCCTTCACAATACTAACATGACAATCCCGGAGGTCAGTGGTTAGTGGTGAAGTGTTTGTGATAGGGGTGAGTGGTGATTAGATGTCAGTGTCATCCTAGATGCATACTTTGGTTATGCAATGGGCTCAGAATGCTCCTGTGTTAGAGTAGACGGATTTACAGAATTGGGTCAGGGGGTTTAGTACATAGTTTAATTCTCCACACTTTGATAGAGGAGTCGTAGCTCTTAGAACTAAAGACAGGTGAAGATTTCTGGATGAGAGTGTGATGTATTTGGGACCTTTTGGGTACCCATTTCCAGACATTCCTACGGTAGATGGGAGTGGAGATAGTGAGAGGTGTAGATATCTTTTCATTTTCTGAGTAGTTGGCCATGAGTGTTTGTGAAAGTTGCTTCATCCTAGTGCCTGAAGGTGAAGTAATTTGGGCTTGTAAGCAGGCCTTGGGCACCCATATCTGTCTAGCATTAGGGATGGCCTTCATTGACCGCTTAGGAACCCAAATAGAATTGGTATGCCTAGGGGTTATCCTAGGGGGCTTCTTCACTTTGTTCCTTGATGGTGAGGCTCGTTTCTTGTCTCCTTGAGAGTCTGCTATTAGAGTTGCGGGTTTCCCATCCTTGCATATCCAGATCTGCTTCGCGCCACGAGATGCTCCATGTTGCATGGGTTGGCGCTCCTGCCTCTTGCTCAGCAGCCTCCTTCGTGTTGAGTGATGTTCGGTCTGCTCGTCTAGAATCTTCTTCGGATCAGTTAGGAACTCCTTATTGGCTCCTGTACCTTCGGTAAGATTGACAATCCTCTGCACCATAGGAGTTTGTACAGGAACAACATTGTTATCTTCATGTGGATTCCTGGAGGGACCAGGAGTTGGTGCCTGTTCTATTGGTTTGAGTGCTTGATTTTCTAATTCAATCGTGAGACGGCTTTGGCCTACCCAAGCCTGGAGAAGTCCACTTCTTAGGTTGAGGTTGACTGCGTGATCATAGATCCAGTCTTGGCCTAAGACAAGAGGTTCGGTCAGATCCTCGTCTTCACACACTAGCACTTTTGCTGGCATGTGGACCTCTTGTATGTAGAGGGGAAGATCCACCTCTCCCATGCAAGGGGTTTCAACACCTCCTAATCCTATCAGGTATGCTTCTAGGGGTCTTACCTCCAATTGCAACTGCTGGCAATAAGAAAGCCTAACTGCACTCGTGGCTACTCCTGAATCAATTAATGCTCTCACGCTTGTTGTGCTGTCTCTTTGTCCTATTTCTAGGGTCACAAAAGGTCATCGGTCCACTATCTTATGGGTACGTTCACCTGAAGTCTCACACATGGCCATGTGATAGCCTGGAGACTCTGGATTGTCAGTCATAGGCTGATCCCTCCCTTGTCTCCTCAGCTTCATTCGCCTGATACGCTCTAAGGCCTCTGCCTGTGCTTCTTCTCGAATTCGTTTTTCCTCCTCTTTACGTTGCTTAGCAGTATTGAGTCGACTTAGCATCTCCTCCGTGAGGGGTTCCTGATACAGCTTGACTCTGCATCCACTAATATAGTTTGGGAGAACATCCCCCTCTAGAGTGGCTAGTTGTACTGCTCCACTCGTGGAGATCCTATTGATGATCATAGGTCCGTAGCCTCTCTTTTCTAGCTTTCTTGTGTGTTGTTTCAATGTGTAGACTAAAACTAGATCTCTTGCTTTCAAGCCCTTATCCTTCACATGGGCATCAAAGTATGCCTTTTGCCATTTCTTTGCAGCATAGATGCCTGCTGCTGCTCGTAGCCTCGTCTCACCTAAACGTTCTAGATCAAAGATCCTAGAGGACAACTCATGTCCATTCCACTCATGCTCTTGTGCTACTCTTAAAGCCGGAATTAGGAAATCTAATGGTAGCACCGCATTCTGTCCGAAGACCATCTGAAATGGGGTGGCATTGAGTACCGTTTTGTAGGCAACTCGGTATGCCCAAACAGCATGATGAAGTTGTTTGTCCCAATCAGAGCGTTTATTATTTACAAGTTTCGTCAATACGTTACATAGGATCTTATTCGTGCTCTCGGCTTGTCCGTTAGCTTGTGGGTGATAAGGGGCAGACTTCTTATGTATCACCATGAATTCTTGAAGGAGATTTTCAATGACCTCATTCAAGAAGTGCGTACCTCTATCACTAACCAACTCTATTGGTAACCCATATCTAGTGAACACATTTTCGAATAAGAACTTAGCCGTCGTTTGAGCATCATTCTTTGTCGTGGCTTTTACTTCCACCCACTCTGTAAGGTAATCTGTGGCTACAATAATATATTCTGCATGGGAGTTTCTAGCCGGGGGGTTGATGGGACCTACAAAGTCTATACCCCACTTTGAAAATGCACGTCCTCCCATCATTGGCCTTAAAGGCATTTCATCTTTTCTTATCGGATATTGGGCACGTTGGCATGTGTCACAACTCTTCACATAAGTATGTGCATCCATATGAAGAGTGGGACACCAAAGTCCTGAGAATAGAATGGTCTTAATTACTCTGTCAGGCCCAAAGTGTCCACCTGCAGCACCGCTGTGTGCAGCTTCTAAGACTTTCAAATAGTCTGATTCATGAATGCACAGTCTTAGGTAACCATCCTTGCCTCTTCGATATAGGTTGTCTCCTACTAAGGCATAGTCTTGAACCTCTTGCTCCATGCTCCGTTTTCTTGCAAGACTAGCCTGATTGGGTAATGTTCTCGACCTCATGAACTCGACCAATGGAGCACTCCAATCTGGGATTAATGACACATGATAAAGAGTGGCATGTTCCACTGGGGGTCTCTTCTGGCACACTGGACAATTGTGGATCCACTCTTGTATTTCTTTGTCCATGCCAGGCCAATACACTCCTAAGTGTCTTAGATTCTGCAATGTTCGTTGTTTAGAGTAGTGATTTCCTAGCAATCCCTCATGGGCTTGTTGCAACCAACTAGTATGTTCATCGTCCTCGACACAACAAGCTAATACGCCCTCGGTATCTTGCTTGTACATACTTCCGGCCAATATTTGATACTTTAGTGATTTTACAATTTCCTCTTTACTTGTTTTCACATTTTTATTTGCAGGCCCGAAGGTTAGGACTGGTACCAACTTATTTGCCCATTTAGGAACAACTTCTAAATTGAACAGATAAGCATCGGGCAATTCATCAGACACTCCTTGCGGTGGCTCTCCTGAAGTGATGCGAGAAAGATGGTCTGCCCTTAGATGGGTTCTACCTTTCCTGACAACAACTTCAAAGTCGTATTCCATTAGTAAGAGGAACCATCTTACTAAGCGGCCTGTATTGCAAGGTTTATTGACCAAATATAGTAAAGCTTGATGATCAGTGAAAAACTTGAACTTATTGGCCAATAGATAGTGTCTAAACTTCTTCACAGCATATACCATACCTAAGCCTTCCCTCTCCGTTGTGGTATAATTTCGCTCAGCTGCATTTAATTGCCTACTAGCATATGCTATCGGCAAATCTAGGTTTCCTTCACCTGTGGGTTGTGCTAGCACACATCCTATTGCATGACTGGAGGCATCTACATGGACATGGAAGGGTTTGCTCCAATCCGGAGTAGTCAATATTGGTGCTGTGCACAAATGTCTTTTCAGCTCGTTGAAGGAATTCTCGCATTCCTCGTTCCACTCAAAATTTGTTAACAACCCATAAAGAGGTTTAGCTATGATGGCATACATGTGGATAAACCTACGGTAATATCCACAATGGCCCATAAAGGCTTGTACCTCTTTAACATTCCTTGGCCTGGGCAGCTCTGCTATTGCTCTTACTTTGTCTTCATCTGTTGAAATTCCATTCTTAGAAACAATGTGACCTAGGATCTTACCTTGTCGTACCATGAACACACACTTCTCTGGGTTCAGACACACTCGATAATCTCTACACTTGTTGAGGATTTGTCTGAGCTCAGGGATGTGGTAACTTCTTTCTTGGGAATGAGCGGATAAATCATCCACATATACTTCTAAGCTCTTTCGCAAGAACTCTTTGAAGACATGACACATGAGCCTTTGGAATGTTGCAGGTGCATTGGTGAGCCCAAATGGCATCACTTGAAATGCAAAGATTCCCCATTCTGTGGCAAAGGCCGTTTTGTGTTGATCTTCGGGGGCAATGGCTACTTGGTTGTAACCTGAAAATCCATCAAGGAAGCTATAAACTTCCTTGCCTGCAACACGCTCCAATAGATGTTCGGTGATTGGAAGTGGATAACTATCTCTGATCGTAGCGGCATTAACTTTTTTAAGGTTAATGCACACTCGCAATTTCCCATTCTTCTTGGGCACCACTACAATGGGGGACACCCATTCAGTGTGCTCAATCTCATAGATGAATCCAGCTTCAATCAGCCTGTCAATTTCCTCCTTTATTTTGGCTGCATAAGTGTCATTATATGTGTAGGGCTTTTGTTTGGTGGGCTTGGCATCAGCGGTCATCGGAATCGTGTGAGAGCAAATCTCTGGATCTACTCCTTTCAAGTCTCTATAGTGCCGTGCGAACACATCCCTATATTCCCTTAATAGAGCTACAAGCTCTGCTTCTTCTTTGGCACTTAGGTCATCTCCTATGTACGTACATCGTTCTTCGTTCCCTTCAATGGTCACTACAATTTTTTTGGTCTTTTCTTTATTGTCATATGCTTCTCCTATAATGGCCTCTCTCTTAGGCATTCGTACCAATCTTCCACTTCATATTTCTTGAAATTTTCTGGTACTTCAAACAATGATTCTTCCTCCTCGTGTTTCACTGCTTTTCTTTTCTTCCTCTTTTGACCTTCTTCACTCCCTTTCTTTGAATTTATCGTTTTAATACTCGCGAGGGGTTCTTCTTCTTTTTGGGTTAACACTCCTATGTCTTCTAAGTAGTGTTCCTCTGAGTCAAAGTAAGTATCCATCACAATGGATTCGAGATCATCGTCATTCTCTTCTTCTTCTATGAACTCACTAGGATCACACTCTTCTAACAGAGGCTGACACATGAACACTGAAATATCATAACCCTCCTCATCACAATGAGGTGTCCATTTTCTTCATTGACTGCAATGTCCATGGTAGCTAAGATTTCTGCCCAACCATGAGGCTCAAATTCCTCATCTGGAAATATCATCGGTGTATAGGCTGGGTCTTTTATTGGTCTATCTCCTGGGGGAGTTCCTTCTTCTTTCGCTTTTAGGCGCTTTTCCTCTTCCTCCGCGACCTTGCACATCCACAAGTGAGTATCTTCATGCAGCCAGGATGGATCAGGTGAACTTCCAGAATGCACGGAGATAGAATCTTCTTTCGCTTTGTGGATAGGATTCCACTGTAGGGGTGGTACATCTCTGAAGGTGTAATCCTTCAAATTGACCTTGTTGGTGACCCCTAAGTGCTGTAAGTACAAGGAGTTGGTTCCCCAATCCTGTACTATTTGCAATTGTCGTAGGAAGGGTCTTCCTAGGATCATCTCGTAGACATTATTTTTCTCAAAGTCACATATAGCAAATGTATGTTCAAACTCTACACCACAAGTGGTTAGAGTTATCCCTTCAAGCAATCCTAGAGGTCTTTCAAAATGACCATCTGCCATTTGAAGTTTCATTCTCGTTGGTCTTAAGGTGGGTTTGCCCCATCGCTTCCACAAGGAGGTGGTCGCAATAGCAACACCAGCACCCGAATCCACAATTGCTTTGGTTGTGTAACCTTGATAGGTGATCGGAAGATAAGTGTTACCTTCTTCACCTTCGCTCATGTCTCCTATCTTGTCGAGAGGTATCTCTGGTACTTTCTGCTTAGGGCCTACTTTTGGCATATTGGAATCAAGTTCTGGAACCTGATCCTTCACATGATTCCAGAGCTCCGGTTTGGCTTTGAGCAGCTCTTCCATAGTGAGATGACATTGAACCTTAGTGTTCTTCACAACATCAGTGTTTCTTGGAATCATTGAGTCTTCATTTCTTACCAATATTGTGGGAGCTCTGATCTGGAGAGATTCAGATTCCCATGGGCCTGTGAAATGAGGCAACTCTTGTAAAGAATTAGATTCAAAATCTAATTTCTCATCCTCTTGTTGCTCTGTTTGATCTCCATAGATAGACGGAATGTCTTGGGGAAATTGATCATGAAGATCATCAATCTCAGGAATAGGAGGGGAATCACCCTTCTCCTTGGCCCATTTCTCTTCTTGTATTTCCCGCAAGAACTCTTGAGAGTACTGTTGAATTGAAGGAGGTATTCTAGCATCCGTGGAATTAGGAACATAAGCTCCCATTGATGGTGAGCTTCCTCTTTCAACAACTGGTTGAGCCTGTGGAGGTAAAGAAACTTGTGATTTGTTTACCAACTCCTCTAATCTTTCTAGTAAGCCTTGGAAATGCAAATTCGGCTTGACAGAGTTTGTCTGATTGAACTTTTGACTAGTCTCAAGTATAGCTTGACCTTGTTCTACCATTTTCATGCACATTTTCATCCGTTCAATCTCTAAATCTGCTCTAGGGTAACTCTTGTCTAGGTTTGCAGCTGTTGGCCCTTCTTGAAGTCGAGCCTGGTAGGCCTTGAACATCATGTCCAAGCCTTCAGGAGTGGGGTCAGCTAATACTGATCCTACTCGGGGTGGTGGGTGGGTTACGTGGGGTGTATTAGAGGGTGGAGGAATGGAGGGTGATGGGGATGGTAGTGGTGGAAGTGTGTGGGAGTGCGGTTGAGATGTGATCTCTATGATTTTTGCCTTGGTTTCTCTCAAGCTTTCTTCAAGTTCGTTTATCTTTTTTGCCCATTGCCTTTTCATTCTTTCACGACTATCCTTCCAGGCTCTAGTCCTCTTTTTGGTTATGCTCTCTGTTTCACTCACCTCGGGGCTCTTTTCCTGACCAACACCTTGGTTTTGTTGTAGTGCCTGGGCTCTTGTGATCACCTGCACAGGTGCAGTGGAAGTCACACTCCCTGTGGAGTCTACAACTAACCCAACAACATTGATAGGAGTGATTTTAGGCATGTTATTAGGGTTCTTTGGGCAATCTCGTAGGAGATGTTCTTTCCCGCAGTCTTGACAGAAACCCTGAATGGTTACTGGTTGAGGTTGTGTAGGGACAGGCAGTGGACAATCACGTATAAGGTGATCTCCCTGACATCTGAAGCATGGTCCTCTAGGAAATGGGGGTCGTACCTGCCTAGGTTGAGGTCTAGAGTTGGGGTTTGTGTACATGACATTAGCATACTCAAGTTCCCCACTATTTTCACTTGGGTCCTCATAATAGTATGACTCGTTATGCTCGGGTGACTGCATGTAGTAAGCCTGTGGGCTATCAATATGTGTGGAGTCAAAACTATGGTCACTTGGATCACTGTCTGATAGCAATGGGGTGACTGGGACTATGGCTCTATTCGGATTTTCTTCAGCAGACACATATTTCACTGGGATTGCATTGGTGGGAGCAGGGGGTTGCTGTACTAGGACTGGTTGAGGTCTCTACTGCCCTTGATACGGTGGCTGATAAGTTTGCTGTGGTCTGTTGTATTGTTGTGGTGGGTACTGATTCTGGTATCTACCCTGTTGTGGATATGGTTGAGGGTAATTTTGCCTAACAGTTTGTTTGTTATATGGGCAGTCTTGTGCAATGTGGTTGGTGTACCTGCGCTCTATGGTGCAGTACTGGCTATTAGGATTTGCCTGGGGTTGGGCCATAATGGGACATACACTTGCCATATGGTCACCGCCACAATTGTAACACCGCTTAACTGGGGCAAATCTTGGAATTTGTTTGCTAGAGACACCTAGTTTTCGGGCTACCTTCTCTGCAAGTTCCTCAATGGATGTGGATTGACCAGATGTCAGGTTACTAGAGCTATCAGAATCCTTATAGATTTTTGATAGTTCTAATTCCTCACCTAGATTGTCCTCAATGTCTATGCACATGCGCACACACTCTTCTATCGTTCTGGGGTCCTTCAGGTACACATATGACCTGAGCTTAGTGCTCAACAATCCATCTAGGAACAAGGCCACTTGTTTGGCTGGTGTGGGTAACTCCAGCATCGGGCATCTCTCCAGGTACTGCCTAAATCTTCTTCCAACTAGTCTGACCGTCTCTTGAGGTGTTTGTTTGAAGCTATGAATTAGTGAGGAAGTGTTATGCCTGATTCCACTCTTAGAAAACTCAACGATAAATGCCTCTAAGAGCTGATCTATGTTTCTGAAATGCCTCTCGTTTAGTGGTTGAAACCACGTAAGGGCGGTGTTCCTAAGGGTTGTGTGAATAGGTCCTCTACCTGTTCAGCTTTCAATACCTGCCGAAATTCTGCCACATGGTCATAAGGGTCTCCCGTGCCATCAAAATAATTCTTCATGGACTTCACCTGTTGAGTTGGTCGCAGGGTCCTAGTGTGTTCTCTCGGTCTTGGCAAAGGAAAATCGTCAATATTCCTTTGATTCCATGGGGTTCTATGTCTCTCAGGTTCCACTCTATTCCTTTCTGTTCCCGTTCTTTCCCTTCCCAGGGAGTTGGCAAAACTTACCTCAGGTTTGTCTCTACTTCTATCTCTTTGTGCTCCATGAGCTTGGGAGGTCCCAGCTCCTTGGTGACTGTATGAAACATTAGTCCGAGGTTGGGGAAAAACAAATTCACCCTTCCATGTGTAGGCATGTCTGCCATGCTCAGTGACCATGAAGATTCTCTCTGATGCATTATCTAGGTAGGTTACTTGGCCTGGGCTATCAGGGTCTTTAAACTCATAGATTGTGAGGGCACTCACTTCCTGAGGTTGAGCAGATTTATATCTCCAAAAAGCCTCATCGGTTTCTGGATTTAAAAGCAGATCTATGCTTTTATTATCCTGTGGAATCCACTCTGGAGTCATGATTCTGGTCAAGACAGATTTACCACGGGGGGTTCTTGGCTCTTTCTCTAAGTTCCCTTGCTCTATATCACTCATGTCGGTCTCAGCAGTCACATTTCCAAACTCATCGGTTCTATCAGGAAGAGTGGTGACTACATATATAGTCCCCTCTTTATCTAGGTATGCTCCATTCTCAAACTTGACTACCGGGTGGTCTAATCCATGGGGTTGATCGGGGTTCTTAATCTGGACCACCGATCTTCTCAGTCCGTCTTCGTAGATGCGAGCACCTAGACGATTTGTCCTGATATATTCCAATTGAGTCTTGTAAGGTCCCTCTGGCTTTTCTAGATAAGCCAACCCTGAACTACCTACTGGTCTCTCCATGTGATAGGACATCTCAGAATCGCTTGTTTCTGATCTGGGAGTGTATGGGTAATCACTCAACTGCTGGGCCCAAGACCTGGCAGTGTGATTGACACTAGCTTCAGAAGATCTGAGGCTTTGTCTGTCTCGGCCTAAGTGTCTGCCTGATCTAAGGTTCATATGCCTGATTTATTTACCCCCTTGGACCCAAGCACACTCTCGTTGCCGGTTAATTTGCACCAATCACTTTGTTCTTTTGAGTTGAATATTATGTTTATGGTCTTGTCTGAAATCGCGTCGTCAGGAGTACTTAAGTGAATTTCTGCACTTGATAAGTGATCGATTCCAGTTTACCTTTTGTCCCTTAGAGTTTTCGCACTTAAGACCTACTTAATTCTTGCACTTGGTTGATTAATACTCTTGGACTTGATTCGTGCCTAACGTTGTCCTAATTAATTACCACACCTAAGTCGTACTTAGCCTAGGCTAGGAATTGACAAAGGAGGGTTGAGAGATCTTCCAACCTCAATTAGCTGGTTGACCAGACTTCTACACAAGCCCAGGAAGCCTTCTCCCAAGCTTGGTACTCACCCTTGCTAGCTTGCTTTGGATTGCCTTGAGTGCACACAAAGTTCCTGCAATAGCTCACCAGTTAGTATAGCTCTATTACCACAAGTAATTGGAAGACACACATCAATAATTTTAGTCCCCCTGGAGTAACTCACTGTACCCCCTGAATCTGAGGACCACTTAGTTCCACCTAAAGGACCACTTTCCAACGAGACCAAAATCTCATCAATCGGAGTTCGTATGGTCAAGTTATGACCATTCAGGCACTAAAGGGTCAAAACAGGCTCTTAGGGTTCAGGAGATCCCTCTCTGGTTTCTAGGTCTTTTGCCCACTTCCAAGGTTCTAAAGTTATACCAAGGTGCCTAAAATTAAGCTCAACTACCCTTCAATTCACTCAAAAATAACCCTAACTTTTCATGCGTTAAAGGCCGTGTGTCACGATAGGTCGAAGTGTCGCGATAGGTCGTGAGGTGTCGCGATAGCTCGTGAGGTGTCGCGATAGCTCGTGAGGTGTCGCGATACTCCCAAGTGTCGCGATAGGTCGTGAGGTGTCGCGATAGGTCGAAGTGTCGCGATAGGTCGTGAGTGTCACGATGGGTCAAAGTGTCGCGATAGGTCGTGAGGTGTCGCGACACTCCCAAGTGTCGCGATAGGTCGTGAGGTGTCGCGATAGGTCGTGAGTGTTGCGATAGGTCGTGAGTGTCGCGATAGGTTGTGAGTGTCACGATAGGTCGTGAGGTGTCGCGATAGGTCGAAGTGTCACGATAGGTCGTGAGTGTCACGATGGGTCGAAGTGTCGCGATAGGTCGTGAAGTGTCGCGATAGGTCGTGAGGTGTCGCGATAGCTCGTGAAGTGTCGCGATAGGTCGTGAGGTGTCGCGATAGGTCGTGGGTGTCGCGATAGCTCGTGAGGTGTCGCGATAGCTCGTGAGGTGTCGCGATAGCTCGTGAGTGTCACGATAGGTCGTGAGTGTCGCGATAGCTCGTGAGGTGTCGCGATAGCTTGTGAGTGTCGCGATAGCTCGGGATATGGTGAATTTTTCTGTTTTGTCTAGTGATCCTGGGAGCTCTAGGCCTGCGCAGTGTCGTGGTGCACTCAGAATCGTGATTGGGTGAAATTTTTGGAGTGTCGCGATAGCTCGAGCTTGAGGCGGGGACTGTGCAGACAGATTCTGTACCTGCTGAGCTTGCTGGAGATGATGATGGAGCTGCCACCTGCAAGAAACATGCAAAAAACACACAAAACAAGAACACACACGCTCGCTCTCTCTCAAACTCGCACACAACAAATGAGGGAATGATAAGGAAGAGGGAATATGTAGTGGAGAGGGAGGTGGAGGTGGAGATGGAGAAGGAGGTGAAGATGGAGATGGAGATGGAGAAAAATCAGAAATTTACCAACTACTTACCATTCCAGTTAACCATGAAGTTGGAAAACTCTAATAGAACTAGATATCCTATCCATTGTGAATATTTCTATACTATTTTAATTGTTTCATGGTGTTGAATGTCTTACTCGGTGATCTGAGTATGTTATTATTTATTAAAATCATATTTCCTTCTTTACTGGAAGGAAACCACTTCATAGTCTTAAGGTACTTTTAGAGCATTACCTGTAGACATCGGGAAATTAGTGTTTCTAGATGTACCTCATGTTAAACGTATTCGTGAAAGGATCTTCTTTTACACACACAAATACATTGTTCCTTCTATAGATGATGATTATGAAATGTTATAGATTATTAAAGTTGACTCTCTTTTTATATTAGAGAGGCCATAACTTGATCTTTGGTCATATCATCTTTCAAGCATAAGATGGTAATGGTCACACATAAATCTCTGAAATTCACATGATTGTCTAGATGTGTAGGTCTCCATTGGACTCTACCAAAGCATTTTTTTGTGTTCATATTTCAAGGTCTTCCTTTTCTAGAAACTCATACAATGTTCTATGTAAAGATATTACATCTGAGATAGTAGAGTTTACTAGGAGAAAACTAGGTTTCCATAGAAGGATTGTCAAAAGGGGATAGATATCTTTGTAAAATTGGCGACATAGGTATAGGGTTTCACTATTTTAAACATCGTACTTTTTTCTTAGATTTTATATAATTTTTGGAATTGTAATATTGAAGAGTGGATATCTTTACAAAGCTTCGAAGGATCTTTAGTTTCGTTTGAAATTAATCTAAAGTCAACTAACAATGATATGGAGATAGTTTTAGTTAATCAATATTGGAACCTAGCTAACTTGAGAGAGCACTCACTTATCATGGATATGATGGTCTTCATGATTTCAAATTTTGAATATGAGAGAACAAGGTAAGACTTGGATTCCATTTGTATATATCTTATTCTATTATTATTGTTCCTGAATTTTATAATGCTTTTCTCTATTATGAAATGTCCACAAATTTGAAAGAGACTGAAAGACGAATTCAAGGTCCTCATACATTGGAGTGTGGATGGGACTAAAATTTCATTGTCATAGCTCTTTTGTCGAATTGTGATTATTTTTTATGTAAAGAGAATGAAAAACGTGTGTACAAACCTAGTTTTGCAATGATAACATTTTCACATTTTCTTCAGGAAGGTTTTGGCCACATTGTACTTGTATTAGTAGATTTTCAATATTTTGTTTATTTAAGAAAATTGTTATTGTTTATTTTCTTTGTTGTGATGTCAAGTGTCATTTTTCGCTTTCTAAAAGTCACTATTATTTGTGATTTCTTTAAAAAGCTCACTTTTGTTTGAAAAAGTGGGGCCCATCACTTAAAAATCCTAAAAAGAAACTATAAATAGAAGTTATGCATCCTCATTTTTTACCTTTACAATAAAGAAGAGGGTGATAGATCTCTTCATTATGTGCTTGTGAGCTATGGCTTCCACTCATGTAACTCCCAAGAGTGCACACCAGAGGTTTATGGAATTTTGGAGGATTCTGATTATAAAGGTCAACAAGGCCTATATGATCTTCTCTAGAAGCTTCTTGATCTCCATGGTACTATGCAAATGAACTTAGATGCCTTGGAAGAGCTACTTCAATATATGGATGCTCATATTTTGCATTTCTCTATCGACTGTTGGGACTTCACTCACTAATTAGACATGAATATATGAAGATATATGAAGGAAAAAGAAAGGCAAGGAGAAGTGAAGGCAAAGCACTCAGAAAATTAAGCCTAAGTGAAGGGACAAATTCACTCTTGTATTTTAGTGCAAAATTAAAAGTCAAGTCTTGACATAGAACTTCAAAACTTACAAATTTGAGTCTAGGAGTATGTGAACTATATGTATATAAGTTAATTTGAGTTAAAAAATGAAGAGAGAACTCAATTTTGTAATCCTTGTGTGAATAGAGAAAAGTCGGGTTTTTCTGAGAGAGATGTTGAAGAGAAACTACTCAGTGTATGAGAGTTTTCCATGGCTATGAGCAGAATTAGGCCAAGCCATTTTGTACACATCGTCTCTGATATACAACACATGTTTGTGTAGAAGGATTTGATCTAATTCCTCTTGTGCATTGAGTTCTAAGTGATTTAATATCAGTGTGTAAGTTAGTTGACAGTTACGAGTTTTCTGGCGCAATTTTTCCTGATCTTCTTAAGGTCAGATATGACAGTATAGTGTAAAGTTTTTAATGAGTGATAGCTCATTTTAAAGCTACTACCTTCAACTACAATTGGTCAAAAGATCTTTACAAAACGAGACGCATACTCATAGAAATGAGTCTAACAGTGAAGGTATGTCAAATCGATGAAGTCATTTTTCAGAATTTAGACATTGTTCAAATGTTGAAGTGAAATCAGAAGATTTTGATGATATTACTTGAAAGTTTTGCATGATATGTGTTGGTTAACATTAGCAAGAACTTCTATTAGCTAGTGAACAAAAGAATTTACAAAGATCAAGCTAATACAGATTAGATTTGAAGCTGGAAGAAAAGGCGGAGATTTCCAAGAAGTAAATTTTTTGAAATTCACTAAGTTCAGTGATAAAGTTTTCAAATTCAGAGTATTGCTAAGCTAATGATGATTATGGAGGTATTCTAGTATCACTTTAGCTTAGTTCGTGTGGTGTTTCATACACCAACAAGTGGTATCAGAGAAGAAAGGTCCTCAAGAGTGAAAGAAGGAGCAGTTACAAGAGGAATTGAAGAGTTCTTCATTAAAGAAGGTGAAAGCTGAGGGGTTCAACAACAAAAGACATCAGAGTAGTACTTCGAAGTTATTCTCAAGGGTAAAGATCTACAAAAGGTACCATTCTTTAACTTTATACTCACAGGTTGAAGGAGAAGCAAGAAGACTATGGCAGATCATGTATCTATTGACAAATTGGGCAGAGATAATTATCCTGCTTGGGTAATGAGAATGGAAGCCTTACTTATGAGTAAGGATCTAATGGTATATGTGACAGGTGAAGAAGAAAAACCTAAAATTTGAAGATGATAGTCAACCGAGGAAGGAAGAACTAGAAGCTTTGAAGCTATGGCAGAAGAGAGATGAAAGTGCAAGGGCTTATATATATAACACTATCACAGATCATTTGTTACCACATATCGGAGGATTAGAAATAGCTGAAGATATATGGAATGATTTGGAAGATCACTTCCAGAATACTACTAAAGCTAGGAAGGCTAGCTTATGGTCAGAGTTCACTACATTTAAGAAAAAGCAAAGTCAGAGCATTAGTTATTATGTCACCAAGATGAAGGACTTGGCAGATAGCCTTGGATCTATTGATGAGGATATTGAAGATCATAGGTTGATAGCACAATTGCTTGCAGGATTAAGAGGAGATGAAAGGTGGAAACCTTTTGTACTCTCAACTGAACTTTCATTAAATCATTATGTGCCAGAATTGAATCAGTTACTTGGATTGATGCTCACATTTGAGCAAGACTTGAAATCAGATGGAGATAAAGGATATAGTTCTGCTATGTATGCAAAGAATAAGAAGAAAAATGAGAAAGGTAAAGCAAAGGATGAAGAGGAGCTTACTACTCAAGAAAATTATGCAAGAAAAAGAGGTATTGGCAGAGGTAAAGGTCGAGGAAATGGAAGAGGTAGAGGTAATCAGAACAATAACAAGAAGACATGTTGGATTTGTGGATTGAGCAATCATCTAGCATATGATTGTTGGCATAACCAACAAGGGTCAAATCAAAATCAAAGCAATAATGGCAGAGGAAGAGGTGGACGGCTTCAGAATCAATTTCAAAGAGGAAGACAGAGTTCAAGAGGAAGTTTTGGTAGAGGTGGTGGAAGAAATTGGAATAAGAATCAGTCTTATAATACTACCTATTACAACTATGCAAATGATACAGAGAATGACAATCATACAACATTGATGATGAATTCAATAAGTACATTAGAGAAGGAGTATCTCAAGGTATTTTATATTGACTCTGGTTGTTCAAATCATTTGTCAGGGAATATAGAATTGTTGTCAGAATTGGAAGAAGGTAATTCAAGCCATACAGTACAAACAGGTGACAATAAAAAACATAATGTACATTCAATTGGAAAAGTGAAGTGCAAAAGTGGAGCTGATTTGTTAACAAATGTTTTGTATGTTCCAACAATACCAAAGAATCTGATTAGTGTGGGACAAATAGTGGAAAAAGGTTTCCAATTCAGATTTACAAATGAAGGAGTATTTGTTGAAGATCCAGAGGATGGATACAATCAAATTGTTTGTGGTAAAAAGGAAGGTAGACTTTTTACTCTCAAAGTGCAAGGGAATGTTGGTCAAGCATTGATCACACATGGTGATGAAGTACTTACACAGTTAGATCTCTGGCATAAGAGGTTAGGACACTTTAATGAAAGAGGAATTAAAACCATGGTGGAGAATCAATCTGTAATAGGGTTACCAAATGTAAAAGGTCAACATATGATCTACAAATGTGAAGCTTGTCAAATGGGAAAGGCACACAGATTATCATTTCAGAAGAAAGGTTTCAAGCATGATGGTTTGCTAGAACTCATACATACAGATGTATGGGGACCAACAAAAGAAGGATCAATCAATGGGTCTAGGTATTATGTTCTTTTCATTGATGATGCTACAAGGTGGATAACCATTTATGTTCTAAAGGAAAGATCAGAAGTATTTGGAGCTTTCAAACATTTTCATGCTTATGCAGAAAGAGTTACAGGTCAAAAGTTCAAGAGGTTAAGGTCTGATGGAGGGGGAGAATACTTCTCTCAAGAGTTCAATGATTATCTTTGGAATGCAGGTATCAAAAGAGAAATAACTTGCAGGTATACACCTCAACACAATGGGGTGGCAGAAAGGAGGAATAGAACATTGGTTGAGTTTGCAAGAGCAATGTTAAAAGAAAAGAATTGCCCTAATTATCTTTGGGCTGAGGCTATAAATACAGCTACATATCTTGTGAATAGGTTACCATGTGCAGTTCTAAATGGGATGACCCCTTATGAAGCATGGTGGGGTAAGAAACCAACACTTGATCATTGTAAGGTGTTTGGATCAATTGCCTATGCTTATGTACCATCACAACTCAGACATAAACTTGAACCAAAGGCTGAAAAATATGTATTTATTGGGTATGATCAAAAGCAGATGGGTTATAGGCTATGGAGTCCTCTAACTAAACAATTTATTGTTTCCAAAGATGTGACATTTGATGAACAGAAGAGTTGGTACGCAGATAAAGATTGTAATCTCAAAACATTTAAAGAAGAAGTAAGAAGAAGTGAAAGAGGTAAATCACATATGTAGGTAGATGGAGATGAAGATCATATGCAAGCAAGCACATCCAGAGTTGGATCATATAGAAGAAATGAAGATGAACCAAGATTTGATGAAGAAATATATCCAAATACACATGAAGAGTGTGAACCAAGAAGATCAACCAGAATGAGGAAACAACCTACAAGGTATTCTTATGATACTTCTTATTTGACTCAAAAAAACTATGCTTACTTGATTAAGGAAGATGAAGAACCTCAAAGCTATGATGAAGCAAAAGGTAAGATACAATGGGAAGAAGCAATGAAGGAAGAGTTTGATGCACTTGAAGAAAACAAAACTTGGGAACTTGTTCCAAAACCTAATGGTAAGAAAGTGATTGGAAATAAATGGGTTTACAAAATAAAGAAGCATGCAGATGGAAGAATAGCAAGATACAAAGCTAGATTGGTGGTTAAAGGCTATGCTCAAACTCATGGCATAGATTATGATGAGACATTCAGTCCTGTGGCAAAGATGTCAACCATAAGGACAATCATTGCTATTACAGCATCAAAAGGATGGACACTGAGTCAATTGGATATAAAGAATGCATTTTTGAATGGATATATATCAGATGAGGTTTACATGGAGCAACCTCAAGGGTTTGCAGATTACAAGTTTCCAAATTATGTTTGCAGACTGAGAAGAGCACTTTATGGATTAAAGCAAGCTCCAAGAGCTTGGAACTATAGACTTGTGAAGTATCTTAATGATCTTGGATATCAAAGTTCAAAGGCAAATGCAAGTTTACTTATCAAAAGAACATATGAAGGTATGATCTACATTTGTATTTATGTAGATGACAATATAATCATAGGTACTTCAAATGAAGGAATCAAGGAGGTGAAGAGACTACTTGAGAAAGAATTCAAGATAATTGATCTAGGAAAATTGTCATATTTTCTTGGAATGGAGATCACTTATGCAGAACATGGCATGTATGTATCACAAGAAAGGTATCTTTTGAATCTTCTAAAGAAGTTTAACATGGAGAATTGCAGAGAGGCATCAACACCACTAGAGGTCAATCATAAACTCAGTAGATATGATGGTGCATAGTTCAAAGATATGAGGAAGTATCAATCTTTAGTGGGAAGCTTGATTTATGCTACACTAACAAGACCTGATCTTAGTTATGCAGTGGGAGTTCTTTCTCAGTTCATGCATTGTCCAAAGGATCCACATTGGATTGCAGGTCAAAGAGTTCTTAGATATATCAAAGGAACTTTGAAGGAAGGATTATATTATCCTTTTACATCAGATATAAGGTTAAGAGCATATAGTGATTCAGATTGGGCAGGAAGTTAGGATGATAGAAGATCAACTCATGGCTACATGATATACATTGGAGATAAACTTGTGAGTTGGTGTTCAAAGAAGCAACATACAGTGGCTTTATCATCAACAGAAGCTAAGTACAAAGGGCTTGTGGAAGCAGCAAAAGAAGTGATATGGATGCAGACTTTGTTCAAAAGCTTGGATATTGTTCAAAGTATACCTATCATACATGGAGATAATATGAGTTCATTATATCTTGCAGCAAATCTTGTATTTCATGCAAGAACAAAGCACATAGAGATTCAATATCATTTCTTGAGAGAAAAGGTAATGGAGAAGGAGCTTGAAGTGGTGTACACATCTACAAAAGATCAGATTGCAGATATTATGAAAAAAAGTTTGGATGGAGTGAAGACAAGTAGATTTAAAGAGATGGCAGGAATAAAAGAGAAGAAGGTTACATGAAGAAGTTAGAGCATGTTAATTAGTGATTGAGGGGGAGCTGTTGGGACTTCACTCACTAATTAGACATGAATATATGAAGATATATGAAGGAAAAAGAAAGGCAAGGAGAAGTGAAGGCAAAGCACTCAGAAAATTAAGCTTAAGTGAAGGGACAAATTCACTCTTGTATTTTAGTGCAAAATTAAAAGTGTAGTCTTGACATAGAACTTCAAAACTTACAAATTTGAGTCTAGGAGTATGTGAACTATATGTATATAAGTTAATTTGAGTTAAAAAATGAAGAGAGAACTCAATTTTGTAATCCTTGTGTGAATAGAGAAAAGTCGGGTTTTTCTGAGAGAGATGTTGAAGAGAAACTACTCAGTATATGAGAGTTTTCCATGGCTATGAGCAGAATTAGGCCAAGCCATTTTGTACACATCTTCTCTGATATACAACACATGTTTGTGTAGAAGGATTTGATCTAATTCCTCTTGTGCATTGAGTTCTAAGTGATTTCATATTAGTGTGTAAGTTAGTTGACAGTTACAAGTTTTCTGGCGCAATTTTTCTTGATCTTCTTAAGGTTAGATCTGACAGTATAGTGTAAAGTTTTTAATGAGTGATAGCTCATTTTAAAGCTACTACCTTCAAATACAATTGGTCAAAAGATCTTTACAAAACGGGACGCATACTCAGAGAAATGAGTCTAACAGTGAAGGTATGTCAAATCGATGAAGTCATTTTTCAGATTTCAGACATTGTTCAAATGTTGAAGTGAAATCAGAAGATTTTGATGATATTACTTGAAAGTTTTGCATGATATGTGTTGCTTAACATTAGCAAGAACTTCTATTAGCTAGTGAACAAAAGAATTTACAAAGATCAAGCTAATACAGATCAGATTTGAAGCTAGAAGAAAAGGCGCAGATTTCCAAGAAGTAAATTTTTTGAAATTCACTAAGCTCAATGATAAAGTTTTCAAATTTAGAGTATTTCTAAGCTAATGATGATTATGGAGGTATTATAGTATCACTTTAGCTTAGTTCTTGTGGTGTTTCATACACCAACATCGACATACTACCATATGATGGAAAATGGATCCCTTGTGACCTTCTTATCTACATTCAGAGAGGTGATGAGGCATTTGCAGAGCATTTGAAGTGGTTCCAAGCAAGTTCAGAGGAAGCAAGGCACCTCCTCAATGGGATGATGAGAAAATTAAATAGGAAATGCAAGATGGGTGCAAAATACCTATCTTTCATTGCTGCAACCATTTTCACTATGAATGAGGAACCATTTCCGGCTCCTCATGACATCCCTCAGCTTCTTAGAGGGCAGGTTTGTTCATGATAGAAAGGAACCACCTCAAAAACCCTTGAATCTCCTATTAGAGATAGAAGCGTTCAAAACAATCTGTCATCATCATGTGGATGATAAGTTGGAAGAACTAGTTGTACCATCCACCTCTGTAGTGCCATAAGGGAATATAGCACATGTGGAATTAGAAGCTTTTTCAATGGTTCTTTTTGAGGGACAATAATATTAAGTTTTGTATGACATCAAAAAGGTATTCGGATTGTGAATCCATGAATGCCTAAGTTTATTTTGTATCATGTTAGAGTGTGCTTTTGATAGAGGCTTTGAATTATTGGAGTCAAAGTGTTTGCCATCTGGTGACTTAGTGGTAGACACAATAAAACTAGTTTGTGATGACATAATTACAAGTGAACATTAACGAATTACTAAAGAAGATTTCAATAATGCACAAGAAAGTATAACAATTCAAGGCTATAGATGTGATTGTAATCAAGGGATTTGGGACTACTGTGGTTCCAGTTACTTAGACGTGAGTGGTTTGCATCATTTAGCAGTATTGATAGATGGCACACTTGAAGCAGGTGCTATAGTTGTGACTACAATGTTGGTTGGAACGGTCAACTAAGAGGTTGGGATTTCTTGGAGCTTGAGTTAGGATGACTACTATCCTTTGAATGCCATTAAAAAACACTCATATGCCATGGTGTGTAAAGTGTTGTTGTCATTTTACCTCAATGAGAAAATATGGTATGTTCTTATCATCTTCAAACATGGGAAGTAGAGTTGAATTTACATACCTATAGTCATGAATAACCTAATGGTAAGCACCTCATCCCCTAAATGGTAGTAGAGTCGAAAAGAAATCTCTAGAATATGTTGCAAAGTAGAACTTATAAGATAATCCATCAAAAATTATTTTTCTCACATGGATGGTCCTTATTTATGAAGGATTAGGATCCCTTCTATTTTGAGCTTGTCGTTCTTTGATTGGAACTCATAATTTTTGGGACTTCTACCCCTTGTGGAGTGATTCATTTAGGTCTATTTAATGGGATCCCATCTTATCCTCCAACAACTCTCCCTCTGGTTTGACCACTATGAAGCTCAGGAGAGTGAGATCCATGAGCTTGCAAAGTCAAACAAGAGATTTTCCACAATCATCTTGATAGATGGCAGCCCCTAACATATTAGTTTGTGTGAAGGTGAGTTGAATTTGTAATTTAACCTCAATTTTTGATATCCAATCTACTTGCATGTTGGGATGAAGATTTTTCATACCCATGGAACTTGGTGAGGCCATTACTTCAATATCCCTTTTTGATTTAGTTGGTGTGTAGTAACTTGTGCTCCTAATTGAGTATATATCACTCTCAGTGGTGGAGATGCTACTCTATATCAATCTATTGGTTCCTAGTAATCTTCTTGATTGAAGAATCATACACACACACTCTCAAGAAAGCAATCAAGTAAATGGTGTAGTGTAGTGATTCCTTTTTCTCCCTCAATTAATGGGTATTTATGAAGTCTCTCCTCAAATTTGAATCAACAGTAAAATGTACACATGCAAAGAATTATACCACAATTTTATATACATGCTTGGAAGGAAACGAATAGGTCTACCTAGATCTATGTATAATGAAATAGGTCTACCTAGATCTATAGTGGAGAAAACCAAAACGAATTCCCCCATCCCTAGAGTTGATTTATATCTCAGTGATCTTTAATCTTTAGAGATGACCTAGTTTCAAGTCTCTCTTGGTGATTTTTTTGTCCTCTTTTTTGTGATGGAAGCTCCCCAAAAACTCTCTTGAATCCTTGCTCTCACTAGAAGGTCAACTAATAACTTAAATTCATTGTATGATTTTCAAGAAAAACAATTGGGACCATGTGGAATTAAAAATAAGCCTTTTGATGAGTTCTAGCGCTTAATAACTATGTTTTGACCAAAAAGAGTTAGATCAACTTAGGTTCCTAGGGCCCAAAAGAGGCAAACAAGATGTTGCAATAGATGATCTTTAGAGCAATTGTGGGTGCAATTTTGTGTTGATATATTTTGGTAGGATGTTTGTGAACAGACTTAGGACCACCAATGCACGTTTTTTCCTCTTTAGGAGGTTTTTCCCCCCAACTTATATATATTCCTATAACCCTAATGGGTCACTTATCTTTGTACATTAACTTGGTAGTAAATTTTGTATTGTGTTATGCTCCAAGCTTCTTCTCCTTCTTCCTTTTGTTATTCGTGTGCTTTCATAGACCTCAAACTCCAAAAATTGGTACCAAAGTAAGCCACCACTTCATCTAGGGCATCACCGATGTATTCTGTATATTGGCTGCTGAGGAAAAGTTGGATGGTACCAATTACCGATTATGGGCATATATGATGCATCATGTATTGGTCACAAAACGATTGTGGAATATTGTGCAAGGATTTGAAAAATGACCTATAACACCTACAAATATGGTTATTGAAGGTGATGTAGATGGCATTGAAGATGACGATATTCAAATTCCTATTCATGCTACGATTCTTTCATATCAACTTGTTGGGATGGCAAAGATGCTTAGGCACATGCATTGATAGCTTTGTTTGTCAAACATGCCATTATACCTCATATTTGCTCTTGCAAAATAGCAAAGGATGCTTGAGATACACTTGCCACTTTATACCAGACAAGAAATGAGGCTCATCTTGCTTACCTCTGAAAATATTTGGAGAGCGAGCATATGAATGAAGGAGATTTTATGGATAGTTTTTTGACAAAGATCAAAAATTTGAAGGACCAGTTGATTTCTGCAGATGAGGTCTTGCCAGATAGTTCACTTGTGCATACTATTCTTAATTATCTTACTGATTCATATCAAAGTTTTGCTTATACTCTTTGGTTGATGATGAAAGGCAATCCAAATGCCTTAAATATTTGAGGAGTTTGCCTTTGTTTTGTTGTAGGAAGACCAATCTAGATAGAACAGGTCCATTATGCATATTGCAAATCAAGCTTCCTTAGAGAGTCAGAAGGGCAAAGGTAAATGGAGCTCATCTACTAGTAAGCAAAAATCGCTAATTTTGCATAGTAAAAAAGGGAAGACAAAGACGAGAAGAAAACAGAAAAGTACAAATAGTTTTGTAAATACTATAAAGGCAATGATCATGTCATAAAGAGTTGTCCAAAATTGGCTTTAAAAGAGGCAAATATGAAAGAGGCTAGAATGGTTGTTGCAGAGGCATCTATACCTGAAATATAGTATGCTAATCTTGTGCAAAATGAAGAATGTGCATTTACTACTGTTTGCAGCTATGACCCATCTTCTCATGAATAAGGTATGTTTGTAGTAGACTCGGATGTTTGATACTTTGACAGTGGGGCAACCAAACATATCACTTCACAGTGCAGTTTCTTTAGTTCACTTGAGTGTGCCCCTATAGGGAGTACTATCACATTTTCCAACAACTACTCTTATCTTGTCATGGGAGTTGGTAAGATCATTCTGACTATTGTGGATGGTAGTTCTTTCACATTGTTTGATGCTTTGTTTGCGCCAAGGAACAAGGAAATTCTATTGTTAGTTTCAATATTAGCTAAGATTGACTTGGTTGTCAAATTTGTTGATGACAAGTGTACAATTCATGATTGTTGATGATAGGTGTATAATTCATGATGTCTCAAATGGTGGTCATTATTTATAATAGGCCTTTGGATAGTGGAATAATTCATTTTGAGTTTTTTGAATTACATTGTATGGATAATTTTTAGAATGAATAATTAAGTCATTTTATGCATGTTCGTAAAATTTAGGGATGACAAGTTTTATATTCTCTCAAAACCATATCTGCATCATGTTTTCTAGTAAAAAATGGAACGTGAAGATGAAAGAATTAAGAGAAATGCTATATGAGAGAAAGGTATAGCATGTATAAGAGAATAAAAGTGTCCCTATTTTTTTTGAATCATGTTTTAAGTGTTGATATATTTAGGTAGTGATGTGCTTGAACACACTAGCACTGTCGGAGCACTTTTTTCCCTCTTTAGGAGGTTTTTCCCCCTGGCTTGTATATATGTCTATAGCCCTAATGGGTTACCGATCTTTGTACATTCTAAAGGTAATACATTCAGTATTGTGTGTTATGCTCTAAGCTTCTTCTATTAGATATGCTCAATACTCCACCCTCATGTGACCACAAATGATCCATGGTGCTCTAAGTTGTAAGGCCCCCTTTATGAGGAGAAGCCATTATGAGAGCCCGGATATTTGTGGAACCCTAACTTCCAAGTTAGATGAGGTCTATGTGTGACCGTTGATGGTTCTAGATGATCTTTGTGAGCGTAGCCATTAGGTTAGGTAAGGCATAAACTTCCAGGCTATTGGGTTGCCATTTAAGGTGAAAATAAAGGCCCTGTGGTGTCGCACGATTTCCCCATAGAACCTTAATGGGGGGAGTGCAGAGGGGGGCTTGCCCCCTTCTGTGGGGTCCAGGGGGCCGAGACGGTAGGACTTCTAGCTGTGGAGATATTGTCGAATCATATATTTTACCGACTATTTTGTATCTCCTGACTACGTTTATCTATACCAAACCGCCTTGTAAAAGCTATATAAGCACGACCCAGGTTGAGCTTTACATAGCATTGCGCACTAGTAAGCCCTTCATCTAGAGTCTGTCTGGATCGGCATCTAAGCTCCACAGTGGGAGCTCACGGTTGGACAGCACCATCATTGTAATTGCATTATGCTCGACAATCTGAGAATTTGAGTTCTATATCTCTCTGTCTGCGTCTATCTTTGTTTGCATTTTTTTTCTCTCAACTATGTCTAAAGGTCTATTCCACTGTGCTATTATTTTCTTACATGGTATCAGAGCTCAGGAGGCTCTGAGTGGTGCAGAAGCAGAAACGTAGAGGTTGCAGAGGTCTGAACAACAAAAGAGAGAAGATGTCAAGTGGTCCGTCATCATCTACGACTGGGGGCCAAGGTGGTTCATCAACAGGAGTAGGTGGCGCACAAGCAGGAGAAGCAATGATGCCGGTCATCCCAATGTTGCGGATACGGCCACCAGCCTTCACAGAAGGTAAACTTGATGGTACAAACTACACCCTGTGGAAGTTCAAAATCACTTCTATTCTTGATTTGTATGAGCTTTTGGAGACTATTCTTGGGACTGATCATGAGCCCCAAGAAAGACCTGATCCAAACAATCCTATTCGAATGATTCCTCCTGATGCTGATCTTCTACGTGCTTGGAAGCGTAGAAATGCAGATGCACTCTGTGCTCTTGTTACAAGTACTTCTGATAGTGTTCTGACTCTCATTCAAAATACTACGAAGGCATGTGAAGCATGGAACATATTGAGAAATCAATATGAAACTCGTAATTAGACACGAATTCAGAACTTGGAGAATCATTTTGCAGGTTCAAGGGAGAGTGTTTCCATTGCAAGAAGAAGGGACATAGAATCCAAGACTGTCGCATCAAGAAGGTAGAAGAGAAGAGTGGCTCTTCAAAAGGTGGCAAGGACAAGGAGTCTGCCAACTCATCAGAAACACAGCTTGAGTTATTTGTTACCATAGAGGAGGTGTGCTTCTCGGATGAAGATTCAAGAATAGATGACTCATGGGTGTTGGACAATGGTGCATCTAGTCACATGACGAGTAGAAAAGACCTTTACAGCTCCTTACAGCCTCTAAAGGAACCCATCACAGTAAAGGTAGTAAATAATGCAAGATGTCCTGCACAGGGCAAAGGTACGGTTTCTTTCATTAACTCTAATGGCGATATCAAAAAGCTTTCAAATGTGTTGTATGTTCCACAAATAAAACGAAATCTACTTTCAGTAGCTTTTATAATTGATTAAGGTAATCAAGTATCTTTCAGTAAGATAGGAGCTAAAATTATGGACGGTAACAACAACATTGTTGGGACTGGCATAAGGAGGAACAACCTGTATGAGTTGTGTGCTCTTACAACCACTACAAACGTGGGCACAAGTAAGCTATGGCATGAGAGATTCGGCCACATTGGATACCCTGTATTAAAGGAGATGCATCGCAGGGGGATGGTTGCACACCTACCATCGATTGCAGAAATGAAGGAACCATGTGAAGCTTGCATGATGGGCAAGCAACAGAGGAAGGCGTTTCCACAAGAAAGCAAGAACAGGGCAAGCTATCCTCTAGAGTTGGTGCATGCTGAATTGTGCAAAAAAATGCCTACACAGGCCTTGGGCGGATCTTTCTACTTCATGTTACTTGTCGATGACTATAGCAGGAAGATGTGGGTGTACTTCCTTCACGATAAGGCTCAAGCTTTTGGTAAGTTTAAAGAATGGCTTCAACTTGTTGAAACTGAAATAGGGAAGAAGATGAAGAAATTCAGGACAGACGGTGGTGGTGAGTTCACATCAACAGAGTTTGAAGATTTCTGCAAGAGTAAGGGAATCAAGCATCAACTCATAGTGGCACATAGTCCTCAACAGAACGGTGTTGTAGGACATCAAAATCAAACCGTCATGGAGATGGCAAGGTGCATGTTGAAAGGAAGGGGTTTGCCTAATCAATTTCGGGCAGAGGCTATCAACACTGCTCTCTACATCTTGAATCAAAGCTACACCAAGGCACTTGATTGGAAGACTCCACAAGAAGCCTAGACTGGTAAAAAAACCTTCTGTTTCCCATTTCAAAGTATTTGGAAGTGAATGTTATGTACATGTTCCAGATAGGGAGAGAAACAAGCTTCAAGCAAAAAGCATCAAATGTATCTTCTTAGGGTACAACGAAGATAAGAAGGCTTATAAGGTTTATGACCCTGAGGCTAAGAAGATCATGGCGAGTTCTAATGTGGTGTTTAAGGAGGAGCATCCACATGCAGTGGAGGAGGAAAAGAGAGCTTCCACTTTATCATCAGGCGAAGGGGAAATCCACTATGAACCTGGCCCAAGAGCTATTCCTTCTACACAAGAGAAGGAAGTGTCATCTTCAGATGATGAGTCTGAAAGTCACCAAACTGCCGACACCCAAGTGGAAAAGCCATTGCCACGTTGGGTGAGGCAGCTCTATGATTCTGCAAACCCCATCCCACAGTCACTAGAATAGGTTGCAGATGGACCGAGGAAATCACAGAGAATAGAGGAACAGAGACGGGCAAGTGCCCATATTGTAAACACAGCCTTGATGGCTGATCTCATTCAAGAAGAAGCAAAGGAACCAACCAATGTGGAAGAGGCACTCCATGATCCGAATTGGAGGGCTGCCATGCAAGCAGAATACAACAATATTATGAAGAATGGAACTTGGGATCTAGTGGATCAACCCCCTAAGCATAAAGTCATTGGCACCAAGTGGGTTTGGAAGCTAAAGTACAAGACTGATGGTACTCTAGAAAAGTATAAGACAAGACTTGTTGCACAGGGCTACTCACAACTTGAAGGCATTGACTTTGTGAATCATTTGCCCCAACTGCAAGAATGACTACTATCCGAGTAGTACTAGCTGTGGCTACACATAAGTGTTGGCCAGTCTATCACATGGATGTCAAATCAGCGTTCCTAAATGGAGACCTCAAGGAGGAGGTATATGTGTCTCAGCCACCAGGGTTTGAAGCTCCCCATTCAAAGAACAAGGTATGTAAGCTGAAGAAGGCATTATATGGGCTAAAACAAGCCCCTAGAGCATGGTACCAGCGGATAAATAAGTACCTCTTACATCTAGGTTTCAAAAGATGTGCTTCTGATGCTAACTTGTATGTTCTAAAGAGAGGAGGGAAGACAATTGTGCTTGTACTCTATGTAGATGACCTTTTGGATATAGGAAATGATGATGCTCTTCTTCAACAAACAAAAGATGCCCTAAGTTTAGAATTTGAAATGACAGACTTGGGCTTAATGCATTATTGCTTAGGTCTTGAAGTTTGGCAAGAACCAGGGAAGAGTTTCATCTCTCAACAAAAGTATGCAAGGTAGATATTGAAGGCATTCGACATGGAGGATTGCAAGGAAATTTCTACACCTATGGAAGTCAACACAAAATTATCTATTGAAGATACTTCATCTCCAGTGGATATTGGAAGATATAGGAAATTAGTTGGAAGTCTCATCTACTTGTGCAATAGTAGACCAACCATCTCTTATGGTGTTGGAGTAGTAAGCAGGTTCTCTAATAAGCCTTGTCAAACTCATTGGAAGGCAAGCATGCAGATACTCAGGTATGTGAAAGGAACTATTGATTATGGTATTCTTTATGAAGAAGGATCATCTCTGGTCGGATATTGTGACTCAGATTGGACAGGAGACATTGATACCAGAAAATCAGTTTCTGGATATTGTTTTTCTTTAGGATTAGGGATTTTCTCTTGGATTAGTAAGAAGCAACCGACCATAGCATTATCTTTTACTGAAGCTGAGTACAAAGCTGCATGTGTTGCAGCATGTGAAGCAGTATGGTTGAGGAGGATCCGATGGCACATAGGAATACAAGGACAAGAGGCTACAGAGTTGACGTGTGACAACCAAAGTTGCATGGCCATCACCAAAAGTCCTGTTTTCCATGCATGTACCAAGCACATAGAAATTCAATATCACTATGTGCATGAGTTGATTGAGGACGGGGTCATGGAGATAAGCTATTGTCCTACTGAAGAAAATGGAGCAGACATCTTCACCAAGGCTCTTGGGAGAGAGCAACTTCTTCGCCACTTTCCAAAGCTTGGGATTGGACCAAGGAGGTAGTTCACCGTAGGGTGGACATTGAGGGGAGGGTGTTGGATATGCTCAATACTCCACCCTCATGTGACCAAAAATGATCCATGGTGCTCTAAGTTGTAAGGCCCCCATTATCAGGAGAAGCCGTTATGAGAGCCCCTACATTTGTGGAACCCTAACTTCCAAGTTAGATGAGGTCTATGTGTGACCGTTGATGGTTGTAGATGATCTTTGTGAGCCTAGCCATTAGGTTAGGTAGGGCATAAAATTCTAGGCTATTGGGTTGCCATTTAAGGTGAAAATAAAGGCCCTATGGCATCGCGTGGTTTCCCCATAGAACCTTAATGGGGGGAGTGCAGAAGGGGGCTTGCCCCCTTCTGCAGGGTCTAGGGGCCCTATCCCCCCGGACCATAGGGCCGAGATGGTAGGACTTCTATTCGTGGAGATATTGTCGGATCATATATTTTACCGATTATTTTGTATCTCCTAACTATGTTTATCTATACCAAACCGCCTTGTAAAAGCTATATAAGCACGGCCCAGGTTGAGATTTACATAGCATTGCGCACTAATAAGCCCTTCATCTAGAGTCTGTCTAGATCACCATCTAAGCTTCACACTGGGAGCGCACGGGTGGACAACACCATCATTGTAACTGCATTACGCTCGGCAATCTGAGAATTTGAGTTCTCTATCTCTCAATCTGCATCTATCTTTGTCTGCATTTGTTTCTCTCAACTTTGTCTACAGGTCTATTCCACTGTGCTATTATTTTCTTACATCTTCTTCCTTGTACAGTTCATGTTCTTCCACAGATGTCTAACTCCAACAATTGGTATCAAAGTAGGTCCTTGCTTCATTTAGGGCATCATCTGATGGAGAGTGTTATCTCCAAAAGAACAAGCTGTCCTTGATGTTAGAACACTTCTATATCAAGAATAACTCAAAACCGTTACCAATTTGGAGGATCAATACCAGATTATCAAAATTTTGAACTAACTGTGAAGAGAGTCACTACTCAGAAAGTCTACTGCATATAAGTCACTCATTGACTAATCAAATGTGTAAATGTTTTTACAAAACTCTGCACAAAGTTTTGGCTAAAGATTGTGCACCTTCTCCAAGTTAAATCTTCTCAAAAGATTCAGTAGATCTTTAGAAATGATCCAAACAATCTACCTATGTATGAAATTGTCCTCTTGTAGAGTCAATTTTGACACCTGTAAATTCTAACCCACAATTCTCCCAAACTTAAACTTGTTTAAGCAATTGCTTTTAGCCATAGATAGCTTACCTTCCAACTTAGATTTCGAGTCCTCATTTGTGCAAAACTTTACACTGTGCACTGAGTATTGATCAATTCTTTGACCATCGAGATTGCACCTGTTTCAGAAGACACTCAACACTTCTTCACATACGAATGTTCCTACACATAATTCTCTCAGTCTATTTACAATTAGGCTCTCAAATCTTAACTATAGAAGCATTAACTATGGAATTAGACATCAACAAAAGGATTCTTGAAATGATCAAACACAGAAAGAGAACACAACAAAATAGCGGGTGCAACTTTTCCTTCTATTAAGAAAACTTTATATCTGAATGATGAGAGAGTTCTTTCTCACTTCTCAAGTGTCTAATGACTATTACAACTTCTAATTCTTCTCATCTCATGCTCAATCATACTTGTCCCAACTTTTTACTTGTATATATAGGCATATATGTACAAGCTCATGACCATACAAAAGGTATAAGTGAGCTAACTACAAATTAATGTACATATGTATACAAGTCTCCATTTCATGAACATACTCTATCTTGAATCTTCAATTGTTGATATTTTCTTCATACTTTGACTTCAAGTATTTATCCAAAACATCAATTGGTGGTTGACTTGCACCAACAGCTCCCCCTCAATCATCAATTGAGGTTTTCTCTATCTTCTTTATACCTGCCATGTCTTTGAATCTCTGTAGCTTTGGTCCATCCAAGCTTTTGGTTAGCATATCTGCAATCTGATCTTTTATTGAAGTATGTATGACTTCAATCTCCTTATCAATCACCTTCTCTCTTAAGAAGTGATACTGAATCTCAATGTGTTTAGTCTTGGCATGAAAAATAGGGTAGGGTTAGCAGCTAGATAGAATTAGCTCATGTTATCTCCAAGAATAGTGGGTGTACTCTGAATGGCACTTGCATCCAATGATCTTTTGACTATTTGGTTTAGGAACCGAATCCATGTCTCTTAGAATGACTGTTGAGTGTGTGCGGCTCAGACGCCTTATGGCTTATTTGGGTGTTGGTTAGTCTTCTGTCACCACCATCTTCACTGACAGTCAGAGCACATTGGCACTTGCGAGGAACCCTATGTTTCATGCTCGCACTAAGCACATTGAGGTGCATTATCATTATGTCAGGGAGAGGTTCTCTACTGGAGAGATCAGCTTGGCATATGTGCCCACGCAAGAGAACATTGTAGACCTTTTTACCAAGGCTCTACCTAGGGAGAAATTTGAAGCTTTTCGAAAAGATTTGGGCTTACTTCCTTTTGCATATTGATTCCACATAGCTTGGCACTTCCTTATACATGAGTGCTAGCTCCTTGTTGACTGCATCACTCCTAGGGGGGATTTGTTGATATAGTTAGGTAGTGATGTGTGTGAACACACTAGGACAATTGGGGCACTTTTTTCCCTCTTTAGGAGGTTTTTTCCCCGGGCTTGTATATACATCTATAGCCCTAATGGGTTACTGATCTTTGTACATCCTAGTGGTAATACATTCGGTATTGTGTGTTATGCTCCAAGCTTCTTCTTCTTCCTTGTGTTGTTTGCGTGCTTCCGCACACATCTAACGCCAAATTAAGTAACTTGTTCAAGGCTCTACATTTAGTTCATTGTAAGAAAATGCCTTGATCATATTCTCTCTCTATAATTTCTAAACTTGCAAGGCTCAAAAGTGATACTTGGAGGCAGATTTGGACCTAGGTAATCTCTAACGCTATCATGCAGATCAAAGAGTTGAATATTTTTGTGTCTCATAAGATTAAGCTAATTCCTCACTATTTTTGAGTTACATGGCTTGGAAAAATGCCATTTTTCTAGGTACTTTAAAGAAAGTGGGCTTCTCTATTTCTATTTGACTCCATGATTTTGAAGCATATGCGTTGTCATGCGAGCTTACAAATGACTTTGGATATGTTCTTTTGTTGCTTTTCTTCTATTTTTGGATAGATACAGCTAAAAGGAAGCACTTAGCTACTACTAATGCATGCTTTTGCGGACATGGGGAGAGCCAATTTTTTTTATCGGGTGCTCGATTCACTCACACAAAAGGAACAAAGATTTTGCATTGAAATGCTCCGATACCAGTGAAGTATTTTGATGGTGATGCACCACAGTGTGCTCTCCTTCTCGAGAGATCTACGATGATATCCTCCAAGTAGAAAACCAAGCTCCAAGTGCCGTAGAGGATACGCTACACATAGGCTACATAATACACATAAAAACATAGTAAACAGGGAACACGAACCCAAATTCCTTAGGTGCTACAAATGCGGTCAAAATTATAGTTTGTGGTTGACTAGGCCACTATATGTTTTATTGAAGAACATATACAAAGAAGTGTCCGATGGCCATTCGTCCTTTCACATGGAAACTAGTGGTAACATATCAAACATGCCATTATCCCTCATATTCACTCTTGCAAGTCAACAAAGGATGCTTGGGATAAACCTACAACCTTATACCAAGCAAGAAATGAGGCTCTTGTTTCTTACCTATGAAAATAGTGTGAGAGTGAGCACATGAATGAAGGAGAATCCATGGACATATTTTTGGCAAAGATCAAAATTTTCAAGGAGGAGTTGATTTCTACTAATGAAGTCTTGCTAGATAGTTCCTTTGTGTAGATTGTTCTTAATGGTCTTCCAAATTCATTGTAGAGTCTTCCTTCTACTTTGATTGATGATGAAAGGAAATCCAAATGCCTTAACATTTGAGGGGTTAATCTTTGTTTTGTTGCAAGAACATTAGTCCAGGCAAAATAGGTCCATTATGCGCATTGCAAATCAAGATTTCTTAGCTACTTAGAAGGGCAAAGGTAAATGGAGCTCATCTAGTAGTAAAAAAAAAAAATGCTAATGCTGCACAATCAAAGAAGGAAGGCAAACATGAGAAGAAAATAGAAACACAAAAAGAATTTTGCAAATATTGTAAAGGAAATGATCATTTCATAAAGAGTTATCCAAAACTGGTTGCAAAAGAGGAAAAGAAGAAAGAGGCTAGAATGGCTGTTGCAAAAGCCTCTACACCTAAAATAGAGTCTACTAATCTTGTGTAGAATGAAGAATGGGTGTTTACTAATAGTTGCAGCTATGATCCATCTTCTCATGATCGGTGTGTGTCTATAGTAGACTCAGATGTTTGGTACTTTGATAGTGGGGCAACCAAACATATTACCTCGCAATAGTTTCTTAACTTCACTTTAGCCTTTCCTACAGAGAATATTGTCACATGCACTAGCAACTCCTCTTACCCTATAATGGGACTTGGTAAGATCATTCTAACTACTACTAATGGTAGTTGTTTCAAATTGTTTAGATGCTTTGTTTATGCTAGGGATCAAGAAAAATCTGTTGTGAGTTGTAGCATTATCCAAGATCCACTTGTTTGTCAAATTTGCTGATGACAAATGTACAGTTCATTATCTATCAAATGGCAATGTTATTATTGCCTCTAGAATTTTATGTCATGCGTTGAATAAGCTCATAGACTATGAAAATTTTTTGAATGATTCAACATGTGCAATACAAGACTCTGAAGCCATCTTAAATGCAAAGTTTTGGCATGCACACTTTTGTCATCTAAATTATGCTAATTTGCTACACCTGTGGAAATCTGAAATGGTGTCCTCTCTACCCAAGCTTGAAGCACCTTGTAAAAATGTTTGTGAAGGCTATATTTTGTGCAAAATATAGCATTCTTCCTTCCCTAAAGATGGTTAAGTTAGAGCTTCTCATAAATTGCAACTCGTTCATAGTGATGTATGTGTCATATGCACACACTTTCCTTTGCGAACCATCTTTAGTTCATGAATTTTATTGATGATTTTTCAGGCATCCATGATTATATTCATCGAAAGCAAAGTCCAAAGTGTTTACATGCTTCAAAGAGTTTCTATTTATGAATGAAAATATGTGAGCATGTAAATTGGGCACCCTGTGTTCTGATCAAGGGAGGTACTTCTTTTTATTTTAATGCATTTTTGGTTGAGCATGGGATAAAATATCAGTGTATAGTTTCACGTACACCTCACAAAAATGGATTCGCAGAAAGAAAGGATAAGGATCTCATGGAGATTTGTGAGGTGTATGGTCAAAAGTAAGGCTTTACCACATAGCTTCTACCTTGAGGCTCTTATGTGTGCAACATATGTACTTAACACGTGTCCCACCAAAGCATTACAATCTATCACTATGGATATATTTAGATAGTGACATGTGCGAACACAGTAGGACCACCAGGGCACTTTTCGAGTTTTTTTCCTTCGACTTGTATATATGCCTACAACCCTAATGGATTACTTATCTTTGTACATTCTAGTGGTAATACATTCAGTATTGTGTGTTGTGTTCCAAGCTTCTTCTTCTTCCTTGTGTTGTTCATGTGCTTCTATAGACCTCAAACTCCAACAATTGGTATCAAAGTAGGTCACCATTTCACCTAGGAGTCATCGACACCACTCTGATCAAAGTATCAGAATCACACGAAATTTGGTGAGCTCATTTTGGCCTCTGAATGCACTATCACAACACTTGTGTAGGCAATTTTCTCATTTTGTGCCAAAAATATTGTTGAGAGCAGTATGGGCACCCAAGGACCGACTAGACAAGGAAGCCAGCGGAGAGAGCGAGAACAAGGTGAAGGAGTAAGTAGACAAAGCAGTCGACGCAAATCTGGCAGATAGGCCCTTCAAATTTTTTCCAAAATCAACATCTTTTAACAGTGATTCTTATCACTAACAATCATTGTAAATACCATTTCATATTTTTGTAGCTCCATTTTGTGCAAGCCAAGGAGTCCTTGAGCTTGAGGAGCCTTAGAAGTACCTACATATCAATTTTCGTATTTTTTAGACTCCGTTTAAGCCCTCAAATTGGCCCTAGAACCTAATTTTTAACTAGGCCGGACACTAGGTCTGGACAGGGCCAAAACCTAGTCAAAAACTATAAAAAGAGCTAGAGAGCTCATTTTTCGGGGTTAGATTGTAATTGAAACAAACTTGTAAGAGCTCCTTGAAAAGTAATCTAAGAACTCCATTGATTCTCATTCGTTGTCTTGCTGTGTGTGCGCGTGTGTGTGTATGTGTGTGCATGTTTGTGTGCTTCTCTCTCACGCACTTGTGTCGCCACTTGCTCGAGGTCTTCATACCATCCTCACGTCTTCCCGGATTGACATTAAAGGAGGTGCTACTCATCACTGAGCTACACCAAATTTTGGCGCCGTTGCCGGGGATCGAGCTCTGAGGACGAGCGTGTGATGGTAAGACGTAGAGTTGACGCGTTGGAGTTGTAGGTAATTTCTTTATTTTTCCTATTTTTCTCCTTCTTACCTCACCACCATCATCATCATCACCATCTTCCACCTCCATCTCCATCATCGCGAAAATTTCAGTTTTTTGAGTATATCACCATCTCCACCTCATTTCCCTCATTTCACTTGTGAGAGAGAGCGAGAGAGCAAAATTGTGTGTGCTGTTTTTGCGTGTTTCTTGAGCTGTCTTGCAGGTACAGGTCACATCATCGTCCCTAGCACTCTGCGTAGGTACGGATTTCGAAGTAACTGTCTGTGTGTCGCCGACTTTTGTCAATCGCGACCGATAGAAAAAACGCTCAAATCACCAAACAAAGTGCAAAACCATGATCTACAGGCCTAGAGCTTCCCAAAAATGTGTTTAGTTTTTTGAAATACCTCATATTTCTGTCAATCGCGATCGCTTTGTCAATCGCGACCGACAAACCACGACGGACAGATCTGTCAATCGCGATCGACACGTCAATCGCGATCGACAGCCCACGACGGCTCTGTCAATCGCGACCGACAGAGTCAACGACCGATTGACCACGACCGACTGACCATCCGCGTGACACGTGTCAATCGCGATCGACTCATCAATCGCGATCGACACAGTCAACGACTGTTTGACCACGACGGACAGACCACGACGGCTCTGTCAATCGCGATCGACACAGTCAACGACTGTTTGACCACGACGGACAGACCACGACGGCTCTGTCAATCGCGATCGACACAGTCAACGACTATTTGACCACGACGGACAGACCCTCGCGACCGACCTGTCAATCGCGATCGACACGTCAATCGCGACTGACAGAGTCAACGACCCTTTGACCACGACCGATTGACTTTTCGTAACCCCTGTCAATCGCGACTGACCAGTCAATCGCGACTGACAGCCACGACGGACCTGTCAATCGCGATCGACACGTCGATCGCGACTGACCTGTCAATCGCGACCGACAGACTTTGCGAACACGTTAGAAGGGCAATTTAGGTCAAATTTTTAAGGTAAAAATGGTGGGTTAAATTTTGGCCAAGTGTGGGACAAACACAAGGGTGTAGTATTGCATTACGAGGGCATGACCAAAGTAACTCGCGAATTCCTGTTTGCCTGTTAACCTAGTTTAATCCTGTTTTAGCCCCAAAACCCTGAACTGGCATAACTTTCTCATACGAAATCCGTTTGCTGTGATTTTTGTGTTGTTGGAAAGCTCGCGGGGAGTACAACAAAAACATCGACTGGTTACGGTTAAATTAAGATCAGGAATATTAGATAGGGTATTTTGAAGTTGACCACACCCAGGGGGAACAAAATTCAGGGATCTCTAGAGTTGTGTCCAAAGAGTCATAGTGTAAATTGGTGAAGTGTTACATGAATAAAAGTGATTGGTTCTGTCTTTTGAATTTAAGTCTTGAGCTAACAGTGGACCTCTTACAGGTCTTGTGAGAGCAGCGAAGGGTACATAAAGCCAGAGTAAGTGCAGGCTTGGGAATACGCGTCCTGGGCACACCAGGGCAACAACACAAGGAAAGGAACTCAAGGTTGGAAAACCCGCAACTCTCTCTGTCAATTCTTAGTTTAGGCTAAGTGCGGGTAGTGTTAGAAGTAATTCCAGGCAACGATAGGCCCGAGATAAATCAAAGATTATCTAAGAAATCAAGTTCAAGACAAGAGAGAACCTGTGTGTGTGAACGACAACCTTAAAGGAAAAGAACCTAACGTGAAACGATCAAACTAAAGTGCGAAATTAAACTCAAGTATTCCTAACGACGTAATATCAGACAAGAGTATAAACACGATAATCAACATAAAAAGGGGATTAAGTAATTGGTACAAAAGGACTCTGCAACGAGGTTGTACTCTTGGCAAAAATTGGGCTACTTAAATAGGCATATGAACCTTAGATCAGGACGACATCTAGTAAGGGATAGACAAAGCCTTAGGTCTTCAGAGGCTAGTGTCAACCACACTGCTAGGTCTTGGGCCCAGCAGTTGAGTCACCACTCATACTACCCAAGTTCTGAGACTAGTGAATCCGAGATGTCTCAAGGTATGGAGAGACCTACAGGCAGTTCAGGAGTGCCATACTTGCACAGGGTAGAAGGCCCCTACAAAACGCAGTTGGAATACCTTAGGACCAACCGATTAGGTGCCAGCATCTATGAAGACGGCCTAGGAAGATCTGTAGTACAGATTAAGAATCCTGATCAATCCATTGGATTAGAGCACCCAGCTGTCAAGTTTGAAAATGGAGCATACTTGGACAAAGAAGGAACCATATACGTAGTCACCAGTCACCCAGATAGGACGGACGAATTTGGAAATGTGATCCCAGAAGCAGATTTAGGTGACCTGGAGCAAGGAAACATGGGGGCAGAACCTAGAACCTCTCGAGGTAAATCGGTTCTCACTAGGATTATCACACCGGAATGGATTCCCCAGGATAATAAGAGCATAGATTTGCTCCTCAATCGAGAGACTGACGAAGCCTTTTGGAGGTACAAACCTGATCGGCCGATTGATATAGGAACAATCATGATCTATGAGTTTAAGGATCCTGATAGCCCAGGTAGAGTGACCTACTTAGATCACGCTTCAGAGAGGATCTTTGTGGTGACAGAACATGATAGGCATGCTTACACTTGGAAGGGTGAATTCGTGTTTCCCCAACCAAGATCGAATGTATCCTATGGTCACCCTGGAGCTGGAACATCCCAAGCTCATGGAATGCAAAGAGACAGAAGTAGAGATAGACCAGAAGTAAGCTTTGCCAACCTAGTGGGCAGAGAAAGAACGAGGACGGAAACGAATAGAGTAGAACCTGAGATACTTAGAGCTCACAGGAACCAAAGAAATGTGGATGAGTTCCCTCTACCACGACCTAGAGAGCACACAAGGACTTTGAGACCGACTCAGCTAGTTAAGTCCATGAAGAACTACTTCGATGGCACTGGAGATCCATACGATCATGTGGCTGAGTTTAGGCAAGTCCTGAGAGCTGAACAAGTGGAGGATCTATTCACGCAGTACAATGCCTTTGGTCTGACCCTTAGGAACACTGCCCTGACATGGTTTCAGCCACTAAATGAGAGGCAGTTCAGGAGCATAGACCAGCTCCTAGAGGCTTTCATTATTGAATTCTCTAAGAGTGGCATAAGGCATAATACCTCCTCGCTGATTCACAGCTTCAAGCAAACCCCTCAAGAAACCGTGAGACTTGCAGGAAGAAGATTTAGGCAATACTTAGAAAGATGCCCTGTTCCGGAGCTACCTACACCAGCTAAGCAAGTGCCTTTATTTTTGGATGGATTCCTAAGTACCAAATTGAGATCTTATGTGTACTTGAAGGACCCTAGGACCATAGAAGAGTGTGTGCGCATGTGCATTGACATCGAGGATAACCTAGGGGAGGAGTTAGAGCTTTCCAAGATATACAAAGATTCAAATAGTGCCTCTAACCTCTCTTCCACGCAATCCACATCAATCGAGGAACTTGCAGAGAAAGTAGCTCAGAAATTAGGTGTAACTAGCAAACAAATCCCAAGGTTTGCCCCTGTGAAAAGGTGCTATACTTGTGGTGGCGACCACATGGCGAATGTATGCCCCATTATGGCTCAACCCCAAGTAAATCCTAGTAGCCAGTACTGCACCATAGAACGGAGGTACACCAATCACACCGCACAAGATTGCCCCTACAATAAGCAAACGGTGAGGCAAACTTACCCTCAACCCTATCCACCGCAGGGAAGATACCAGAACCAGTACCCTCCACAGCCATATGGCAGGCCACAACAACCCTATCAGCAACCATACCAAAACCAACAAAGACCTCAGCCTGTGTTAGCACAACAACCCCCAGCTCCGGCTAACGTGATTCCAGTAAAGTATGCTGTTGCAGAAGAAAACCTGAATAGAGCTATAGTCCCTGTAACACCACTGCTTTCTGAAAGTGATCCTAGTGACCATAGCTTTGATTCTACACATGTTGATAGTCCCCAGGCTTACTACATGCAATCTCCTGAACATGGTGAGTCCTACTATAGTGAAGAACCGAGTGAACCTAGTTGGGAGTCAGATTACACAAACGTCATGTATGCAAACCCCAACCCTAGGCCTCAACCTAGGCAAGTAAGACCTCCATTCCCAAGAGGACCGTGTTACAGATGCCAAGGAGATCACCTCATTCGTGATTGCCCCTTACCTCCACCTACACAACCCCAGTCAGTGACGATCCAAGGCTTTTTCCAAGATTGTGGAAAAGAGCATCTCTTACGAGATTGCCCAAAGAACCCCAATAATATGCCAAAAATCACGCCTATCAACGTTATTGGGTTAGTGGTAGATTCCACAGGAAGTGTCACTTCCACTGCTCCCGTACAGGTAGTCACTAGGGCTCAAGCATTGCAGCAAAACCAAGGGGTAGACCAGGAAAAGAGCCCAACAGCTAGTGAAACTGAGAGCATAACCAAGAAAAGGACTAGAGCTTGGAGAGATAGCCGTGAACGTATGAAAAGGCAATGGGCAAAGAAGATGAGTGAACTTGAGGAAAGTCTACGAGAAACCAAGGCCAAAATCATAGAGATCACATCCCAACCGCACTCTCACACATTCCCACCGCTACCATCCCCATCACCCTCCATCCCTCCACCCTCTAATCCACCCCCCGTAACCCACCCACCACCCCAAGCAGGATCAGTATTAGCTGATCCCACTCCCGAGGACCTTAATATGATGCTTAAAGCATATCAGGCCAGGATCCAAGAAGGGCCAAACGTAACTGATCATGAAAAGTGCTACCCTAGAGCAGAACTAGAGTTAGAACGAACCAAAATTTGTGCCAAAATGGTGGAATTGGCTCAGACCATGTTTGAGGCCAGTCGCCTATTTAACATCTCTAGTTCAGCAAAGACACAGTTGCACTTTGATGGACTGTTAGAAAGAATAGAGAAGCTGATTGCACAATCAGAAAAGGAACCCGCCTCTCAACGCAAGGACAAGGCAAGTGAAAGATTAAGCATTCCTGCTCAGGAAGCCTGTGTGCCTGAAGCCTATGTGCCTAACTCTACGGAGTCAGACACATCATCTTCTATGAATCGATTCACACCAGAATTCCTACGCGAGATTCAAGAAGACAAATGGGCTAAAGAGAGTGAAGTCCCTCCTCCTATTGAACTTGTGGATGATGCACACGATCAGTTCCCACAAGACATCCCATCCATTTACGAGGAGCAGGAGAGCACCCAATCTCAGGAAAGATTAGACTTTGAGTCTAACTCTCTACAAGAATTACCCCACTTCATAGGCCCATGGGAGGCTAAGTCTACTTGCATGAGAGCACCCACGGTCATGGTATGAAATGAGGACTCAGTCTTACCTAGGAACACAGAGGTAGTGAAAAACACTAAAGTGCAGTGCAATCTCAAGTTAGAAGAGCTACTCAAGGTTAGACCTGAATTATGGAAACATGTAGCCAAACAAGTACCAGAGATAGCAAAACCTCGTTCCCAGGTAGGATCACATAGGATAGTGCCAGAGATACCCTTGGATAAGATAGGAGATATGTGTGAAGGTGAAGAAGGTAATACCTATCTTCCCATTACCTACCAGGAGTACACCACCAAGGCAATTTTGGACTCAGGTGCAAGAGTTGCAATTGCCACCACTTCCCTATGGAAGCGTTGGGGCAAGCCAGCACTCAGGCCAACGAGAATGAAATTGTAGATGGCAGATGGTCATATTGAGAGACCCTTAGGATTGCTAGAAGGAATAACTCTCACCACCTGTGGTGTTGAGTTTGAGCACACATTTGCCATATGTGACTTCAGCAAAAATCATGCCTATGAGATGATTTTGGGAAGACCATTTATGCGACAGTTGCAAGTGGTACAGGACTGGGGAACCAACTCCTTGTATTTGCAACACTTAGGTGTTACAACCAAAGTAAATCTCAAAGATTACTCTCATAGAGATGTTCCTCCCATCCAATGGAATCCCATCCATAGAGCCAAAGATGATACAAAATCGGTGCATTCCATAGGATCAGGATCCTCATGGATGCATGAAGACACCCACTTATGGATGTGCAAAGTAGCAGTAGACGTAGAGAAGAGAGAAAAAGCCAGAGAGGTAGGTGCAAAAGAAACCCATAGATCAATCCAAGACCTAGCCTATGCACCTGTAGTTTTTCCGGACGAAGAATTTGAACCCCACGGCTGGGCAAAAATCCTAGCAACAATGGATGTAGCCATCAATGAAGAACAAGGGACACCCCACTGTGATGAGGATGGCTATGACATTTCAGTCTTCTCCATAGAGCCAATCTGGGGAGAGGCAATTTTAGAAGAGTGTGAACCTAGCCCTGATGCATTTGAGGATGCAAGTGACTCCGATCTAGAGTCAATCATTATGGACCCACCTTTTGCATCAGATGAAGAATACTTCCACGAAGTAGAATTTCAACCCCAGAGGCATGGAGAGCTTACAAATGATGTAAGATTAGCCACACATGTGACCCCAAAGGAAGAAGGAAAGAAACAAAAGAAGAGAGAAGTCTCACCAGAAGAGGAACAATCTTTGTTTGAGGTCCCAGAAAATTTCAAGAAGTACGAGATAGACGACAGGAGAGTCATGATAAGAATGCCTAAACGAGAGGCACAAGTAGGAGAGGCCTATGATAACAAAGAAACTACCAAGAAAATAGTAGTGGCCCTAGAAGAAGGAGAGGAGAGATGTACGTACATAGGTCATGACCTAACAGAGGAAGAAGAGCATGCGTTAATTGCCTTGCTAAGAGAATACAGAGATGTATTCGCTTGGAGTTACAAGGATTTGAAGGGTGTAGACCCGGACATATGCTCACACACCATTCCCATGACCTCAGATGCTAAACCTTCTAAGCAAAAGCCCTATACATATAACGATAATTACGCTGCCAAGATCAAAGAGGAGATAGATAGACTGGTTGAAGCTGGATTTATCTATGAAATTGAGCACACTGAGTGGGTATCCCCCATCGTAGTGGTGCCCAAGAAGAATGGCAAGCTGCGTGTGTGCATTAACTTGAAGAAGGTCAATGCAGCCACAATTTGAGATAACTATCCGCTTCCCATCACAGAACATCTCTTAGAAAGAGTAGCAGGCAAGGAAGTGTACAACTTCCTTGATGGATTTTCGGGCTACAATCAAGTGGCCATAGCTCCAGAAGATCAGCATAAAACGGCTTTTGCCACAGAATGGGGCATTTTTGCCTTTAGAGTCATGCCATTTGGGCTTACCAATGCACCAGCTACCTTCCAGAGGCTGATGTGCCATGTGTTTAAGGAGTTCCTGAGGAAGAGTTTAGAGGTCTATGTTGATGATCTTTGTGCTCATTCCAACATTAGACAAACCCATATCCCTGAGCTCAGACAAATCTTTGACAAATGTAGAGAATATCAAGTTTGCCTGAACCCAGAAAAGTGCGTTTTTATGGTAAGGCAAGGCAAGATTCTAGGACACATAGTGTCAAAGAATGGCATATCTACTGAAGAAGAGAAAGTGAGAGCCATAGCAGAGCTACCTAGGCCAAAGAATGTCAAGGAAGTACAAGCTTTCATGGGGCATTGCGGTTATTACCGACGATTTATACACATGTATGCTGTCATTGCAAAGCCCATGTATGGACTTCTGACTAACTTTGAGTGGACGGATGAATGTGAGAATTCCTTCCAGGAGCTTAAACGAAGATTGTGTTCAGCACCAATCTTGACCACACCAGATTGGAATAAACCATTCCATGTTCATGTGGATGCATCCAATTATGCCATTGGGTGTGTGCTTGCTCAACCTACTGGTGAAGGTAATATGGATCTTCCAATTGCCTACGCTAGTAGACAATTGAATGCAGCTGAACGAAATTACACCACTACGGAGAGAGAAGGCTTAGGCCTGGTATATGCAGTTAAGAAATTTAGACACTACTTGCTCGCAAACAAGTTTAAATTTTTTACTGACCATCAAGCATTGTTATATCTCGTAAACAAGCCATGCAATACAGGAAGATTAGTAAGATGGTTTCTCTTGCTAATGGAATATGATTTTGAGGTTGTGCAATACTCATTTGAGGGCAGATCATCTCTCTAGCCTCACATCGGGAGAAGCCCCACAAGGAGTATCAGATGATCTTCCTGATGCTTACTTGTTTAATTTGGAAGTTGTACTGCAGTGGGCTAAGCCATTGGTACCAGTATTGACATACGGGCCTAACCATCCAGTAGTAAACACACAAAATAGAGAGGTTGTTAAAGCCCAAAAGTACCACATCATGGCAGGAAGCATGTACAAGCACACAGATCAAGGAATCTTAGCTTGTTGTGTGGAAGAGGATGAGTACAATAAATGGCTGCAATTAGCACATGTAGGTGCATTAGAGCAACACTATTCAAAGCAACGAACCTTACAGACGCTAAGGAGACTCGGAGTACATTGGCCAACTATGGAAGCTGATGTCCAAAGGTTGTGCAAGAAATGCTCAATCTGTTGCACTAAACCACCTGTGGAACACGCCACTCTATATCAAGTGTCCATTGTGCCAGATTGGAGTGAACCACTAGTATCCTTCCTGAGGACGAAAACATTCCCTCCAGACATGACTCTGGCTAGGAAGAAGAGTTTAGAACAAGAAGCCCTGGATTACTCACTCATTGGTGATAATCTATATAAGCGTGGTAAAGATGGTTACCTGAGGCTATGTGTCCATGAAAGTGAATATCTTAAGATCTTGGAAACTGCTCACCAAGGTGTAGCAGGAGGACACTTTGGACCAGATCGGGTGATCAAGGCAATACTATTTGCGGGCTTCTGGTGGCCGACCCTTCACATGGATGCACATACCTATGTGAAACGGTGTGATGTCTGTCAGCGAACTCAGTATCCTATACGTAAAGATGAGATGCCACTGAAACCTATGATGGGTGGACGTGCATTCTCTAAGTGGGGAATAGACTTCGTAGGTCCTATTAATCCCCCAGCTAAGAGTTCCCATGCGGAATATATCATTGTTGCAACAGATTATCTAACTAAGTGGGTAGAGGTAAAAGCCAAGACGAAGAACGATGCTCAAACAACTGCTAAATTCTTGTTTGAGAATGTATCCACAAGATATGGGCTACCTATAGAGCTTGTAAGTGATAGAGGCACTCACTTCTTGAACGAAGTAATTGAAAATCTACTCCAAGAATTCTTGGTAATACATAAGAAGTCTGCCCCCTATCACCCTCAAGCTAATGGACAAGCTGAGAGCACCAATAAAATCTTATGCAATGTACTGACGAAATTAGTGAATAATAAACGCTCTGATTGGGACAAACAACTACACCATGCTGTTTGGGCATACCGAGTCGCCTACAAAACGGTACTCCAAGCCACCCCCTTTCAGATGGTATTTGGCCAAAACGCTGTGCTACCCTTGGACTTCTTAATACCTACATTGAAAGTAGCACAAGAGCACGAATGGACGGGTCATGAACTCTCCTCTAGACTTTTTGACCTTGAACGATTAGGAGAAACAAGACTGAGAGCAGCCGCAGGGATATATGCAGCTAAGAAGAGACAGAAGGCATACTTTGATGCCCATGTGAAGGATAAAGGTTTGAAAGCAGGAGACCTAGTACTAGTATACACGTTGAAACAACATGCGAGGAAGCTAGAAAAGAGAGGCTACGGACCCATGATCATTAATAGGATCTCCACAAGTGGAGCTGTTCAATTAGCCACATTAGAAGGTGATGTTCTCCCCAACTATATTAGCGGATGCAGAGTCAAGTTGTATCAGGAACCCCTCACGGAGGAAATGCTCAGCCGACTTAACACTGCTAAGAAACGCAAAGAGGAAGAAAAGCAAATTCGAGAAGAAGCTCAAGCAGAAGCTTTAGAACGCATCAGAAGGATGAAGTTGCGAAGGCAAGGTAGAGATCAGCCTAGAACAAATGACTATGCAGATCAAGGATATCATATGGCAATGTGTGAAGTCGCAGGAACAAGCTCACATAGGATAACTGATCGACGTCCTTTCATAACCTTAGATATAGGACAAGGAAAGAGTGCAAGTACTGTAAAAGCCTTGATTGACTCAGGTGCAGCCACTAGCGCTGTTAGGTTGTCTTACTGTCAAGAGTTGCAGTTAACTGTCAATCCTGTGGAAGCATATCTCATAGGATTGGGAGGCGTGGAAACCCCTTGCATGGGCGAGGTGGAACTTCCCCTCTACATTCATGATGAGACAATGACAGTTAAAGTACTAGTGTGTCAAGATGAGGACCTCACGGAACCCCTTGTCTTGGGTCAAGACTGGATCTATGACCAAGCAGTCAACTTGAACCTAAGAAGTGGACTTCTTCAGGTATGGGTCAATCATAGTCGAATTACAGTAGAGTTAGATAATGGAGCACTCAAGGAACTAGGAAAGGCACAGACTCCTGGTCCTTCCAGGAGTACACATGAAGATGACCATGCTGTTCTTGTCCAAAACTATGTGTTGCAGAGGAATGATGGTTGCAAAAAAGGAGTCAGGGATGCAACGGAACTCCCTTCTTTTCCAAAGGCCAGAGGGAGGTGGCAACCAAAGGTGGATCAAAGGAAGAAGAAGCAGAGTACTACCTATGTTGGAAATCAAAAGTACCTGCGCAGCAAAATGTCTCAGCAAGTGAAACAAGTGTGGGTGCGGAAAGGCGAACACCCGGTTGCACTTAAGCCAACCACACGGGCAAAGCCTCTTATTAGTGACCAACAACCCGATAATAATAAGAAGTATTTCAGAAGCTCATCTGCTAACGTGAAGTCTATTTGGGTGCCCAAGAAGTCGATGAAGGCCAGCCCACAATCAAGACAAATTTGGGTGCCTAAGGCTTGTTTGCGGGCTCAAATAGCTACACCAAGAACACACCCTACACAGCATGATCCATTCACTCGCACAGCCTACATCCACTCATTTTCAACACCAAGGCCCATGAGCACGAACAGAATCACTTGTAAATGGGTCCCTAAAAGGCCTCACTTCCAAGCTGACACACCTATAAAGCTCTCGAGAGCCTCTACGGAACCAAGAGCAAAACCCATCCACTGCATTTGGCAGCCCAAGACTTGTAACAAACCCCCGGACCCCAATTGTAAATCCATGACCACCTACTAACCGCTTCACTCTCACTTCACATCATTTCGCTTAGCTCGTAGGCCTACCCAATTCCTAACTACACACACTAGCACCGAGCACCTATTAACCTCTAACCACTCCCGAACTTTAAGTTAATGTTGTAACAGGGGACACCGTGTCATTTTTGTGTCCATTGCAATGTTAACATTTATTCATATATTCTCACAGAGCCAGCTGCGAAGTTTTCAACATGGCTGAGGCAGCAGGAACTAGTTCTCACACAGAAACAAGCCCGCAAGTGGTGGACTTAGACAGTTTACCCGTTTTGCCTGAGACAAATGAAAGACCAGAAGAATTGCAGGCCGACAAAATCATACCTATTGCGGACCCTCCGCGTGGCCACACCATGCCCGTGGGAAAGACTTCCCACTGGTTTACCGAGGTGGCAGGACCCTTGGGTGAAGGAACGTAGCTATGGGAATCAGAGTTGGACTTCAATGGGAAGCAAGGCAGATACCATTTCTTTACAAGAGAATTTGAGAAATTACAAAATGCAGAAGGTCTACGTCCGATATGGGAAAAGGCAGGATTGAGTGCCTATTTCAGTGCACGACTCCCAAAACCTGACTTCATGCAATGCTACTATCTCATCAACACCTTGACTCCAAACCAGAACCCAAAAGGTGCAAGCTCATTTGTGATTCCATCTCTGACAAAGGGGAATGAGCTCAAAAGGTTCAGGCTATCAAACAACTTGGTGAGAGAGGCTCTAGATATGCGCGGAATGCATATTCCTACAGAGAAGGAAACCCTAGTACCGGATTACATGAAAAATCGAAGTCTCACCAAACTTAAGGACATGGTATCCATGACGCCTAATATTGCAATACACCTTCGCATGTGCATGCAACATTTTGCTTTCCCGGCACAAGATAGATTCACCATGCCGCCCAAAAAGATTTGGTTTAGCTTGTATTTGGCAGAGACACAGAGCCTCACCATCAACTTACCCCACTGGATAATTGATCAGATACACCTAGCTCACAAACGATGGCCACGGAAACAGGTTTTATATGGTTGCTGTGCTCTCACAAGAATCATTTATAGGTGTTTGGCTTATGACATTCCGATCCAACGGGCCCTAATGTGGAATCGGGTAGAGTAGTTTAGAGGCAGGACATCCACTGGACTCCCTTCTAAGAAGATGAGAGGCACTGTCCAAGTCCCATGTGCTCAACCACGTGGAGCCACCCTAACACCAGACGTCACCCCTCCACCCCGAAGAGTCCGACCATTCACACTCCGACTTCCAAGACGCAGCACCGATGGTTCCACCTTGATATTCCCTCCCATCCCAACCGATCTTGAATTTCCTAGTGGTGCACCTCTGGAAGAACTCACTAATGAAGATTTCGAACAATTATTACAAGATGTAGAGCTGGAGGCAGAAGAGGCACAACAAGCGGAAAACGTGCAAACGCAGGCCACAACCTCCCAAGCACCTGTCACACCTGTTGAAGTGGATGCAGAGGATGACGGAGATGAAGAACAGGAGGATGATGAGGAGGGTTATGATCAAGAGCATCAAGAGGAGCAATAAGAAGTGCCAGAACTTGTAGGTGCACCAGCATATACAGCTCAACTACGAAGGTTATACGACACAATCAAAGCAGTACAAGAAAGGCATCAACTCTCTCTTGTATCCGGTCAAGCTTTGATGCAAGAAATGCTATCAGACAAAGGGGTGGACCAACATTTCATTGACACCCTCAAATTAGTGTCAGACTCTTTAGGAGTTTCGGAGGCTGTCCACACCGCAGTCCGCCAATCCGTAAGGTACGACAAACGCAGAGTGGACACGTTACCACGAGCAGGTAAGACTATCAGGATACCCGTCACAGAACAAGAAGTACCCATTGAGACAACAGCCACCCCCACAACCACCACTGACCTCTCTGCCGAAACCTTCGTTCAGACATCACCCATCTCACCCCAGCATCCTCCATCACCACCTTCTCCACCCCCACCACCACCTCCCACCATGGAAGAAACGACAGTCATCACCTCTACCTTCACTTATAACCCATCCTCATTCAAATCATTTTCATTTCGAGAACCCACCTCACAAGACACCCTCTTCTCCTTCGTCACCAATCCCTTGTACACTTCATCCCTTCTATCCTCCGAACCCATGACTGGCCATCCCATAATTCCAAGCGTAGTTGGAAACCCAGCACCCACCGAAGGCACCCTGTGTTTCCCTACCTATCCCCCAATACGGGTACCTCCATTCCATGACCCTCACTTCCCATCTGGCCCCTACACCTCTTTCAACCTGACCACACCACCCCAATACCCGTCCTTTGTGGAGCAGTTCATCCGCTCTCCAATGTTTCAGAGGCACATTTCTCCGATGTTCGCAACGACATCAATTTACACGAACACCACACTCACTTCACCTACCATACCCACCTACATGGTAGCCCCTGTACACACCACCTTGTCTGACCCAATGGACATTTCACCAACCACAGCACCTCTCCCCACGATTCCACCATCTTCCCCTCCCTTGCCCCCCACCTCACCACTCACATCATTGGCACACACAACATTCACTACCCCCCTACCCAATCCCACCTCCCCTTCACTTCAAACTTTTCCCCTTGCATCTCATAATGTAAATAGCACGTTCAACACCTTACTTCAGTGTGCACATCAACTACAACAAGAGTACCATATATTGGAAGAACGCACTACGGCCCTCCAGGCAGAATCTCAACGTCTGCAAGCTAGGGTCAACACTCTTGAAGCTGACTACCAAACGCTCCTAACCGAGCATACCACCTTACAGCAGGCACACTCCGAACTGGAATCAAAGGCATCAACAGTGGATGACCAAGCAGTCAAGGAACTAGAAACAGTGCTTCAAGCGCAAATGATCTCTAACGCTACACTCAGACGCAACATTGGGCTATTAAGGAAGCATATGGCCGCAGCACTAGAAGAGAACAAACGACTTCAACAACAAAACCAAGACAACTTTGAAGCGGCTATGGAAGGAACCGTAGGAGCAACCATTAGCCCTACCAGATATAGAGCAGTCCCATTGGAAGACATTCGCATCTTACTTGAGGAGCATGCAAATTTCTTGGAGTCATATGAAAAGCTAGAGACTGAATGTGCAGATCTAAAGAAACAGATAGCCAGTGTCCCCACAGCTCAACAGGAGCCGGCAATCTTGCAACACTCTACAGAAGAAGTAGAGACCCTCCGGAAACAGGTGGCAGAACTCCAAGCACGCCTCCTACCATATGAAAGGCCACCCTCGCCCATTGAAGAACCAGAACCTGAAACAATAGTGGAAATCCCCGTCGATGATAGCTATGAAGAGCCATACGAGCCTATGCCGACGCCTGGTGGTCGAACTACAGAAGAAGGACAAGACACGTTAGAAATTCAAGTTCCAGATTGGGTCAAAAGGGTCGAGAAAGTGGGAAAGACACATGATGATCGTGTGGCCGTGCAAATGCAATCTCTCACAAATCTGGAAGAAACTGTCCTTCGGTCTTCCTACTTTCAAAATTTATCCCATCAACGGTTAATCACAACATCAGAGTCGCAATACATGCCTTATTTTGTCTTACTACATGATTATAATGCAGAAGTCAAAAGACATATAGGGAAGGAGCCCACATTCGCCACTCAATTTGAGATAGGGGATTTACCGACAGATGCACGTGCTGGCTCGATCTTCCAACCTAATTGGCGTGCACGTCTACTCACCGATTACCCAAAGATGATGAGTACCTGGGCAACCATGCCACTATATATCAAGTATAATCCATGCTATTGTCCAGTGGTACGTCGCAGATCCTGGCAAGCATTTGCAATCAAGGTACGCAACAATAAAGAGTGCTCGGCTTGGGTTAACTACCCATATTTTGCTCCACCTCGAGGGACCCCAACCGTAGCCTACATGATATCAACAATTCGGCACTGGTCTACACGTCTAAATAATGTACCCGACATAGCGGCAAAAATGTGTATGAAGATATTCGAGCTCATGACCATTGTTTTCAAAACTTTCCGGAATGTACAAGCTCCATACATCTCTGCCCCTGGATTCTCTCAAGGTAACAAGGATTTAGTCTACGACATGAGCCAGACCCCCTCGGTCACTATAATCTTTGCTTGGCATGCACGAATAAAGTACTTACCCGCATGCTTCAAGCAGACATTTGAGGAAATGTTCTCTACGGGATTCTGGGAATATCATTCGGAAATTTTCATTCCCAGACCCACACATTTGCTACACCTATTCGTAGTAGAACAAGCGATCCATGCAGATCAGTTACGTCTGCCACATCCGGACATTCCAGGACCACTTGATTGGGATCGTATGATGACAGATTTGGCCAGAGGACTACGCATACAAGAACATCAGCTTGCCACTCAGGTTGTGGAATATTACATCCAACACTCCCAGCAACAAGGGTCTGTCAGGGACGACAGACGCGAGAGAGGGGGGGGTGTTGAGAGCAGTATGGGCACCCAAGGACCGACTAGACAAGGAAGCCAGCGGAGAGAGCCAGAACAAGGTGAAGGAGTAAGTAGACAAAGTAGTCGACGCAAATCTGGCAGATAGGCCCTTCAAATTTTTTCCAAAATCAACATCTTTTAACAGTGATTCTTATCACTAACAATCATTGTAAATACCATTTCATATTTTTGTAGCTCCATTTTGTGCAAGCCAAGGAGTCCTTGAGCTTGAGGAGCCTTAGAAGTACCTACATATCAATTTTCGTATTTTTTAGACTCCGTTTAAGCCCTCAAATTGGCCCTAGAACCTAATTTTTAACTAGGCCGGACACTAGGTCTGGACAGGGCCAAAACCTAGTCAAAAACTATAAAAAGAGCTAGAGAGCTCATTTTTCGGGGTTAGATTGTAATTGAAACAAACTTGTAAGAGCTCCTTGAAAAGTAATCTAAGAACTCCATTGATTCTCATTCGTTGTCTTGCTGTGTGTGCGCGTGTGTGTGTATGTGTGTGCATGTTTGTGTGCTTCTCTCTCACGCACTTGTGCCACCACTTGCTCGAGGTCTTCATACCATCCTCACGTCTTCCCGGATTGACATTAAAGGAGGTGCTACTCATCACTGAGCTACAAATATATACAGGTTTTGGTTCGCAGTATAAGCACCTAAAAGTCTACTACACATTTAGCAAAACTCGACATTGTAGTTCTATTCAAATTTTTGAGATACAATCATTTTTCTACATTAGGGTATTTTAGTCAGTGGCCATGGTTGAAAGTAGTGATGTATTCCTTATGTTGGCTATTGAGGATGAGTTGGACAATACTAATTACACATTATGGGCTTATATGATGTGTCATGTATTGGTTGCAAAAGGACTATGGAATATTGTGTAGGGTGTTGAAAAATGTCCTATTACACCTGCAAACACAATTGCTAAATGTGATGCAGATGGCATTGAAGATGGTGATATTCTTCATATTCCTATTCATGTTTTGGTTTCTGTTGCTACATGTTTAGCAAAACTTGACAGGGTAGTTCTACTCAAATTTTTGAGATACAATCATTTTTCTACATCAGGGTATTTAAGTCAGTGGCCATGGTTGAAAGCAATGATGTATTCCTTATGTTGATTGTTGAGGATAAGTTGGACAATACCAATTACCCATTATGGTCTTATATGATGTGTCATGTATTGGTTGCAAAAGGATCGTGGAATATTGTGTAGGGTGTTGAAAAACATCCTATTAGACTTGGAAACATAGTTGCTAAAGGTGATGCAGATGGTGTTGAAGACAGTGATATTCTTCATATTCCTATTCATGTTTCAATTCGTGCTACACCTACTATATAGAAAATCTATTGGGATGGTAGAGATGCTTAGGCACATGCATTGCTAGCCTTGTCTTTCAAACATGCTATTACTCCTCACATTCACTCTTGCAAAATAGCTAAGGATGCTTGGGATACACTTAAGCTTTTTATACCAGGCAAGGAATGAGGCTCGTGTTGTTTACCTCTGAAAACAATTGGACAGTGAGCACATGAATGAAGGAGATTCCATGGATAGTTTTTTGACAAAGATCAAAGATCCGAAGGAACAATTGATTTCTATTGATGAAGTCTTGCCTGACAGTGCACTTGTGCAGAATGTTCTGAATGGTCTTCCTGATTCATATTAGAGTTTTGCTTCTACTCTTCATTTGATGATGAAAGGCAATCCAAATGCCTTAACATTTGAGGAGTTTGTCTCTGTTCTCTTGCAGGAAGATCAATCTAGGCAGAATAGGTTCTTTATGTGTGTTGTAGATCGAGATTTCCTAGTTAGTTAGAAGGGCAAAGATAAATGGAGCTCTTATACTAATAAGCAGAAATCTGCTAATTCAGCACAATCAAAGAAGAATGATAGAGATGAAAAGAAAACAAAAAAGTAGAAATTGTTTTGCAAAATACTGAAAAGGAAATGATCATGTCATAAAGAGTTTTCCAAAACTGGCTGCTAAAGAGACAAGGAAGAAAGAGGCTGGAATGGTTGTTGCAGAGGCCTCTACACCCAAAACAGAGTCTGCTAATCTTGTGCAGAATGAAGAATGGGCATTTACCAATGTTTGCACTTATGACCCATCTTCTCATGAATAGTGTATGCCTACAGTAGACTCAAATGTTTGGTACTTTGATAGTGGGGCAACCATACATATTACCTCACAATGCAGTTTCTCCACTTCACTCGAGCCTACCCCTACAACGAATACTATCACATGCACCAACAACTCCTCTTATCCTACTATGGGAGTTGGTAAGATCATTTTGACTACTGATGATGGTAGTTCTTTTACATTTTCGGATGCTTTATTTGTGCCAGGGATCAAGAAGGATATGTTATCATTTTTAGCTTTGGCCAAGATTGGCTTGGTTGTGAAATTTGTTGATGATAGATGTATAGCTCATGATCTATCAAATGGCAATGTCATTATTGCTTCTAGCATTTTATGTTGTGGGCTATATAAGCTCATTGACTATGAAAAATCTGTGAATGATTCAACATGCATAGTACATGATTCTCAGGCTTTGTCAGATGCAAAGCTTTGGCATGCATGCTTTGGTCATCTGGATTTTGCTAGTTTTCTACGCTTGCAGAAATCTAAAATTGTGTCCTCTGTGCCCAAACTTGAGACACCTATTAAATATGTCTATGAAGACCATATTTTTTGCAACATGTAGTGTTCCTTATTCCCAAAAGATGGTTAAATTTGAGCTACTAAAAAATTGCAGCTTGTTCATAGTGATGTCTGTGGTCCTATACAGACACCCTGTTTTGGAAATTATGTTTACTTCATGAGTCTCATTGATGATTTTTGTAGGCATGCATGGGCATATCCATTGAAAGCAAAGTCTGAAGTTTTTATTTGCTTCAAATAGTTTCTGGTTTTGGCTGAACATCTACCAGCATGTAAAATGGGCCCCCTCCATTTAGATCGTGGGGGGGGGGGATATATGGCTTTTGATTTTAATGCATTTCTGGCTGAAAGTGGGATAAAACATCAATGTACAATGCTATATACACCTCAATAGAATGGAATTGCTGAACAGAAGAATAGGTTACTCATGGAGATGGCGAGGTGTATGGGCAAGAGTTAGGCTATTCCAAATAGTTTCTCGCTTGATGGTGTTATGTGTGCAACATATGTACTTAATAGGTATGCCACTAAAACATTATAATCTATCACTCCATATGAGGCTTGGCATGGTTGTAAGCCATCTATTGCTCACCTACATGTTTTTGGTTGTCTGGCATATGCATTAATGCTTGAACAACAATGCAAGAAATTGGATGATAAAGCATTGGAATCTATTTTTGTTGGCTACAATTCTAAAAGCAAAGGCCATCGTTTGTATAATCCACAAACTAATTGCATTTTGGTTAGCCCTGATGTTATTTTTGTGGAAGATGCTATTTAGCCATTACTTTCATGTACCAAGGGGACATCAATTAGCTCCAAAGACATGTATGATACTTTGGTGCCTCTTTTTACAAGTGGATAGTCTAGTGCTAGTTCAAATGAGGTAATTTCTTAGCCTTTACAAGTTTCATTTGATGATGTAGATCATTCCATTTCTGATGCAGATTTACATGATGCACTTATTGATGAGAGAATTGATATAGAGGAGGCAAAAAATATGCTTGAATGGTAGGTGTAGACTTTGTGAGATAGCAAATTAGATGTACCCTTGCCATATCGTACTCGTTTTGGCTCTCATAGTGCTTGTTTTGCATCAGATTGCTATGATGTGGCTGCCTCTAAAATCTACGATGAGAATGAGCCTATTTTGTTTGATGAAGCACAAAATTCAAAAAATTGGATGGCTTCTATGCAATCAAAATATGATGCTATCATGAAAAATGGTACTTGGTCTTTATGTGACTTGCCTGCTAGCAAGAATGCCATTGACACTAAGTGGGTATACAAGCTGAAGCATGAGCCTGATGGAACAATTGACAGGTATAAGGCTAGGATTTTTGCAAAGGGTTATGCTCAAGAAAGAGGCATATGATTTTGATGAGACCTTTGCTCCTACATGCCGAATGACTACTGTTCATATCATATGTGCACTTGGGACTCATGATGGTTGGAATATACATTAGCTAGACATTAAAATTGCATTTCTGAATGGTGACGCATGAAGAAGTGTATGTTTTTTAGCCCCATGGGTTTGTGTAGAAAGGGCATGAAAACAAAGTGTGCAGGTTTAAAAAGGCATTATATGGTTTGAACATGCTTGGTATGAAAAGATACATGCCTATCTGATTGCACATGGTTTTGAGAATAGTCCAACTAAGAGCACCTTATATGTTAAGCATGCAAATGATGTCACGCTTTTGATCATTGTTGTCTATGTTGATGACATGCTGCTTGCAGGTCCTCATGAGAAGCATATTGCTGATTTTAAGGCTGATTTGCATGCCTCATTCGAGATGTCGGATTAGGGACATTTGCATCATTATTTGAGCATTCACTTTATGCAAGTTGATGGCATCATAGCTTTTGTGTCAAACCAAATATATTGACACATTATTGGAGTGTTTTGGCCTTGAAGATTGCAAACATATTGCCACTCCTATGGAGAAAAGTTTACAATTGAGTCTTCATGCTGTTGGAGATGCATTTGATGTTCTTCTCTATCAGTAGGCTATTGGATGCTTGATTTACTTATGCATTACTCAACCAGATATTCAATTTGATGTCTCATAGATGAGCAGGTTTATGCATTGCCTAGGTATCAAGCATTGGTAAGCGGTTAGACACGTCTTTCACTACTTGAGTTATAACCTGCTACTTGGACTGTTTTATCCCAAGGGGGGATCACTACTTCCTAATTTACATGCTTTTTTGACTCTAATTGGGTTGGTTGTTATGATGCTTGTGTGTTCACCGGTGGTTTTTGCTTCATGATTGGTAGCTCTTGCATATCTTGGTTGAGCAAGAAGCACCCTATTGTGGCTACTTCTAGTTGTAAGGCTGAGTATAGGGAAGCTTTCATAGTGACTATTGAGTGTGTGTGCCTGAGAGGCCTTATGGCTGATTTGGGTGTTGGTCAGTCTTCTGCCACCACCATCTTCATTGACAGTTAGAGCACATTAGGAATTGCAAGGAACCTTGTGTTTCATGCTTGCACTAAGCTCACTGAGGTGCACTCTCATCATGTCAGGGAGCAGTTCTCTACTAGAGAGATCAGTTTGGCATATGTGCCCACACAGGAGAACTTTGTGGACCTTTTCACAAAAGCTCTGCCTAGAGAGAAGTTTGAAGTTTTCTACAAAGCTTTGGCCTTACTTCCTTTTGTGGATTGATTTTGCATAGCTCGACACTTCCTTATACATGAGTGCCATATTTAGGTAGTGATGTGTGTGAAAACACTAGGATCATTGGGGCACTTTTTTCCTTCTTTAGGAGGGTTTTTCCTCTTGGATTGTATATATGCCTATAACCCTAATGGGTTACTCATATTTGTTTATTCTAGTGGTAAAACATTCAGTATTGTGCGTTGTGATCCAAGCTTCTTATTCTTCCTTGTGTTGTTCGTGTGCTTCCATAGACCTCAAACTCCAATGATCACTCCATATGAGGCTTGTCATGGTTGCAAGCCATTTGTTGCTCATCAACATGTCTTTGGTTGTCTCACATATGCATTATTGCCTGAACAACGATGCACAAAATTGGATGATAAAACAATGAAATGTATTTTTGCTAGGTATACTTTTGAAAGCAAATGTTATCATCTGTATCATAGTTTTATCGATTTCAATTTCATGTTCAAGGATTTTTTGCAAATTTTAAGATGATGGAGTGACTAAAAAACCAATCTTGACCTAAAACATACTTCTTAATGAGATCTTTGCCATCAGACATGAAGAAGGACACTTGCATCGATATGTTCTCAATGTGCATAGGGAGTTTAATTAAGCCAAGGCACTAAGTTGTGAGTCCATCTAGCCTATAAGATAGGCTTGGTGAGGGTCAATGTGAGCATGAAGTGCTTGGACATGAGATGCTTATTACCAGATTTTGTATCTATAAGCATTCATATTTTCAATTTCCTCATTGGGTCCTAGAGAAGCAAGGATGCTTTTCATGCTTTTTCTCCTTAATTCAAAGCATACCCTTGAATTTCTCCATTGTTTGCCATTGCAAGAGTTTTCATTTTTTTGATTCTCTCCAAGGCTTCTGCATGGGCTTCTTCTCTAATATGCTTTTCTTCTTGCTTTTTATCTTTTACTTTCTATAAGTAAAACAAGATCTCTTTAGCTAGAGGTTATTGGTAGATATTAACCCTATAATCATTTATTTAATTGGGAACACATCACCGTTTAAAGATGCTAACTATACAAGACCATTAGGTGAGATATGATGAATGAAGAATGGGCTAATACCTCTCCTTTGGAGTTTTCTTTTTTGCAATTTTCTTAAGCATGTATACCAATAATAAGTCATGTTTTCATATTTTCTTGTCTTTGATGTAGAAATCAAAGTAATCCTCTTGTCTCATCTTAGCAACATAAATGTTGACTACAACCTTGACACATGTCTCTTGAAATTACTATATACTGCTCACAATTTTTGCAATTTTCTTAAGCATGTATACCAATAATAAGTTATGTTTTTATATTTTCTTGTCTTTGATGTAGAAATCAAAGTCATACTCTTGTCTCATCTTAGCAACATAAATGTTGACTACAACCTTGACACATGTCTCTTGAAATTACTATATACTGCTCACAATTTTATATTTTCTTGTCGTTGATGTAGAAATCAAAGTAATCCTCTTGTCTCATCTTAGCAACATAAATGTTGACTACAACCTTGACACATGCCTATCCATTGATATCCATATGTGACCCTAAGGGTAGGGATAAGTAATTAAATTGCGAATACATCATGTTATTCACATACTTAGTTGAATGGATAGGTTCTTAGAGGAGTCTATATACGCGAATATCAAAGTGCGAGAACTGGCTTGTGATTGACATTGAGATTGAGATTGTGAGTGAGAGTGAGATTGAGAGTGTGAGTGTGAATGAGATTGTGATAGCTTGGGGGTTATTAGGTGTTTGATTATTCACCAGAAAGCTATTTTGCAAGAGCTATTGTATATGATTATAATCTATGGTACCATATCTTCTCCTTCTTTTCATCACATCAGGTGTATTGTATAACATTGGATTTTCTCTTGTCCTGTGTAATTTCTATTTTCATCTATTATATGGTTCTTGGGTGATTAGAAGCTTGGGAATGGGGAAGACTTATCTTTGTGGAGTTGCTAGAATATGTGGATGTGTCACCATACATAAAAAAATAAGGGAAAAATAGAAAAGTAATGTTAACATGAAAACAATAATAATAATTTTATATTTGTGAGTATGTATATTTAGATGTATGTGCGTACTTTGTGCATGTTTGTGGGGTCTATGCATCCATGTGTGTGCATGTCTGTTATGGTTTTTTAGTTTAATTTTTAAGAAAGGTTGAAGAAGCTTTAAGAAGAGGCTTCAAACGTTGAATCCAACAAACACTAAGTGTATATCAAAGGTTAGAAGATAAACTTACTTGAAGAGGGAAAAGTTTTTTGAGGGTTAGCGTGTAATGATCAAGACAAACATGCCTAATGTAAAACATCCGATTTTTTTGGTGCTTAATGCAAGTGTAGAATACACATGCACAAAGAGAGAGAGAGAGAGAGAGAGAGAGAGAGAGAGAGAGAGAGAGAGAGAGAGAGAGAGAGAGAGAGAGAGAGAGAGAGAGAGAGAGAGAGAGAGAGAGAGAGAGAGAGAGAGAGAGAGAGAGAGAGAGAGAGAGAGAGAGAGAGAGAGAGAGAGAGAGAGAGATTCTTGAATTTGAGGGGCACTTATGATTCATAGAGTGAGATCATACTTGCAACTTTTTCTTGACTTTTTGTGGCTTTTTGTGGCTTATTGTGACTTTAGAATGCATAGGTGGATTGCTCCACCTGATGTGCATTCTAAATTTGTTTTAATGGATATTTTGGATAGTACTTTTTTCTAGAAGGTCATGTTTTCCTCGTTATTCTTTGTGACAAGAATCATTTATTTTGAAGGTGTGTGCTAGAAAGTAGATGTGCTTGTTCACTATTTGTATGTCCAAAATCTACACTTGTAATGTGAGATTCAAATAATGAAGGAACATAGTTTTATCGATTTCAATTTCATGTTCAAGGCTTTTTTTTGCAAATTTTAAGATGATGGAGTGACTAAAACCAATCTTGACCTAAAAAAGACTTCTTGACATGAAGAAGGACACTTGCATTGATATGTTCTCAATGTGCATAGGGAGTTTAGTTAAGCCAAGGCACTAAGTTGTGAATAAGAGCGGATACCCTTGTATCTATAAGCATTCATATTTTTAATTTCTCCTTAATTCGAAGCATACCCTTGAATTTCTCCATTGTTTGCCATTGCAAGTGTTTTCATTTTTGATTCTCTCCAAGGCTTCTGCATGGGCTTCTTCTCTAATATGCTTTTCTTCTTGCTTTTTATCTTTTACTTTCTATAAGTAAAACACGATCTCTTTAGCAAGAGGTTATTGGTAGATATTAACCCTATAATCATTTATTTAATTGGGAACACATCACCGTTTAAAGATGCTAAATATACAAGACCCACAAACCCCCTCATCTTTTCCCCCACAAACCCCACACCCACCCCCACCACCATCTCCACCTCCCCCTCCACCCCCTCATCTTTTCCCCCACAACCCCCCACACCCACACCCACCACCATCTCCACCTCTCCCTCCACCCCCTCATCTTTTTCCCCACAACCCCCACACCCACCCCCACCCCCACCACCATCTCCACCTCCCCCTCCACCCCCTCATCTTTTCCACCACCACCTCCTCATCTTTTTCCCCACGACCCCCTCATCTTTTCCCCCACGGCCCCCACACCCACCTCCACCACCATCTCCACCTCCCCCTCCACCCCCTCATCTTTTCCCCCACCACCCCCTCATCTTTTTCCCCACCACCCCCTCATCTTTTCCCCACAACCCCCACACCCACGCCCACACCCACCACCATCTCCATCTCCACCTCCCCCTCCACCCCCTCATCTTTTCCCCCACCACCTCCTCATCTTTTTCACCACCACCCCCTCATCTTTTCCCCAACGGCCCCCACACCCACCTCCACCACCATCTCCACCTCCCCCACCAACCCCTCATCTTTTCCCCCACAGCCCCCACACCCACCCCCACCGCCATCTCCACCTCCCCCTCCACCCCCTCATCTTTTCTCCCACATCCCCCGGACCCACCTCCTTCTTTCCCCTCAATCTCCACTACCTTCACTCCCATCCTCTCTCCACACCCATGCTTGAGAAAGTTTAGATGACTATCCCAAGAGAATTCAATTGGCTCCTCACATGTCAGATATCCAAAGACATAAATCAGCTCCCTGATCACCCCTTTCATATCAAACATGCTTTGGCAAAAGTTGTTCTGATGTTGTTACTACGTTGATGCTTTTCGAGTATGAAGAAGATGACTCTTCCAATTAAAGAATACATTGGGCTCTTAGATTGGTGGAGTAGAATCAACTCTCCATCCCACCATCCCTCCATCCACACCACCATCTTTCACGCACAATAGATGAAGGTCAAAAGCTATTACAAGAATTATGTGAAGGATGTGCTTCTGAGAGTCATTCAAATATCACGGGAAGCATGTAAATGAGGATGTCAACTTGCATGCAGAAGTGACACTAAAAGTGTAAGTGGTAAAAGTGAAAGTGGAGAAATGAGAATTGCCGCCAACCATTCGTGACGGTTGCGTATTCTTGAGGATCCAATTCAAATCTAGTGGCATATTTGATCTAACCCTCCAATTTTGGGCAATCAATTGGAACATGATCAGTAGACGTGAGGAATCGGCAAGGCTCTCTTGGCCTATTGGAGCCTATAAAAGCAATGGACTTCTGTTCATTTGGGATATACATATACCTACATACATATAGGGGTCCTCTCTTTGCACTCTATGGCTACAAGCCTACTGTAGGAAGTCACTCTGTGGCGAGGATACAGAGCGTGGACTTCCTAGTGAAGGGCTAATAGCACTATAGTGTGAAGAGAGTGGCTTGGTTTTGTCATTTAGTGTGAGTCAGTGGTATTTTCATGCTCTTTCCCTTAGAGCAAGTCTTCATACTTTGTATTGATCAGTGCCAGTCTGCATCTAGTTGTGTTCATTATACGGATTGGATGAATCTCTTATATTGATGTTGTTTAGTTCTGGAGTGGCATGTTAGCACAGAGCATCAACTTTAGAGCATTTCTTTTGCCTATATTGCAATCATCTGTGTGGACTAAGGTGTGGTTTTGTCTGTCACTATTGCCATTGTCATTGATCTTCTCTCTGAGTGTCAACGTTTGCGGTGCAATTATTGTGATCTACCTATTCATAGAAATGTTAAAGCGTATACTTCCTGAAGGAGGACCTCCCTTGAGTAGGTGAAGTACTAGAAGTGCATATTTTTTGCTTTTATAAAAAGTGGATATCCCAGTACCTCGTTTACAGTTTGGCACGCCCGGTGGGACAGTTGCATTTATGTGAGAGGCCCTAAGGATAGTAAATAGTCCTTTTTTCAATATTTTTGCCCTATTGCATTTGCAAGTAGGTACATGACCCATACACGAGCAGATAAAGAGCCTCTTTGTGTACGAAGGAGCCTTAACAAGTCAGCTATATCTTTGACTAGTGAACCTAGCTCCTCTTTGCCCTCCTTGAATTTATCTATTGATTTGGGTGTGGCACCAGTGTGAAAGGAGAAGCATAGGAGAACATTAGAATTCTCCTCAGATACATCAGAAGAAACACCGGTGCAAATGGAAGATCTCTCTCATTTAATCTCCAGACTCAATATCAAGTTCCCTACCTTCAAGGGACAAGCTTATGAGGATGCTTATGATCATGTGAGGAGGTTCATCTCCTTATGCCGTGGACAAGGTCTGCAGAATAGAGAGGATGCAATGCTGGTACTCTTCCCATCCACATTAGACGGCCTTGCTGACGAATGGTATAGTCAATATGCAGATGGCCATTTTGCTACATGGGAGGCTCTGAAGATGGCATTCTCACAGACATTTCAACCTAGTGACTCCTCGAAAAGAGCTCTAGACCAACTTGAGAATCTAAGGCTAAGATGAGGTGAATCCTTCCATGAACTTCACACTAGGACAAAAGCACTTGTTGCACATCTTCCACATGCTCCAGGTGATTTCTTAGGTAAAAAATGGATAGAGAAATCTTTTCCCAGGTCATCTCAGTAGAAGTTACCTGAGTGTCTTAGATTGGATGCAACCCTCAATGATTTTGTCACACATTGAAGAAGCTAGGCAACATTTTGAAGGGGATACACAACCAAGTTATGCTGCAGAACTAGACCCTATTGGGCAACTCACGAAAGAATTGGAGGCATTGAGAATGCAACAAAATCTCCAAGAAGAGAAGGTCTTGCTGCCACTGTGTCGCACTGATAAAGAAGTAGCCCAACTTCGCCGTGAGTTAGAAGATTTGCAGATCACTCAGAATATAAGAAGGCAGATTTGGTGCACAATATGTAACAGCTATGGACATTCCAATGCTAATTGTCCTAACAAAGTAAGCTGTGAATTTTGTGGAAAGGATGGCCACGAAGCTAGAGACTATTACTACCTCAAGGGTACACAGCAACGAGGCAACCCTCAAGCTCTGGATTCCTATTATGCTAGTACTTCAAATGCACCTAATAAAGAGGAGAATCGTACAATGAAGCCTAGATATAATAGGCCATTGATGTGTTTTTGCTGTGGTGAGTATGGCCATATGCAAAATAGGTGTTCCCTTCTAGAAGATGCACCTCCTCGTCAGCATTGTCCAGAGTTTAAGGATAACTATACCAAAGATTGCCCAAGAAGCCACCCTGCTCCAATTCACATGATTGCAGTCTCTCCGCAAGTAGAAGTTATGACCACTCAGTCTTATGCTGTTCCATCTTCTTCAATGCCCATGATGACTAGAGCCAGACAAGCGGCAACAAACCGTAGAGAGGAACAAGAAGGTCTTCAGGATAAAAGAGGAGGAAACGAAGGTTGGGTGGAAGGATCAAGCAAATATTGAAGGAGCTTATGAAAGGATGGCTACTTCACGAAAGGATCAACCAACAAGTCTTCAAGAAGACACACATGAGGTAAACATTGAGCAGATCTTGAAAGGTATTCATCACAAGGTTAGTCTGTACGAACTCATAAAGATGGAATAAAAAATTAGAAGTGACCTATTAAAGATTGTACACTCTGCTTACTTTAGCAAACCACCTAGCATAGATGGTTTCATGGTTGATTTTCCCCCTACACCCCTGAGAGACTACCAAAGCTCAAGGTTATCTGTTCTTATAAAGGATGAAGCTCTCACAAGTGTGATCATAGATGGAGGCTCTGGCATCAATTTGATGCCAGATTTCACAATGAAGAAACTGAATCTGAACCCCACGAAGATGGCACCGTTCACTGTTACACTAGCAGATCAACATAGGGTTGCGCCACTGGGCATTATTGAAAAGGTACTAATGATAGTACAAGGTTGTCACTTTGTTCTAGATTTTGTTGTTATCACACTTCCACAGGAAACTTCTTACCCATTACTCCTCGGGCGACCTTGGCTAAGGCAAGCAAAAGCTTTACAAGATTGGGGGAAAAACAAACTCTGGATTTCAACAAACACTAATCGCCCATTGCAACTACATTTGGAAAAGGATTTGACTCACGGAAAACTACTTGGTATATTGTGGATACTCAGGTAATGCCCTCTTTACCCCAAGAAGATGATACATTATTGAATTGGATGATGGAAAGTACAGTGTTGCATGGTGGAAATCAATGAAATAGAGGAAGAAGTTGCAGAGGAAGGAGTTGCAGAGGAAGGAGTTGCAGCAAGGAAATAGAGGATGGGAGTTTACACTTGAGTACAAACATTGAATGGGCAACAACTATAGAAGTTTTAGAAAGGGAAAGTTATGAGCCGGAATGCACAGAAGATCTCCCCTTTCGGATATACCCACAGGATGGACCAGAGAACATATTGCAGAATATAAGCTAAAATTCACTCTTGCATACAATGGAGATGATTTCTCAAGAGAGACTAGTCCTGAAACACTGGTTCAAGAAGTAAATCTAGGTGATGAAGAGAACCCTGAAGCAGTCCACCTGGCCTCTTGGCTATGGCATTATCCCCTTTACTACAGAAGGTGACTTCTTACTTTTTGCTTACAAAAATGTCTTTGCATGGTCCTACAAAGATCTAACAGGGATACGAGAGGAGCTTGGATTACATCGAATACCCTTAGTTGAGGGAGCCGCGCCTGCAAGAAGTAGGCCGTATCGACTCAATACAAAGTATGCAGAGGCAGTAAAGTTGGAAATTACAAAACTAGAAGAAGCAAGTATAATTGTTCCAGTAGAACATTCCAGGTGGCTTTCTTCTATGGTTATTGCACCCAAGAAAAATAGTGGAAAAATAAGAGTCTGTGTTGATTTTCGTGCCTTGAATAAGGTAACTGTTCAAGATGGATTTCCTCAACCCTTCACAGAGCAAGTACTTGAGGAAGTAGCTGGTCGCAGTTTGTATAACTTGTTGGATGGTTTTAGTGGCTACAATCAGATAGTGATCCATCCTGATGATAGGGACAAAACATCTTTTGTTACTCCGTGGGGCACTTATGTCTATACCTGCATGGCTTTTGGCTTGAAAAATGCGCTAGCTTCATTTAATAGAACTATGTATCTAATATTGGGCAAATGGTTGACAACCTTTCTATGCATTTTCATGGATGATTTTTCAGTATTTTGAGGCACAGATAGAAGAGTAGCCATTCAAATTTCCATGAACATTTGGAAAATATAAAGGAAATCTTTGAGCACTGTCTCAGAACAGGCTTGAAGTTAAATCCTGCTAAATGTCACTTTTTGGTCACTAGGGGCACTCTTCTTGGTCACATAGTATCTGTTGACGGAATAACGGTTGACCCTGCAAAGGTTACTGCTATTCTTTCCATGCTTATTCCACAAAGCCCAAAGGAAGTGCAAAGTTTTTTGGCCTATGCAGGATACCATAGAAGATTCATACGAATGTATTCAGAAATAGCTAAGCCCTTGTCAAGGCTTACGAGTAAAAAGTTTCCCTTCTCATGGAGTGCTGAAGCTAAGAAAGCATTTTGTGAACTAAAATTGAAGTATGTACTGCTCCACTTTTAAGTGTTCCTAACTGGTCATTGGAGTTTCATGTGCATACTGATGCCAGTCTTCATGCTGTTGGAGCAAATCTGGCTCAACCATCATCACACAATGTTGATAGACCTATCTACTATGCCAGTAGACTACTCACCAAGGCATAAAGGAACTACAGTATGACTAAAAGGGAAGGTTTGGCTATTGTATTTGCTCTTCAGAAGTTTCGACATTATCTTCTCGCTGTACATTTTATAGTCATATTTGACCATCAACCCTTGAAGTACTTGATAAACAAGCCTAGAGTAGCTGGTAGGGTTTGGAGATGGTTACTCGTGTTTCAAGAATTCAACTTTGATATTCATATTAAGCCAAGAAGAGAGCACTACATAGCAGATCAAGTATCTAGGACCGCAATGAGCGAGAAGGCAACATGTATTAATGATGAATTTATGGATAGTAATCTCTTCCTAGTAGCAACTCAGACTGATTGGTATGATGGGATCCTCAATTTTCTTACCACTCGAAAACTCCTAGAGCATTTGACACCTATAGAAAAGAGAAGATTACTCCTTAAAACCAAGGCGTGCTCACTCATAAATGGGAATTTATACAGAGATTGTCAGGATGATTTCTTGAGAAAGTGTGTTTATCTAGAGGAGGTAAGCCTTTTGCTTGAGGCAACACACAGTGAAGGACATCTAAAAAGGGAAGAATCGGTTCACAGAATCATCCACAAAGGACTATGGTGGCCTCATATTTTCAAGGATGCGATCAAGTTTGCTAAAGAATGCCATATTTGCCATAGATGTGCTCCTACGCCAACCATATTGAATTTCCAACCATTAGTCATATCTACAGGATGGCTCCCATTTGAACGATGGGGTCTTGATTTCATAGGACCTATTAGTCCAACTGGTCACCATGGGGGTAAGAAGTATATTTTGATGGCCACATGTTATGCAACTAAATGGATAGAGGCTAAAGCTACGACGGGCTGCACGGCTTTAACAGTAGCTAAGTTTTTGTATAAATGTATTTTCTCAAGATTTGGTTGCCCACTGGAAATCACTAGTGATAGGGGGACACATTTTGTGAATCTATTGCTCCAATTTATATTTCACTGGTACAAGGTCTTCCATAAAAAATCTTGTGCCTACTATTCAAGGACAAATGGCCAAGCAGAGAGCTCCAATAAGATTTTGATCGGGTTGCACCGCAAATTATCTTTTGATAATCAAAGCTTCTGGCCACAAGCATTGATCGGTGCAATTTGGGCTTTCAGAACTACAAAGAGGAGAACCACTGGCAAGAGTCCATTTTGCTTACTATATGGAAAAGAGGCATTAGCACCATTCAAATTTATTATCAAAAGAGAACTTGGAGCCAAAACCATTGGAATTGAACCTCCCATTAGGAGACTGGTGGCATTAGAAGAATACAGAGAAGAAGCAATGCAAAAACTTCAGGTAACACAAGAAGAGGGAAAAAGCTTACACGACAGGTATCTTAGGACCAATGAAGTACAGGAAGGATCCTTGATTTTGGTGCATCAAATTCCAGTAGTTTCAACCAGATTGGCGCCCAAGTGGATATGACCATACAGAGTGGTAAAGGTATTACCACATGGAGCAGTGCATCTAGAGGATTTGCAGGGCAAGAGGATACCCCTGGTTAATATCTCCAAGGTGAAGAATTACTTGCATTAAGGCAAGATGAAGAACTTCATCCACTGTACATACCACATTTCATTCAGTGTTTGCACTTTATTTTGGTCTATTCAATAAGCGAATAAAAAGGAAAATTTTCACCAAGACGGTGCAAAGAATTGATGTGGGGATCTATAGCACCATCGCTTTCTCTCTATCTCTCTCTCCCTCTCTCTCTCTCTCTCCCCGTGCTCCGTTGCTTTCTCTCTCTCTCTCTCTCTCTATCTCTCTCTCTCTCCCTCTCTCTCTACCCCCAGCCATCCCCTCCCAGCCCCACCCCACTATCCCAGCTGCCACCCCCCGCCCACAGTGCCCTCCCTTTCCCCCTCCCCCGCCATCCCCTCCCAGCCCAACCCTGCTATCCCCGCCATCCCCTCCCAGCTCCACCCTACTATCCCCGCTATCTCCTCCCAGCCCCACCCCACTATCCCCACTGCCACCCCTCGCCCACAGCGCCCTCCCTTCCCCCCTCCCCCGCCATCCCCTCCCAGACACACCCCACTATCCCTGCCATCCCCTCCCAACCCCACCTTGTTAATGTTCAGTTCCAGAAAAAGGTTCGATTGCAGCAGGGAGGACGAGAACGAGAAGCGGTGCAATTATTGTGAGCTGCCTGCTCATAGAAATGTTAAAGGGTATACTTCCCTAAGGAGGACCTCCCTTGAGTAGGTGAAGTACTGGAAGTGCATATTTCTTGCTCTTATTAAAAGTGGATACCCCAGTACCTCCTCTACAGTTTGGCATGCGCGGTGGGACAGTTGCATTTCTGTGAGAGGCCCTGGGGATAGTAAATAGTCCTTTTTTCAATATTTTTGCCCTATTGCATTTGCAAGTAGGTACATGACCCATACGCGAGCAGATAAGGAGCCTCTTCGTGTACGAAGGAGCCTTAACAAGTCAGCTATATCTTTGACTAGTGAACCTAGCTCCTCTCTACCCTCATTGAATTTATCTATTGATTTGGGTGCGGCACTAGTGTGAAAGGAGAAGCATAGGAGAACATTAGAATTCTTCTCAGATACGTCAGAAGAAACACCGGTGCAAATGGAAGATCTCTCTCATTTAATCTCTAGACTCAATATCAAGTTCCCTACCTTCAAGGGACAAGCTTATGAGGATGCTGATGATCATGTGAGGAGGTTCATCTCCTTATGCCGTGGACAAGGTCTGCAGAATAGAGAGGATGCAATGCTAGTACTCTTCCCATCCACATTAGAAGGCCTTGTTGACGAATGGTATAGTCAATATGCAGATGGCCATTTTGCTACATGGGAGGCTCTAAAGATGGCATTCTCACAGACATTTCAACCTAGTGACTCCTTGAAAAGAGCTCTCCACCAACTCGAGAATCTAAGGCTAAGATCAGGTGAATGCTTCCATGAACTTCACACTAGGACAAAAGGACTTGTTGCACATCTTCCACATGCTCCATGTGATTTCTTAGGTAAAAAATGGATAGAAAAAGCTTTTCCCAGGTCATCTCAACAGAAGTTACGTGAGTCTCTTAGATTGGATGCAACCCTTAATGATTTTGTCACACATTGAAGAAGCTAGGCAACATTTTGAAGGGGATACACAACCAAATTATGCTGCATAACTATACCCTATTGGGCAACTGAGGAAAGAACTGGAGGCATTGAGAATGCAACAAAATCACCAAGAAGAGAAGGTCTTGCCACCATTGTGTCGCACTGATGAAGAAGTAGCCCAACTTCACTGCGAGTTAGAAGATTTGCAGACCACTCAGGATATAAGAAGGCAGATTTGGTGCACAATATGTAAGAAGTATGGACATTCGAATGCTAATTGTCCTAACAAAGTAAGCTGTCAATTTTGTGGAGAGGATGGCAAGGAAGCTAGAGACTGTTACTACCTCAAGGGTACATAGCAAAGAGGCAACCCTCAAGCTCTGGATTCCTATTATGCTAGTACTTCAAATGCACCTAATAAAGAGGAGAATCGTACAATGAAGCCTAGATATAATAGGCCATTGATGTGTTATTGCTGTGGTGAGTATGGCCATATGCAAAATAGGTGTTCCCTTCTAGAAGATGCACCTCCTTGTCAGCATTGTCCAGAGTTTAAGGATCACTATACCAAAGATTGCCCAAGAAGCTGCCCTGCTCCAATTCACATGATTGCAGTCTCCTCGCAAGTAGAAGGTATGACCACTCAGTCTTATGCCATTTCATCTTCTTCAATGCCCATGATGACTAGAGCCAGACAAGCGGCAACAATCCGTACTAAGCAACAAGAAGGACTTCAGGATAAAAGAGGAGGAAAAGAAGGTTGGGTGGAAGGATCAAGCAAATATTGAAGGAGCTTATGAAAGGATGGCTACTTCACGAAAGGATCAACCAACAAGTCTTCAAGAAGACACACATGAGGTAAACATTGAGCAGATCTTTAAAGGTATTCATCACAAGGTTAGTCTGTACGAACTCATAAAGATGGAATAAAAAATTAGAAGTGACCTATTAAAGATTGTACACTCTCCTTACTTGAGCCAACCGCCTAGCATAGATGGTTTCATGGTTGATTTTCCCCCTACACCCTTGACAGACTACCAAAGCTCAAGGTTTTATTTGTTCTTATAAAGGATGAAGCTCTCACAAGTGTGATCATAGATGGAGGCTCTAGCATGAATTTGATGCCAGATTTCACAATGAAGAAACTGAATTTGAACCCCACCAAGATGGCACCGTTCATTGTTACACTAGCAGATCAACATAGGGTTGCGCCACTGGGCATTATTGAAAAGGTATTAATGATAGTACAAGGTTGTCACTTTGTTCTAGATTTTGTTGTTATCGCACTTCCACAGGAGACTTCTTACCCATTATTCATCGGGCGACCTTGGCTAAGGCAAGCAAAAGCTTTACAAGATTGTGGGAAAAACAAACTCTGGATTTGAACAAACACCAATAGCCAACTGCAACTACATTTGGAAAAGGATTCGACTCAGAGAAAACTACTTGGTATACTATGGATACTCAGGTAATGCCCTCTTTACCCCAAGAAGACGATACATTATTGAATTGGATGATGGAAAGTACAGAGTGTTGCACGGTGGAAATCAATGAAATAGAGGAAGAAGTTGAAGAGGAAGGAGTTGCAGAAAAGGGCCATGAAGTTCACAAGGAAATAGAGGATGGGAGTTTACACTTGAATACAAACATTGAAGGGGCAACAACTATAGAAGTTTCAAAAAGGGAAAGTTATGAGCCAGAATGCAGAGAGGATCTCCCCTTTTGGATATACCTCCAGGATGGACCAGAGAACATATTGCAGAATATAAGCTAAAATCCACTCTTGTATAGAATGGAGATGATTTCTCAAGAGAGACTAGTCCTGAAACACTGGTTCAAGAAGTAAATCTAGGTGATGAAGAGAACCCTGAAGTAGTCCACCTGGCCTCTTGGCTATGGCATTATCCCCTTTACTACAGAAGGCGACTTCTTTACTTTTTGCTTACAAAAGTGTCTTCGCATGGTCCTACAAAGATCTAATAGGGATACGAGAGGAGCTTGGATTACATCGAATACCCTTAGTTGAGGGAGCCACGCCTGCAAGAAGTAGGCCGTATCGACTCAATCCAAAGTATGGAGAGGCAGTCAAGTTGGAAATTACAAAACTAGAAGAAGCAAGTATAATTGTTCTAGTAGAACATTCCTGGTGGTTTTCTTCTATGGTTATTGCACCCAAGAAAAATAATGGAAAAATAAGAGTCTGTGTTGATTTTCGTGCCTTGAATAAGGTAACTGTTCAAGATGGATTTCCTCAACCCTTCACAGAGCAAGTACTTGAGGAAGTAGCCGGTCACACTTTGTATAGCTTGTTGGATGGTTTTAGTGGCTACAATCAGATAGTGATCCATCCTGATGATAGGGACAAAAAAGCCTTTGTTACTCCGTGGGGCACTTATGTCTATACCTCCATGGCTTTTGGCTTGGAAAATGCGCTAGCTTCATTTAATAGAACAATGTATCTAATATTGGGCAAATGGTTGACAACCTTTCTACGCATTTTCATGGATGATGTTTCCGTATTTTCAGGCACATATAGAAGAGTAGCCGTTCAAGATTTCCATGAAGATTTGGAAAATCTAAAGGAAATCTTTGAGATATGTCTCAAAACAAGCTTGAAGTTAAATCCTGCTAAATGTCACTTTTTGGTCACTAAGGACACTCTTCTTGGTCACATAGTATCTATTGACAGAATAACAGTTGACCCTGCAAAGGTTACTTCTATTCTTTCCATGCTTATTCCACAAAGCCCAAAGGAAGTGCAAAGTTTTTTGGGCCATGCAGGATACCATATAAGATTCATACGAATGTATTCAGAAATAGCTAAGCCCTTGTTAAGGCTTACCAGTAAAAAGGTCCCCTTCTCATGGAGTGCTGAAGCTGAGAAAGCATTTTGTGAACTAAAATTGAGGTTATGTACTGCTCCACTTTTAAGTGTTGCTAACTAGTTATTGGAGTTTCATGTGCATACTGATGCCAATCTTCATGCTGTTGGAGCAGTTCTGGCTCAACCATCATCAGGCAATGCTTGATAGACCTATCTACTATTCGAGTAGACTTCTCACCAAGGCAGAAAAGAACTACAGTATGACTGAAAGGGAAGGTTTGGCTATTGTATTTGCTCTTCAGAAGTTTCGACATTACCTTCTCGCTGTACATTTTATAGTCATATCTGACCATCAACCCTTGAAGTACTTGATAAACAAGCCTAGAGTAGCTGGCAGGGTTTGGAGATGGTTACTCCTGTTTCAAGAATTCAACTTTGATATTCATATTAAGCCAGGAAGAGAGCACTACATGACAGATCAAGTATCTAGGACTGCAATGAGCAAGAAGGCAACATGTATTAATGATGAATTTGTGGATAGTAATCTCTTCGTAGTAGCAACTGAGACTGATTGGCATGATGGGATCCTCAATTTTCTTACCACTCAAAAACTCCCAGAGCATTTGACACCTATAGAAAAGAGAAGATTACTCCTTAAAACCAAGGCATGCTCACCCATGAATGGGAATTTATATAGATATTGTCAGGATGATTTATTGAGAAAGTGTGTTTATCCAGAGGAGGTAAACGTTTTGCTTGAGGCAACACACAGTGAAGGACATCTAAAAGGGGAAGAATCCGCTCACAGAATCATCCACAAAGGACTATGGTGGCCTCATATTTTCAAGGATGTGATCAAGTTTGCTAAAGAGTGCCATATTTGCCAGAGATGTGCTCCTACGACAACCAGATTGAATTTCCAACCATTAGTCATATCTACTGGATGGCTCCCATTTGAACAATGGGGTCTTGATTTCATAGGACCTAATAGTCCAACTCGTCACCCTTGGGGTAAGAAGTATATTTTGATGCCCACATGTTATGCAACTAAATGGATAGAGGCTAAAGCTACGATGAACTGCACGACTTTAACAGTAGCTAAGTTTTTGTATAAATGTATTTTCTCAAGATTTGGTTTCCCACTGGAAATCACTAGTGATAGGGGGACAAATCTTGTGAATCTATTGCTCCAATTTATATTTCACAGGTACAAGGTCTTCCATAAAAGATCTTGTGCCTACTATTCAAGGGCAAATGGCGAAGCAGAGAGCTCCAATAAGAGTTTGATCGGGTTGCTCCGCAAATTATCTTTTGATCATCAAAGCTTTTGGCCACAAGCATTGATCGGTGCAATTTGGGCTTTCAGAACTACAAAGAGGGGAACCACTGGCGAGAGTCCATTTTGCTTACTATATGGAAAAGAGGCATTAGCACCATTCAAATTTATTATCAAAAGAGAACTTGGAGCCAAAACCATTGGAATTGAACCTCCCATTAGGAGATTGGTGGCATTAGAAGAATACAGAGAAGAAGCAATGCAAAAACTTCAGGTAACACAAGAAGAGCGAAAAAGATTACACGGTAGGTATCTTAGGACCAATGAAGTACAGGAAGGATCCTTGGTTTTGGTGCATCAAATTCCAGCAGTTTCAACCAAATTGGTGCCCAAGTGGATACGACCATACAGAGTGGTAAAGGTATTACCACATGGAGTAGTGCATCTAGAGGATTTGCAGGGCAAGAGAATACCCCTGGTTAATATCTCCAGGGTGAAGACTTACTTGCGTTAAGGCAAGATGAAGAATTTCATCCACTATACATACCACATTTCATTCAGTGTTTGCAGTTTACTTTGGTCTATTCAATAAGCGAATAAAAAGGAAAAGTTGCACAAAGACGGTGCAAAGAATTGAGTTGGGGATCTATAGCACCATCACTTTCTCTCTCTCTCTCTCTCTCCCTCTCTCTCTCTCTACCCCCAGCCATCCCCTACCAACCCCACCCCACTATCCCCGCTGCCACCCCGCCCACAACACCCTCCCTTTCCCCCTTCCCTGTCCTCCCCTCCCAGCCCCACCCCGCTATCCCCAGCATCCCTTCCCAGCCACACCCTACTATCCCGGCTATCCCCTCCCAGCCCCACCCCACTATCCCTGCTGCCACCCCCGCCTACAGCACCCTCCCTTCCCCCCTCCCCCGCCATCCCCTCCTAGCCCCACCCCACTATCCCCGCCATCCCCTCCCAACCCCACCTTGTTAATATTCAGTTCTAGAAAAAGGTCCGATTGCAATAGGGAGGACGAGAACGAGAAGCGGGTGATTGGCAAGTTCGCCATGTGGAGTGTGAGCTCGGCCAAGCCTGGCAATGGCATCGACCTTCTGCGCGACTCTAACTTGGAGACCTATTGGCACTCTGATGGTGCCTAGCCCCCACACCCACCCCCACCACCATCTCCACCTCCCCTTCCATCCCCCTTATCTTTTCCCCCACAACCCCCACACCCACCACCACCCCCACCACCATCTCCACCTCCCCCTCCACCCCCTCATCTTTTCCCCAACCACTCCCTCATCTTTTACCCCACCAACCCCTCATCCTTTCCCCCACAACCACCACACCCAGCTCCACCACCATCTCAACCTCCCCTTCGATCCCCCTCATCTTTACCCCCACAACCCCCACACCCACCACCACCACCATCTCTGCCTCCCCTCCACCCCCTCATCTTTTCCACCACCACCCCCTCATCTTTTTCCCCACGACCCCCTCATCTTTTCCCCCACGGCCCCCACACCCACCTCCACCACCATCTCCACCTCCCCCTCCACCCCCTCATCTTTTCCCCCACCACCCCCTAATGTTTTTCCCCACCACCTCCTCATCTTTTCCCCACAACCCCCACACCCATGCCCACCACCATCTCCACCTCCCCCTTCACCCCCTCATCTTTTCTCCCACCACCCCCTCATCTTTTTTCCCACCAGCCCCTCAATTTCCCCCAACGGCCCCCACACCCACCTCCACCACCATCTGCACCTCCCCCACCACCCCCTCATCTTTTCCCCCATAGCCCCCACGCCCACCCCCACCGCCATCTCCACCTCCCCCTCCACCCCCTCATCTTTTCCCCCACAGCCCCCGGACCCACCTCCTTCTTTCCCCCTCCATCTCCACTACCTCCGCTCCCATCCTCTCTCCACACCCATGCTTGAGAAAGTTTAGATGACTATCCCAAGAGAATTCAATTGGCTTCTCACGTGTCAGATATCCAAAGTCATAAATCAGCTCCCTGATCACCCCTTTCATATGGAGCATGTTTTGGCAAAAGTTCTTCTGATGTTGTTACTATGTTTGTGCTTTTCGAGTATGAAGAAAATGACTCTTCCAATTAAAGAATACATTGGGCTCTTAGATTGGTGGAGTAGAATCAACTCTCCATTCCACCATCCCTCCATCCACACCACCATCTCTCACACACAATAGATGAAGGTCAAAAGCTATTACAAGAATTATGTGAAGGATGTGCTTCTGAGAGTCATTCAAATATCGCGGGCGGCATGTAAATGAGGATCTCAACTTCCATGCAGAAGTGACACTAAAATAGTAAGTGGTAAAAGAAAGTGGAGAAATGAGTATTGTCGCCAACCATTCATGACGGATGCCTATTCTTGAGGATCCAATTCAAATCTAGTGGCATATTTGATCTAATCCTCCAATTTTGGTCTATCTGTGGCAAGGATACAATGCGTGGGCTTCCCACTGAAGGGCTAATCGCACTATAGTGTGAAGAGAGTGGCTTGGTTTTGTCATTCAGTGTGAGTCAGTGGTATTTTCATGCTCTTTCCCTTAGAGGAAGTCTTCATACTTTGTATTGATCAGTGCCAGTCTGCATCTAGTTGTGTTCATTATACGGATTGGATGAATCTCTTATATTGATGTTTTTTAGTTCTAGAGTGGTATGTTAGCCCAGAGCATCAACTTTAGAGCATTTCTTTTGCCTATATTGTAATCATCTCTGTGGACTAAGGTGTGGTTTCGTCCGTCACTATTGCCATTGTCATTGATCTTCTCTTTGAGTGTCCACTTTTGCGGTGCGATTATTGTGATCTTCCTGCTCATAGAGATGTTAAAGGGTATACTTCCCTAAGGAGGACCTCCCTTGAGTAGGTGAAGTACTGGAAGTGCATATTTTTTGCTCTTATTAAAAGTGGATACCCCAGTACCTCCTCTACAGTTTGGCATGCACGGTGGGACAGTTGCATTTCTGTGAGAGGCCTTGAGGATAGTAAATAGTCCTTTTTTCACTATTTTTGCCCTACTTTATTTGCAAGTAGGTACATGACCCATACGCAAGCAGATAAGGAGCTTCTTCGTTTACGAAGGAGCCTTAACAAGTCAGCTATATCTTTGACTAGTGAACCTAGTTTCTCTCTACCCTCCTTGAATTTATCTATTGAATTGGGTGCAGCACCAGTGTGAAAGGAGAAGCACAGGAGAACATTAGAATTCTCCTCAGATACGTCAGAAGAAACACCGGTGCAAATGGAAGATCTCTCTCATTTAATCTCCAGACTCAATATCAAGTTCCCTACCTTCAAAGGACAAGCTTATGAGGATGCTGATGATCATGTGAGGAGGTTCATCTTCTTATGCCGTGGACAAGGTTTGCAGAATAGAGAGGATGCAATGCTGGTACTCTTCCCATCCACATTAGAAGGCCTTGCTGATGAATGGTATAGTCAATATGCAGATGGCCATTTTGCTACATGGGAGGTTCTGAAGATGGCATTCTCACAGACATTTCAACCTAGTGACTCCTCGAAAAGAGCTCTAGACCAACTCAAGAATCTAAGGGTAAGATCAGGTGAATCCTTCCATGAACTTCACACTAGGACAAAAGCACTTGTTGCACATCTTCCACATGCTCCAGGTGATTTCTTAGGTAGAAAATGGATAGAAAAAGCTTTTCCCAGGTCATCTGAGTAGAAGTTACGTGAGTCTCTTAGATTGGATGCAACCCTCAATGATTTTGTCACACATTGAAGAAGCTTTGAAGGGGATACACAACCAAATTATGCTACAGAACTAGACCCTATTGGGCAACTGAGGAAAGAACTGGAGGCATTGAGAATGCAACAAAATCACCAAGAAGAGAAGGTCTTGCCACCACTGTGTCGCACTGATGAAGAAGTAGCCCAACTTCGTCGTGAGTTAGAAGATTTGCAGACCACTTAGGATATAAGAAGGGAGATTTGGTGCACAATATGTAACAAGTATGGACATTCAAATGCTAATTGTCCTAACAAAGTAAGCTGTGAATTTAGTGGAAAGGATGGCCACGAAGCTAGAGACTGTCACTACCTCAAGGGTACACAGCAACGAGGCAACCCTCAAGCTCTGGATTCCTATTATGCTAGTACTTCAAATGCACCTAATAAAGAGGAGAATTGTACAATGAAGCCTAGATATAATAGGCCACTGATGTGTTATTGTTGGTGCATGCCAATCATCAATTGAAGATTTATGAAGAAATGAAGTCAAGGAATCAAGAAGAGAACAAATTCAGAAGGTTGAAGGAAGGACATACTCAGAAATCCAAAGCTATGTACACATATGTACATTAGTTCAGATATAGCTGACTCACATTTTTGATTAGTCATAAGCTTGTACATATTTGCCTATAAATGTTGTGGAAAAATGTCGGGGCATGAGAGGAGACAATAGGAGATTATGAGAATAGTGTATGGAGGAGTTGTAAGAGTCATTAAGTCTCTTAGAAGTGAGTTGAATTGTTAATCCTCACTCAGTTGTAATTTTTTTGAGAAATCGAAAAATCTTGCGCCCGATGTTTTGCTGTCTGCTCCTTTTGTGTTTAATCTTTTGAGAAATCCTTCTGCATGTATCTAAGTCCATAGCTAATCTATCTATGGCTAGAATTTGTGAGGCTAATTGCAATCAGGTTGAGAGAATTTAGTTTAGGAACATTCATATGTAATGATGTTCTGAGAGTCGACAAAACTGGCGTAGATTTCATGTTCAGAGAAATGAACATTGCTCAGTGCATGGTGTAAAGTTTTACACAAGTGAGGGCTCAAAATCTAAGTTGGAAGGTAAGCCATCTATGGCTAAAAGATCTTGATCAAACGGGTTCGACATTGGGAGAACTATAGCTAAGAAGTTGTAGGTGTCAAAGTCGCTACTGCAGAGAAGGTGATTTACACATAGCTAAACTGTTTGTGTGATTTCTCAGAGTATACTGAATCATTTGCAGAGATTTAAGTTGGAGAAGGTGCGCAACCTTAAGGAGAAGCAGTCTACAAAGTTTTATAAAGAACTTTACACAAATGATTAGTCAATTAACGATTAATCTGCAGCATACTTTTCTGAGAAGTTGAATTTTTCAGAATAATCAATTTTCAGATAAATTGGTGAATGTTCTCTAAAGTTGGTGGAGTCTAAAGTTGATCTTGATATAGAGGTGGTCTAAATTCAAGGTCAACTTGTTCTTTTGGAGATTAACACTCTCCATCAGGGGTATCAGAGCAGGTTGTGTCAAAATTAAGAAAAAGGGAGACTCCGACTGCTTCAGACATACAAGTTCTACATTTCGAAGGTTTAGAAGGATAAAGTGCTGAAGAAAGATTGAAGGGAGAGAAGCCTCAGTTCAGAGATCCTAGTGTTCCAACTAGGGAAGAATTGTCAGATCTAAAGAATTGGATGAAGAAGGATGCTCAAGCAAGGAGCATAATCTACATGGCAGTCAATGACTATTTGCTTCCTCACATTAGAGGACTTGAAAGTGCATGTGACATTTGGAATGCTTTGGAGGAGCATTTCCAAAACACAACCAAATCAAGGAAGGCTTCACTATGGGCAGAATTTACTACTTTCAAGAAGAAGGCCTCACAATCAATCTCTGATTATGTGACAAAGATGAAGGACATTGCAGATTCTCTAGGTGCAGTGGATGAAGATATTGAAGAAGATAAATTGGTAAGACAAATTCTCATAGGGCTAAGAGGAGATGAGAAATGGAAGCCTTTTATTTTGTCTACAGAACTTTCATTAGATCACTTTACTCCTGATTTGAATCAATTGTTAGGTCATATGCTAAATTTTGAGAATGATATCAAAGGAGATGTTGATAAGAGTGCAGGTCATGCAATGTACTCTAAAGACAAGAAGAAAGCTAACAAAGGAAAGCAACAATCAGGTGAAGAAGAAGGTACTTCAAATCAAGCAAATTTCATAAGAGGAAAAGGAAATGGCAGAAGTAGAGGAAGAGGCAGAAACAACAAAGATAATGCAAGAGCTTGTTGGATATGTGGTAAGACCAATCATCTATCTCATGATTGTTGGCACAATAATCAGAATAATGGTAATTATCAGAACTTTAATCAAAGAGCAAGGGGTGGTAGATTTCAGAGAGGAAACTTCAGAGGTAGAGGTGGTAGGAATTCTTTTGGAAGAGGTGGAGGAAGAAACTTCCAAAATCAATCCTATAATAACACCTACTACAACTATGCATCAGATCAGAAGGAGGACTCGACTCTCATTATGAATGCAACATGTGAAACTTCACATGAGGACATGAGAGTGTTCTATATTGATTCAGGATGTAGTAATCATTTAAGTGGAAATATTGCTTTGATGACTGACCTAGATCATAATGCAATTAATCATACAGTTCAGACAGGTGATAATACAAAGCATAAGGTAAAGTCAATTGGTTCAGTCAAGGCTAAAGATGGGAGCACTCTTCTGAGTAAGGTTCTTTATGTTCCCACAATTCCAAAGAATTTGATCAGTGTAGGTCAAATTGTGGAAAAAGGATATGAGGTAAGATTCACTAATGATGGAGTATATGTTGAAGACCCTAGTCAAGGGTATAAACATGTTGTTACAGGAAAGAAAGAAGGAAAGCTCTTCACATTGAAGGTACAAGGAAATGTTGGACATGCTATGTTCACATATGGAGAGCAGAAGGTGTCAGAATTGGATCTTTGGCACAAAAGACTTGGACACTTCAATGAAAGAGGTATCAAAGACATGATTAATAATGATTCAGTGCTTGGATTGCCTAACATTGCAGGTCAACACATGACATACAGATGTGAGGCATGTCAATTAGGTAAGGCTCATAAGCAATCCTATTCCAAGCATGGGTTTATGTATTCAGAAAGACTTGAATTGGTGCATACAGATGTGTGGGGTCCTTCAAAGGACTTTAGTATAAATGGTTCAAGATATTATGTCATATATGTTGATGATGCTACCAGATGGATCACAATTTATGTGATTAAAGAAAAGTCAGAAGTGTTTAATACATTTAAACACTATCATGCATATACAGAAAGGATTACAGGTCAAAAATTGAAGAGACTAAGGTCAGATGGAGGGGGAGAGTATTTTTCAAATGAATTCAATGATTACTTGTGGAATGCAGGTATAAAGAGAGAAGTTACTTGCAGGTACTCTCCTCAACAAAATGGGGTAGCAGAAAGAAGAAATAGGACTCTTGTTGAGTTTGCAAGGTCCATGATGAAAGAGAAGAATTGCCCAAACTATTTGTGGGCAGAGGCTGTAAATACAGCTACTTATTTGGTCAATAGATTGCCTTGTAAAGCTTTGCAAGGTATGACACCATATGAAGCTTTGTGGGGTAAGAGACCTACCTTGGATCATTGCAAAATATTTGGATGCTTGGCATATGCATATGTGCCATCTCAATTGAGGCATAAGTTGGAGCCTAAGGCAGAAAAGTATGTATTCATTGGTTATGATGATAAGCAAATGGGATACAGGTTGTGGAGTCCATCCACAAAGCAATTCCTTGTATCCAAGGATGTTACATTTGATGAGCAAGGTACTTGGTATGCAGGTAAATATAATGTACATGCAGATGTTGAAGAAGTAGTGGATCAAAGGAAAGGTAAAGCAAAGATTCAATTACTTGATGAAAATGAGAATAATGAAGTACAGGTTGAAGTTGAAGAGAGGCCAAGGTTTGATCCAGAATGTGATGAACCAGAGACTTCAAGAAGTGCAGAAGTTAGGAGGTCATCTAGGCATAAATGGCAACCTACAAGGTATAGCTATGACACCTCATTCTTGACTACTAAAGATTATGCTTATTTGGTAAAAGCAGATAAAGATCCATCTACATATGATGAAGCCAAAGGCAAGAGAAATTGGGAAGAAGCCATGCAAGAGGAGTATGATGCATTGATAGAGAATCAGACTTGGGATCTGGTTCCTAAACCTAATAGCCAGAAAATTATTGGATGTAAGTGGGTGTACAAAACAAAAAGATTTGCAGATGGAAGTGTGTCTAGGTACAAAGCCAGACTTGTTGTGAAAGGGTATGCACAGACATATGGAGTGGACTATGATGAGACCTATAGTCCTGTGGCAAAAATGACAACCATCAGAACTCTCATAGCAATTGCTGCTTGTAAAGGTTGGAAGCTATCTCAATTAGATGTTAAAAATGCTTTTTTGAATGGCTATATTTCAGATGAAGTTTACATGGAGCAACCAGATGGGTTCAAAGATCAAGTGAATCCAAATTATGTGTGTAAGCTCAAGAGAGCTTTGTATGGATTAAAGCAGGCCCCAAGGGCATGGAATTATAGGCTTGTAAAGTTCTTGAATGATCTTGGATTTCAAGCATCAAAGGCAGATAGTAGCTTGCTAGTCAAAGCAAGTGAAGATGGATTCATTTATGTTTGTATTTATGTTGATGACATAATACTTACAGGAACATATGATAAAGGAATACAAATGATCAAGAAGCAGATGGAGAAGGAGTTCAAAATCAATGACTTGGGGAACTTGTCATTCTTTTTGGGAATGGAGATTTTGTATACTCAACATGGAGTATATGTGACCCAAGAAAGGTATCTTAAAAATTTGCTAACCAAATTTAAAATGGAAGATTGCAGGGTTGCACCTACACCATTGGAAGTGAACCATAAATTGTCTAGATTTGGGGGAGAAGAATTCAGAGACATGAAGCTCTATCAAAGCTTGGTTGGTAGCTTGATTTATGCTACATTAACAAGGCCTGATTTGTCATATGCAGTTGGTGTGCTTTCACAATTCATGCATTGTCCTAGAAAGGAACATTGGATAGCAGGACAAAGAGTACTTAGGTACATCAAGGGTACACTCAGAGAAGGGTTGTACTATGGATTTACTTCTGATACAAGAGTGAAGATATATAGTGATGCAGATTGGGCAGGTAATGTGGATGATAGAAGATCAACACATGGATATTTGTGCTATGTAGGAGACAAATTGATTTCATGGTGTTCTAAGAAGCAACATACAGTTGCTTTGTCATCTACAAAAGCAGAATACAAAGGTATGGTGGAAGCTGCAAAGGAGGTAATATGGCTAAAAACACTTATGAAGGTTTTTGATGTGATTCAAAGTACTCCTATTATTTGTGGAGACAATATGAGTTCTCTATACTTGGTAGCTAATCCTGTGTTTCATGCTAGAACTAAGCATATTGAAATACAATATCATTTTCTGAGAGAGAAGGTCATTGATAAGGAAGTTGAAGTTATGCATACACCTACAAAAGATCAACTTGCAGATATGATGACAAAAAGTCTAGATGGACCAAAGCTACAGAGATTCAAGGATATGGCAAGAATTAAGAAGATAGAGAAGAACCTCAATTAATGATTGAGGGGGAGCTGTTGGTGCATGCCAATCATCAATTGAAGATTTATGAAGAAATGAAGTCAAGGAATCAAGAAGAGAACAAATTCAGAAGGTTGAAGGAAGGACATACTCAAAAATCCAAAGCTATGTACACATATGTACATTAGTTCAGATATAGCTGACTCACACTTTTGATTAGTCATAAGCTTGTACATATTTGCCTATAAATGTTGTGGAAAAATGTCGGGGCATGAGAGGAGACAATAGGAGATTATGAGAATAGTGTATTGAGGAGTTGTAAGAGTCATTAAGTCTCTTAGAAGTGAGTTGAATTGTTAATCCTCACTCAGTTGTAATTTTTCTGAGAAATCGAAAAATCTTGCGCCCGATGTTTTGCTGTCTGCTCCTTTTGTGTTTAATCTTTTGAGAAATCCTTCTGCACGTATCTAAGTCCATAGCTAATCTATCTATGGCTAGAATTTGTGAGGCTAATTGCAATCAGGTTGAGAGAATTTAGTTTAGGAACATTCATATGTAATGATGTTCTGAGAGTCGACAAAACTGGCGCAGATTTCATGTTCAGAGAAATGAACATTGCTCAGTGCATGGTGTAAAGTTTTACACAAGTGAGGGCTCAAAATCTAAGTTGGAAGGTAAGCCATCTATGGCTAAAAGGTCTTGATCAAACGGGTTCGACATTGGGAGAACTATAGCTAAGAAGTTGCAGGTGTCAAAGTCGCTACTGCAGAGAAGGTGATTTACACATAGGTAAACTGTTTGTGTGATTTCTCAGAGTATACTGAATCATTTGCAGAGATTTAAGTTGGAGAAGGTGCGCAACCTTAAGGAGAAGCAGTTTACAAAGTTTTATAAAAAACTTTACACAAATGATTAGTCAATTAAGGATTAATCTGCAGCAGACTTTTCTGAGAAGTTGAATTTTTCAGAATAATCAATTTTCAGATAAATTGGTGAATGTTCTCTAAAGTTGGTGGAGTCTAAAGTTGATCTTGATATAGAGGTGGTCTAAATTCAAGGTCAACTTGTTCTTTTGGAGATTAACACTCTCCATCAGTTATTGCTGGGATGAGTATGGCCATATGAAAAATAGGTGTTTCCTTCTAGAACATGCACCTCCTTGTCATCATTGTCCAGAGTTTAAGGATCACTATACCAAAGATTGCCCAAGAAGCAGCCCTGCTCCAATTCACATGATTGCAGTCTCCCCGCAAGTAGAAGGTATGACCACTCAGTCTTATGCTGTTTCATCTTCTTCAATGCCCATGATGACTAGAGCCATACAAGGGGCAACAATCCGTAGAGAGGAACAAGAAGGACTTTAGGATAAAAGAGGAGGAAAAGAAGGTTGGGTGGAAGGATCAAGCAAATACTGAAGGTATCTTGAAAGGTATTCATCACAAGGTTAGTCTGTACGAACTCATAAAGATGGACTAAAAAATTAGAAGTGACCTATTAGAGATTGTACACTCTGCTTACTTGAGCCAACCACCTAGCATACATGGTTTCATGGTTGATTTTGCGTCTACACCCCTGACAGACTACCAAAGCTCAAGGTTATCTGCTCTTATAAAGGATGAAGCTCTCATAGGTGTGATCATAGATGGAGGCCTGTCATCAATTTGATGCCAGCTTTCACAATGAAGAAACTGAATTTGAACCCCACCAAGATGGCACCGTTCACTGTTACACTAGCAGATCAACATAGGGTTGCGCCACTGGGCATTATTGAAAAGGTACTAATGATAGTACAAGGTTGTCACTTTTTTCTAGATTTTGTTGCTATCGCACTTCCACAGGAAACTTCTTACCCATTACTCCTCGGGCAACCTTGGCTAAGGCAAGCAAAAGCTTTACAAGATTGGGGGAAAAACAAACTTTGGATTTCAACAAACACCAATAGCCAACTGCAACTAGATTTGGAAATGATTTGACTCAAGGAAAACTACTTGGTATACTTTGAATACAAAGGTAATGCCCTCTTTACCCCAAGAAGATGATACATTATTGAATTGGATGATGGAAAGTATAGAGTGTTGCACGGTGAAAATCAATGAAATAGAGGAAGAAGTTGCAGAGGAAGGAGTTGGAGAAAAGGGCCATGAAGTTCACAAGGAAATAGAGGATGGGAGTTTACACTTGAGTACAAACATTGAAGGGGCAACAACTATAGAAGTTTCAGAAAGGGAAAGTTATGAGCCGGAATGCAAGAAGATCTCCCCTTTCGGATATACCTCCAGGATGACCAGAGAACATATTGCAGAATATAAGCTAAAATCCACTCTTGCATACAATGGAGATATTTCTCAAGAGAGACTAGTCCTGAAACACTGGTTCAAGAAGGAAACCTAGGTGATGAAGAGAACCCTCAAGTAGTCCACCTTGCCTCTTGGCTATGGCATTATTCCCTTTACTACAGAAGGTGACTTCTTTACTTTTTGCTTACAAAATGTCTTTGCATGGTCCTACAAAGATCTAATAGGGATACGAGAGGAGCTTGGATTACATCGAATATCCTTAGTTGAGGGAGCCGCGCCTGTAAGAAGTAGGCCGTATCGACTCAATCCGAAGTATGCAGAGGCAGTAAAGTTGGAAATTACAAAACTAGAAGAAGCAAGTATAATTGTTATAGTAGAACATTGCAGGTGGCTTTCTTCTATGGTTATTACACCCAAGAAAAATAGTGGAAAGATAAGAGTCTGTGTTGATTTTCGTGCCTTGAATAAGGTAACTCTTCAAGATGGATTTCCTCAACCATTCACAGAGCAAGTACTTGAGGAAGTAGCCGGTCACACTTTGTATAGCTTCTTGGATGGTTTTAGTGGCTACAATGAGATAGTGATCCATCCTGATGATAGGGACAAAACAACCTTTGTTACTCCGTGGGGCACTTATGTCTATACCTGCATGGTTTTTGGATTCAAAAATGCGCTAGCTTCATTTAATAGAACAATGTATCTAATATTGGGCAAATGGTTGACAACCTTTCTACGCATTTTCATGGACGATTTTTCAGTATTTTCAGGCACAGATAGAAGAGTAGCCGTTCAAGATTTCCATGACCATTTGGAAAATCTAAAAGAAATCTTTGAGCAATGTCTCAGAACAGGCTTGAAGTTAAATCCTACTAAATGTCACTTTTTGGTCACTAAGGGCACTCTTCTTGGTCACATAGTATCTGTTGACGGAATAACGGTTGACCCTACAAAGGTTACTGCTATTCTTTCCATGCTTATTCCACAAAGCCAAAAGGAAGTGCAAAGTTTTTTGGGCTATGTAGGATACCATAGAAGATTCATACGAATGTATTCAGAAATAGCTAAGCCCTTGTCAAGGCTTACCAGTGAAAAGGTCCCCTTCTCATGGAGTGCTGAAGCTGAGAAAGCATTTTGTGAACTAAAATTGAGGTTATGTACTGCTCCACTTTTAAGTGTTCCTAACTAGTCATTGGAGTTTCATGTGGATACTCATGCTGTTGGAGCAATTCTAGTTGAACCATCATCACACAAGGTTGATAGAGCTATCTACTATGCCAATAGACTACTCACCAAGGCAGAAAGGAACTACAGTACGACTGAAAGGGAAGGTTTGGCTATTGTACATTTTATAGTCATATCTGACCATCAACCCTTGAAGTACTTGATAAACAACCCTAGAGTAGGTGGCAGGGTTTAGAGATGGTTATTCCTGTTTCAAGAATTTAACTTTGATATTCATATTAAGCCAGGAAGAGAGCACTACATGGCAGATCAAGTATCTAGGACCGCAATGAGCGAGAAGGAAACATGTATTTATGATGAATTTATGGAAAGTAATCTCTTCCTAGTAGCAACTCAGCATTAGGGAGAAAAATGAACCCTGCATGGGCCTTTTGGATTAAGGAGTGATTAGTGATGGACCAATGAGAGGAGGGTGGTGGACACAGTCTATAGCCTATAAATCACTAGGCTGAAGGGGGATGAGGGGACAGGATTCCCCTATGTTCAGGTTTTGCCTCTAGAGAGAGAAAGGAATCTCGTAACTTACCTGGGCCCAAAAATTCAAAATTTTCAAAAAGTTATAAAACTCATCATAACACCATTTAATGGTCCCCCAACCACTTTTTAGGATCAAAAGTGCTATTTTTGGATACTAAATCAAAATCCGTGCATGAACTGAAGTGAAAAAAGTGACTTTTTCAAAAATAACTCAAAATGCAACTTTCTCCCTCCAAAACCTCCCATTTTCATACCCAGGTCCCAAAAAGTCATCTCTTTCCACTACTTTCTCTCCCTAGCACACCATTGCAGCTCCTGCATCTTCATTTCTTTCTCTATGCATCATCTTCTTTGAATTCCTACTGTCATTTCCATAGCCTGATCTCCAATGGAGAAACGTAAATCTCATAGACGTCCAAAAGATGAGGTTATTGCGATAAAATGTCACAATATCAAGGCTCCAAAAGGATTTTGGTTAGGACAGGAGTTCTGCAAAGGTGCATGGGTGTACATGCAACCCTCTGGTGTTGGTCCTCACCGTGTGAGAGATCGTGGAAACTTGGATCTTCATTGGAAAGGGAAGTTACTAGGCTTCAAAAAGCTCAAAAATGGTGAAACTGTTGCCATTGTACAACATGTGTTCACAATGTCAACCATGAAATTGGAAAACTCAAACAAAATGAGATATCCTATCAACTGTAAGTATTACTCATTGACTTTTGTCCAAATTTCAGAATATACCTAGCTAAGTTGTGTATTTTTTTGTTGTAGACATATTTCCTTCTACCTTGGTGGAAGAACAACCACTTCATAGTCTTACAGGTACTTTCCAAGCATTGCATGCAGATGTTGGGTCGATAGTCTTTCCACAAGCCCGTCTTGCTCAGCTATTATGTGAGAGAGTTTTCTTTTACACACATACATATGTTGTACCCTCTTCATCAAACGATTTTGGCAAGTTAGAGATGATTAAGATAGATTCTCTCTTAAAGCTTGAGTGGCCGCAACCTGATGTATGGACATTAACATCTTTGAAGCATAAGATGGTGATGGACATACACAACTCTTTGAAATTTACAAGAGTTTCAAGATCTATAGGATTACATTGGTGTGTTCCTGTTCATTGTTTTGTACATTTATTTCAGATATTCACAATTCTAGAGACGTCAACAATGTTCATGTTAAAAGATATCACGTATGAGCAGGTAGAGTGTTTGCTAGGTGAAAAATGGGGACTTGTAGAAGGATGCACCAAAGGGGATAGATACATTTGTAAAATTGGTGCAAGAGGCATAGGATTTCGATACTTGAAACATCGTACTTCATTGTACATTAGATTCTATTATGATCGTTGGATGTGTAAACTTGGTGAATGGATACCATTACAAAGTTCTGAGGGTGTTTTAATTTCATTTGAAATTAAGATAAATCTACCCAACAATGAAATGGAAGTTATTTCAGTAAATCATCATTGGACTCTTGCCAACGTGAGAGAACATCTAGTAATCATGGGATTTGAGGATCTGGATCAATCAAAGTTCAGAATACAAGGGCATAAGGTAAGTAGCATATGGTATTTCTTCTTTTGTTTATACAAATTCTTACACTCAAATATGTTCATTTAAAGTTTTCTATTTGTCTGCAGATTGGTAAGAGGTTGGAGGATAAAATTAAAGTCCTCCTTGAATGGAGTGTGGATGGAACTCAACTTTCATTGTCATAGCTCAAGGACTATTTGAGTGCTACAGTGTACACACACCTATGTTCCATTTATAATCCTACATCTGCAACAATGTATTTAACATGCAAGACATGTAGCATGTAAAATTTTTTGATCTCAATATGATGTACAATTTGCCAAATCTTTGGTTTTTCCAATGGCAATTTATTATAATTTTAAAGTTCTGAGAATTTTTTTTTTCTATTGTGTTGTCGTGTATCTTATTCTGGTTAATGATTCTGTTCAATCTTTTTATGAGCAAAAGTTTTTTTTCTGAGAGTTCTGTGCATGATTGTTTTATTTGAAGGTATCAGTTTTAGTTTTAAAATGGGTCCCACTCACTTTAAAATTTTGAAACTACTATAAAAGCAACACTTATTCTCTCATTTCTCACTTTTGCAACCAAGAAGAGCTACAATCACTAGCAGAGTACGCACACAAGCTAGCATCACGCGCAATGGCTGCCGCATCCTCCAGTACCCTGCAACTCAAACGTCCACGTGAACTCTTCAATGAGTTCTTGGAATCAAATGAGTTCAAAGGTCAGAACCACTTGTATGACCTACTGTCTAGGGTCCCTGATCTAGACAAAACAATTCAACTGAACTCTGATGTGCTCAAGGAAATCATAGAGTTCCTTGAGTACTACATCTTGCGTTTTTCTATAGAAATACCGCCTTATGAGGGTAAATGGGTTCCATGTGACCTTCTACTCTACATACATAGAGGCGATGAAGCCTTCATGAAGCGCCTTAAGCGCTTCATGGCAATTGCGGAAACTGCTGGGCACTTACTAGATGACTCTGTGCCATTAGTAAAAAAACTTAACAAAAAGAAGAGGATGGGTACAAAGTACCTATCCTACACTGCAACAACATATTTTATTATTAATGAGGAGCCGGAACCTACACCTGTTGAGCTCCCCAACCTTGCCACTGGGGGTTTTGTTAAGGAGAAGAATGAGCCTCAACCAGAGGCCATAAATTTTTCCAAAGAAAGCATTACAATCCACCAAGAATTCCCTGGTGGTGTTGAGGATAAACTACATGTGCAATCAAGCATGGAGGAGGCCCCCCCTTCAAATCTCAACCCCTCTGAGCCCACATTACCAGAGGTGGAACTTGAATATCTCTCCTGCATCGTTGTGGATGGAGAGGAATTTATTTTACTCCATGACATTGAGAAGGCATTCGGTCTACGTCTAGATGAATGCTTGAGTATTTTCTCCACAATGTCAGATGTTCCACTTGACAACACATCTGACATACTTGAAAAGAAGTCCATCCCACTTGGGGATTCTGTGGCAGACACCATATCAATGGTGTGTGCTGATATTTTAAATGATGACAACAATTCTACTACAGAGGAGGAGTTCAGTGCAGCACAGGAGAGGATACTGAAGCAAAAAATTCCTACATCCCATGTAGCAGAGCAGAGTGGCATGGCCCACTCTAGCATTGATCTTGATGCCCCTGGAAGAGGGGAGGAAGAAGACAAGCTTCATGATGTAAGTGGTAATTGAATTAAATAAATCGATAATTTTAAGTTAACATTGTAAGAGCTTGAATTCTCATTTGTTCTTAACAGGAAGCAATTGAGCTCGACAAGTTCGCAGCAAGGTCTGGTGGGGATCGAGCTTCTCGTGGGAGTGGTGCATCCTTGGCAAACTACATTGGAAAGTTGCCAAAGGATGATTTTGTTATCATACACAAAGACTACAGTCCCGATGGGCACTTCATCACTTGGTGCTTGAAGGCCCTTAGCAAGATTTTGTGTTTATGTACAATTACCCAAGGCACTAATTGTGTCATTTTGGTTAGGAAATCCTTAGTTGTAACTACTTTAGGACTTAATTTTAGAGGGAAAGTATTAGGGCAAATAGGTATCGCCATGAGTCTTGGAATGCAAGACCCCCATGTAATATCAAGATCTGTATTGACTTACCAGCTGCCTCAATCTCTCCAAAGGAGAAAGAAAGTTGTGGAGAAATTGAAGGCAGCTGAGAAATGATGTAATGTCTTGATAATACAAGCTTTTTTTTTCATCATTTGTCTAGTTCTGTTTATGAATGTGCTAAAAAATTGAACTTATCTTCTCTCCACAAATTGTATCTAATTGGGGGTCTTTGTATTTTTCTTTGGTCCTCTGTATGATTATATGCTTAAAAAAGGCCAAAAAAGCCCCAGCCACAGAAACGCGGGAAACAGCCCTGCAAAATTTTTGCAGGGCTGTTTCCCGCGTTTCTGTGGCTGGGGCTTTTTTGGCCTTTTTTAAGCTTTTTAGGTGCTACAATACATAGGAAACTATGTAATTTCAGATTTTCAATTGGTTTTGGTATTATCAGGACCAGAAGTTTTCAGTAGGGTATAAACTCAGCCTTTAGTAGCTAAAGATCTCAATTCCTATAGGGTATAACCTCTTAATACCTAGACCCTTGCATCTCTACCATATGTCTTATGCTTACCAAAGACCAAATATTGCAAAAAAAAACCCCAGCCACAGAAACGCGGGATTCAGCCCTGCAAAAATTTTGCAGGGCTGAATCCCGCGTTTCTGTGGCTGGGGTTTTTTTGGTATTAAAAAGACATGATGCACACCAGGATGTAGAAAAGGAACATATCTAGTCATAAAACAATAGGCAAGTGCATGCATGTTTAACTGAATCCATATATAACTGACTGAAAGAGAGAGAGAGAGAGTGAGAGAAAAAAGAGACAAAGAATATAAGTCAAAACAAAATTTTCTATTATCCATTGTATTACATCGCAAAGTAGCCTATCATAGGGTATAATATACACATCATGGGTTATTTCCTCTAATTCTTCTTGCTAGTTGAATGTCCTTCGGTTGTATGGTTACTCTCTTGGCATGGATAGCACAGAGGTTAGAGTCCTCAAGCATGGAGATGAGGTAGGCCTCAGCTGCCTCTTGAAGTGCTTCAAGTGCTATCCCTTGTATTCTTAGACCTGTTTGGTAGCTTTGTAGTTCCTCTTTCACTACCCTTGCAAAAGCTCTTCGTGGTATGAGTAGTTCAACGGACTTTTGGTAGTGTCGTATCTCTGCAAAAGCCCTGCAGTGCTTCCTTCGTCTTTGTGGAGCTCTTGGGTTGGGAGGTATGTTTGGCTGGCGTTGAGGTCGGCGTCGAGGTTGATAGTTTTTTTTTCTCCGATGTACATGATGTGAGGGCCCAGCTTCATCTTGCACATTTTGTTGTTGATGTGGTTGTTGACTTTGCTCTCTTTCCTCCTCTGTTGGTATTTGCCCTTGTCCTTGTGGAAGTGTCTTACCTCCATGTGTCACCCTATGGCTCGTTGGTATTTGCATATCATTCCATGGTGGTTGATTGTTGCTTTCCTCATATGGGGATGACTCTTCGTCGCTCTCTGGTACACTCCTTCTGATCAACTTCTGTTTGGGTCTTGATTTGATGGGTGTCCTTGTTGGTGGCTCATCATCTGAAATGGCCTCTGATCGTCCTGGAGTATAATAATCTTGTCTATTGGAAACTTCATTTTCTCGCACTGAATTGCTCCCAGGTGGTGTGCCATTGTGTGACACAGGCACAGATGTGCTCTGGGAACCACTTCGAGGCCTTTGGGGGGGTTGCAACCATGGTGGGCGTTGTGTCCCTAGATGAGGGCTAGGAAAGAAGACGCGATCTTTCCTTGTAGTTTGCTTGGTGCGTGCCATTCTCTTGAGTTGCAAAAAGTGTGAAATGAAGTGAGTTCTCTCTATTTATAGAGTTTTTTAAAAAACTGTTTGTTCACACTAGAGCGGACAAAACCTGTTTAAAACCATACAGAATATTATATATTAAATAATAACACATTGAAATCAAGATTACAATAATCATATGTATTACCACATAATGGGAAATAGCGAATTCACTTTACTTCCAAGCTGAGCCTTCTCGTTGTCTCCTTGCACGCCACTGAGCATGATGAAGAGGACCTAACGATGACTTCCATTTCTCACTGGCAATGTTGTGTTGCATCTTTCTTGCAAGTTTTGCCAATTTTGAATCCCTAAGTCGTTCCACAAAAAACTTTCTCGAGAATGTAGTGCGGTAAAACCAATTAAACATCTCCTCCATGTAGTTTGATTGCATTGGGCCACCACCATGTCGGGTGTTTTTGAAGTAGACACCCCTCGCTTTGTAGTGTGACTTTTCCATTCCTTGGGTACTGAAAATCTCTAATGACCCATATCGATGCATGAAAAAAGCTCCATGTGCAAACAAAATATGCTAAAAATTGTTAAGTACATTGGAAAAAGGTAAGTGCAATGAACACTTGTAGAAGAAGATTACACTTACAATGTAGTGTGTTATATTGCTCTCTCCCCAACATTGAATGAAACACTTGGTGAACTCCACTAATGTTTCTTGAAACATTTGACGTTGAATAGCACTAGACCTAGTCAGACCCATTAAGCCTACAACCTTATCAAAGCTCGACCAAACTTTCTTTCTCTTATTACAAAGATCAACTTGAGAGTCATTGTCTGTTGTGATCATGCATAGGTCTTTCCACAGCTCATAACGTTCATTATTTTGAGTGCTAGTACCTCTTCTAAAAAAATGTCTTGCTTTATTCCCTGTCATTGACACTTGTTGCAAGCTATCTTGAGATTCTCCAACTTTCTTAACAACTAGGGTTACATTTCCACCATGACAACCAATTGAATTAAGAAGTTCCTCCAATTTCTTTATAGCTTGAATAGATTTATCAACTGGCTTCATGGCAAATGCGTATTCTATATGGAGCTTCAATAGTCTATCAAAAATTCTCATGAAGGCATGCAAGGTGCAAAAGTGGACATTGACTAAAGGGAATGGAATAATGGGATTCCAATCCTTATCTGACATGTCACGATTAGGTGTACCTAACATGGGACACCTCATTAAAGGTGTATCCCATTCAGCAGATGGAGTTGCATCTGTGTCATCAACTAAATCATCTATGTTGTTTTGTTTTCTCTTTGTTCGTTTATAACCTCGTGTACAATATGGACAAGGATAGAGAGTAGATGCACCTTGTTTGCACCCTAACATGCATTTGATAGTCTTTAAGTCTCCACCTAAGTGCCACTCTACTTCAAAATCACCAAGGCTTTCTACATTGATTTTGGCACCATGAATTTGAGAAGTTATCACCTCTGTGATCCATGGGATCCTATTGAAAATCCATGTAAGAACATCGTTGGATTCTTTAGGTACTTCAATAGCACCTAACCACCATATATCTTTCTCTGATTGGACACTATATGTAAAGTGATGGGTAGATTCTTCACTATCATCAATAATAGCATGGGCCATAGCTTCGTTCATGAGTGTCACACTAAGTCTCTCCATACGGCGTCCCTTTATGATTTGACATTCGTCTAGCTTCAATACAAACTTGAGTTTGGAACCACAATCTACATCAAATAACAAACATTATATTATTAAAAATACTATGAATGTCATTATCAAAACAATGGATATACCTTGAAGTGTGGATTTGTAAAATTTAACCATTTCCTTTTGGAGCCTCTCCAAATTGACAAATATGTTGTTGTACTTTGTGTAGATGAATCCCTGTCTAGATGTGTTTTTCAACTCTTTCTTTGATGTAGATGAATGATAAATGGATGCAGGCATAACATCTTCTATATGCAGGTAATTGCCAAGAGTATTGGCTACATCCTCATTGGTTATCTTCTTCCTCACAGATACCTTGTAAGGGCATGGAAAAATGCTCTGGAAAATACCTTTGTTTTGTAGAGCCTCCTTCAAAAGATTGTACAATGCAGTGTACGCTCTAGTACTAACACCTGCTTCATCACATACCATCTGTACCTCACTAGGACTAATAATATCTTCTAAGTTGCCTGCAAAATCTTTAATCACTTGGGTTTTGATGTGATTTCCTATTGGTGACTCCAAGATCATAAGCACATGTTTGTTGCTAAGACAAGAATTCAGAAACTTCAATTGATCCTCCATTGTTGAGGAAGCACTCGCATCTTCAACAAATGACCTGCACAATAAGAATCTCAATCTAAAAGTCTTTTAACATAACTAAACAAAGGAAATACATACCTAAGTGCGTAAACACGTCGCTTCCGTGCTCCACCACCAGTTGAAAGAGCTTGAAAGGATGATAATGGTCGTTTCCTAAATCTCATCCCAAGTGGAGTCTCTTTTAGTTGTGTAAGATTGGCTTTCAACTTTGTAATTGTGCTCTCCTTTTCTTCCACATCTTGTTTGAGACTATTATTGTGCTCATCCAAAGATTTGATAGCACTTTCTAAAGTGTGTATAGCACTCTCTAAACTGTGTATCTTGAAATGGTTGTGATGACATTGTTGCATCCAATAATTTGCTATAGATGTAGAATGGTTAGACAATCGCTTGCAATAGCCTAGGAGTCCATCTTCACCGGAACCAAGGAATTGTAGAAATGTGGAGATAGTATGGAATCTAGGATGAACATTAGCCATTGGATCCAAGGGATACAAAGCACCATGGACCCAAAGATCAATATTCTTCTCTCCAGCTGCACGTCGTGCATTTTGAGAATCTATGTCATTGCTACCTCTAGTTGTTGGTGCAAATTCTGTAGGAACACGAACATGTACACTCTTTGAGTGAGGAGCACGCGCTGGTGCTGGTGTCATGTTCGTAATACATGTGAGCACCATGATGTTCCAAAACTCCAGCACCGAATGGGAAGAAGCACACAGATGGCTGGAATGGCTAGTACAGTAGCTATGTGCAAGAAAAAAAGTGTGTTTTGGTATGTGGATAGGTCAAAATGACTTTTTTCAGTATGTTAGAGGGAAAATGAGTTTTTTTTCAAAAATTCATGTTTTGGGGCAACCAAAGTTACGAGTTTGATGATGTGGCACTTAACTTTTGGAGGGATTTTGAAAAGTATGTTTTTTAAGTATTTTTTATAAAAATAAGTCTAAAAAAATTAAGTTCTGACATATACATAAAAGTATGGGCCATTTTGAATAAAGAATAGCTGAAAAAGAGACTTTTTCAGAAAACTCATTTTTTTATTCATAAAGATGGACGGATTTGATGAGGTGGAAAGTGGTTTTTCTCTCTCTCTATGTGCAGAAGAGAGAGAAGGTCCTAGCTCAGCCTAAAAAAAAGCCTACTTCAACCTACCGAAAAGTGCTCTATTAAATGCACTTGTCCCCTTAACAAAGTACAAGATTAAGCTTAATCCCTAAAAATTAGGAATCCTTACAAGGCCCATGCAGGGTTCACTTTTTTTCCTAATGGACTGATTGGTATGATGGGATCCTCAATTTTCTTACCACTCGAAAACTCCCAGAGCATTTGACACCTATAGAAAAGAGAAGATAACTCCTTAGAACCAAGGCGTGCTCACTCATGAATGGGAATTTATAAAGATATTGTCAAGATGATTTCTTGAGAAAGTGTGTTTATCCAGAGGAGGTAAACCTTTTGCTTGAGGCAACACACAGTGAAGGACATCTAAAAGGGGAAGAATTGGCTCACAGAATCATCCACAAAGGACTATGGTGGCCTCATATTTCCAAGGATGCAATTAAGTTTGCTAAAGAATGCCATATTTGCCAGAGATGTGCTCCTACGCCAACCAGATTGAATTTCCAACCATTAGTCATATCTACAGGATGGCTCCCATTTGAACGATGGGGTCTTTATTTCATAGGACCTATTAGTCCAACTGGTCACCATGGGGGTAAGAAGTATATTTTGATGGCCACATGTTATGCAACTAAATGGATACAGGCTAAAGCTACGACAGACAACACGTCTTTAACAGTAGCTAAGTTTTTGTATAAATGTATTTTCTCAAGATTTGGTTGCCCACTGGAAATCACTAGTGATAGGGGGACACATTTTGTGAATCTATTGCTCCAATTTATATTTCACAGGTACAAGGTCTTCCATAAAAAATCTTGTGCCTACTATTCAAGGGCAAATGGCCAAGCAGAGAGCTCCAATAAGATTTTGATGGGGTTGCTCCGCAAATTATCTTTTGATCATCAAAGCTTCTGGCCACAAGCATTGATCGGTGCAATTATGGCTTTCAGAACTACAAAGAGGGGAACCACTCGCGAGAGTCCATTTTGCTTACTATATGGAAAAGAGGCATTAGCACCATTCAAATTTATTATCAAAAGAGAACTTGGAGCCAAAACCATTGGAATTGAACCTCCCATTAGGAAACTGGTGGCATTAGAAGAATACAGAGAAGAAGCAATGCAAAAACTTCAGGTAACACAAGAAGAGCGAAAAAGATTACACGACACGTATCTTAGGACCAATGAAGTACAGGAAGGATCCTTGGTTTTGGTGCATGAAATTCCAGCAGTTTCAACCAAATTGGCACCCAAGTGGATACGACCATTCAGAGTGGTAAAGGTATTACCACATGGAGGAGTGCATCTAGAGGATTTGCAGGGCAAGAGAATACCCCTGGTTAATATCTCCAGGGTGAAGAATTACTTGCATTAAGGCAAGCTGAAGAACTTCATCCATTGTACATACCACATTTCATTCAGTGTTTGAAGTTTATTTTGGTCTATTCAATAAGCAAATAAAAAGGAAAATTTGCACCAAGACGGTGCAAAGAATTGATGTGGGGATCTATAGCACCGTCGCTTTCTCTCTCTCTCTCTCTCTCCCCGTGCTCCGTTGCTTTCTCTCTCTCTCTCTCTATCTCTCTCTATCTCTCTCTCTCTCCCTCTCTCTCTACCCCCAGCCATCGCCTCCCAGCCCCACCCCACTATCCCAGCTGCCACCCCCCGCCCACAGCGCCCTCCCTTTCCCCCTCCCCCGCCATCCCCTCCCAGCCCCGCCCTGCTATCCCCGCCATCCCCTCCCAACCCCACCCTACTATCCCCACTATCCCCTCCCAGCCCCACCCCACTATCCCCGCTGCCACCCCTCGCCCACAGTGCCCTCCCTTCCCCCCTCCCCCGCCATCCCCTCCCAGCCACACCCCACTATTCCTGCCATCCCCTCCCAACCCCATCTTGTTAATATTCAGTTCCAGAAAAAGGTCCGATTGCAAAAGGGAGGACGAGAACGAGAAGCGGGTGATTGGCAAGTTCGCCATGTGGAGTGTGAGCTCCGCCATGCCTAGCAATGGCATTGACCTTCTGCGCGACTCTAACCTCAAAACCTATTGGCACTCTGATGGTGCCCTGCCCCCACACCCACCCCCACCACCATCTCCACCTCCCCTTCCATCCCCCTCATCTTTTCCCCCACAACACCCACACCCACCCCCACCACCATCTCCACCTCCCCCTCCACCCCCTCATCTTTTCGCCCACCACCCCCTCATCTTTTACCCCACCATTCCCTCATCTTTTCCCCCACAACCCCCACACCCACCTCCACCACCATATCCACCTCCCCTTCCATCCCCCTCATCTTCTCCCCCACAACCCCCACACCCACCCCCACCACCATCTCCACCTCCCCCTCCACCCCCTCATCTTTTCCACCACCACCCCCTCATCTTTTTCCCCTCGACCCCCTCATCTTTTCCCCCACGGCCCTCACACCCACCTCCACCACCATCTCCACCTCCCCCTCCACCCCCTCATCATTTTCCCCACCACCCCCTCATCTTTTCCCCCACCACCCCCTCATCTTTTCCCCACAACCCCCACGCCCATGCCCACCACCATCTTCACCTCCCCCTCACCCCCTCATCTCTCCCCCCACCACCCCCTCATCTTTTTCACCACCACCCCCTCATCTTTTCCCCAACGGGCCCCACACCCACCTCCACCACCATCTCCACCTCCCCCACCACCCCCTCATCTTTTCGCCCACAGCCCCCACACCCACACCCACCACCATCTCAACCTCCCCCTCCACCCCCTCATCTTTTCCCCCATAGCCCCCGAACCCACCTCGTTCTTTCCCCCTCCATCTCCACTACCTCCGCTCCCATCCTCTCTCCACACCCATGATTGAGAAAGTTTAGATGACTATCCCAAGAGAATTCAATTGGCTCCTCACGTGTCAGATATCCAAAGACATAAATCAGCTCCCTGATTACCCCTTTCATATCAAACATGCTTTGGCAACAGTTCTTCTGATACAAATCTCCATCCCACCATCCCTCCATCCACACAACCATCTCTCACACACAATAGATGAAGGTCAAAAGCTATTACAAGAATTATGTGAAGGATGTGCTTCTGAGAGTCGTTCAAATATCGCGGGTGGAATGTAAATGAGGATCTCAGCTTGCATGCAGAAGTGACACTAAAAGTCTAAGTGGTAAAAGTGAAAGTGGAGAAATGAGTATTGCCGCCAACCATTCGTGACAGTTGCCTATTCTTGAGGATCCAATTCAAATCTAGTGGCATATTTGAACTAACCCTCCAATTTTGGGCAATCAATTGGCACATGATCAGTGGACGTGAGGAATCGGCAAGGCTCTCTTGGCGTATTGGAGCCTATAAAAGCAATGGACTTGTGTTCATTTGGGATATACATATAGCTACATACATACAGGGGTCCTCTCTTTGCAATCTATGGCTACAAGGCTACTGTAGGAAGTCACTCTTTGGCGAGGATACAGAGCATGGGCTTCCCAGTGAAGGGCCAATAGCTATATAGTGTGAAGAGAGTGGCTTGGTTTTGTCATTCAGTGTGAGTCAGTGGTATTTTCATGCTCTTTCCCTTAGAGCAGGTCTTCATACTTTGTATTGATCAGTGCGAGTCTACATCTAGTTGTGTTCATTATACGGATTGGATGAATCTCTTATATTGACGTTGTTTAGTTCTGGAGTGGCATGTTAGCCTAGAGCATCAACTTTAGAGCATTTCTTTTACCTATATTGTAATCATCTGTGTGGACTAAGGTGTGGTTTCGTTCATCACCTTTGCCATTGTCATTGATCTTCTCTCTGAGTGTCCACGTTTGCGGTGCAATTATTGTGAGCTGCCTGCTCATAGAAATGTTAAAGGGTATACTTCCCTAAGGAGGACCTCCCTTGAGTAGGTGAAGTACTCGAAGTGCATATTTCTTGCTCTTATTAAAAGTGCATACCCCAGTACCTCCTGTAGAGTTTGGCATGCCCGGTGGGACAGTTGCACTTCTGTCCCTGAGGATAGTAAATAGTACTTTTTTCGATATTTTTGCCCTATTGCATTTGCAAGTAGGTACATGACCCATAGGCGAGCAGATAGGGAGCCTCTTCCTGTACCAAGGAGCCTTAACAAGTCAGCTATATCTTCAACTAGTGAACCTAGCTCCTCTCTACCCTCATTGAATTTATCTATTGATTTGGGTGCAGCACTAGTGTGAAAGGAGAAGCATAGGAGAACATTACAATTCTCCTAAGATATGTCAGAAGAAATACCGGTGCAAATGGAAGATCTCTCTCATTTAATCTCCAGACTCAATATCAAGTTCCCTACCTTCAAGGGACAAGCTTATGAGGATGCTGATGATCATGTGAGGAGGTTCATCTCCTTATGCCGTGGACAAGGTCTGCAGAATAGAGAGGATGCAATGCTGGTACTCTTCCCATCCACATTAGAAGGCCTTGTTGACGAATGTTATAGTCAATATGCAGATGGCCATTTTGCTACATGGGAGGCTCTGAAGATGGCATTCTCACAGACATTTCAACCTAGTGACTCCTTGAAAAGACCTCTACACCAACTCGAGAATCTAAGGCTAAGATCAGGTGAATGCTTCCATGAACTTCACACTAGGACAAAAGCACTTGTTGCACATCTTCCACATGCTCCATGTGATTTCTAAGGTAAAAAATGGATAGAAAAAGCTTTTCCCAGGTCATCTCAGCAGAAGTTACGTGAGTCTCTTAGATTGGATGCAACCCTCAATGATTTTGTCACACATTGAAGAAGTTAGGCAACATTTTGAAGGGGATACACAACCAAATTATGCTACAGAACTAAACCCTATTGGGCAACTGAGGAAAGAATTGGAGGTATTGAGAATGCAACAAAATCACCAAGAAGGGAAGGTCTTGCCACCATTGTGTCGCACTGATGAAGAAGTAGCCCAACTTCACTGCGAGTTAGAAGATTTGCAAACCACTCAGGATATATAAAGGCAGATTTGGTGCACAATATGTAACAACTAAGGACATTCCAATGCTCATTGTCCTAACAAAGTAAGATGTCAATTTTGTGGAAAGGATGGCCACGAAGCTAGAGACTGTTACTACCTCAAGGGTACATAGCAATGAGGCAACCCTCAAGCTCTGGATTCCTATTATGCTAGTACTTCAAATGCACCTAATAAAGAGGAGAATCGTACAATGAAGCCTAGATATAATAGGCCATTGATGTGTTATTGTTGTGGTGAGTATGGCCATATGCAAAATAGGTGTTCCCTTCTAGAAGATGCACCTCCTTGTCCGCATTGTCCAGAGTTTAAGGATCACTATACCAAAGATTGCCCAAGAAGCTGCCCTGCTCCAATTCACATGATTGCAGTCTCCCCGCAAGTAGAAGGTATGACCACTCAGTCTTATGCTGTTTCATCTTCTTCAATGCCCATGATGACTAGAGCCAGACAAGCGGCAACAATCCATAGAGAGCAACAAGAAGGACTTCAGGATAAGAGAGGAGGAAAAGAAGGTTGGGTTGAAGGATCAAGAAAATATTGAAGGAGCTTATGAAAGGATGGTTACTTCACGAAAGGATCAACCAACAAGTCTTCCAGAAGACACACATGAGGTAAACATTGAGCAGATCTTGAAAGGTATTCATCACAAGGTTAGTTTGTACGAACTCATAAAGATGGAATAAAAAATTAGAAGTGACCTATTAAAGATTGTACACTCTCCTTACTTGAGCCAACCACCTAGCATAGATGGTTTCATGGTTGATTTTCCCCCTACACCCCTGACAAACTACCAAAGCTCAAGGTTATCTGTTCTTATAAAGGATGAAGCTCTCACAAGTGTGATCATAGATGGAGGCTCTAGCATCAATTTGATGCCAGAATTCACAATGAAGAAACTGAATTCGAACCCCACCAAGATGGCACCGTTCATTGTTACCCACTGGGCATTATTGAAAAGGTACTAATGATAGTACAAGGTTGTCACTTTGTTCTAGATTTTGTTGTTATCGCACTTCCACAGGAGACTTCTTACCCATTACTCCTCGGTCGACCTTGGCTAAGGCAAGCAAAAGCTTTACAAGATTGGTGGAAAAACAAACTCTGGATTTCAACAAACACCAATAGCCAACTGCAACTACATTTGGAAAAGGATTCGACTCAGGGAAAACTACGTGGTATACTGTGGATACTCAGGTAATGCCCTCTTTACCCCAAGAAGACGATACATTATTGAATTGGATGATGGAAAGTACAGAGTGTGGCACGGTGGAAATCAATGAAATAGAGGAAGAAGTTGTAGAGAAAGGAGTTGGAGAAAAGGGCCATGAAGTTCACAAGGAAATAGAGGATGGGAGTTTACACTTGAATACAAACATTGAAGGGGCAACAACTATAGAAGTTTCAGAAAGGGAAAGTTATGAGCTGGAATGCAGAGAAGATCTCCCCTTTCGGATATACCTCCAGGATGGACCAGAGAACATAAGCTAAAATCCACTCTTGCATACAATGGAGATGATTTCTCAAGAGAGACTAGTCCTGAAACACTGGTTCAAGAAGTAAATCTAGGTGATGAAGAGAACCCTGAAGTAGTCCACCTGGCCTCTTGGCTATGGCATTATGCCCTTTACTACAGAAGGTGACTTCTTTACTTTTTGCTTACAAAAGTGTCTTCGCATGGTCCTACAAAGATCTAACAGGGATACAAGGAGGAGCTTGGAATACATCGAATACCCTTAGTTGAGGGAGCCACGCCTGCAAGAAGTAGGCCGTATCGACTCAATCCAAAGTATGCAGAGGCAGTAAAGTTGGAAATTACAAAACTAGAAGAAGCAAGTATAATCGTTCCAGTAGAACATTCCAAGTGGCTTTCCTCTATGGTTATTGCACCCGAGAAAAATAGTGGAAAAATAAGAGTCTATGTTGATTTTCGTGCCTTGAATAAGGTAACTGTTAAAGATGGATTTCCTCAACCCTTCACAGAGCAAGTACTTGAGGAAGTACCTGGTCACACTTTGTATAGCTTCTTGGATCGTTTTAGTGGCTACAATCAGATAGTGATCCATCGTGATGATAGGGACAAAACAGCCTTTGTTACTCCGTGGGGCACTTATGTCTATACCTGCATGGCTTTTGGCTTGGAAAATGCGCTAGCTTCATTTAATAGAACAATGTATCTAATATTGGGAAAATGGTTGACAACCTTTCTACGCATTTTCATGGATGATTTTTCAGTATTTTCAGGCACATATAGAAGAGTAGCCGTTCAAGATTTCCATGACGATTTGGAAAATCTAAAGGAAATCTTTGAGCAATGTCTCAGAACAGGCTTGAAGTTAAATCCTGCTAAATGTCACTTTTTGGTCACTAAGGGCACTCTTCTTGGTCACATAGTATCTATTGACGGAATAACGGTTGACCCTGCAAAGGTTACTACTATGCTTTCCATGCTTATTCCACAAAGCCCAAAGGAAGTGCAAAGTTTTTTGGGCCATGCAGGATACCATAGAAGATTCATACGAATGTATTCAGAAATAGCTAAGTCCTTGTCAAGGCTTACCAGTAAAAAGGTCCCCTTCTCATGGAGTGCTGAAGCTGAAAAAGCATTTTGTGAACCAAAATTGAGGTTATGTACTCCTCCACTTTTAAGTGTTCTTAACTAGTTATTGGAGTTTCATGTGCATACTGATGCCAATCTTCATGCTGTGGGAGAACTTCTTGCTCAACCATCATCACGCAAGGTTGATAGACCTATCTACTATTCTAGTAGACTACTCACCAAGGCAGAAAAGAACTACAATATGACTGAAAGGGAAGGTTTGGCTATTGTATTTGCTCTTCAGAAGTTTCGACATTACCTTCTCGCTGTACATTTTATAGTCATATCTGACCATCAACCCTTGAAGTACTTGATAAACAAGCCTAGAGTAGCTCGCAGGGTTTGGAGATGGTTACTCCTGTTTCAAGAATTCAACTTTGATATTCATATTAAGCCACAAAGAGAGCACTACATGACAGATCAAGTATCTAGGACTGCAATGAGCAAGAAGGCAACATGTATTAATGATGAATTTGTGGATAGTAATCTCTTCCTAGTAGCAACTGAGACTGATTGGTATGATGGGATCCTCAATTTTCTTACCACTCAAAAACTCCCAGAGCATTTGACACCTATAGAAAAGAGAAGATTACTCCTTAAAACCAAGGCATGCTCACTCATAAACGGGAATTTATATAGATATTGTCAGGATGATTTCTTGAGAAAGTGTGTTTATCCAGAGGAGGTAAACGTTTTGCTTGAGGCAACACACAGTGAAGGACATCTAAAAGGGGAAGAATTGGCTCACAGAATCATCCACAAAGGACTATGGTGGCCTCATATTTTCAAGGATGCGATCAAGTTTGCTAAAGAGTGCCATATTTGCCAGAGATGTGCTCGTACGACAACCAGATTGAATTTCCAACCATTAGTCATATCTACAGGATGGCTCCCATTTGAACGATGGGGTCTTGATTTCATAGGACCTATTAGTCCAACTCGTCACCCTTGGGGTAAGAAGTATATTTTGATGGCCACATGTTATGCAACTAAATGGATAGAGGCTAAAGCTACGACGGACTGCACGGCTTTAACAGTAGCTAAGTTTTTGTATAAATGTATTTTCTCAAGATTTGGTTTCCCACTGGAAACGACTAGTGATAGGGGGACACAGTTTGTGAATCTATTGCTCCAATTTATATTTCACAGGTACAAGGTTTTCCATAAAAGATCTTGTGCCTACTATTCAAGGGCAAATGGCCAAGAAGAGAGCTCCAATAAGATTTTGATCGGGTTGCTCCGCAAATTATCTTTTGATCATCAAAGCTTCTGGCCACAAGCATTGATCGGTGCAATTTGGGCTTTCAGAACTACAAAGAGGGGAACCACTCGCGAGAGTCCATTTTGCTTACTATATGGAAAAGAGGCATTAGCACCATTCAAATTTATTATCAAAAGAGAACTTGGAGCCAAAACCATTGGAATTGAACCTCCCATTAGGAAACTGGTGGCATTAGAAGAATACAGAGAAGAAGCAACACAAAAACTTTAGGTAACACAAGAAGAGCGAAAAAGATTACACGACACGTATCTTAGGACCAATGAAGTACAGGAAGGATCCTTGGTTTTGGTTCATCAAATTCCAACAGTTTCAACCAAATTGGTGCCCAAGTGGATACGACCATACAGAGTGGTAAAGGTATTACCACATGGAGCAGTGCATCTAGAGGATTTGCAGGGCAAGAGGATACCCCTGGTTAATATCTCCAGGGTGAAGAATTACTTGCATTAAGGCAAGATGAAGAACTTCATCCACTGTACATACCACATTTCATCAGTGTTTGCAGTTTATTTTGGTCTATTCAATAAGCGAATAAAAAGGAAAAGTTGCACAAAGACAGTGCAAAGAATTGATGTGGGGATCTATAGCACCTTCACTTTCTCTCTCTCTCTCTCTTTCTCCCTGTGCTCCATTGCTTTCTCTCTCTCTCTCTCTCTCTCCCTCTCTCTCTCTCTACCCCCAGCCATCCCATCCCCACCCCACCCCACTATCCCCGCTGCCACCCCGCCCACAGCACCCTCCCTTTCCCCCTCCCCTGTCATCCCCTCCCGGCCCCACCCCGCTATCCCAGGCATCCCTTCCCAGCCACACCCTACTATCCCCGCTATCCCCTCCCAACCCCACCCCACTATCCTTGCTGCCACCCCCCGCACACAGCACCCTCCCTTCCCCCCTCCACCGCCATCCCCTCCTAGCCCCACCCCACTATCCCCGCCATCCCCTCCGAACCCCACCTTGTTAATATTCAGTTCCAGAAAAAGGTCCGATTGCAACAGGGAGGACGAGAACGAGAAGCGGGAAATTGGCAAGTTCGCCATGTGGAGTGTGAGCTCGGCCAAGCCTGGCAATGGCATCGACCTTCTGTGCGACTCTAACTTGGAGACCTATTGGCACTCTGATGGTGCCCAGCCCCCACACCCACCCCCACCACCATCTCCACCTCCCCTTCCATCCCCCTCATCTTTTCCCCCACAACCCCCACACCCAACCCCACCACCATCTCCACCTTCCCCCTCCACCCCCTCATCTTTTCCCCAACCACTCCCTCATCTTTTACCCCACCACCCCCTCATCCTTTCCCCCACAACCCCCACACCCACCTCCACCACCATCTCCACCTCCCCTTTGATCCCCCTCATCTTTTCCCCCACAACCCCCACACCCACCCCCACCACCATCTCCGCCTCCCCCTCCACCCCCTCATCTTTTGCACCACCACCCCCTCGTCTTTTTCCCCACCACCCCCTCATCTTTTCCCCCACGACCCCCACACCCACCTCCACCACCATCTCCACCTCCCCCTCCACCCCCTCATCTTTTCCCCCACCACCCCCTCATCTTTTTCCCGACCACCTCCTCATCTTTTCCCCACAACCCCCACACCCATGCCCACCACCATCTCCACCTCCCCCTCCACCCCCTCATCTTTTCTCCCGCCACCCCCTCATCTTTTTCACCACCACCCCCTCAATTTTCCCCAACGGCCCCCACACCCACCTCCACCACCATCTGCACCTCCCCCACCACCCCCTCATCTTTTCCCCCATAGCCCCCACGCCCACCCCCACCGCCATCTCCACCTCCCCCTCCAACCCCTCATCTTTTCCCCCACAGCCCTCGGACCCACCTCCTTCTTTCCCCCTCCATCTCCACTACCTCCACTCCCATCCTCTCTCCACACCCATGCTTGAGAAAGTTTAGATGACTATCCCAAGAGAATTCAATTGGCTCCTCACGTGTGAGATATCCAAAGACATAAATCAGCTCCTTGATCACCCCTTTCATATCGAGCATGCTTTGGCAAAAGTTCTTCTGATGTTGTTACTATGTTGGTGCTTTTCGAGTATGAAGAAGATGACTCTTCCAATTAAAGAATACATTAGGCTCTTAGATTGGTGGAGTAGAATCAACTCTCCATCCCACCATCCCTCCATCCACACCACCATCTCTCACGCACAATAGATGAAGGTCAAAAGCTATTACAAGAATTATGTGAAGGATGTGCTTCTGAGAGTCATTCAAATATCGCGGGCAGCATGTAAATGAGGATCTCAACTTGCATGCAGAAGTGACACTAAAATAGTAAGTGGTAAAAGTGAAAGTGGAGAAATGAGTATTGCCGCTAACCATTCGCGACGGATGCCTATTCTTGAGGATCGAATTCAAATCTAGTGGCATATTTGATCTAATCCTCCAATTTTGGGCAATCAATTGGCACATGATCAGTGAAGGGCTACAAGCCTACTGTAGGAAGTCAGTTTGTGGCAAGGATACAGAGCGTGGGCTTCCCAGTGAAGGGCTAATTGCACTATAGTGTGAAGAGAGTGGCTTGGTTTTGTCATTCAATGTGAGTCATTGGCATTTTCATGCTCTTTCCCTTAGAGGAAGTCTTCATACTTTGTATCAATCAGTGCCAGTCTGCATCTAGTTGTGTTCATTATACGGATTGGATGAATCTCTTATATTGATGTTGTTTAGTTCTGGAGTGGCATGTTAGCCCAGAGCATCAACTTTAGAGCATTTCTTTTGCCTATATTGTAATCATCTCTGTGGACTAAGGTGTGGTTTTGTCCGTCACTATTGCCATTGTCATTGATCTTCTCTTTGAGTGTCCACTTTTGCGGTGCAATTTTTGTGATCTTCCTGCTCATAGAAATGTTAAAGGGTATACTTCCCTAAGGAGGACCTCCCTTGAGTAGGTGAAGTACTGGAAGTGCATATTCTTTGCTCTTATTAAAAGTGGATACCCCAGTACCTCCTCTACAGTTTGGCATGCCCGGTGGGACAGTTGCATTTCTGTGAGAGGCCCTGAGGATAGTAAATAGTCCTTTTTTCAATATTTTTGCCCTATTGTATTTGCAAGTAGGTACATGACCCATACACAAGCAGATAAGGAGCCTCTTCGTTTACGAAGGAGCCTTAACAAGTCAGCTATATCTTTGACTAGTGAACCTAGCTCCTCTCTACCCTCCTTGAATTTATCTATTGATTTGGGTGCAGCACCAGTGTGAAAGGAGAAGCATAGGAGAACATTAGAATTCTCCTCAGATACGTCAGAAGAAACACCGGTGCAAATGGAAGATCTCTCTCATTTAATCTCGAGACTCAATATCAAGTTCCCTACCTTCAAGGGACAAGCTTATGAGGATGCTGATGATCATGTGAGGAGGTTCATCTTCTTATGCCGTGGACAAGGTTTGCAGAATAGAGAGGATGCAATGCTGGTACTCTTCCCATCCACATTAGAAGGCCTTGCTGATGAATGGTATAGTCAATATGCAGATGGCCATTTTGCTACATGGGAGGCTCTGAAGATGGTATTCTCACAGACATTTCAACCTAGTGACTCCTCGAAAAGAGCTCTAGACCAACTCAAGAATCTAAGGCTAAGAATAGGTGAATCCTTCCATGAACTTCAACCTAGGACAAAAGCACTTGTTGCACATCTTCCACATGCTCCAGGTGATTTCTTAGGTAGAAAATGGATAGAAAAAGCTTTTCCCAGGTCATCTCAGCAGAAGTTACGTGAGTCTCTTAGATTGGATGCAACCCTCAATGATTTTGTCACACATTGAAGAAGCTAGGTAACATTTTGAAGGGGATACACAACCAAATTATGCTACAGAACTAGGACCCTATTGGGCAACTGAGGAAAGAATTGGAGGCATTGAGAATGCAACAAAATCACCAAGAAGAGAAGGTCTTGCCACCGACTGTGTCGCACTGATGAAGAAGTAGCCCAACTTCGTCGTGAGTTAGAAGATTTGCAGACCACTCAGGATATAAGAAGGGAGATTTGGTGCACAATATGTAATAAGTATGGACATTCCAATGCTAATTGTCCTAACAAAGTAAGCTGTGAATTTAGTGGAAAGGATGGCCACGAAGCTAGAGACTGTCACTACCTCAAGGGTACACAGCAACGAGGCAACCCTCAAGCTTTGGATTCCTATTATGCTAGTACTTCAAATGCACCTAATAAAGAGGAGAATCGTACAACGAAGCCTAGATATAATAGGCCATTGATGTGTTATTGCTGCGATGAGTATGGCCATATGCAAAATAGGTGTTCCCTTCTTGAACATGCACCTCCTTGTTAGCATTGTCCAGAGTTTAAGGATCACTATACCAAAGATTGCCCAAGAAGAAGCCCTGCTCCAATTCACATGATTGCAGTCTCCCCGCAAGTAGAAGGTATGACCACTCAGTCTTATGCTGTTTCATCTTCTTCAATGCCCATGATGACTAGAGCCATACAAGGGGCAACAATCGGTAGAGAGGAACAAGAAGGACTTCAGGATAAAAGAGGAGGAAAAGAAGGTTGGGTGGAAGGATCAAGCAAATATTGAAGGAGCTTATGAAAGGATGGCTACTTCACGAAAGGATCAACCAACAAGTCTTCAAGAAGACACACATGAGGTAAACATTGAGAAAATCTTGAAAGGTATTCATCACAAGGTTAGTCTGTATGAACTCATAAAGATGGACTAAAAAATTAGAAGTGACCTATTAGAGATTGTACACTCTGCTTACTTGAGCCAACCACCTAGCATACATGGTTTCATGGTTGATTTTGCGTCTACACCCCTGACAGACTACCAAAGCTCAAGGTTATCTGCTGTTATAAAGGATGAAGCTCTCACAGGTGTGATCATAGATGGAGGCCTGGCATCAATTTGATGCCAGATTTCACAATGAAGAAACTGAATTTGAACCCCACCAAGATGGCACGGTTCACTGTTACACTAGCAGATCAACATAGGGTTGCGCCACTGGGCATTATTGAAAAGGTACTAATGATAGTACAAGGTTGTCACTTTGTTCTAGATTTTGTTGCTGTCGCACTTCCACAGGAAACTTCTTACCCATTACTCCTCAGGCAACCTTGGCTAAGGCAAGCAAAAGCTTTACAAGATTGGGGGAAAAACAAACTTTGGATTTCAACAAACACCAATAGCCAACTGCAACTACATTTGGAAATGATTTGACTCAGGGAAAACTACTTAGTATACTTTGAATACTCAGGTAATGCCCTCTTTACCCCAAGAAGATGATACATTATTGAATTGGATGATGGTAAGTATAGAGTGTTGCACAGTGAAAATCAATGAAATAGAGGAAGAAGTTGCAGAGGAAGGAGTTGGAGAAAAGGGCCATGAAGTTCACAAGGAAATAGAGGATGGGAGTTTACACTTGAGTACAAACATTGAAGGGGCAACAACTATAGAAGTTTCAGAAAGGGAAAGTTATGAGCCGGAATGCAGAGAAGATCTCCCCTTTCGGATATACCTCCAGGATGACCAGAGAACATATTGCAGAATATAAGCTAAAATCCACTCTTGCATACAATGGAGATGTTTCTCAAGAGAGACTAGTCCTGAAACACTCGTTCAAGAAGGAAACCTAGGTGATGAAGAGAACCCTCAAGTAGTCCACCTGGCCTCTTGGCTATGGCATTATCCCCTTTACTACAGAAGGTGACTTCTTTACTTTTTGCTTACAAAATGTCTTCGCATGGTCCTATAAAGATCTAACAGGGATATGAGAGGAGCTTGGATTACATCAAATACCCTTAGTTGAGGGAGCCGCGCCTCTAAGAAGTAGGCCGTATCGACTCAATCCAAAGTATGCAGAGGCAGTAAAGTTGGAAATTACAAAACTAGAAGAAGCAAGTATAATTGTTCTAGTAGAACATTGCAGGTGGCTTTCTTCTATGGTTATTGCACCCAAGAAAAATAGTGGAAAGATAAGAGTCTGTGTTGATTTTCGTGCCTTGAATAAGGTAACTCTTCAAGATGGATTTCCTCAACCATTCACAGAGCAAGTACTTGAGGAAGTAGCCGGTCACACTTTGTATAGCTTCTTGGATGGTTTTAGTGGCTACAATGAGATAGTGATCCATCCAAATGATAGGGACAAAACAACCTTTGTTACTCCGTGGGGCACTTATGTCTATACCTGCATGGCTTTTGGCTTCAAAAATGCGCTAGCTTCATTTAATAGAACAATGTATCTAATATTGGGCAAATGGTTGACAACCTTTCTACGCATTTTCATGGACGATTTTTCAGTATTTTCAGGCACAGATAGAAGAGTAGCCGTTCAAGATTTCCATGACCATTTGGAAAATCTAAAGGAAATCTTTGAGCAATGTCTCAGAATAGGCTTGAAGTTAAATCCTACTAAATGTCACTTTTTGGTCACTAAGGGCACTCTTCTTGGTCACATAGTATCTGTTGACGGAATAACAGTTGACCCTGCAAAGGTTACTGCTATTCTTTCCATGCTTATTCCACAAAGCCAAAAGGAAGTGCAAAGTTTTTTGGGCTATGTAGGATACCATAGAAGATTCATACGAATGTATTCAGAAATAGCTAAGCCCTTGTCAAGGCTTACCAGTGAAAAGGTCCCCTTCTCATGGAGTGCTGAAGCTGAGAAGCATTTTGTGAACTAAAATTGAGGTTATGTACTGCTCCACTTTTAAGTGTTCCTAACTAGTCATTGGAGTTTCATGTGCATACTGATGCCAGTCTTCATGCTGTTGGAGCAATTCTGGCTCAACCATCATCACACAAGGTTGATAGACCTATCTACTATGCCAGTAGACTACTCACCAAGGTAGAAAGGAACTACAGTACGACTGAAAGGGAAGGTTTGGCTATTGTATTTGGCTATTGTACATTTTATAGTCATATCTGATCATCAACCCTTGAAGTACTTGATAAAAAAGCCTAGAGTAGCTGGCAGGGTTTAGAGATGGTTATTCATGTTTCAAGAATTTAACTTTGATATTCATATTAAGCCAAGAAGAGAGCACTACATGGCAGATCAAGTATCTAGGACCGCAATGAGTGAGAAGGAAACATGTATTAATGATGAATTTGTGGAAAGTAATCTCTTCCTAGTAGCAACTCAGACTGATTGGTATGATGGGATCCTCAATTTTCTTACCACTCGAAAACTCCCAGAGCATTTGACACCTATAGAAAAGAGAAGATTACTCCTTAAAACCAAGGCGTGCTCAAACATAAATGGGAATTTATACAGATATTGTCAGGATGATTTCTTGAGAAAGTGTGTTTATCCAGAGGAGGTAAACCTTTTGCTTGAGGCAACACACAGTGAAGGACATCTAAAAGGGGAAGAATTGGCTCACAGAATCATCCACAAAGGACTATGGTGGCCTCATATTTTCAAGGATGCGATCAAGTTTGCTAAATAATGCCATATTTTCTAGAGATGTTCTCCTACGCCAACCAGATTGAATTTCCAACCATTAGTCATATCTACAGGATGGCTCCCATTTGAACGATGGGGTCTTTATTTCATAGGACCTATTAGTCCAACTGGTCACCATGGGGGTAAGAAGTATATTTTGATGGCCACATGTTATGCAACTAAATGGATAGAGGCTAAAGCTACGACGGACTGCATGACTTTAACAGTAGCTAAGTTTGTGTATAAATGTATTTTCTCAAGATTTGGTTGCCCACTGGAAATCACTAGTGATAGGGGGACACATTTTGTGAATCTATTGCTCCAATTTACATTTCACAGGTACAAGGTCTTCCATAAAAAATCTTGTGCCTACTATTCAAGGGCAAATGGCCAAGCAGAGAGCTCCAATAAGATTTTGATCGGGTTGCTCCGCAAATTATCTTTTGAGCATCAAAGCTTCTGGCCACAAGCATTGATCGGTGCAATTTGGGCTTTCAGAACTACAAAGAGGAGAACCACTGGCGAGAGTCCATTTTGCTTAGTATATGGAAAAGAGGCATTAGCACCATTCAAATTTATTATCAAAAGAGAACTTGGAGCCAAAACCATTGGAATTGAACCTCTCATTCGGAGATTGGTGGCATGAGAAGAATACAGAGAAGAAGCCATGCAAAAACTTCAGGTAACACAAGAAGAGCGAAAAAGTTTACACGACAGGTATCTTAGGACCAATGAAGTACAGGAAGGATCCTTGGTTTTGGTGCATCAAATTCTAGCAGTTTCAACCAAATTGGCGCCCAAGTGGATACGACCATTCAGAGTGGTAAAGGTATTACCACATGGAGCAGTGCATCTAGAGGATTTGCAGGGCAAGAGGATACCCCTTGTTAATATCTCCAGGGTGAAGAATTACTTGCATTAAGGCAAGATGAAGAACTTCATCCACTTTACATACCACATTTCATTCAGTGTTTGCAGTTTATTTTGGTCTATTCAATAAGCAAATAAAAAGGAAAATTTGCACCAAGACGGTGCAAAGAATTGATGTGGGAATCTATAGCACCATCGCTTTCTCGCTCTCTCTCTCTCTCTCTCTCTCTCCCCGTGCTCCGTTGCTTTCTCTCTCTCTCTCTCTCTATCTCTCTCTCTCCCTCTCTCTCTACCCCTAGCCATCCCCTCCCAGCCCCACCCCACTATCCGAGCTGCCACCCCCCGCCCACAACGCCCTCCCTTTCCCCCTCCCCCGCCATCCCCTCCCAGCCCCACCCTACTATCCCCGCCATCCCCTCCCAGCCCCACCCTACTATCCCCACTATCCACTTCCAACCCCACCCCACTTACCCTGCTGCCACTCCTCACCCACAGCACCCTCCCTTCTCCCCTCCCCCGCCATCCCCTCCCAGCCACACCCCACTATCCCTGCCATCCCCTCCCAACCCCACCTTGTTAATATTCGGTTCCAGAAAAAGGTCCGATTGCAAAAGGGAGGACGAGAACGAGAAGCGGGTGATTGGCAAGTTTGCCATGTGGAGTGTGAGCTCCGCCAAGCCTAGCAATGGCATTGACCTTCTGCGCGACTCTAACCTCGAGACCTATTGGCACTCTGATGGTGCCCTGCCCCCACACCCACCCCCACCACCATCTCCACCTCCCCTTCCATCCCCCTCATCTTTTCCCCCACAACACCCACACCCACCCCCACCACCATCTCCACCTCCCCCTCCACCCCCTCATCTTTTCCCCCACCACCCCCTCATCTTTTACCCCACCACCCCCTCATCTTTTCCCCCACAACCCCCACACCCACCTCCACCACCATCTCCACCTCCCCGTCCATCCCCCTCATCTTCTCCCCCACAACCCCCACACCCACCCCCACCACCATCTCCACCTCCCCCTCCACCCCCTCATCTTTTCCACCACTACCCCCTCATCTTTTTCCCCACGACCCCCTCATCTTTTCCCCCACGGCCCCCACACCCACCTCCACCACCATCTCCACCTCCCCCTCCACCCCCTCATCATTTCCCCCACCACCCCCTCATCTTTTTCCCCACCACCCCCTCATCTTTTCCCTACAACCCCCATGCCCATGCCCACCACCATCTTCACCTCCCCCTCCACCCCCTCATCTTTCCCCGCACCACCCCCTCATCTTTCTCACCACCACCCCCTCATCTTTTCCCCAACGGCCCCCACACCCACCTCCACCACCATCTCCACCTCCCCCACCACCCCCTCATCTTTTCACCCACAGCCCCCACACCCACCCCCACCACCATCTCCACCTCCCCCTCCACCCCCTCATCTTTTCCCCCATAGCCCCCTGACCCACCTCGTTCTTTCCCCCTCCATCTCCACTACCTCCACTCCCATCCTCTCTCCACACCCATGATTGAGAAAGTTTAGATGACTATCCCAAGAGAATTCAATTGGCTCCTCACGTGTCAGATATCCAAAGACATAAATCAGCTCCCTGATCACCCCTTTCATATCGAACATGCTTTGGCAACAGTTCTTCTGATACAAATCTCCATCCCACCATCCCTCCATCCACACAACCATCTCTCATGCACAATAGATGAAGGTCAAAAGCTATTACAAGACTTATGTGAAGGATGTGCTTCTGAGAGTCATCCAAATATCGCGGGCGGCATGTAAATGAGGATCTCAGCTTGCATGCAGAAGTGACACTACAAGTCTAAGTGGTAAAAGTGAAAGTGGAGAAATGAGTATCGCCGCCTACCATTCGTGATAGTTGCCTATTCTTGAGGATCCAATTCAAATCTAGTGGCATATTTGATCTAACCCTCCAATTTTGGGCAATCAATTGCCACATGATCAGTGGACGTGAGGAATCGGCAAGGCTCTCTTGGCGTATTGGAGCCTATAAAAGCAATGGACTTGTGTTCGTTTGGGATATACATATACCTACATACATACAGGGGTCCTCTCTTTGCACTCTATGGCTACAAGCCTACTGTAGGAAGTAACTCTATGGCGAGGATATAGAGCGTGGGCTTCCCAGTGAAGAGCCAATAGCTATATAGTGTGAAGAGAGTGGCTTGGTTTTGTCATTCAGTGTGAGGTAGTGGTATTTTCATGCTCTTTCCCTTAGAGCATGTCTTCATACTTTGTATTGATCAGTGCCAGTCTACATCTAGTTGTGTTCATTATACGGATTGGATGAATCTCTTATATTGATGTTGTTTAGTTCTGGAGTGGCATGTTAGCCCAGAGCATCAACTTTAGAGCATTTCTTTTGCCTATATTGTAATCGTCTGTGTGGACTAAGGTGTGGTTTTGTCCGTCACCTTTGCCATTGTCATTGATCTTCTCTCTGAGTGTCCACGTTTGCGGTGCAATTATTGTGAGCTGCCTGCTCATAGAACTGTTAAAGGGTATATACTTCCCTAAGGAAGACCTCCCTTGAGTAGGTGAAGTACTGGAAGTGCATATTTCTTGCTCTTATTTAAAGTGGATACCCCAGTACCTCCTCTACAGTTTGGCATGCTCGGTGGGACAATTGCATTTTTGTGAGAGGCCGTGAGGATAGTAAATAGTCCTTTTTTCAATATTTTTGCCCTATTGCATTTGCAAGTAGGTACATGACCCATACGCGAGCAGATAAGGAGCCTATTCGTGTACGAAGGAGCCTTAACAAGTCAGCTATATCTTCGACTAGTGAACCTAGCTCCTCTCTACCCTCATTGAATTTATCTATTGATTTGGGTGCGGCACCAGTGTGAAAGGAGAAGCATAGGAGAACATTAGAATTCTCCTCAGATATGTCAGAAGAAACACCGGTGCAAATAGAAGATCTCTCTCATTTAATCTCCAAACTCAATATCAAGTTCCCTACCTTAAAGGGACAAGCTTATGAGGATGGTGATGATCATGTGAGGAGGTTCATCTCCTTATGCCATGGACAAGGTCTGCAGAATAGAGAGGATGCAATGCTGGTACTCTTCCCATCCACATTAGAAGGCCTTGTTGACGAATGGTATAGTCAATATGCAGATGGCCATTTTGCTACATGGGAGGCTGTGAAGATGGCATTCTCACAGACATTTCAACCTAGTGACTCCTCGAAAAGAGATCTACACCAACTCGAGAATCTAACGCTAAGATCAGGTGAATCCTTCCATGAACTTCACACTAGGGCAAAAGCACTTGTTGCACATCTTCTACATGCTCCAGGTGATTTCTTAGGTAGAAAATGGATAGAAAAAGCTTTTCCCAGGTCATCTCAGCAGAAGTTACGTGAGTCTCTTAGATTGGATGCAATCCTCAATGATTTTGTCACACATTGAAGAAGCTAGGCAACATTTTGAAGGGGATACACAACCAAATTATGCTACAGAACTAGACCCTATTGGGCAACTGAGGAAAGAATTGGAGGCATTGAGAACGCAACAAAATCACCAAGAAGAGAAGGTCTTGCCACCATTGTGTCGCACTGATGAAGAAGTAGCCCAACTTCACTACGAGTTAGAAGATTTGCAGACCACTCAAGATATAAGAAAGTAGATTTGGTGCACAATATGTAACAACTATGGACATTCCAATGCTAATTGTCCTAACAAAGTAAGCTATCAATTTTGTGGAAAGGATGGCCACGAAGCTAGAGTTTGTTAGTACCTCAAGGGTACATAGCAACGAGGCAACCCTCAAGCTCTGGATTCCTATTATGCTAGTACTTCAAATGCACCTAATAAAGAGGAGAATCGTACAATGAAGCCTAGATATAATAGGCCATTGATGTGTTATTGCTGTGGTGAGTATGGCCATATGCAAAATAGGTGTTCCCTTCTAGAACATGCACCTCCTTGTTAGCATTGTCCAGAGTTTAAGGATCACTATACCAAAGATTGCCCAAGAAGCAGCCCTGCTCCAATTCACATGATTGCAGTTTCCCCGCAAGTAGAAGGTATGACCACTCAGTCTTATGCTGTTTCATCTTCTTCAATGCCCATGATGACTAGAGCCAGACAAGCGGCAACAATCCATAGAGAGCAACAAGAAGGACTTCAGGATAAAAAAAGAGGAAAAGAAGGTTGGGTGGAAGGATCAAGCAAATATTGAAGGAGCTTATGAAAGGATGGCTACTTCACAAAAGGATCAACCAACAAGTCTTCAAAAAGACACACATGAGGTAAACATTGAGGAGATCTTGAAAGGTATTCATCACAAGGTTAGTCTGTATGAACTCATAAAGATGGACTAAAAAATTAGAAGTGACCTATTAAAGATTGTACACTCTCCTTACTTGAGCCAACCGCCTAGCATAGATGGTTTCATGGTTGATTTTCCCCCTACACCCGTGACAGACTACCAAAGCTCAAGGTTATCTGTTCTTATAAAAAATGAAGCTCTCACAAGTGTGATCATAGATGGAGGCTCTAGCATCAATTTGATGCCAGATTTCACAATGAAGAAACTGAATTTGAACTCCACCAAGATGGCACCGTTCACTGTTACACTAGCAGATCAACATAGGGTTGCGCCATTGGGCATTATTGAAAAGGTACTAATGATAGTACAATGTTGGCACTTTGTTCTAGATTTTGTTGTTATCGCACTTCCACAGGAGACTTCTTACCCATTACTGCTCGGGAGACCTTGGCTAAGGCAAGCAAAAGCTTTACAAGATTGGGGGAAAAACAAACCCTAGATTTCAACAAACACCAATAGCCAACTGCAACTACATTTGGAAAAGGATTCAACTCAGGGAGAACTACTTGGTATACTGTGGATACTCAGGTAATGCCCTCTTTACCCCAAGAAGATGATACATTATTGAATTGGATGATGGAAAGTACAGAGTGTTGCATGGTGGAAATTAATGAAATAGGAGAACAAGTTGCAGAGGAAGGAGTTGCAGAAAAGGGCATGAAGTTCACAAGGAAATAGAGGATGGGAGTTTATAATTTAATACAAACATTGAAGGGGCAACAACTATAGAAGTTTCAAAAAGGGAAAGTTATGAGCCGGAATGCAGAGAAGATCTCCCCTTTCGGATATACCTCCAGGATGGACCAGAGAACATATTGCAGATATAAGCTAAAATCCACTCTTGCATACAATGGAGATGATTTCTCAAGAGAGACTAGTCCTGAAACACTGGCTCAAGAAGTAAATCTAGGTGATGAAAAGAACCCTGAAGTAGTCCACCTGGCCTCTTGGCTATGGCATTATCCCCTTTACTACAGAAGGTGACTTCTTTACTTTTTGCTTACAAAAATGTCTTCGCATGGTCCTACAGAGATCTAACAGGGATACGAGAGGAGCTTGGATTACATCGAATACCCGTAGTTGAGGGATCCACACCTGCAAGAAGTAGGCCATATCGACTCAATCCAAAGTATGTAGAGGCAGTAAAGTTGGAAATTACAAAACTAGAAGAAGCAAGTATAATTGTTCCAGTAGAACATTCCAGGTGGCTTTCTTCTATGGTTATTGCACCCAAGAAAAATAGTGGAAAAATAAGAGTGTGTGTTGATTTTCGTGCCTTGAATAAGGTAACTGTTCAAGATGGATTTCCTCAACCCTTCATAGAGCAAGTACTTGAGGAAGTACCCGGTCACACTTTGTATAGCTTCTTGGATGGTTTTAGTGGCTACAATCAGATAGTGATCGATTCTGATGATAGGGACAAAACAGCCTTTGTTACTCCGTGGGGCACTTATGTCTATACCTGCATGGCTTTTGGCTTGAAAAATGCGCTAGCTTCATTTAATAGAACAATGTATTTAATATTGGGCAAATGGTTGACAACCTTTCTACGCATTTTCATGGATGATTTTTCAGTATTTTAAGGCACATATAGAAGAGTAGCCGTTCAAGATTTCCATGACGATTTGGAAAATCTAAAGGAAATCTTTGACCAATGTCTCAAAACAGGCTTGAAGTTAAATCCTGCTAAATGTCACTTTTTGGTCACTAAGGGCACTCTTCTTGGTCACATAGTATCTGTTGACGGAATAACGGTTGATCCTGCAAAGGTTACTACTATTCTTTCCATGCTTATTCCACAAAGCCCAAAGGAAGTGCAAAGTTTTTTGGGCCATGCAGGATACCATAGAAGATTCGTACGAATGTATTCAGAAATAGCTAAGCCCTTGTCAAGGCTTACCAGTAAAAAGGTCCCCTTCTCATGGAGTGCTGAAGCTGAGAAAGCATTTTGTGAACTAAAATTGAGGTTATGTACTGCTCCACTTTTAAGTGTTCCTAACTAGTCATTGGAGATTCATGTGCATACTGATGGCAATCTTCATGCTGTTGGAGCAATTCTAGCTCAACCATCATCACGCAAGGTTGATAGACCTATCTACTATTCCAGTAGACTACTCACCAAGGCAGAAAAGAACTACAGTACGACTGAAAGGGAAGGTTTGGCTATTGTATTTGCTCTTCAGAAGTTTCGACATTACCTTCTCGCTGTACATTTTATAGTCGTATCTGACCATCACTCCTGTACTTGATAAACAAGCCTAGAGTAGTTGGCAGGGTTTGGAGATGGTTACTCCTGTTTCAAGAATTCAACTTTGATATTCATATTAAGCCAAGAAGAGATCACTACATGACAGATCAAGTATCTAGGACTGCAATGAGCAAGAAGGCAACATGTATTAATGATGAATTTGTGGATAGTAATCTCTTCCTAGTAGCAACTGAGACTGATTGGTATGATGGGATCCTCAATTTTCTTACCACCCAAAAAATCCCAGAGCAGTTGACACCTATAGAAAAGAGAAGATTACTCCTTAAAACCAAGGCGTGCTCACTCATAAATCGGAATTTATATAGATATTGTCAGGATGATTTCTTGAGAAAGTGTGTTTATCCAGAGGAGTTAAACCTTTTGCTTGAGGCAACACACAGTGAAGGACATCTAAAAGGGGAAGAATTGGCTCACAGAATCATCCACAAAGGACTATGGTGGCCTCATCTTTTCAAGGATGGGATCAAGTTTGCTAAAGAATGCCATATTTGCCAGAGATGTGCTCCTATGAAAACCAGATTGAATTTCCAACCATTAGTCATATCTACAGGATGGCTCCCATTTGAACGATGGGGTCTTGATTTCATAGGACCTATCAGTCCAACTCGTCACCCTTGGGGTAAGAAGTATATTTTGATGGCCACATGTTATGCAACTAAATGGATAGAGGCTAAAGCTACGACGGACTGCACGGCTTTAACAGTAGCTAAGTTTTTGTATAAATGTATTTTCTCAAGATTTGGTTTCCCACTGGAAATCACTAGTGATAGGGGGACACATTTTGTGAATCTATTGCTTCAATTTATATTTCACAGGTACAAGGTCTTCCATAAAAGATCTTGTGCCTACTATTCAAGGGAAAATGGCCAAGCAGAGAGCTCCAATAAGATTTTGATCGGGTTGCTCCGCAAATTATCTTTTGATCATCAAAGCTTCTGGCCACAAGCATTGATTGGTGCAATTTGGGCTTTTAGAACTACAAAGAGGGGAACCACTGGCGAGAGTCCATTTTGCTTACTATATGGAAAAGAGGCATTAGCACCATTCAAATTTATTATCAAAAGAGAACTTGGAGCCAAAACCATTGGAATTGAACCTCCCATTAGGAGACTGGTGGCATTAGAAGAATATAGAGAAGAAGTAATGCAAAAACTTCACGTAACACAAGAAGAGCGAAAAAGATTACACGACAGGTATCTTAGGACCAATGAAGTACACGAAGGATCCTCGGTTTTGGTGCATCAAATTCCAGCAGTTTCAACCAAATTGGTGCCCAAGTGGATACGACCATACAGAGTGGTAAAGGTATTACCACATGGAGCAGTGCATCTAGAGGATTTGCAGGGCAAGAGGATACCCCTAGTTAATATCTCCAGGGTGAAGAATTACTTGCATTAAGGCAAGATGAAGAACTTCCTCCACTGTACATACCACATTTCATTTAGTGTTTGCAGTTTATTTTGGTCTATTCAATAAGCGAATAAAAAGGAAAAGTTGCACCAAGACGGTGCAAAGAATTGATGTGGGGATCTATAGCACCGCCACTTTCTCTCTCTCTCTCTCTCTCTCTCTCTCCCCGTGCTCCGTTGCTTTCTCTCTCTCTCTCTCTCTCTCTCTCTCTCTCCCTCTCTCTCTCTCTCTACCTCCAGCCATCCCCTCCCAACCCCACCCCACTATCCTCGCTGCCACCCCGCCCACAGCACCCTCGCTTTCCCCCTCCCCTGTCATCCCCTCCCAGCCCCACCCCGCTATCCGTGGCATCCCCTCCCAGCCACACCCTACTATCCCCGCTATCCCCTCCCAGCCCCACCCGACTATCCCCGCTGCCACCCCCCGCCCACAGCGCCCTCCCTTCCCCCCTCCCCTGCCATCCCCTCCTAGCCCCACCCCACTATCCCCGCCATCCCCTCCCAACCCCACCTTGTTAATATTCAGTTCCAGAAAAAGGTCCGATTGCAACAGGGAGGACGAGAACGAGAAGCGGGTGATTGGCAAGTTCGCCATGTGGAGTGTGAGCTCGGCCAAGCCTGGCAATGGAATCGACCTTCTGTGCGACACTAACTTGGAGACCTATTGGCACTCTGATGGTGCCCAGCCCCCACACCCACCCCCACCACCATCTCCACCTCCCCTTCCATCCCCCTCATCTTTTCCCCCACAACCCCCACACCCACCCCCACCACCATCTCCACCTCCCCTTCCATCCCCCTCATCTATTCCCCCACAACCCCCACACCCACCCCCACCACCATCTCCGCCTCCCCCTCCACCCCCTCATCTTTTCCACCACCACCTCCTCATCTTTTTCCCCACGACCCCCTCATCTTTTCCCCCACGGCCCCCACACCCACCTCCACCACCATCTCCATCTCCACCTCCCCCTCCACCCCCTCATCTTTTCCCCCACAACCCCCTCATCTTTTTCCCCACCACCCCCTCATCTTTTCCCCACAACCCCCACACCCACGCCCACCACCATCTCCATCTCCACCTCCCCCTCCACCCCCTCATCTTTTCCCCCACAACGCCCTCATCTTTTTCCCCACCACCCCCTCAATTTTCCCCAACGGTCCCCACACCCACCTCCACCACCATCTGCACCTCCCCCACCACCCCCTCATCTTTTCCCCGATAGCCCCCACGCCCACCCCCACCCCCATCTCCACCTCCCCCTCCACCCCCTCATCTTTTCCCCCACAGCCCCCGGACCCACCTTCTTTCCCCCTCCATCTCCACTACCTCCGCTCCCATCCTCTCTCCATACCCATGCTTGAGAAAGTTTAGATGACTATCCCAAGAGAATTCAATTGGCTCCTCACGTGTCAGATATCCAAAGACATAAATCAGCTCCCTGATCACCCCTTTCATATCGAACATGCTTTGGCAAAAGTTCTTCTGATGTTGTTACTATGTTGGTGCTTTTCGAGTATGAAGAAGATGACTTCTAATTAAAGAATACATTGGGCTCTTAGATTGGTGGAGTAGAAGCAACTCTCCATCCCACCATCCCTCCATCCACACCACCATCTCTCACGCACAATAGATGAAGGTCAAAAGCTATTACAAGAATTATGTGAAGGATGTGCTTCTGAGAGTCATTCAAATATCGCAGGCGGCATGTAAATGAGGATCTCAGCTTGCATGCAGAAGTGACACTAAAAGTGTAAGTGGTAAAAGTGAAAGTGGAGAGATGAGTATTGGCGCCAACCATTCGTGAGGGTTGCCTATTCTTGAGGATCCAATTCAAATCTAGTGGCATATTTGATCTAATCCTCCAATTTTGGGCAATCAATTGGCACATGATCAGTGGACGTGAGGAATCGGCAAGGCTATCTTGGCCTATTGGAGCCTATAAAAGCAATGGACTTGTGTTCATTTGGGATATACATATACCTACATATGTACAGGGGTCCTCTCTTTGCACTCTATGGCTACAAGCCTACTGTAGGAAGTCACTCTGTAACAAGGATACAGAGCGTGGGCTTCCCAGTGAAGGGCTAATCGCACTATAGTGTGAAGAGAGGAGCTTGGTTTTGTCATTCAGTGTGAGTCAGTGGTATTTTCATGTTCTTTCCCTTAGAGGAAGTCTTCATACTTTGTATTGATCAGTGCGAGTCTGCATCTAGTTGTGTTCATTATACGGATTTGATGAATCTCTTATATTGATGTTGTTTAGTTCTGGAGTGGCATGCTAGCCTAGAGCATCAACTTTAGAGCATTTCTTTTGCCTATATTGTAATCATCTCTGTGGACTAAGGTGTGGTTTTGTCCATCACTATTGCCGTTGTCATTGATCTTCTCTCTGAGTGTCCACGTTTGCGGTGCAGTTATTGTGATCTTCCTGCTCATAGAAATGTTAAAGGGTATACTTCCCTAAGGAGGACCTCCCTTGAGTAGGTGAAGTACTCAAAGTGCATATTTTTTGCTCTTATTAAAAATGGATACCCCAGTACCTCCTCTACAGTTTGGCATGCCCGGTGGGACAGTATCATTTCTATGAGAGGCCCTCAGGATAGTAAATAGTCCTTTTTTCAATATTTTTGCCCTATTGTATTTGCAAGTAGGTACATGACCCATACGCAAGCAGATAAGGAGCCTCTTCGTGTACGAAGGAGCCTTAACAAGTCAGCTATATCTTTGACTAGAACCTAGCTCCTCTCTACCCTCCTTGAATTTATCTATTGATTTGGGTGTAGCACCAGTGTGAAAGGAGAAGCATAGGAGAACATCAGAATTCTGCTCAGATACGCAAGAAGAAACACCGCTGCAAATGGAAGATCTCTCTCATTTAATCTCCAGACTCAATATCAAGTTCCCTACCTTCAAGGGACAAGCTTATGAGGATGCTGATGATCATGTGAGGAGGTTCATCTTCTTATGCCGTGGACAAGGTCTGCAGAATAGAGAGGATGCAATGCTGGTACTCTTCCCATCCACATTAGAAGGCCTTGCTGATGAATGGTATAGTCAATATGCAGATGGCCATTTTGCTACATGGGAGGCTCTGAAGATGGTACTCTCACAGACATTTCAACCTAGTGACTCCTCGAAAAGAGCTCTAGACCAACTCAAGAATCTAAGGCTAAGATCAGGTGAATCCTTCCATGAACTTCACACTAGGACAAAAGCACTTGTTGCACATCTTCCACATGCTCCAGGTGATTTCTTAGGTAGAAAATGGATAGAAAAAGCTTTTCCCAGGTCATCTCAGCAGAAGTTACGTGAGTCTCTTAGATTGGATGCAACCCTCAATGATTTTGTGACACATTGAAGAAGCTAGATAACATTTTGAAGGGGATACACAACCAAATTATGCTACAGAACTAGACCCTATTGGGCAACTGAGGAAAGAACTGGAGGCATTGAGAATGCAACAAAATCACCGAGAAGAGAAGGTCTTGCCACCACTGTGTCACGCTGATGAAGAAGTAGCCTAACTTCGTAATGAGTTAGAAGATTTGCAGACCACTCAGGATATAAGAAGGCAGATTGGGTGCACAATATGTAACAAGTATGGACATTCCAATGCTAATTGTCCTAACAAAGTAAGCTGTCAATTCTGTGGAAAGGATTGCCACGAAGCTAGAGACTGTTACTACCTCAAGGGCACACAGCAACGAGGCAACCCTCAAGCTCTAGATTCCTATTATGCTAGTACTTCAAATGCACCTAATAAAGAGGAGAATCGTACAACGAAGCCTAGATATAATAGGCCATTGACGTGTTATTGCTGTGGTGAGTATGGCCATATGCAAAATTGGTGTTCCCTTCTAGAACATGCCTCTTTGTGAGCATTGTCCAGAGTTTAAGGATCACTATACCAAAGATTGCCCAAGAAGAAGCCCTGCTCCAATTCACATGATTGCAGTCTCCCCGCAAGTAGAAGGTATGACCACTTAGTCTTATGCTCTGTCATCTTCTTCAATGCCCATGATGACTAGAGCCATACAAGTGGCAACAATCAGTAGAGAGGAACAAGAAGGACTTCAGGATAAAAGAGGAGGAAAAGAAGGTTGGGTGGAAGGATCAAGCAAATATTGAAGGAGCTTATGAAAGGATGGCTACTTCACGAAAGGATCAACCAACAAGTCTTCAAGAAGACACACATGAGGTAAACATTGAGCAAATCTTGAAAGGTATTCATCACAAGGTTACTCTATACGAACTCATAAAGATGGACTAAAAAATTAGGAGTGACCTATTAGAGATTGTACACTCTGCTTACTTGAGCCAACCGCCTAGCATAGATGGTTTCATGGTTGATTTTGCCTCTACACCCCTCACAGAGTACCAAAGCTCAAGGTTATCTACGCCTATAAAGGATGAAGCTCTAACAGGTGTGATCATAGATGGAGGCCTTGCATAAATTTTATGCCAAATTTCACAATGAAGAAAGTGAATTTGAACCCCACCAAGATGGCACCGTTCACTGTTACACTAGCAGGTCAACATAGGGTTGCGCCACTGGGCATTATTGAAAAGGTACTTATGATAGTACAAGGTTGTCACTTTGTTATAGATTTTGTTGCTATCGCACTTCCACAGGAAACTTCTTACCCATTACTCCTCGGGCGACCTTGGCTAAGGCAAGCAAAAGATTTACAAGATTGGAGGAAAAACAAACTCTGGATTTCAACAAACACCAATAGCCAACTGCAACTACATTTGGAAATGATTTGACTCAAGGAAAACTACTTGGTATACTTTGAATACTCAGGTAATGCCCGCTTTACCCCAAGAAGATGATACATTATTGAATTGGATGATGGAAAGTGTAGAGGAGGTACTGGGGTATCCGCTTTTAACAAAAGTAGAGATTAAAGATTAACACATCCAGTACGTCGCCTACTCAAGGGGGGTTCTCTTTAGGGAAGTATACCATTTAACATTTCTGTGAGCAGGTAGATAACACGGTTTGCACAGAGTGGTACATACTTCAGAAAATATGAACAACTATTGACCAAGGAAGACCATACACTTCTTGATTCGATTCAGATGATTACAAGAATTTTCAAGGAAATGCTCAAAAACTAATGCTCAGTGCTTCGTGGTACTCTATGCAGATAAATACAGATCAATACAAATGATGAAGGAATTGCTCAAGAGAATATAGAGCTTAACACCAATAGGTCTCACAGAAAAGAAAGAAACTCCAAGACACTCTCTTACACTATAGTGCTCATAGCCCTTCACTGAGAAGCCTACCCTCTGAATCCACACTACAGAGTAGCTCCTACAATAGGCTTGAAACCACCAAGTGCAAGAGAGAACTTCTGCACGTTTACACGCGTCAAAGTAACTCCGAAAAATGTACCCCAATGAGCAAAAATCCATTGCTTTTATAGGCCCCAATAGGCCAAGAGAGTCTTGCCGAATCTTCACGTCCACTGATCACGCGCCGGTTAATCACCCAAAATTGGGGGTAGGTCAAATATTCCTCTTGATTTGGATTGGTCCAAAAAATAGGTAGTCGCCGTGAATGGTTGGCGGCAACATTTGTTTATCCACTTTCACTTTTTAACAATTCCACTCTAATTTCAAGTCTTTATTAGCTCCGATGATGACTGATAACTGTGAAACATATTGAACTCTTGGACCAGAAGGAGCTTCTTCCTCCTCTTCATAAGCCTCATGCATGAGTTGATGCTAAAATTTTGTAGAATGGGTTCCTCATATTCATCAGACTCCATATTCGCCATCTCCTGAGATTGCTTGGAAGGAAGAATTGTCACCAAAATTGTGCGGGGGTGGGTGTGTAACGGTGGGGGAGGCGCATGTGTGCAGGTGGAGGGAGTGGCGGCAGGTATGCATGTGAGAGGGCGAGGGGCGCAAGGAGTGGGGAGAGAGAGAGAGAGGGAGAGAGAGAGGCGCAAGGGGTGGGGTGGTGGGATGGGGGAGTGGGGTGGGGTGGTGGGGTGGAGTCGTGGGGTGGAGAAGGGGCGCAAGGGGTGGGGAGAGAGAAAGAGGAGGGGTGCTACAGACCCCCACATCAAGCTTTTGCACCGTCCCTGGTGCAACTTCTTCTCATTGAATGAAATACTGCTAATACTCGAATGACATGTGGTATGTACAGTGGTTGAGATTCTTCCAACTCGACTTAGTTTAGATACTTCTTCACTCTGGAGATGTTGACCAAAGGAATCCTTTTACCTTGTAGATCTTCCAGATGCACAGCGCCATGTGGCAATACCCTGATAACCTTATATGGTCCTACCCATTTGGGTGCCAATTTAGTTTGAATTGGTGGAACCTGATGCACTAAAACCATAGTCCCTTCCTGAACTTCGCTGGATCTTAGATACCTGTCATGCAATCTCTTGCGCTCTTCTTGTGTCACCAGAAGTTTCTGCATTGCCCCTTCTCTGTACTCTTCTAATGCCACCAATCTCTGAATGGGAGGTTCAATTCCAATGGTTTTGATTCCTATTTCTTTTCTCATGATAAACTCAAATGGTGCCAATGCCTCTTTCCCATAAACTAAGCGAAATGGAGTCTCGCCTGTGGTTCCCCTCTTCGTAGTTCTGAAAGCCCAAATTGCACCAATTAGTGCTAGTGGCCAAGAGCTTTGATGATCAAAAGATAATTTGCGAAGTAGTTCAATCAAAATCTTATTGGAACTCTCTGCTTGGCCATTTTCCCTTGGGTAATAGGCACAAGACTTTTTATGGAAGATTTTGTACTTGTCAAATATAAACTAGAGCAATTGATTTACAAAATGTGTGCCCCTGTTACTAGTAATTTCCAGTGGGCAACCAAATCTTGAGAAAATACGTTTATACATAAATTTAGCTACTGTCAGAGCCGTGCAGTCCACAGAAGCTTTAGCCTCTATCCATTTAGTGGCATAACATGTGGCCATTAAAATATACTTTTTACCTCCTGGTTGCCCAGTTGGGCTAATTGGCCCTATGAAATCAAGACCCCATCGTTCAAACGGAAGCCATCCGGTAGATATTACTAATGGTTGGAAATTCAATCTGGTTGGCGTGGGAGCACATCTCTGACAGATGTGGCATTCTTTTGCAAATTTGATTGCATCCTTGAAAATATGAGGCCACTATAACCCTTTGTGGATGATTCTATGAGCCAATTCTTCCCCCTTTAGGTGTCCTTCACTGTGTGCTGCCTCTAGCAAAAGATTTACCTCCTCTGGATAGACACATCTTCTCAAGATATCATCTTGACAGTATTTATATAAATTTCCATTTATAAGAGAATAGGCTTTGGTTTTCAGAAGTAATCTTCTTTTTTCTACTGGTGTCAAATGTTCTGGGATCTTTCCAGTAGTGAGAACATGAAGAATTTCATCATACCAACCAGTCCGTATTGCTACTAGAAAAAGATTGCTATCCACCAATTCATCATTAATACCTGTTGCCTTTTCACTCATTGCCGTCCTGGACACTTGATCTGCCATGTAGTGCTCTTTTCCTGGCTTAATATGAATATCAAAATTAAATTCTTGAAATAGGAGTAACCACCTCCAAATCCTTCCAGCTACTCTAGGCTTGTTTATCAAATACTTCAAGGGCTGATGATCAGAAATAACAATGAAATGTACACCAAGGAGATAATGTCGGAACTTCTGAAGAGCAAATACAATAGCCAAACCTTCTCTTTCCGTTGTACTGTAATTTCTTTCAGCTTGGTTGAGTAGTCTGCTTGCATAAGAGATAGGTCTATCCACTTTGTGAGATGATGGTTGAGCTAGAACTGCACCAACCGCATGAAGACTAGCATCTGTATGCACATGAAATTCCAATGACCAATTAGGAACACTTAAAAGTGGAGCAGTACATAGCCTCAACTTTAGTTCACAAAATGCTTTGTCAGCTTCAGCACTCCATGAGAAAGGGATCTTTTTGCTGGTAAGTCTTGACAAGGGCTTAGCAATTTCCGAATACATCCTAATGAATCTTCTGTGATACCCTGCATGGCCCAAGAAACTTTGCACTTCCTTTGGGCTTTGTGGAATTGGCATGGAAAGAATAGCTGTAACCTTTGCAGGGTCAACAGTTATGCCTTCAGCAGATACTATGTGACCAAGAAGAGTGCCCTTAGTGACCAAAAAGTGACATTTATCAGGATTCAATTTCAAACCCGTTTTGAGACATTGCTCAAAAATTTCTTTTAGATTTTCCAAATGGTCATGGAAATCTTGAACTGCTACCCTTCTATCTGTACCTGAAAATACTGAAAAGTCATCCATGAAAATGCGTAGAAAGGTTGTTAACCATTTGCCCAATATCAGATACATCGTTCTATTAAATGAAGCCGGTGCATTCTTCAAACCAAAAGCCATTCGAGTATAGACATAAGTGCCCTAGGGAGTGACAAAGGCTGTTTTGTCCCTATCATCAAGATGGATCACTATCTGATTGTAACCACTAAAACCATCCAAGAAACTATACAAAGTGTGACCAGCTACCTCTTCAAGTACTTGCTCTGTGAAGGGCTGAGGAAATCCATCTTGAATAGTCACTTTATTCAAAGCACGGAAATCAACACATACCCTTATTTTTCCACTATTTTTCTTTGGCGCAATAACCATAGAAGAAAGCCACCTGGAATGTTCTACTGGCATAATTATACCTGCTTCTTCTAGTTTTGTAATCTCTGCTTTTACTGCCTCTGCATACTTCAGATTGAGTTGATATGGCCTACTTCTTACAGGCGCAGTTCCCTCAACCAAGGGTATCCGATGTAATCCAAGCTCTTCTGGTATTCCTGTTAGATCTTTGTAGGACCATGCAAAGACACTTTTGTAAGTAAAGAGCAAAGAAGTTACCTTTTGTAGTAAATTAGGATAATGCCACAGCCAGGATGCCAAATGAACTACTTGAGGGTTCTCTTCATCCCCTAAATTTACTTCTTGAACCAATGTTTCAGGAGTGGCCTTGTTTGATAAATCATCTCCACTATATGCAGGAGTGGAGTTTAATTTATATTCTGCAACATGTTCTTCCATCCATCCTTGAGGTATATCTGAGAAAGGAAGATCTTCTCTGCCCTTAGGCTCAAAATCTTCTACCTCTGATACTTTATCTGGGTTGCTTCCTCAAGGCTTGTGCTTTCCGGCAATTGCTCATTCTCCAACACCTTGTGGTTTTCATTGCCCTTCCCTGTAATTACCTTATCTGCAACTTCTTCCTCAATTTCATTAATCTCCACTGTGCAACACTGCACTTCCCATCATCCAATTTAACAATGTATCCTCTTCTTGGGGTAGAGAGGGCATTACCTGAGTGTCCACAGTATATCCAGTAGTTTTTCCTGAGTTGAATCCTTCTTCCAAATGTAGTTGCAGTTGGCTATTGGTATTTGTTGAAATCCATAGTTTATTTTTTTCCCCAATCTTGTAAAGCTTTTGCTTGTCTCAGCCAAGGTCTCCCCAGGAGCAAAGGATAGGAAGTCTCCTGTGGAAGTGTAATAACAACAAAATCCAACACAAAGTGGCAACCCTGTACTACCATCAATACCTTTTCAATAATGCCAAGTGGCGCAACCCGATGTTGATCTGCCAATGTAACCGTGAATGGTGCCAACTTGGTGGGGTTCAATTTCAGCTTCTTCATTGTAAAATCTGGCATCAAATTGATACAAGAGCCTCCATCTATGATCACACCTGTGAGAGTTTCATCCTTTATACAAACAGATAATCTTGAACTTTGGTAGTCTGCTAAGGGTGCACGGGGAAAATCAACCATGAAACCATCTATACTAGGTGATTGGACCAAGTGAGCAGAGTGTATAATCTTTAATAAATCACTTCTTATTTGTGAATCCATCCTTATAAGTTCATAGAGACTAATCTTGTGGTGAATACCTTTCAAGATCTATTCAATGTTTACCTCCTGAGTATTTTCTTGTAGACGTGTTGGTTGGCCCCTTAGAGAAGTAGTCATTTCTTCATAAGCTCCTTCAATTTCCACTTGGTCCTTCCATCCAGACTTCTTTTCTTCCTCTTTCTCCTGAATTCCTTGTTGTTCCCCCCTAAGGTTTGCTGCTGCTTGCTTAGCTCTGGTCATCATGGGCATAGCAGAGGATGAAACAACATAGGATTGAGTAGTCATACCTTCTACTGGTGGGGAGATTGCAATCATGTGAATTGGAGCAGGACGACCTCTTGGGCAATCTTTGGTATAATGATCCTTGGCCTCTGGGCAATGTTGACAGGGAGGTGCATCTTCTAGAAGAGAACACCTATTTTGCATGTGGCCGTACTCACCACAACGATAGCACATCAAAGGTCTATTATATCTAGGCTTTGCAGGCCTATTCTCCTCTCTATTAGATGTATTTGAAGTACTAGCATAGTATGAATCCAAAGTTTGAGGGTTACCTCTCTGCTGTGTACCCTTGAGGTAATAACAATCTCTGGCTTCATGACCATCTTTTCCACAAAATTGACAGCTTACCTTAATAGGGCAATTAGCATTGGAATGTCCATTGTTGTTACAGATTGTACACCAAATTTGTCTCCTTATATCCTGAGTGGTCTTCAAGTCTTATAACTCTCGGCGAAGCTGGGCTACTTCATCATCAGTGCGACGCAGTGGTGGCAAGACCTTCTCTTCTTGTTGATTTTGTTGCATCTTCAATGCTTCCAATTCCCTTCTCAGTTGCTCAATAGGATCCAGATCTGCAGCATACTTTGGTTGTGTATCCCCTTCAAAATGTTGCCTTGCTTCTTCAATGAGTGATGCCGCTGCAACAAAATCATTGAGGGTGGCATCCAATCTGAGAGACTCACGAAGCTTCTGTTGAGATGACCTGGGCAGAGCCTTCTCTATCCACTTTTTAACCAAAAAGTCACCTGGAGCATATGGCAGACGTGCAACAAGTGCTTTTGTTCTAGTGTGAAGTTCATGAAAAGATTCACCTGATCTTAGCTTCAAATTCTCTAGCTGATCTAGAGCTCTTTCTGAGGAATCACTTGGTCGAAATATCTGTGAGAATGCCGCCTTCAAAGCCTCCCATGTAGTGAAATGGCCATCTGCATATTGACTATACCATTTATCTGCAAGACCCTCCAATGTGGATGGGAAAAGTGCCAACATTGCATCTTCTCTATTCTGCAGACCACGTCCACGGCATAAAGAGATAAATCTCCTCACATGATCATCAGGATCTTCATAAGCATGTCCCTTGAAGGTAGGGAACTTGATGTTGATCCTGGAGAGTAGATGAGAAAGATCCTCCATTTGGACTGGTGTCTCTTCTGACGTATCTGAGGAGAAGTCTAGAGTTCTCCTATACCCTTCTTTTGACAATGGTGTCGCACCCAAATCAATAGACAAATTTAGGGAGGATAGAGGGGAGGTAGACTCACTAGCCGTGGTTATTGCTAACTTGTTAAGGCTCCTTCGAACACGGAGAGATTCCTTATCTGCTCGTGTATGGGTCATGTACCTATTCGCAATTGCAATAGGGAAAAACACCTCTCATAGAAATGCAAAGGTCCCACCGGGCGTGCCAAACTATAGAGGAGGTACTGGGGTATCCGCTTTTAACAAAAGTAGAGATTAAAGATTAACCATCCAGTACGTCGCCTACTCAAGGGGGGTTCTCTTTAGGGAAGTATACCCTTTAACATTTCTGTGAGCAGGTAGATAACACGGTTTGCACAGAGTGGTACATACTTCAGAAAATATGAACAACTATTGACCAAGGAAGACCATACACTTCTTGATTCGATTCAGATGATTACAAGAATTGTCAAGGAAATGCTCAAAAACTAATGCTCAGTGCTTCGTGGTACTCTATGCAGATAAATACAGATCAATACAAATGATGAAGGAATTGCTCAAGAGAATATAGAGCTTAACACCAATAGGTCTCACAGAAAAGAAAGAAACTCCAAGACACTCTCTTACACTATAGTGCTCATAGCCCTCCACTGAGAAGCCTACCCTCTGAATCCACACTACAGAGTAGCTCCTACAATAGGCTTGAAACCACCAAGTGCAAGAGAGAACTTCTGCACGTTTACACGCGTCAAAGTGACTCCGAAAAATGTACCCCAATGAGCAAAAATCCATTGCTTTTATAGGCCCCAATAGGCCAAGAGAGTCTTGTCGAATCTTCACGTCCACTGATCACGCGCCGGTTAATCACCCAAAATTGGGCGTAGGTCAAATATTCCTCTTGATTTGGATTGGTCCAAAAAATAGGTAGTTGCCGTGAATGGTTGGCGGCAACATTTGTTTATCCACTTTCACTTTTTAACAATTCCACTCTAATTTCAAGTCTTTATTAGCTCCGATGATGACTGATAACTGTGAAACATATTGAACTCTTGGACCAGAAGGAGCTTCTTCCTCCTCTTCATAAGCCTCATGCATGAGTTGATGCTAACATTTTGTAGAATGGGTTCCTCATATTCATCAGACTCCATATTCACCATCTCCTGAGATTGCTTGGAAGGAAGAATTGTCACCAAAATTGTGCGGGCGTGGGTGTGTAACGGTGGGGGAGGCGCATGTGTGCAGGTGGAGGGAGTGGCGGCAGGTATGCATGTGAGGGGGCGAGGGGCGCAAGGAGTGGGGAGAGAGAGAGAGGGAGAGAGAGAGGCGCAAGGGGTGGGGTGGTGGGATGGGGGAGTGGGGTGGGGTGGTGGGGTGGAGTCGTGGGGTGGAGAAGGGGTGCAAGGGGTGGGGAGAGAGAAAGAGGAGGGATGCTACAGACCCCCACATCAAGCTTTTGCACCGTCCCTGGTGCAACTTCTTCTCATTGAATGAAATACTGCTAATACTCGAATGACATGTGGTATGTACAGTGGTTGAGATTCTTCCAACTCGACTTAGTTTAGATACTTCTTCATTCTAGAGATGTTGACCAAAGGAATCCTTTTACCTTGTAGATCTTCCAGATGCACAACGCCATGTGGCAATACCCTGATAACCTTATATGGTCCTACCCATTTGGGTGCCAATTTAGTTTGAATTGGTGGAACCTGATGCACTAAAACCATAGTCCCTTCCTGAACTTCATTGGATCTCAGATACCTGTCATGCAATCTCTTGCGCTCTTCTTGTGTCACGAGAAGTTTCTGCATTGCCCCTTCTCTGTACTCTTCTAATGCCACCAATCTCTGAATGGGAGGTTCAATTCCAATGGTTTTGATTCCTATTTCTTTTCTGATGATAAACTCAAATGGTGCCAATGCCTCTTTCCCATAAACTAAGCGAAATGGAGTCTCGCCTGTGGTTCCCCTCTTCGTAGTTCTGAAAGCCCAAATTGCACCAATTAGTGCTAGTGGCCAAGAGCTTTGATGATCAAAAAATAATTTGCGGAGTAGTTCAATCAAAATCTTATTGGAACTCTCTGCTTGGCCATTTGCCCTTGGGTAATAGGCACAAGACTTTTTATGGAAGATTTTGTACTTGTCAAATATAAACTGGAGCAATTGATTTACAAAATGTGTGCCCCTGTCACTAGTAATTTCCAGTGGGCAACCAAATCTTGAGAAAATATGTTTATACATAAATTTAGCTACTGTCAGAGCCGTGCAGTCCACAGAAGCTTTAGCCTCTATCCATTTAGTGGCATAACATGTGGCCATTAAAATATACTTTTTACCTCCTGGTTGCCCAGTTGGGCTAATTGGCCCTATGAAATCAAGACCCCATCGTTCAAACGGAAGCCATCCGGTAGATATTACTAATGGTTGGAAATTCAATCTGGTTGGCGTGGGAGCACATCTCTGACAGATGTGGCATTCTTTTGCAAATTTGATTGCATCCTTGAAAATATGAGGCCACCATAACCCTTTGTGGATGATTCTATGAGCCAATTCTTCCCCCTTTAGGTGTCCTTCACTATGTGCTGCCTCTAGCAAAAGATTTACCTCCTCTGGATAGACACATCTTCTCAAGATATCATCCTGACACTATTTATATAAATTTCCATTTATAAGAGAATAGGCTTTGGTTTTCAGAAGTAATCTTCTTTTTTCTACTGGTGTCAAATGTTCTGGGATCTTTCCAGTAGTGAGAACATGAAGAATTTCATCATACCAACCAGTCCGTATTGCTACTAGAAAAAGATTGCTATCCACCAATTCATCATTAATACCTGTTGCCTTTTCACTCATTGCCGTCCTGGACACTTGATCTGCCATGTAGTGCTCTTTTCCTGGCTTAATATGAATATCAAAATTAAATTCTTGAAATAGGAGTAACCACCTCCAAATCCTTCCAGCTACTCTAGGCTTGTTTATCAAATACTTCAAGGGCTGATGATCAGAAATAACAATGAAATGTACACCAAGGAGATAATGTCGGAACTTCTGAAGAGCAAATACAATAGCCAAACCTTCTCTTTCCGTTGTACTGTAATTTCTTTCAGCTTGGTTGAGTAGTCTGCTTGCATAAGAGATAGGTCTATCCACTTTGTGAGATGATGGTTGAGCTAGAACTGCACCAACCGCATGAAGACTAGCATCTGTATGCACATGAAATTCCAATGACCAATTAGGAACACTTAAAAGTGGAGCAGTACATAGCCTCAACTTTAGTTCACAAAATGCTTTGTCAGCTTCAGCACTCCATGAGAAAGGGATCTTTTTGCTGGTAAGTCTTGACAAGGGCTTAGCAATTTCCGAATACATCCTAATGAATCTTCTGTGATACCCTGCATGGCCCAAGAAACTTTGCACTTCCTTTGGGCTTTGTGGAATTGGCATGGAAAGAATAGCTGTAACCTTTGCAGGGTCAACAGTTATGCCTTCAGCAGATACTATGTGACCAAGAAGAGTGCCCTTAGTGACCAAAAAGTGACATTTATCAGGATTCAATTTCAAACCCGTTTTGAGACATTGCTCAAAAATTTCTTTTAGATTTTCCAAATGGTCATGGAAATCTTGAACTGCTGCCCTTCTATCTGTACCTGAAAATACTGAAAAGTCATCCATGAAAATGCGTAGAAAGGTTGTTAACCATTTGCCCAATATCAGATACATCGTTCTATTAAATGAAGCCGGTGCATTCTTCAAACCAAAAGCCATTCGAGTATAGACATAAGTGCCCTAGGGAGTGACAAAGGCTGTTTTGTCCCTATCATCAAGATGGATCACTATCTAATTGTAACCACTAAAACCATCCAAGAAACTATACAAAGTGTGACCAGCTACCTCTTCAAGTACTTGCTCTGTGAAGGGCTGAGGAAATCCATCTTGAATAGTCACTTTATTCAAAGCACGGAAATCAACACATACCCTTATTTTTCCACTATTTTTCTTTGGCACAATAACCATAGAAGAAAGCCACTTGGAATGTTCTACTGGCACAATTATACCTGCTTCTTCTAGTTTTGTAATCTCTGCTTTTACTGCCTCTGCATACTTCAGATTGAGTTGATATGGCCTACTTCTTACAGGCGCAGCTCCCTCAACCAAGGGTATCCGATGTAATCCAAGCTCTTCTGGTATTCCTGTTAGATCTTTGTAGGACCATGCAAAGACACTTTTGTAAGTAAAGAGCAAAGAAGTTACCTTTTGTAGTAAATTAGGATAATGCCACAGCCAAGATGCCAAATGAACTACTTGAGGGTTCTCTTCATCCCCTAAATTTACTTCTTGAACCAATGTTTCAGGACTGGCCTTGTTTGATAAATCATCTCCACTATATGCAGGAGTGGAGTTTAATTTATATTCTGCAACATGTTCTTCCATCCATCCTTGAGGTATATCTGAGAAAGGAAGATCTTCTCTGCCCTTAGGTTCAAAATCTTCTACCTCTGATACTTTTATCTGGGTTGTTTCCTCAAGGCTTGTGCTTTCCGGCAATTGCTCATTCTCCAACACCTTGTGGTTTTCATTGCCCTTCCCTGTAATTACCTTATCTGCAACTTCTTCCTCAATTTCATTAATCTCCACTAGTGCAACACTCTGCACTTCCCATCATCCAATTTAACAATGTATCCTCTTCTTGGGGTAGAGAGGGCATTACCTGAGTGTCCACAGTATATCCAGTAGTTTTTCCTGAGTTGAATCCTTCTTCCAAATGTAGTTGCAGTTGGCTATTGGTATTTGTTGAAATCCATAGTTTTTTTTTTCCCCAATCTTGTAAAGCTTTTGCTTGTCTCAGCCAAGGTCTCCCCAGGAGCAAAGGATAGGAAGTCTCCTGTGGAAGTGTAATAACAACAAAATCCAACACAAAGTGGCAACCCTGTACTACCATCAATACCTTTTCAATAATGCCAAGTGGCGCAACCCGATGTTGATCTGCCAATGTAACCGTGAATGGTGCCAACTTGGTGGGGTTCAATTTCAGCTTCTTCATTGTAAAATTTGGCATCAAATTGATACCAGAGCCTCCATCTATGATCACACCTGTGAGAGTTTCATCCTTTATACAAACAGATAATCTTGAACTTTGGTAGTCTGCTAAGGGTGCAGGGGGAAAATCAACCATGAAACCATCTATACTAGGTGATTGGACCAAGTGAGCAGAGTGTATAATCTTTAATAAATCACTTCTTATTTGTGAATCCATCCTTATAAGTTCATAGAGACTAATCTTGTGGTGAATACCTTTCAAGATCTGTTCAATGTTTACCTCCTGAGTATTTTCTTGTAGACGTGTTGGTTGGCCCCTTAGAGAAGTAGTCATTTCTTCATAAGCTCCTTCAATTTCCACTTGGTCCTTCCATCCAGACTTCTTTTCTTCCTCTTACCCCTGAATTCCTTGTTGTTCCCCCCTAAGGTTTGCTGCTGCTTGCCTAGCTCTAGTCATCATGGGCATAGCAGAGGATGAAACAGCATAGGATTGAGTAGTCATACCTTCTACTGGTGGGGAGACTGCAATCATGTGAATTGGAGCAGGACGACCTCTTGGGCAATCTTTGGTATAATGATCCTTGGCCTCTGGGCAATGTTGACAGGGAGGTGCATCTTCTGGAAGAGAACACCTATTTTGCATGTGGCCGTACTCACCACAACGATAGCACATCAAAGGTCTATTATATCTAGGCTTTGCAGGCTTATTCTCCTCTCTATTAGATGTATTTGAAGTACTAACATAGTATGAATCCAAAGTTTGAGGGTTACCTCTCTGCTGTGTACCCTTGAGGTAATAACAATCTCTGGCTTCATGACCATCTTTTCCACAAAATTGACAGCTTACCTTAATAGGGCAATTAGCATTGGAATGTCCATTGTTGTTACAGATTGTACACCAAATTTGTCTCCTTATCCTGAGTGGTCTTCAAGTCTTCTAACTCTCGGCGAAGCTGGGCTACCTCATCATCAGTGCGACGCAGTGGTGGCAAGACCTTCTCTTCTTGTTGATTTTGTTGCATCTTCAATGCTTCCAATTCCCTTCTCAGTTGCTCAATAGGATCCAGATCTGCAGCATACTTTGGTTGTGTATCCCCTTCAAAATGTTGCCTTGCTTCTTCAATGTGTGATGCCGCTGCAACAAAATCATTGAGGGTGGCATCCAATCTGAGAGACTCACGAAGCTTCTGCTGAGATGACCTGGGCAGAGCCTTCTCTATCCACTTTTTAACCAAAAAGTCACCTGGAGCATATGGCAGACGTGCAACAAGTGCTTTTGTTCTAGTGTGAAGTTCATGAAAAGATTCACCTGATCTTAGCTTCAAATTCTCTAGCTGATCTAGAGCTCTTTCTGAGGAATCACTTGGTCAAAATGTCTGTGAGAATGCCGCCTTCAAAGCCTCCCATGTAGTGAAATGGCCATCTGCATATTGACTATACCATTTATCTGCAAGACCCTCCAATGTGGATGGGAAAGTGCCAACATTGCATCTTCTCTATTCTGCAAACCACGTCCACGGCATAAAGAGATAAATCTCCTCACATGATCATCAGCATCTTCATAAGCATGTCCCTTGAAGGTAGGGAACTTGATGTTGATCCTGGAGAGTAGATGAGAAAGATCCTCCATTTGGACTGGTGTCTCTTCTGACGTATCTGAGGAGAAGTCTAGAGTTCTCCTATACCCTTCTGTTGACAATGGTGTCGCACCCAAATCAATAGACAAATTTAGGGAGGACAGAGGGGAGGTAGACTCACTAGCCGTGGTTATTGCTAACTTGTTAAGGCTCCTTCGAACACGAAGAGATTCCTTATCTGCTCGTGTATGGGTCATGTACCTATTCGCAATTGCAATAGGGAAAAACACCTCTCATAGAAATGCAAAGGTCCCACCGGGCGTGCCAAACTGTAGAGGAGGTACTGGGGTATCCCCTTTTAACAAAAGTAGAGATTAAAGATTAACACATCCAGTACGTCGCCTACTCAAGGGGGGTTCTCTTTAGGGAAGTATACCCTTTAACATTTCTGTGAGCAGGTAGATAACACGGTTTGCACAGAGTGGTACATACTTCAGAAAATATGAACAACTATTGACCAAGGAAGACCATACACTTCTTGATTCGATTCAGATGATTACAAGAATTGTCAAGGAAATGCTCAAAAACTAATGCTCAGTGCTTCGTGGTACTCTATGCAGATAAATATAGATTGACAATACAAATGATGAAGGAATTGCTCAAGAGAATATAGAGCTTAACACCAATAGGTCTCACAGAAAAGAAAGAAACTCCAAGACACTCTCTTACACTATAGTGCTCATAGCCCTCCACTGAGAAGCCTACCCTCTGAATCCACACTACAGAGTAGCTCCTACAATAGGCTTGAAACCACCAAGTGCAAGAGAGAACTTCTGCACGTTTACACGCGTCAAAGTAACTCCGAAAAATGTACCCCAATGAGCAAAAATCCATTGCTTTTATAGGCCCCAATAGGCCAAGAGAGTCTTGCCGAATCTTCACATCCACTCATCACGCGCCGGTTAATCACCCAAAATTGGGGGTAGGTCAAATATTCCTCTTGATTTGGATTGGTCCAAAAAATAGGTAGTCGCCGTGAATGGTTGGCGGCAACATTTGTTTATCCACTTTCACTTTTTAACAATTCCACTCTAATTTCAAGTCTTTATTAGCTCCGATGATGACTGATAACTGTGAAACATATTGAACTCTTGGACCAGAAGGAGCTTCTTCCTCCTCTTCATAAGCCTCATGCATGAGTTGATGCTAACATTTTGTAGAATGGGTTCCTCATATTCATCAGACTTGCCATCTCCTGAGATTGCTTGGAAGGAAGAATTGTCACCAAAATTGTGCGGGGGTGGGTGTGTAACGGTGGGGGAGGCGCATGTGTGCAGGTGGAGGGAGTGGCGGCAGGTATGCATGTGAGGGGGCGAGGGGCGCAAGGAGTGGGGAGAGAGAGAGAGGGAGAGAGAGAGGCGCAAGGGGTGGGGTGGTGGGATGGGGGAGTGGGGTGGGGTGGTGGGATGGGGAAGTGGGGTGGGGTGGTGGGGTGGAGTCGTGGGGTGGGGTGGTGGGGTGGAGTAGTGGGGTGGGGTGATGGGATGGAGGAGTGAGGTGGAGAGGGGGGCGCAAGGGGTGGGGAGAGAGAGAGCGGGAGAGAGAGAGGGAGAGGCGCAAGGGGTGGGGAGAGAGAGAGAGGTAGAGGCGCAAGGGGTGGGGTGGTGGGATGGGGGAGTGGGGTGGGGTGGTGGGGTGGAGTCGTGGGGTGGGGTGGTGGGGTGGAGTCGTGGGGTGGGGTGGTGGGATGGGGGAGTGGGGTGGGGTGGTGGGGTGGAGTCGTGGGGTGGAGAAGGGGTGCAAGGGGTGGGGAGAGAGAAAGAGGAGGGGTGCTACAAAAAGTATAGAGTGTTGCACGGTGAAAATCAATGAAATAGAGGAAGAAGTTGCAGAGGAAGGAGTTGGAGAAAAGGGCCATGAAGTTCACAAGGAAATAGAGGATGGGAGTTTACACTTGAGTACAAACATTGAAGGGGCAACAACTATAGAAGTTTCAGAAAGGGAAAGTTATGAGCCGGAATGCAGAGAAGATGTCCCCTTTCGGATATACCTCCAGGATGACCAGAGAACATATTGCAGAATATGAGCTAAAATCCACTCTTGCATACAATGGAGATGTTTCTCAAGAGAGAATAGTCCTGAAACACTGGTTCAAGTAGTAAATCTAGGTGATGAAGAGAACCCTCAAGTAGTCCACCTGGCCTCTTGGCTATGGCATATCCCCTTTACTACAGAAGGTGACTTCTTTACTTTTTGCTTACAAAATGTCTTTGCATGGTCCTACAAAGATCTAACAGGGATACGAGAGGAGCTTGGATTACATCCAATACCCTTAGTTGAGGGAGCCACACCTGCAAGAAGTAGGCCGTATCGACTCAATCCAAAGTATGCAGAGGTAGTAAAGTTGGAAATTACAAAACTAGAAGAAGCAAGTATAATTGTTCTAGTAGAACATTCCAGGTGGCTTTCTTCTATGGTTATTGCACCCAAGAAAAATAGTGAAAAGATAAGAGTCTGTGTTGATTTTCGTGCTGTATAGCTTCTTGGATGGTTTTAGTGGCTACAATCGGATAGTGATCCATCCTGATGATAGGGACAAAACAACCTTTGTTACTCCGTGGGGCAATTATGTCTATACCTGCATGGCTTTTGGCTCTAAAAATGCACTAGCTTCATTTAATAGAACAATGTATCTAATATTGGGAAAATCATCATCCCTTTCATATCGAACATGCTTTGGCAAAAGTTCTTTGTTACTACGTTGGTGCTTTTCGAGTATGAAGAAGATTACTCTTCCAATTAAAGAATACATTTGGCTCTTAGATTGGTGGAGTTAGAATCAACTCTCCATCCCACCATCCCTCCATCCACACCACCATCTCTCACACACAATAGATGAAGGTCAAAAGCTATTACAAGAATTATGTGAAGGATGTGCTTCTGAGAGTCATTCAAATATCGCGGGCGGCATGTAAATGAGGATCTGAGCTTGCATGCAGAAGTGACACTAAAAGTGTAAGTGGTAAAAGAGAAAGTGGATAAATGACTATTGCCGCCAACCATTCGTGATGATTGCCGATTCTTGAGGATCCAATTCAAATCGAGTGGCATATTTGACCTAACCCTCCAATTTTGGGCAATCAATTGGTGCACGATCAGTGGATGTGAGGAATTCGCAAGGCTCTCTTGGCCTATTGGAGCCTATAAAAGCAATGGACTTGTGTTCATTTGGGATATACATATACCTACATACGTACAGGGGTCCTCTCTTTGCACTTGGAGGGCTAATAGCACTATAGTGTGAAGAGAGTGGCTTGGTTTTGTCATTTAGTGTGACTCAATGGTATTTTCATGCTCTTTCCCCTAGAGCTAGTCTTCAAACTTTGTATTGATCACTGCCAGTCTGCATCTAGTTGTGTTCATTATACGGATTGGATGAATCTCTTATATTGATGGTGTTTAGTTCTCGAGTGGCCTGTTAGCCCAGAGCATCAACTTTAGAGCATTTCTTTTGCCTATATTGTAATCATATTTGTGGACTAAGGTGTGGTTTCGTCCATCACTATTGCCATTGTCATTGATCTTCTCTCTGTGTCCATGTTTGTGGTGCAATTATTCTGATCTGCCTGCTCACAGAAATGTTAAAGGGTATACTTCCCTAAGGAGGACTTCCCTTGAGTAGGTGAAGTACTAGAAGTGCATAGTTTTTGCTCTTATTAAAAGTGGATACCCCAGTACCTCCTCTACAGAGCGCAAGAGAGAAAGAGCACGAGAGTGAAAGAGAGAGATGTCTATTTCTCGTAGCGTTGCTCACTGCCGACTGCCAGTAGCTCTTCTACTAGCATTCATCACCGTCATGTACGCTGCTGAAGTACAAGGAGGGAGAACTGCTGCATCGCTATTCCCAAGCGTTCATATGAATGACACTTTGAACGAGAATGCAAGCTTTGTGGACAACTCTGATATGCAGGTCTCCTGCATCCGTATATCGCAGGTAGACCTACACTTCTCGCATCCCATGAGCGCGGCATCAGTTTATGTTGACTGTGGTGGCTGCAGTGTTAGTAACGTGCAACCGCCATGCCCGAGGACCGAATGTATTGAGGGGATTGTGCCTGTAGTGCAGTGTTAGTAACGTGCAACCGCCATGCCTGAGGACCGAATGGATTGAGGGGATTGTGCCTGTAGTGTTTGATCTTGTCATCGAAGGAAACGGGAAGTGCCTTGTCGTGTCAGGTGCAATGCTCGGCCCTCACACGTCTAACTCATTCGTCTACATGCACTCTCCAACGCTTCCACTCTACCCTTTGTCCGCCACCTTGCACTGCCCATGAGCCTCACCTCCATTATGTGCTGCTGCCTTTGAGATTTATGGGTCTCGATTAGCCACTATCCAATTTTATTTCTCATATGTTCTTAGTTTAATCTCGTATGTATTCTTCAGGGACTACTACTAATGAAGAAAACAGATTTTTTGATCAAAACAAGTTTTCTCACTCTCATGTGTGCTGATTGTCGTTTATATGCAAGCGACCGCCGTGCATTCAATGTCTGAGATTAATTCTGTGTAATTCTGTTCTGATCAACCTCTCTTTTGATCACAACAACTTTTTCTCACTCTCATGTGTGATGATTGTTTTTTTCTCACTCTCATGTGTGATGATTGCCTAATATCCAAGACTTTAATTAATAAAAAAAGGAACTGTACAAGAGAATGGGCTACGTAGCAGTGATGATTGTCTTTTATCTGCATTCAATGTCGGAGATTAATTCTGTGTAATTCTCACAAGATTAATTCTGAGGTTCTTACAATTGTAATTAATAGCATTCCTATTTCTCCACTTTCTTTTGTGAAGTGATTAAAGCAGATATTTTTGTTTCTATCTACTTATTTTTGTCTCATTATCTATGCTTTACCTTTTAAGCAGTGTTACTAATTTGATCATGCGGATAGAAACAAATTGTGACGAATGAAATCGATAGGATATCTTTTACAATTATCCCATGAACCTTCACTTTACAATTATTTTTGTCTCATTTAGAATTTCTTCTATCAATATAAACTTTAACAACGTTAGTCATACTAATTCTACGTTTGGCGTAACTGTGATTACTAGAATTCATATTGTATCCTCTTTTGAAGTATGCTTGTCAACGTACGCAGATATTTTACTTGCTTCTTTGTTCAGCTTCTTTGTTCAGCTTCGTGCATCGGTCTCGCTCTCCGTCATTGAACGTTTCCTTCAACCAGCCCAATGGCAGTAGCTATATCGATGTTTTAAGTGTGTCCATTGGATATAGAGCGAAACTCTATTAAGTGTGTCCATTGGATATAGAGAGAAACTCTATTAATTTCTATTGTTTTCAGGGTAACTTAGTAGCGTTGAAAACAAACAAGCTAAATGTATTAAATAGTCTATATTATGTCGAGTATAACCATATCTGATGGAAAGCATCTCAAAAACGATGCCTAATGAATTGTGGTATATCCATGATATGCATTTCATTATAACATGTTATATGTTTGAAAATAAGCACATCTTGATAATTGATTGGATTATCAATAGCTCACCATATTATTGTAAAATTCATCAAAGTGGTTCCTTTCAATGGGCACAAGAGAATATTGCATAGACAAGAAGATTTTATCATCCACCAATGCAACACACCTTAGTTAGTTACTTAGTGATACAAACATTTAGCTCTTACAAGGAATCCATCCTATGACACAAGCACTCTATCGTTTTCAAACACAAAGTTTGCACTATTTTCATCAGCTTTTGGTGTTGTTCCCTTCAAACCTCCGTAGCAAATTAAATCTCCATTTTATAGCATTGATTGTAATGTTACTAAAAAATAGGATAGTAAAAATTTTATTTAGTGTAATTTACATATGTGTAGGTGAAACCATTTGTACATAGCTCGAAAAGAGTTTATTTTCATTCGCCTCTCAGCCATAGGCTATTGATGATCGCATCTCAAGGCTAAGAATAAATGTTGTACATGCATATTCTTCAATTTGAGGGGCAGAGAGGCTGGTAATGTGTAGCAAGTCTATGAACACAAGGAATCTACATTCAAGATGGACTTGTAGCACATATGTATTTTAACTATGATATTTATAGTGATCATAAGTAGTCACATTCATTCATGAGAGTGCAGACATACTCATGACAACTTTCATTACACTAATATATACATGTGTATGTATGTATGTATACTGGTTTTTATGCATACATCTCCTCAATCACACTTGTGGATGTCCTCAAATGTTTCTTTTATTTTCTTTTCTTATTTTTTGGATAGGTGGCACAAAAGAGAGCAATGCACAACTATAAACACATGTTCTTATGAAAGTTTATCATGCAATATGGGGAGATAAAAATTTTTCTAAATTTGGCAGAGAACATACCTCCTAGAGGAAGGATGATAAAATCTACTTTCATGGAGATTTGTTGCATTGTTTAAGTAGAGGCCGTGGATGGAACCGGGAGAACTGCATTGTGATTAACATTGAAATGGAGATTGTGAGTGAGAGTGAGATTGAGAGTGTGAATGTGAATGCGATTGTGATAGCTCTGGGGTTGTTAGGAGTATTATTCTTTGCTAGGGAGCTATTTTGGAAGAACTTAGAAGATTAGGTTACTTGAAGAGGGAAATTTTTTTTGAGGGTTAGCTTGTGATGATCAAGACAAACATGCCTAATGTATTAAGCTAAACAATATCTTTGAAAAGGTGTATATTAATTAGCATGCATATTAAAACATTGATTTTTTTTTGTGCTTAATGCAAGTGTAGATACACATGCACAAAGAGAGAGAGAGAGAGAGAGAGAGAGAGAGAGAGAGAGAGAGAGAGAGAGAGAGAGAGAGAGAGAGAGAGAGAGAGAGAGAGAGAGAGAGAGAGAGAGAGAGAGAGAGAGAGAGAGAGAGAGAGAGAGAGAGAGAGAGAGAGAGAGAGAGAGAGAGAGAGAGAGAGAGAGAGAGAGAGAGAGAGAGAGAGAGAGAGAGAGAGAGAGAGAGAGAGAGAGAGAGAGAGAGAGAGAGAGAGAGAGAGAGAGAGAGAGAGAGAGAGATGGCTAGATGGAAAAAATTGTGTGCACATATGAAGAGAGAGTTTACTATGTGGTACTAGAAAATGATTCTTGATGCCATTTGTATTAGTGGTGAATGGGTTCCACCATCTCTATGAATGGTCAAAGTGAGAGTTAATGCAAAGAATCTTCCTCTGAGCCTTCGCTGCCAAATTTGAAGGACCTAATTAAAGCTGGCTACCAGAGCCATACCTGACCTACCCCTCCTTTTTGGGCAATCATTTTGGCACACATGCTGTGGACAATGGGAATCCGCAAGGCCCTCTTGGCCTATTGAAGTCTAGAGAAGCAAGTGGATGGCAATCATTGAGGGGTGTACATCTTACATCCGACATCTTTTTTGGCCCACTCTTTGCATCGTGTTGCTACAAGCATATTGTAGGAAGTCACTCTGTGGTGAGGATAGAGAGCGTGGGCTTCCCAGTGGAAGGCTAATAGCACTACAATGTGATTGAGTGGCTTGGTTTTGTCATTCGGTGTGAGTCAGTAGTATTTCTTTGGAGGAAGTTTTCATATTTATGTATTCATGAGTGCAAGTCTTCAGCTTGTTGTGTTCGTTCTGTCGAATAGAGCTCTTGTACCAATTATGTTAGTTTCTGGAAAGGCATGCTAGTACACCACACTATTTTTTGGATCTCTTAGGCCCATTGTAATCATTTTCTGAACTAAGGAGTGGCTCCATTCTCTACTATTGCCAAATGTCATTATTCTTCTCTCCACAAATCTATTGTATTGTGTCTGTGTTGCTAGTGAATGTGCGTGGACATAGGAATGTTAAAGGGTATACTTCCCTAAGGAGAAACCCCCTTGAGTAGATGGAGTACTGGAATTGTATACTATTTGGTCTTGCTGGAAGTGGACAACAAAGTACCAAAGCTCTTGTCCACACACATGAACAGAGAAATGGATCAACAAACATACTAAAGTACATTTGTTGTGGTCATCATAATGGTAGTCCGAATGAGTGCTCGAAAGTCTCTTATATAGATATCAAGAGGCCATATGAGTGGCTCTACATGATCCTAGTTGATCCTTGGAGGTTGGCTAGAAATGGACCTTGACATGGACTATGCACCCTAGAATGGAGTGACAAATGGCCATGCACTACTTGCAGAGAGAAGATACTCAGGTGAGCGATCAACCTCGAGAGTAGCCACTTTTGAAAATGTTCACTACCAAGTTCTTGATTAACCCCTTTCATATTCAAGACTTTGAGGTGGCTTCAAATTTACTTTATTCTCCTCATTCCTCTTGTGTCGAATAACCTTGGATATGCTCATATTGACTACAAAGTCATGATGGGGGGTCGTCCAATTTTGGGATGCCCAAATTTATTTGGATAGGTTATGAAACCATAAAATTGGGCTAGTTGTGTCCCCAGAAAAAGGGATATTTGGTGGCCTAAAAAAATTTGGGATAATTTGTGACTCAAAGAAAATTGGGCTAATTTGTGCCCCAAAAAAGTTAGGCTAGTTTTTGGGAAACTTGGGTGGAGGTAGAGGAAACTTGGCCGACTTTTTTTTGGACAACTTGGGTGGTGGTAGAGGAAAATTGGGCAACCATTTTTGGAAAACTTGGGTGGTGCTTGAGGAAAATTGGACTATTTTTGGGAAACTTGGGTGGTAATAGAGGAAAATTGGGTGACTATTTTTGGGCAACTTGGGTGGTGGTAGAGGAAAATCGGGCGACCATTTTTGGGAAAGTTGGGTGGTGGTAGAGAAAAATTTTGTGAATATTTTTGGGCAAGTTGGGTGGTGATAGAGGTAAATTAGGTGACTATTTATGGGAAACTTGGGTGGTGGTAGAGAAAAATTGGATGAATTTATATTGTGCTAGACATCAAAAAGTGATGATATGTTCTAGCACATCCATAGTGCTACACTAAGGTTATAATTAAAACTTTTCAGATAGCAAATAGATCTTATACTTGTTACACCATGTAGCGAAAAACATCTATTCTCCAGTTAAGCACAATTCTTCAGTATGATTATGAAACGAATGTTCATTGACCACTCTCGTGGAATTTGGTTGGATGTGTGATGGGATTACTATCCTCAATTGACAAAAAGAACATGTCACTAGAAGTTGTGAGTCCTCGAATGCATGAAAACATTCTTCATCATATATAACTATTAGTGTAAGTTAGTAGCAATAGGGCAATGTAGAAGACAAGGGTATGAGCATATATGAAAAGATTATGATCTTTATGATTTTTTAAACCGGTCATTGTTCTTTAGATATATACAGATTGATTAAGAAAAAGTTGTTTTGGAGATCCAAAATGATATAGCCTTATGGCACAATGGATCACAAGAAATTAATTTGGATGTTACTTGTTGATTTTTCTTAAACATCCAAATTTATTACATTGAATCCACCAAATGCCAGGAGATGGTTTCTTTTATATGATCGTCAAAGGACAATGCATTATTACACATAGATAAATGGGAACCTCTCAAAATCCTTTGAGAATGCACTATTGTGTAGGCATTGCATGAGCACCTCCGAAGCTATCCCTATGTCAAAACATAAGAAAATTAATGGTGCACCTTTGGATTATTTTGTTTAAACACCTCTGCATAAGATGAATTTGTCAAATACTTAACTCACAAAATAAGATTATATGGTGTGCTTAACTTCACTCTCTACGCCTTAGGTGGGTAAATCAACTTACGATTCATAGATTGAGATCATACTTGCAACTTTTTCTTGACTTTTTGAATGGAAAACATGGTTACTAGGGGCACTAGATTTGGGAAACCAAATCTATGTGAAAACCGTTTGTGTCAATATTGTGGCCTTAGGTAAACATCGTAGAGTGCTTATTATGACTTTAGAATGCATAGGTGGATTTCTCCACCTGATGTGTGGAAACCTGTCACTTCCCAAATTTGTTTTTATGGATATTTTTGATAGTACTTCTTTTTTCTAGAAGGTCATATTTTCGTCGTTATTCTTTGTGACAAGAATTCTTTATTTTGAAGGTGTGTGCTGGAAAATAGATGTGCTTGTTCACTATTTGTATGTCCAAAATCTACACTTACAATGTGAGACTCAAATAATGAAGGAACATAGTTTTATCGATTTCAATTTCATGTTCAAGGATTTTTTTGCAAATTTTAAGATGATGGAGTGACTAAGAAACCAATCTTGACCTAAAAAAGACTTCTTGATGAGATCCTTGTCATCAGACATGAAGAAGGAAACTTGCCTTGATATGTTCTCAATGTGCATAGGGAGTTTAGTTAAGCCAAGGCACTAAATTGGCGAGGGTCAATGTGAGCGTGAAGTGCTTGGACATGAGTCTGCAAGGATGCTTGTCATTGATGACATGATTTTTCCCCGTAATTCGAAGCATACCCTTGAAATCCATATGCGACCCTAAGGGTCTATATGCCGGAATATCAAAGCACAAGAACTGGCTTGTGATTGACATTGACACTGAGATTGTGAGTGAGAGCGAGATTAAGAGTGCATGTGAATGAGATTGTGATAGCTTGGTGGTTATTAGGTGTTTTTGATTATTCATCAGGAAACTATTTTGCAAGAGCTATTGTATATGATTATAATCTATGGTACCATATCTTCTCCTTCTTTTCATCACATCAGGTGTATTGTATAGCATAGGATTTTCTCTTGTCCTATGTAATTTCTATTTTCATCTCTTATATGGTTCTTGGGTGATTAGAAGCTTGGGAATGGGGAAGACTTATCTTTATGGAGCTGGTAGAATATGTGGATGTGTCACCATACATAAAAAAATAAGAGTAAAATAGAAAAGTAATGTTTACATGAAAAAAAAAAAATAATTTTATATTTGTGAGTATGTATATTTAGATGTATGTGTGTACTTTGTGCATGTTTGTGGGGTCTGGTGTTTGTCTATGCATCCATGTGTGTGCATGTGTGTTATGGTTGTTTAGTTTAATTTTTAAGAAAGGTTAAAGAAGCTTTAAGAAGAGGCTTCAAACGTTGAATCTAGCAAACACTAAGTGTAGATCAAAGTACGAGGTTAGAAGATTAGCTTACTTGAAGAGGGAAAAGTTTTTTGAGGGTTAGCTTGTAATGATCAAGACAAACATGCCTAATGTAAAACATCCGATTTTTTTGGTGCTTAATGCAAGTGTAGAATACACAGGCACAAAGAGAGAGAGAGAGAGAGAGAGAGAGAGAGAGAGAGAGAGAGAGAGAGAGAGCAAATTCTTGAATTTGAGGGGCACCCGGGCATGTCATGTGTAGAAAGCTTATGAACACGAGGAATGCACATTGAAGGTCGTTTTGTAGCCCTTATGTAATTTAATTAATAATTCAGATGCGTTTTTAGTGATGACCAGTAGTCACATTCTTGCATGAGAGTGCGGACCGGCTCACGACTTCTTCTATTGCGCTCAAATGCGAGTCGGCGATCGTGGTTATCCGTTCATATATAGAGAGCAAGAGGGAGGAAGAGAAGAAGAACGCGAGAGAGTGAGATAGACCGCGTGAGAGAGAGAAAGAACGCCACAGAGAGAGAGAGAGAAAGAACGCCAGAGAGAGAGAGAGCACAAGAGAGAAAGAGCACGAGAGTGAAAGAGAGAGATGTCTATTTCTCGTAGCGTTGCTCACTGCCGACTGCCAGTAGCTCTTCTACTAGCATTCATCGCCGTCATGTACGCTGCTGAAGTACAAGGAGGGAGAACTGCTGCATCGCTATTCCCAAGCGTCCATATGAATGACACTTTGAACAAGAATGCAAGCTTTGTGGACAGCTCTGATATGCAGGTCTCCTGCATCCGTATATCGCAGGTAGACCTACACTTCTCGCATCCCATGAGCGCGGCATCAGTTTATGTCGACTGTGGTGGCTGCAATGTTAGTAACGTGCAACTGGCATGCCCCGGGACCGAATGGATTCAGGGGATTGTGCCTGCAGTGTCTGATCTTGTCGTCGAAGGAAACGGGAAGTGCCTTGTCGCGTCAGGCGCAATGCTCGGCCCTCACACGTCTAACTCATTCGTCTACATGCACTCTCCAACGCTTCCACTCTACCCTTTGTCCGCCACCTTCCACTGCCCATGAGCCTCGCCTCCATTATGTGCTGCTGCGTTTGAGATCTATGGGTCTCGATTAGCCATTATCCGTTCTTATTTCTCATATGTTCTTAGTTTAATCTCGTATGTATTCTTCAGTGACTACTACTGATGAAGAAAACAGATTTTTTGATCACAACAAGTTTTTCTCACTCTCATGTGTGCTGATTGTCGTTTATCTGCAAGGGACAGCTGTGCATTCAATGTCTGAGATTAATTCTGTGTAATTCTTTTCTGATCAACCTCTCTTTTGATCCAACAACTTTTTCTCACTCTCATGTGTGATAATTCTTTTGTCTCACTCTCATGTGTGATGATTGCCTAATATCCAAGACTTTAATTAATAGAAAAAGCAACTGTACAAGAGAATGGGCTACGTAGATTGTCTTTTATCTGCATCCAATGTCGGAGATTAATTCTGTGTAATTCTCACAAGATTAATTCTGAGGTTCTGACAAGTGTAATTAATAGCATTCCTATTTCTCCACTTTCTTCTGTGAAGTGATTAAAGCAGATATTTCTTGTTTCCATCTACTTATTTGCTCCATGAAATACTATCTCTCATTATCTATGCTTTACCTCTTAAGCAGTGTTACTAATTTGATCATGCGGATAGAAATAAATTGTGACGAATGAAATCGATAGGATATCTTTTACACTTATCCCATGAACCTTCACTCTACCGCTTGGCACTGTAATGTTACTCATTCATTGTAATGTTACTCAAAAACATGATAGTAAAAATTTTATTTAGTGTAATTTACATATGTGTAGGTGAAACCATTTGTACATAGCTTGAAAAGAGTTTATTTTCATTCGCCTCTCAAGCATAGGCTATTGATGATCCCATCTCAAGGCTAAGAATAAATGTTGTACATGCATATTCTTCAATTTGAGGGGCAGAGAGGCTGGTAATGTGTAGCAAGTCTATGATCACAAGGAATCTACATTCAAGATGGACTTGTAGCACATATGTATTTTAAATATGATATTTATAGTGATCATACGTAGTCACATTCATTCATGAGAGTGCAGACATGCTCATGACAACTTCCATTACACTCATATATACATGTGTATGTATGTATGTATGCATACTGGTTTTGATGCATACATCTTCTCAATCACACTTGTGTATGTCCTCAAATGTGTCTTTTATTTTCTTTTCTTATATTTTGGATAGGTGGCACAAAAGAGAGCAATGCACAACTATAAACACATGTTTCCATGGAAGTTTATCATGCAATATGGGGAGATAAAAATTTTTCTAAATTTGGCAGAGAACATACATCCTAGAGGAAGGATAATAAAATCTACTTTGATGGAGATTTGTTGCATTGTTTAAGTAGAGGCCGTGGATGGAACCAGGAGAACTGCATTGTGATTGACATTGAAATGGAGATTGTGAGTGAGAGTGAGATTGAGAGTGTGAATGTGAATGTGATTGTGATAGCTCTGGGGTTGTTAGGAGTATTATTCTTTGCTAGGGAGCTATTTTGCAAGATCTTAGAAGATTAGCTTACTTGAAGAGGGAAACTTTTTTTGTGGGTTAGCTTGTGATTATCAAGACAAACATTCCTAATGTATTAAGCTAAACAATATCTTTGAAAAGGTGTATATTAATTAGCATGCATGTTAAAACATTGATTTTTTTTTGTGCTTAATGCAAGTGTAGAATACACATGCACACACACAGAGAGAGAGAGAGAGAGAGAGAGAGAGAGAGAGAGAGAGAGAGAGAGAGAGAGAGAGAGAGAGAGAGAGAGAGAGAGAGAGAGAGAGAGAGAGAGAGAGAGAGAGAGAGAGAGAGAGAGAGAGAGAGAGAGAGAGAGAGAGAGAGAGAGAGAGAGAGAGAGAGAGAGAGAGAGAGAGAGAGAGAGAGAGAGAGAGAGAGAGAGAGAGAGAGAGAGAGAGAGAGAGAGAGAGAGAGAGAGAGAGAGAGAGAGAGAGAGAGAGAGAGAGAGAAGAGAGAGAGAGAGAGAGAGAGAGAGAGAGAGAGAGAGAGAGAGAGAGAGAGAGAGAGAGAGAGAGAGAGAGAGAGAGAGAGATGGCTAGATGGAAAAAATTGTGTGCACATATGAAGAGAGAGTTTACTATGTGGCACTAGAAAATGATTCTTAATGCCATTTGTATTAGTGGTGAATGGGTTCCATCATCTCTATGAATGGTCAAAGTGAGAGTTAATGCAAAGAATCCTCCTCTGAGCCTTGGCTGCCAAATTTGAAGGACCTAGTTAAAGCTGGCTACCAGAGCCATACCTGGCCTACCCCTCCTTTTTGGGCAATCATTTTGGCACACATTGTGTGGACAATGGGAATTGGCGAGGCCCTCTTGGTCTATTGAAGTCTATAAAAGCAAGTGGATGGCAATCATTGAGGTTTGTACATCTTACATCCGACATCTTTTTTGGCCCACTCTCTGCATCGTGTTGCCACAAGCATATTGTAGGAAGTCACTCTGTGGTGAGGATACAGAGCGTGGGCTTCTTAGTGGAAGGCTAATAGCACTACAATGTGATTGAGTGGCTTGGCTTTGTCATTCAGTGTGAGTCTGTAGTATTTCTTTGCAGGAAGTTTTAGTTTATGTATTCATGAGTGCAAGTCTTCATCTTGTTGTGTTTGTTCTATCGAACAGAGCTCTTGTACTGATTATGTTAGTTTCTGGAAGGGCATGCTAGTACACCAAACTATTTTTTGGATCTTTTAGGCCCATTCTAATCATTTTCTGAACTAAGGAGTGGCTCCATTCTCTACTATTGCCAATTGTCATTACTCTTATGTCCACAAATCTATTGTATTGTGTCTTTGTTGCTAGTGAATGTGCCTGCACATAGGAATGTTAAAGGGTATACTTCCCTAAGGAGAACCCCCCTTGAGTAGACAGAGTACTGGAATTATATACTATTTGGTCTTGCTGGAGGTGGATACCCCAGTACCTCCTCTATACTAAGCTATTCTTGGTTGCCTAGCTCTAGTCATCGTAGGTTTCATAAGGGATGAAAAAGCAAAAGGATGTGGAACCATACCTTCATCTTGTGGAGAGACTTCTCTCGTGTGAATAAGAGCGGAATAGTTGCAAGGGCTATCTATCGTATAACAATCTTTGGCATCAGGACAATGTTGATAGGGAGCTGCACCATTATATAGAAAGCTCTTACTTTGAATATGCCCATACTCACTACATCAATAGCACATGAGCCGTCTAGTGTACTTTGGCTCATTCAAGCACTTCTAGTCGTTGTTGTGTGAATTCGATGCATAGGTATTAAAAGTGTTTGGGACTTCTGAATTACCTCTTTGTTGCATGCCCTTGAGATAGTAGCAATTGTGAGCCTGATGAAAATTTTTGCCACAGAATTGGCAAGTCACTCTTTTGAGGTAGTCCAAGTTAGAATGACCACATATTGTACACCATACCTTCCTACCAATCTCTTGAGCAGTCTGCAATTCCTCCACTTCTCATTGATGTTGCACCCTTTTACTATGTGGGGACAAGGTAACCTTCTCTTCATGATGGATCTACTACATTTTTGGTGCTTCTATTTTCCTTCTTAGTTGCTCAATCGGCTCGAGGCTGGTGGTGTAGGTAGGTTGACTACCTTCCCCAATGAATTCTTACTTCCAATAGGTGCTTCACTCAAAGCATGGAGGGGTCACATTGGGTGTGCCAAACTATAGAAGAGGGACTATGCACCTCTTCTAAGAAGAGGAGTAGATATGACTCCCAGGACACTTCTACTCAAGGGACATTCTCCTTAGGCAAGCATACCCTGTAACATGCTTAAGCAAAGAGACACTTCAAAAATTCGCTAGTCCTTAAAAGGGTAAAGGAAAAACATGGTTCACAAAATAAACAGAGCTCAAATTTGCATTGACTGAATCACAAAAAAAAAGAAAGTATACTTCAGTTGATGATAAGACACACAACCCAACTAACCACAAATTAGCTTACCTATTTCCACTTGACCACCCTTGAGGTTACCTGTTCAATTACTCTTACTAGTAGGGCTCTCTTTCCACTAGTAGCACAAGTACTTAGCAAGCAATTAGAGAGTTAGACTCCAAGGGGTTTAATGAATATCAATACACTCACATACCACGTATAACGTCAAGTGAAATAGTACACAATGAATAGATGATAAATGGTCCAAAGGACAGTTCAGCACACATTACAAAGTTGGGCCAACATGCTCCTAGAAAATAACATTAAACATTTAAATGCACTCTAAACACTTGCCTATAACTTCACACTACACTACAACACTAGGGAACTCAGAAATACATAGTAAGGCTACCCGCACAAACTCGGTAAATAGCCAAAATGCAGAGTTACCACAAGGGAATAAGTACCACAACAGAGTACCAAAGCTCTTGTGCACACACATGAACAGAGAAATGGATCAACAAACATACTAGAGTATATTTGTTGTAGTCATCATAATGGTAGTCCGAATGAGTGCTTGAAAGTCTCTTATATAGATATCAAGAGGCCATATGAGTGGCTCTACATGATCCTAGTTGATCCTTGGAGGATGGCTAGAAATGGACCTACATGGACTATGCACCCTAGCATGGAGTTACAAATGGCCATGCACTACTTGTAGAGAGAAGATACTCAGGTGGGCGAACATCCTCGAAAGTAGCCACTTTTGAAAATTTTCACCAACAAGTTCTTGATTAACCCCTCGCATATTCAAGACTTTGAGGTGGCTTCAAATTTAGTTTATTCTCCTCATTCCTCTTGTGTCGAATAACCTTGGATATGCTCATATTTACTACAAAGTCATGATGGGGGGTCGTCCAATTTTGGGATGCCCAAATTTATTTGGATAGGTTATGAAACCATAAAATTGGGTTAGTTGTGTCCCCAAAAAAGGGATATTTTGTGGCCTAAAAAAATTTGGGATAATTTGTGACCCAAAAAAAATTGGGCTAATTTGTGCCCCAAAAAAATTAGGCTAGTTTTTGGGAAACTTGGGTGGAGGTAGAGGAAACTTGGGCGACTTTTTCTTGGACAACTTGGGTGGTGGTAGAGGAAGATTGGGCAACCATTTTTGGAAAGCTTGGGTGGTGCTAGAGGAAAATTGGACTATTTCTGGGAAACTTGGGTGGTAATAGAGGAAAATTGGGTGACTATTTTTGGGCAACTTGGGTGGTGGTAGAGGAAAATTGGGCGACCATTTTTGGGCAAGTTGGGTGGTGGTAGAGAAAAATTCGGTGAATATTTTTGGGCAAGTTGGGTGGTGATAGAGGTAAATTAGGTGACTATTTATGGGAAACTTGGGTGGTGGTAGAGAAAAATTGGATGACTTTATATTGTGCTACGAGACATAAAAAAGTGATGATATGTTCTAGCACATCCATAGTGCTACACTAAGGTTATAATTAAAACTTTTTAGATAGCAAATAGATCTTATACTTGTTACCCCATGTAGCGAAGAAGATCTATTCTCCATTTAACCACAATTCTTTAGTATGATTATGAAACGAATGTTCATTGACCACTCTCGTGGAATTTGGTTGGATGTGTGATGGGATTACTATCCTCAATTGACAAAAAGAACAAGTCACTAGAAGTTGTGAGTCCTCGAATGCATGAAAACATTCTTCATCATATATAACTATTAGTGTAGAAGTTAGTAGCAATAGGGCAATGTAGAAGACAAGGGTATGAGCATATATAAAAAGATTATGATCTCCATGATTTTTTAAACCGGTCATTGTTCTGTAGATATATACATATTGATTAAGAAAAAGTTGTTTTGGAGATCTAGAATGATATAGCCTTATTGCACAATGGATCACAAGAAATTAATTTGGATGTCACTTGTTGATTATCCTTAAACATCCAAATTTATTACATTGTATCCACCAAATGCCAAGAGATGGTTTCTTTTACATGATCGTCAAAGAATAATGCATTATTACACATAGATAAATGGGAACCTCTCAAACTCCTTTGAGAATGCACTATTGTGTAGGCATTGCATGAGCACCTTCGAAGCTATCCCTATGTCGAAACATAAGAAAATTCATGGTGCACATTTGGATTATTTTGTTTAAACACCTTTGCCTAAGATAAATTTGTCAAATACTTAACTCACAAAATAAGATTATATGGTGTGCTTAACTTCACTCTCTACGCCTTAGGTGGGTAAATCAACTTACGATTCATAGATTGAGATCATACTTGCAACTTTTTCTTGACTTTTTGAATGGAGATTTGGGAAACCAAATCTATGTGAAACCAAATCTATGTGAAAACCGTTTGTGTCAATATTGTGGCCTTAGGTAAACATCGTAGAGTGCTTATTGTGACTTTAGAATGCATAGGTGGATTTCTCCACCTGATGTGCATTCTAAAGTAGGAGTGAGATATCCATTCAGGTTCTAGTGTAGCTCTCTGGTGTGTAGAAACCTCACTTCCCAAATTTGTTTTTATGGATATTTTTGATAGTACTTCTTTTTTCTAGAAGGTCATATTTTCGTCGTTATTCTTTGTGACAAGAATCCTTTATTTTGAAGGTGTGTGCTCGAAAATAGATGTGCTTGTTCAGTATTTGTATGTCCAAAATCTACACTTACAATGTGAGATTCAAATAATGAAGGAACATAGTTTTATCGATTTCAATTTCATGTTCAAGGATTTTTTTTGCAAATTTTAAGATGATGGAGGGACTAAAAAACCAATCTTGACCTAAAAAAGACTTCTTGATGAGATCCTTGTCATCAGACATGAAGAAGGAAACTTGCATTGATATGTTCTCAATGTGCATAGGGAGTTTAGTTAAGCCAAGGCACTAAATTGTGAGTCCAAGGCTTAAATTGTGAGTCCAAGGCACTAAATTGTGAGTCCAAGGCACTAAATTGTGAGTCCAAGGATTTTTTTTTGCAAATTTTAAGATGATGGAGTGACTAAAAAACCAATCTTGACCTATAAAAGACTTCTTGATGAGATCCTTGTCATCAGACATGAAGAAGGAAACTTGCATTGATATGTTCTCAATGTGCATAGGGAGTTTAGTTAAGCCAAGGCTTGGTGAGGGTCAATGTGAGCGTGAAGTGCTTGGACATGAGATGCTTATTACCGGATACCCTTGTATCTATAGGCATTCATATTTTTAATTTCCTCGCTGGTCTTGAGAAGCAAGGATGCTTGTCATTGATGACATGCTTTTTCTCCGTAATTCAAAGCATATCCTTGAATTTCTCCATCGTTTGCCATTGCAAGAGTTTTCATTTTTTGATTCTCTCCAAGGCTTCTGCATGGGCTTCTTCTCTAATATGCTTTTCTTCTTGCTTTTTATCTTTTACTTTCTATAAGTAAAACAAAATCTCTTTAGCAAGAGGTTATTGGTAGATATTAACCCTATAATCATTTATTTAATTGGGAACTCATGACCGTTTAAAGATGCTAACTATACAAGACCATTAGGTGAGATATGATGAATCATTAATGGACTGATACCTCTCCTTTGGAGTTTTCTTTTTTGCAATTTTCTTAAGCATGTATACCAATACTTAGTCATGCTTTTATATTTTCTTGTCTTTGATGTAGAAATCAAAGTAATCCTTTTGTCTCATCTTAGCAACATAAATGCTGACTACAACCTTGACACATGTCTCTTGAAATTACTATATACTGCTCACAATTTTTGAAAGCTTATGGCCTATCCATTGATATCCATATGCGACCCTAAGGGTAGGGATAAATAATTCAATTGAGAATACAATATGTTATTCACATACTTAGTTGAATGGATAGGTTATTAGAGGAGTCTATATGCCGGAATATCAAAGCGCAAGACCGGGCTTGTGATTGACATTGACACTGAGATTGTGAGTGAGAGCAAGATTAAGAGTGCGTGTGAATGAGATTGTGGTAGCTTGGTGGTTATTAGGTGTTTTTGATTATTCATCAGGAAACTATTTTGCAAGAGCTATCGTATATGATTATAATCTATGGTACCATATCTTCTCCTTCTTTTCATCACATCAGGTGTATTGTATAGCATTGGATTTTCTCTTGTCCTATGTAATTTCTATTTTCATCTCTTATATGGTTCTTGGGTGATTAGAAGCTTGGGAATGGGGAAGACTTATCTTTATGGAGCTGGTAGAATATCTGGATGTGTCACCATACATAAAAAAATAAGAGTAAAAAAGAAAAGTAATGTTTACATGAAAACAATAATAATAATTTTATATTTGTGAGTATGTATATTTAGATGTATGTGTGTACTTTGTGCATGTTTGTGGGGTCTAGTCTTTGTCTATGCATCCATGTGTGTGCATGTGTGTTATGGTTTTTTAGTTTAATTTTTAAGAAAGGTTGAAGAAGCTTTAAGAAGAGGCTTCAAACGTTGAATCTAGCAAACACTAAGTGTAGATCAAAGTACGAGGTTAGAAGATTAGCTTACTTGAAGAGGGAAAAGTTTTTTGAGGGTTAGCTTGTAATGATCAAGACAAACATGCCTAATGTAAAACATCCGATTTTTTTGGTGGTTAATGCAAGTGTAGAATACACATGCACAAAGAGAGAGAGAGAGAGAGAGAGAGAGAGAGAGAGAGAGAGCAAATTCTTGAATTTGTGGGGCACCCGGGCATGTCATGTGTAGAAAGCTTATGAACACGAGGAATGTACATTGAAGGTCGTTTTGTAGCCCTTATGTAATTTAAATAATAATTCAGATGCGTTTTTAGTGATGACCAGTAGTCACATTCTTGCATGAGAGTGCGGACAGGCTCACGACTTCTTCTATTGCGTTCAAATGCGAGTCGGCGATCGTGGTTATCCGTTCATATATAGGGAGCAAGAGGGAGGAAGAGAGGAAGAACGCGAGAGAGTGAGAGAGACCGAGTGAGAGAGAGAAAGAACGCCACAGAGAGAGAGAGAAAAAACGCCAGAGAGAGAGCACAAGAGAGAAAGAGCACGAGAGTGAAAGAGAGAGATGTCTATTTCTCGTAGCGTTGCTCACTGCCGACTGCCAGTAGCTCTTCTACTAGCATTCATCGCCGTCATGTACGCTGCTGAAGTACAAGGAGGGAGAACTGCTGCATTGCTATTCCCAAGCGTCCATGTGAATGACACTTTGAACAAGAATGCAAGCTTTGTGGACAGCTCTGATATGCAGGTCTCCTGCATCCCTATATCGCAGGTAGACCTACACTTCTCGCATCCCATGAGCGCCGCATCAGTTTATGTCGACTGTGGTGGCTGCAGCGTTAGTAACGTGCAACTGGCATGCCCCGGGACCGAATGGAAACGGGAAGTGCCTGCCGTGTCTGATCTTGTCGTCGAAGGAAACGGGAAGTGCCTTGTCGCGTCAGGCGCAATGCTCGGCCCTCACACGTCTAACTCATTCGTCTACATGCACTCTCCAACGCTTCCACTCTACCCTTTGTCCGCCACCTTCCACTGCCCATGAGCCTCGCCTCCATTATGTGCTGCTGCGTTTGAGATTTATGGGTCTCGATTAGCCATTATCCGCTTTTATTTCTCATATGTTCTTAGTTTAATCTCGTATGTATTCTTCAGTGACTACTACTGCTGAAGAAAACAGATTTTTTTGATCACAACAAGTTTTTCTTACTCTCATGTGTGCTGATTGTCGTTTATCTGCAAGGGACAGCTGTGCATTCAATGTCTGAGATTAATTCTGTGTAATTCTTTTCTGATCAACCTCTCTTTTGATCACAACAACTTTTTCTCACTCTCATGTGTGATGATTTTTTTTTCTCACTCTCATGTGTGATGATTGCCTAATATCCAAGACTTTAATTAATAGAAAAAGCAACTGTACAAGAGAATGGGCTACGTAGCAGTGATGATTGTCTTTTATCTGCATTCAATGTCGGAGATTAATTCTTTGTAATTCTCACAAGATTAATTCTGAGGTTCTTACAAGTGTAAATAATAGCATTCCTATTTCTCCACTTTCTTCTGTGAAGTGATTAAAGCAGATATTTTTTTTCCATCTACTTATTTGCTCCATGAAATACTGTCTCTCATTATCTATGCTTTACCTCTTAAGCAGTGTTACTAATTTGATCATGCGGATAGAAACAAATTGTGACGAATGAAATCGATAGGATATCTTTTACACTTATCCCATGAACCTTCACTCTACCGCTTGGCACTGTTTTCTCATCCCGATCCTAAACTAATGTGTTTCATTTAGAATTTCTTCTATCATTATAATTTTTAACAACGTTAGTCATACTAATTCTACGTTTGGCGTAAATGTGATTACTAGAATTCATTTTGTATCCTCTTTTGAAGTATGCTTTAGAGACCATGTACGCTTTACACTAGATTGCTTGTCAACGTACGCAGATATTTTACTTCCTTCTTTCTTCAGCTTCGTGCACCCCGCTATCCCCGGCATCCCCTCCTAGCCCCACCCTACTATCCCCGCAATCCCCTCTCAGCCCCACCCCACTATCCCCGCTGCCAGCCCCGCCCACAGCACCCTCCCTTCCCCCCTCCCCCGCCATCCCCTCCTGGCCCCACCCCACTATCCCCGCCATCCCCTCCCAACCCCACCTTGTTAATATTCAGTTCTAGAAAAAGGTCCGATTGCAACAGAAGGACGAGAACGAGAAGCGGGTGATTGGCAAGTTCGCCATGTGGAGTGTGAGCTCGGCCAAGCCTGGCAATGGCATCGAGCTTCTCCGTGACTCTAACCTGGAGACCTATTGGCACTCTGATGGTGCTCAACCCCCACACCCACCACCATCTCCACCTCCCCTTCCATCCCCCTCATCTTTTCCCCCACAAACCCCACACCCACCCCCACCACCATCTCCACCTCCCCCTCCACCCCCTCATCTTTTCCCCCACCATTCCCTCATCTTTTACCCCACCACCCCCTCATCCTTTCCCCCACAACCCCCACACCCACCTCCACCACCATCTCCACCTCCCCTTCCGTCCCCCTCATCTTTTTCCCCATGACCCCCTCATCTTTTCCCCCACGGCCCCCACACCCATCTCCACCACCATCTCCACCTCCCCCTCCACCCCCTTATCTTTTCCCCCACCACCCCCTCATCTTTTTCCCCACCACCCCCTCATCATTTCCCCACAACCCCCACACCCACGCCCACCACCATCTCCACCTCCCCCTCCATCCCCTCATCTTTTCCCCCACCACCCCCTCATCTTTTTCACCACCACCCCCTCATCTTTTCCCCAACGCCCCCCACACCCACCTCCACCACCATCTGAACCTCCCCCACCACCCCCTCATCTTTTCCCCCATAGCCTCCACACCCACCCCCACCGCCATCTCCACCTCCCCCTCCACCCCCTCATCTTTTCTCCCATAGCCCCCGGACCCACCTCCTTCTTTCCCCCTCCATCTCCACTACCTCCCCTCCCATCCTCTCTCCACACCCATGCTTGAGAAAGTTTAGATGACTATCCCAAGAGAATTCAATTGGCTCCTCATGTGTCAGATATCCAAAGACATAAATCAGCTCCCTGATCACCCCTTTCATATCGAACATGCTTTGGCAAAAGTTCTTCTGATAATGTTACTATGTTGGTGCTTTTCGAGTATGAAGAAGATGACTCTTCCAATTAAAGAATACATTGGGCTCTTAGATTGGTGGAGTAGAATCAAGTCTCCATCCCACCATCCCTCCATCCACACCACCATCTCTCACGCACAATAGATGAAGGTCAAAAGCTATTACAAGAATTATGTGAAGGATGTGCTTCTTAGAGTCATTCAAATATCGCGGGCGACATGTAAATGAGGATCTCAGCTTGCATGCAGAAGTGACACTAAAAGTGTAAGTGGTAAAAGTGAAAGTGGAGAAATGATTGTTGCTGCCAACCATTCGTGACGGTTGCTTATTCTTGAGGATCCAATTCAAATCTAGTGGCATATTTGATCTAACCCTCCAATTTTGGGAAATCAATTGGCACATGATCAGTGGACGTGAGGAATCGGCAAGGCTCTCTTGGCCTATTGGATCCTATAAAAGCAATGGACTTGTGTTCATTTGGGATATACATATACCTACATACGTACAGGGGTCCTCTCTTTGCACTCTATGGCTACAAGCCTACTGTAGGAAGTCACTTTGTGGCGAGGATACAGAGCGTGGGCTTCCCAGTGAAGGGCTAATCGCACTATAGTGTGAAGAGAGTGGCTTGGTTTTGTCATTCAGTGTGAGTCAGTGGTATTTTCATGCTCTTTCCCTTAGAGCAAGTCTTCATACTTTGTATTGATCACTGCCATTCTGCATCTAGTTGTGTTCATTATACGGATTGGATGAATCTCTTATATTGATGTTGTTTAGTTCTGGAGTGGCATGTTAGCCCAAAGCATCAACTTTAGAGCATTTCTTTTGCTATATTGTAATCATCTCTGTGGACTAAGGTGTGGTTTCCTTCGTCACTACTGCCATTGTCATTGATCTTCTCTCTGAGTGTCCACTTTTGCGGTGCAATTATTGTGATCTGCCTGCTCATAGAAATGTTAAAGGGTATACTTCCCTAAGGAGGACCTCCCTTGAGTAGGTGAAGTACTAGAAGTGCTTATTTTTTGCTCTTATTAAAAGTGGATACCCCAGTACCTCCTCTACAGTTTGGCATGCCCGGTGGGACAGTTGCAGTTCTATGAGAGGCCCTGAGGATAGTAAATAGTCCTTTTTTCAATATTTTTGCCCTATTGCATTTGCAAGTAGGTAGATGTAGTACCCCTTCTATGTTCCCTCTCTCTCTCTTTGGGGCATGAGGCAGTGGGCTCCAAGCATAGGGGTCAGAACCCACTAGTCCTAAGAAGATAGAAGAGAAAGAGATTGAGAGGAGAGCTCTCAGATGCCTTGGGCTGCAGCTTCAGGGAGTGTCCGTTCCATTTCTTGGACATACTTGTGTCACGGGCAATTGTTGCTTTCACTTTTATTGCCACCTTAGTGATTTGTTTTATCTCTCTTTTTTCCTCTCTTTTTCTCCCTCTCTATCTCTCTCCCTCCTCCATATTCCCCCGCCACTCACCCCCTCCATCTCCCCCCTCACCCCGCCACTCACCCCCTCCATCGCCACTCACCCCCACCGATTTCCCCGCCTAAACCCCCTCAGCCCCCCGCGAGCTATCTCTCTCTCTCTCTCTCTCTCTCTCTCTCTCTCTCTCTCTCTTGCTGCCCCTCCACTCACCTCCACCCCCGCCCCCTCCACTCACCTCCACACCCGCCCCTCCACTCACCTCCACCCTCGCCCCCTCCAGTCACCTCCACCCCCGTCCTCCACTCACCTCCACACCCGCCCCCTCCACTCACCTCCACCCCCGCCCTCCACTCACCTCCACCCACGCCCCCTCCACTCACCTCCACCCCCGCCCCCTCCACTCGTCTCCACCCCCGCCCCCTCCACTCATCTCCACCCCCGCCTCTCCCCCTCCACTCACACCACCCCCGCCACGCACACCCACCCACATACACAAACACACACACACCGACATATGCACACATGCGCACGCTCAAATGCTCACACACATACCCACATAATTACACACACACCCACATTCACTACAAATCAAGTCAATTGGGGAAGTGGTCTTCATGTTTGGCTATTGCTGAGAAGATTGAATAAACATGCTGCTGCAAAATCTCATAAAGTGAACGATGAAGCTGATGAGGTTACTTTGACCAACATTGCTATAGATAGGGTTGGATAGGAAGGTCTCATTCTAGAATGATCTGAAGAGCAGCTGGGAGGTGAAAAATCGCACTCTGAACAGTCCTCAAAAAGGGGAAAAAGGTATGGGATAAAAGTGTGCAGGGTAAAAAGTAGAAGCAGAGAAAAGATTTTGCCATGTGCCACCAATCATCCAGGAAGAGTACCCATTTTTTGGGGACTCAATTCAAATCAAGGGAATAATTGACCTACCCTCCAATTTTGGGTAATCAACCGACGCGTGATCAGAGGACGTGAAGATTCGGCAAGGCTCTCTTGGCCTATTGAGGCCTATAAAAACAAGGGATTTTTGCTCATTTGGGTACACACGCAATTGGGGTACACTTTTGGAGTTACATTGACGCGGGTATACGTGCAGAAGTTCTCTCTTGCACTTTGTGGTTTCAAGCCTATTGTAGGAGCTACTCTGTAGTGTGGATACAGAGGGTAGGCTTCTCAGTGGAGGGCTATGAGCACTATAGTGTAAGAGAGTGCCGTGGATTTTCTTTCTTTTCTGTGAGTCAGTGTTGGTGTTATGCTCTATTCTCTTGAGCAAATCTTACCATTTGTATTGTTCTGGGTTAGATTGCATGTAATTGGCCCCTTTAGCTGATGAGAAGACTCTGTGCATTGAGGTTCTTTATTTCTGGGATGGCATGTTAGCCCCCTAAGTTTGCACTTTTGAGCATCACTCTGCCCAACCTTGTAATCATCTGATTCGAATCAAGCAGTGTACGGTCTTCCTTCGTCAGTTGTTGTCCATATTTTCTGAAGTATTTACCACACTGTGCAATCTTTGTTATCTGCCTGCTCACAGAAATGTTAAAGGGTATACTTCCCTAAAGAGAACCCCCCTTGAGTAGGCGACGTACTGGACGTGTTTCATCTTTATTTTCTACTTTTAGTGGATACCCTAGTACCTCCTCTATAGTTTGGCACGCCCGGTGGGACCTTTGCATTTCTGTGAGAGGTATTTTGCTCTATCACATTGCGAGTAGGTACATGACCCATACACGGGCAGATAAGGAGTCTCTTCGTGTTCGGAGGAGCCTTAACAAGTTAGCAATAACCACGGCTAGTGAGTCTACCTCCCCTCTGCCTTCCCTAAATTTTTCTATTGATTTGGGTGCGACACCATTGTCAAAAGAAGGGTATAGGAGAACTCTAGACTTCTCTTCAGATACGTCTGAAGAAACACCAGTACAAATGGAGGACCTCTCTCATTTACTCTCCACGTTAAACATCAAATTCCCTACCTTCAAGGGACATGCTTATGAGGATGCTGATGATCATGTGAGGAGATTCATCTCTTTATGTCGTGGACGTGGTCTACAAAATAGAGAAGATGCAATGCTAGCACTTTTTCCATCTACATTGGAGGGTCTTGCAGATAAATGGTATAGTCAATATGCAGATGGCCATTTCACTACATGGGAGGCTCTGAAGGCGGCATTCTCACAGACATTCAGACCAAGTGATTCTTCGGAAAGAGCTCTAGATCAGCTAGAGAATTTGAAGCTAAGGCCAGGTGAATCCTTTCATGAACTTCACACTAGAACAAAAGCACTTGTTGCACGTTTGCCACATGCTCCAGGTGATTTCTTGGTTAAAAAGTGGATTGAGAAGGCTCTGCCCAGGTCATCTCAACAGAAGCTTCGTGAGTCTCTTAGATTGGATGCTACCCTCAATGATTTTGTTGCAGCTGCATCACGCATTGAAGAAGCAAGGCAACATTTTGAAGGGGATACACAACCAAAGTATGCTGCAGATCTGGATCCTATTGAGCAACTGAGGAGGGAATTGGAAGCGTTGAAGATGCAACAAAATCAACAAGAAGAGAAGGTCTTGCCACCACTGCGTCGCACTGATGATGAAGTAGCCCAACTTCTCCGAGAGTTAGAAGACTTGAAGACCACTCAGGATATAAGGAGACAAATTTGGTGTACAATCTGTAATAACAATGGACATTCCAATGCTAATTGCCCTATTAAGGTAAGCTGTCAATTTTGTGGAAAAGATGGTCATGAAGCCAGAGATTGCTACTACCTCAAGGGTACACAGCAGAGAGGTAACCCTCAAAATCTGGATTCATATTATGCTAGTACTTCAAATACATCTAATAGAGAGGAGAATCGTCCTGCAAAGCCTAGATATAATAGACCTTTGATGTGCTATCGCTGTGGTGAGTACGGCCACATGCAAAATAGGTGTTCCCTTCCAGAAGATGCACCTCCTTGTCAACATTGTCTAGAGGCCAAAGATCATTATACCAAAGATTGCCCAAGAGGTCGTCCTGCTCCAATCCACATGATTGCGGTCTCTCCACATGAAGAAGGAAAAACCACTCAGTCTTATGCCGTTTCATGCTCTGCAATGCCCATGATGACAAGAGCTAGGCAAGCAGTTGCAACCCATAGAGATGAACAACAAGGATTTTAGGATAAAGAGGAGGAAAAGAAGTCTGGATGGAAGGACCAAGTAGAAATTGAAGGAGCTTATGATAAGATGACTACTTCTCTAAAGGGCCAATCAACAAGTCTACAAGAAAACACTCAGGAGGTAAACATTGAACAGATCTTGAAAGGTATTCATCACAAGGTTAGTCTATATGAACTTATAAGGATGGATTCAAAGATATGAAGTGACTTACTGAAGATTATACACTCTGCTCACTTGGTCCAATCACCTAGTATAGATGGATTCATGGTTGATTTTCCCCCTACACCCTTAGCAGACTACCAAAGTTCAAGATTATCAGTTTGTATAAAGGATTAAGCTCTTACAGGAGTGATCATAGATGGAGGCTCTGGTATCAATTTGATGCCAGATTTTACAATGAAGAAGCTAAAATTGAACCCCGCCAAAATGGCACCATTTACAGTTACACTAGCAGATCAACATCGGGTTGCGCCTCTTGGCATTATTGAAAAGGTACGGATGATAGTACAGGATTGCCACTTTGTGTTGGATTTTGTTGTTATTGCACTTCCACAGGAGACTTCTTACCCTTTACTCCTGGGGAGATCTTGGCTGAGACAAGCAAAAGCTTTGCAAGATAGGGGGAAAAACAAACTATGGATTTCAACAAGCACCAATAGCCAACTGCAACTACACTTGGAAGAAGGATTTGATTCAGGAAAAACCAGTGGATATACTGTGGATACTCAGGTAATGCCCTCTCTACCCCAAGAAGATGATACATTGTTAAATTGGATGATGGGAAGTGCAGAGTGTTGCACAGTAGAGATCAATGAAATTGAGGAAGAAGTTGCAGATAAGGAAATTACAGAAAAGGGCAGTGAGGACCACAAGGTGTTGGAGAATGAGCAATTGAAGGAAAATACAAGCTTTGAGGAGGCAACCAATATAAAAGGATCAGAGGTGGAAGATTATGAACTTAAGAGCAGAGAAGATCTTCCTTTTGCAGATATACCTCAAGGATGGATGAAAGAACATGTTGCAGAATATAAATTAAAATCCACTCCTGCATATAGTGGAGATGATTTCTCAAGCAAGACCAGTCCTGAAACATTGGTTCAAGAAGTAAATTTAGGAGATGAAGAGAACCCTCAAAAGGTCCATTTGGCATCCTGGTTGTGGCATTATCCTCCTTTGCTACAGAAGGTAACTTTTTTGCTCTTTACTTACAAAAGTGTCTTCGCCTGGTCCTACAAAGATTTAACAGGAATACCAGAAGAGCTTGGGATACATCGGATACCCTTAGTTGAGGGAGCCGCGCCTGTAAGAAGTAGGCCATATCGACTCAATCCGAAGTATGCAGAGGCGGTAAAAGCAGAGATTACAAAACTAGAAGAAGCAGGTATAATTGTTCTTGTAGAACATTCCAGGTGGCTTTCTTCTATGGTTATTGTGCCCAAGAAAAATAGTGGAAAAATAAGAGTATGTGTTGATTTTCGTGCTTTGAATAAAGTGACTATTCAAGATGGATTTCCTCAGCCTTTCACAGAGCAGGTACTTGAGGAAGTAGCTGGTCACACTTTGTATAGTTTCTTGGATGGTTTTAGTGGCTACAATCAGATAGTAATTCATCCTGATGATAGGGACAAAATAGCCTTTGTTACTCCCTGGGGCACTTATGTCTATACTCGTATGGCTTTTGGTTTGAAGAATGCACCAGCTTCATTTAATAGAACGATGTATCTGATATTGGGCAAATGGTTAACAACATTTCTGCGCATTTTCATGGATAACTTTTCAGTATTTTCAAGTACAAATAAAAGGGCAGCAGTTCAAGATTTCCATGATCATTTGGAAAATCTAAAAGAAATTTTTGAGCAATGTCTCAAAACAGGTTTGAAATTGAATCCTGATAAATGTCACTTTTTGGTCACCAAGGGTACTCTTCTTGTTCACATAGTATCTGCTGAAGGTATAACTGTTGACCCTGCAAAGGTTACTGCTATTCTTTCCATGCCAATTCCACAAAGCCCAAAGGAAGTGCAAAGTTTCTTGGGCCATGCGGGGTATCACAGAAGATTCATTAGGATGTATTCAGAAATTGCTAAGCCCTTGTCAAGGCTTACCAGTAAAAAGATCCCTTTGTCATGGAGTGCTGAAGCTGACAAAGCGTTTTGTGAACTAAAGATGAAGCTATGTACCGCTCCACTTTTAAGTGTTCCTAATTGGTCATTGGAATTTCATGTGCATACAGATGCTAGTCTTCATGCGGTTGGTGCAGTTCTAGCTCAACCATCATCTCACAAAGTGGATAGACCTATCTCTTATGCCAGCCGACTACTCAACCAAGTTGAAAGAAATTACAGTACAACGGAAAGAGAAGGTTTGGCTATCGTATTTGCTCTTCAGAAGTTTCGACATTATCTCCTTGGTGTACATTTCATTGTTATCTCTGATCATCAGCCTTTGAAGTATTTGATAAACAAACCTAGAGTAGCTGGAAGGATTTGGAGGTGGTTACTCCTATTTCAAGAATTTAATTTTGATATTCATATTAAGCCAGGAAAAGAGCATTACATGGCAGATCAGGTGTCCAGGACTGCAATGAGTGAAAAGGCAACAGGTATCAATGATGAACTAGTGGATAGCAATCTCTTCCTAGTAACAATTCGGTCAGGTTGGTATGATAAAATTCTTCAGGTTCTCACTACTGGAAAGATTCCAAAACACTTGACACCTGTAGAAAAAAGAAGACTACTTTTGAAAACCAAAGCTTACTCTTTGATAAATGGAAATCTATATAAATACTGTCAGGATGATATCTTGAGAAGGTGTGTCTATCCGAAGAAGGTAACTCTTTTGCTAGAGGCGGCACACAATGAAGGACACCTAAAGGGGGAAGACTTGGCTCATAGAATCATCCACAAGGATCTATGGTGGCCGCATATTTACAAAGATGCAATCAAGTTTGCTAAGGAATGCCACATCTGCCAGAGGTGTGCTCCCGCGCCAACCAGATGGAATTTCCAACCATTAGTCATCTCCACATGATGGCTACCATTTGAACGATGGGGTCTTGATTTCATAGGTCCAATTAGTCCAACTGGCCAACCTGGAGGTAAAAAGTATATTTTGATGGCCACATGTTATGCCACTAAATGGATAGAGGCTAAAGCTACTGTGGACTGCACAGCTTTAACAGTAGCTAAATTTGTGTATAAACGTATTTTTTCAAGATTTGGTTGCCCACTGGAAATTACTAGTGACAGGGGCACACACTTTGTAAATCAATTACTCCAGTTTATATTTGACAGGTACAAAATCTTCCATAAAAAATCTTGTGCCTACTATCCGAGGGCAAATGGCCAAGCAGAGAGTTCCAATAAGATTTTGATTGGATTGCTTCACAAGTTATCTTTTGATCATCAAAGTTCCTGGCCGATAGCACTGATCGGAGCAATTTGGGCTTTCAGAACCACGAAGAGGGGAACAACAGGCGAGACTCCATTTCAGTTAGTATATGGGAAACAGGCATTGGCACCATTCGAGTTTATTATCAGAAAAGAAATAGGAATCAAAACCATCGGAATTGAACCCCCCATTCAGAGATTGGTGGCATTAGAAGAGTACAGAGAAGGGGCAATGCAGAAACTTCTGGTAACACAGGAAGCCGGCAAAAGAATGCATGATAGGTATTTGAGATCCAATCAAGTTCAGGAAGGGTCTATGGTTTTAGTGCATCAGGTTCCAGCAACTTCAACTAAATTGGCACCCAAATGGATAGGACCTTATAAGGTAATAAAGGTACTGCCACATGGCGCAGTACACCTGGAAGATCTCCAGGGTAAAAGGATTCCCCTGGTTAACATCTCTAGGGTGAAGAAGTATCTGAACTAGGTCAAAATGGAAGCATTCCACCCCTTGTACATACAATGTTTCTTTTCAGTAATTGCAGAATAACTAGATCTCATTGAAAAGAGTAAAATAAGGGAGAAATTGCACCAGGGACGGTGCAAAAGCTTGATGTGGGGGTCTGTAGTACCCCTTCTATGTTCCCTCTCTCTCTCTTTGGGGCATGAGGCAGTGGGCTCCAAGCACAAGGGTCAGAACCCACTAGTCCTAAGAAGATAGAAGAGAAAGAGATTGAGAGGAGAGCTCTCAGATGCCTTGGGCTGCAGCTTCAGGGAGTGTCCGTTCCATTTCTTGGACATACTTGTGTCACGGGCAATTGTTGCTTTCACTTTTATTGCCACCTTAGTGATTTGTTTTATCTCTATTTCTTCCTCTCTTTTTCTCCCTCTCTATCTCTCTCCCTCCTCCATATTCCCCCGCCACTCACCCCCTCCATCTCCCCCCTCACCCTGCCACTCACCCCCTCCATCGCCACTCACCCCCACCGATTTCCCCGCCTAAACCCCCTCAACCCCCCGCGAGCTATCTCTCTCTCTCTCTCTCTCTCTCTCTCTCTCTCTCTCTTCCTTCCCCTCCACTCACCTCGACCCCTGCCCCCTCCACTCACCTCCACACCCGCCCCCTCCACTCACCTCCACCCCCGCCCCCTCCAGTCACCTCCACCCACGTCCTCCACTCACCTCCACACCCGCCCCCTCCACTCACCTCCACCCCCGCCCTCCACTCACCTCCACCCCCGCCCCCTCCACTCACCTCCACCCCCGCCCCCTCCACTCGTCTCCACCCCCGCCCCCTCCACTCATCTCCACCCCCGCCTCTCCCCCTCCACTCACACCACCCCCGCCATGCACACCCACCCACATACACAAACACACACACACCGACATATGCACACATGTGCACGTTCAAATGCTCACACACATACCCACATAATTACACACACACCCACATTCACTACAAATCAAGTCAATTGGGGAAGTGGTCTTCATGTTTGGCTATTGCTCAGAAGATTGAATAAACATGCTGCTGCAAAATCTCATAAAGTGAACGATGAAGCTGATGAGGTTACTTTGACCAACATTGCTATAGATAGGGCTGGATAGGAAGGTCTCATTCTAGAATGATCTGAAGAGCAGCTGGGAGGTGAAAAATCGCACTCTGAACAGTCCTCAAAAAGGGGAAAAAGGTATGGGATAAAAGTGTGCAGGGTAAAAAGTAGAAGCAGAGAAAAGATTTTGCCATGTGCCACCAATCATCGAGGAAGAGTACCCATTTTTTGGGGACTCAATTCAAATCAAGGGAATAATTGACCTACCCTCCAATTTTGGGTAATCAACTGGCGCATGATCAGAGGACGTGAAGATTCGGCAAGGCTCTCTTGGCCTATTGAGGCCTATAAAAACAAGGGATTTTTGCTCATTTGGGTACACCCACAATTGGGGTACACTTTTGGAGTTACATTGACGCGGGTATACGTGCAGAAGTTCTCTTTTGCACTTTGTGGTTTCAAGCCTATTGTAGGAGCTACTCTGTAGTGTGGATATAGAGGGTAGGCTTCTCAGTGGAGGGCTATGAGCACTATAGTGTAAGAGAGTGCCGTGGATTTTCTTTCTTTTCTGTGAGTCAGTGTTGGTGTTATGCTCTATTCTCTTGAGCAAATCTTACCATTTGTATTGTTCTGGGTTAGACTGCATGTAATTGGCCCCTTTAGCTGATGAGAAGACTCTATGCATTGAGGTTCTTTATTTCTGGGATGGCATGTTAGCCCCCTAAGTTTGCACTTTTGAGCATCACTCTGCCCAACCTTGTAATCATCTGATTCGAATCAAGCAGTGTCCGGTCTTCCTTGGTCAGTTGTTGTCCATATTTTCTGAAGTATTTACCACACTGTGCAATCTTTGTTATCTGCCTGCTCACAGAAATGTTAAAGGGTATACTTCCCTAAAGAGAAAACCCCCTTGAGTAGGCGACGTACTGGACGTGTTTCATCTTTATTTTCTACTTTTAGTGGATACCCCAGTACCTCCTCTACAGTACATGACCCATACGCGAGCATATAAGGAGCCTCTTCGTGTACGAAGGAGCCTTAACAAGTCAGCGATATCTTCGACTAGTGAACCTAGCTCCTCTCTAACCTCCTTGAATTTATCTATTGATTTGGGTGCGGCACGAGTGTGAAAGGAGAAGCATAGGAGAACATTAGAATTCTCCTCAGATACGTAAGAAGAAATACCGGTGCAAATGGAAGATCTCTCTCATTTAATCTCCAGACTCAATATCAAGTTCCCTACCTTCAAGGGACAAGCTTATGAGGATGGTGATGATCATGTGAGGAGGTTCATCTCCTTATGCCGTGGACAAGGTCTACAGAATAGAGAGGATGCAATGCTGGTACTCTTCCCATCCACATTAGAAGGCCTTGCTGATGAATGGTATAGTCAATATGCAGATGGCCATTTTGCTACATGGGAGGCTCTGAAGATGGCATTCTCACAGACATTTCAACCTAGTGACTCCTCGAAAAGAGCTCTAGACCAACTCAAGAATCTAAGGCTAAGATCAGGTGAATCCTTCCATGAACTTCACACTAGGACAAAAGCACTTGTTGCACATCTTCCACATGCTCCAGGTGATTTCTTAGGTAGAAAATGGATAGAAAAAGCTTTTCCGAGGTCATCTCAGCAAAAGTTACGTGAGTCTCTTAGATTGGATGCAACCCTCAACGATTTTGTCACACATTGAAGAAGCTAGGCAACATTTTGAAGGGGATACACAACCAAATTAAGCTGCAGAGCTAGACCCTATTGGGCAACTGAGGAAAGAACTGGAGGCATTAAGAATGCAACAAAATCACCAAGAAGAGAAGGTCTTGCCACCACCGTGTCGCACTGATGAAGAAGTAGCCCAACTTCGCCGTGAGTTAGAAGATTTGCAGACCACTCAGGATATAAGAAGGCAGATTTGGTGCACAATATGTAACAAGTATGGACATTCCAATGCTAATTGTCCTAACAAAGTAAACTGTCAATTTTGTGGAAAGGATGGCCACGAAGCTAGAGACTGTTACTACCTCAAGGGTACATAGCAACAAGGCAACCCTCAAGCTCTGGATTCCTATTATGCTAGTACTTCAAATGCACCTAATGAAGAGGAGAATCGTACAACAAAGCCTAGATATAATAGGCTATTGATGTGTTATTGCTGTGGTGAGTATGGCCATATGCAAAATAGGTGTTCCCTTCTAGAAGATGCACCTCCTTGTCAGCATTGTCCAGAGTTTAAGGATCACTATACAAAAGATTGCCCAAGAAGCCGCCCTGCCCCAATTTACATGATTGCAGTCTCCCCACAAGTAGAAGGTATGACCACTCAGTCTTATGATGTTTCATCTTCTTCAATGCCCATGATGACTAGAGCCATACAAGTGGCAACAATCCGTAGAGAGGAACAAGAAGGACTTCAGGATAAAAGAGGAGCAAAAGAAGGTTGGGTGGAAGGATCAAGCAAATGTTGGAGGAGCTTATGAAAGGATGGCTACTTCACGAAAGGATCAACCAACAAGTCTTCAAGAAGACACACATGAGGTAAACATTGAGCAGATCTTGAAAGGTATTCATCACAAGGTTAGTCTGTACGAACTCATAAAGATGGACTAAAAAATTAGAAGTGTCCTATTAGAGATTGTACACTCTGCTTACTTGAGCCAACTGCCTAGCATAGATGGTTTCATGGTTGATCTTCCCTCTACACCCTTGACAGACTACCAAAGCTCAAGGTTATCTGCTCTTATAAAGGATGAAGCTCTCACAGGTGTGATCATAGATGGAGGCTCTGGCAGCAATTTGATGCCAGATTTCACAATGAAGAAACTGAATTTGAACCCCACCAAGATGGCACCGTTCACTGTTACACTAGCAGATCAACATAGGGTTATGCCACTAGGCATTATTGAAAAGGTACTAATGATAGTACAAGGTTGTCACTTTGTTCTAGATTTTGTTGCTATCGCATTTCCACAGGAAACATCTTACCCATTACTCCTCGGGCGACCTTGGCTAAGGCAAGCAAAAGCTTTACAAGATTGGGGGAAAAACAAACTCTGGAATTTAACAAATACCAATAGCCAACTGCAACTACATTTGGAAAAGGATTTGACTCAGGGAAAACTACTTGGTATACTTTGGATACTCAGGTAATGCCCTCTTTACCCTAAGAAGACGATACATTATTGAATTGGATGATGGAAAGTACAGAGCGTTGCATGGTGAAAATCAATGAAATAGAGGAAGAAGTTGCAGAGGAAGGAGTTGCAGAAAAGGGCCATGAAGTTCACAAGGAAATAGAGGATGGGAGTTTACACTTGAGTACAAACATTGAAGGGGCAACAACTATAGAAGTTTCAGAAAGGGAAAGTTATGAGCCGGAATGCAGAGAAGATCTCCCACTTCGGATATACCTCCAGGATGGACCAGAGAACATATTGCAGAATATAAGCTAAAATCCACTCTTGCATACAATGGAGATGATTTTTCAAGAGAGACTAGTCCTGAAACACTGTTTCAAGAAGTAAATCTAGATGAAGAGAACCCTCAAGTAGTGCACCTGGCCTCTTGGCTATGGCATTATCCCCTTTACTATAGAAGGTGACTTCTTCACTTTTTGCTTACTAAAATGTCTTCGCATGGTCCTACAAAGATCTAATAGGGATACGAGAGGAGCTTGGATTACATAAAAAACCCTTACTTGAGGGAGCCGCGCCTGCAAGAAGTAGGCCTTATCGACTCAATCCAAAGTATGCAGAGGCAGTAAAGTTGGAAATTACAAAACTAGAAGAAGCAAGTATAATTGTTGTAGTAGAACATTCCAGATGGCTTTCTTCTATGGTTATTGCACCCAAGAAAGATAGTGGAAAAATAAGAGTCTCTGTTGATTTTCGTGCCTTAAATAAGTTAACTGTTCAAGATGGATTTCCTCAACCATTCACAGAGAAAGTACTTGAGGAAGTAGCCGGTCACACTTCGTATAGCTACTTGGATGGTTTTAGTGGCTACAATGAGATAGTGATCCATCTGGATGATAGGGACAAAACAGCCTTTGTTACTCCGTAGGGCACTTATGTCTATACCTGCATGGCTTTTGGCTTCAAAAATGCGCTAGCTTCATTTCATAGAACAATGTATCTAATATTGGGCAAATGGTTGACAACCTTTCTACCCATTTTCATGGATGATTTTTCAGTATTTTCAGGCACAGAAACATGTATTAATGATAAATTTGTGGATAGTAATCTCTTCCTAGTAGCAACTCAGATTGATTGGTATGATGTGAAGAGAGTGGCTTGGTTTTGTCATTTAGTGTGAGTCAGTGGTATTTTCATGCTCTTTCCCCTAGAGCTAGTCTTCAAACTTTGTATTGATCACTGCCAGTCTGCATCTAGTTGTGTTCATTATACGGATAGGATGAATCTCTTATATTGATTCTGTTTAGTTCTCGAGTGGCCTGTTAGCCCAGAGCATCAACTTTAGAGCATTTCTTTTGCCTATATGTTAATCATGTTTGTGGACTAAGGTGTGGTTTTTTCCATCACTATTGCCATTGTCATTGATCTTCTCTCTGTGTCCATGTTTGCGGTGCAATTATTCTGATCTGCCTGCTCACTGAAATGTTAAAGGGTATACTTCCCTAAGGAGGACCTCCCTTGAGTAGGTGAAGTACTAGAAGTGCATATTTTTTTCTCTTATTAAAAGTGGATACCCCAGTACCTCCTCTACAGAGCGCAAGAGAGAAAGAGCACGAGAGTGAAAGAGAGAGATGTCTATTTCTCGTAGCGTTGCTCACTGCCGACTGCCAGTAGCTCTTCTACTAGCATTCATCACCGTCATGTACGCTGCTGAAGTACAAGGAGGGAGAACTGTTGCATCGCTATTCCCAAGCGTTCATAAGAATGACACTTTGAACGAGAATGCAAGCTTTGTGGAAAACTCTGATATGCAGGTGTCCTGCATCCGTATATCGCAGATAGACCTACACTTCTCGCATCCCATGAGCGCGGCATCAGTTTATGTTGACTGTGGTGGCTGCAGTGTTAGTAACGTGCAACCGCCATGCCCGAGGACTGAATGGATAGGGGATTGTGCCTGTAGTGTTTGATCTTGTCATCAAAGGAAACGGGAAGTGCCTTGTCGTGTCAGGTGCAATGCTCGGCCCTCACACGTCTAACTCATTCGTCTACATGCACTCTCCAACGCTTCCACTCCACCCTTTGTCCGCCACCTTGCACTGCCCATGAGCCTCACCTCCATTATGTGCTGCTGCCTTTGAGATTTATGGGTCTCGATTAGCCACTATCCAATTTTATTTCTCATATGTTCTTAGTTTAATCTCGTATGTATTCTTCAGTGACTACTACTGATGAAGAAAACAGATTTTTTGATCAAAACAAGTTTTCTCACTCTCATGTGTGCTGATTGTCGTTTATATGCAAGGGACCGCCGTGCATTCAATGTCTGAGATTAATTCTGTGTAATTCTTTTCTGATCAACCTCTCTTTTGATCACAACAACTTTTTCTCACTCTCATGTGTGATGATTGTTTTTTTCTCACTCTCATGTGTGATGATTGCCTAATATCCAAGACTTTAATTAATAAAAAAAGGAACTGTACAAGAGAATGGGCTACGTAGCAGTGATGATTGTCTTTTATTTGCATTCAATGTCGGAGATTAATTCCGTGTAATTCTCACAAGATTAATTCTGAGGTTCTTACAATTGTAATTAATAGCATTCCTATTTCTCCACTTTCTTCTGTGAAGTGATTAAAGCAGATATTTTTGTTTCCATCTACTTATTTGCTCCATGAAATACTATGTCTCATTATCTATGCTTTACCTCTTAAGCAGTGTTACTAATTTGATCATGCGGATAGAAACAAATTGTGACGAATGAAATCACTCTACCGCTTGGCGTAACTGTGTTTCATTTAGAATTTCTTCTATCAATATAATTTTTAACAACGTTAGTCATACTAATTCTACGTTTGGCGTAACTGTGATTACTAGAATTCATTTTGTATCCTCTTTTGAAGTATGCTTGTCAACGTACGCAGATATTTTACTTGCTTCTTTGTTCAGCTTCTTTGTTCAGCTTCGTGCATCGGTCTCGCTCTCCGTCATTGAACGTTTCCTTCAACCAGCCCAATGGCAGTAGCTATATCGATGTTTTAAGTGTGTCCATTGGATATAGAGCGAAACTTTATTAATTTCTATTTTTCACACAGAATCTGTCTAATATACCTAGTCTCTTTTTCAATTAAAGTTTGAGTTTATTCAGGGTAACTTAGTAGCGTTGAAAACAAACAAGCTAAATGTATTAAATAGTCTATATTATATCGAGTATAACCATATCTGATGGAAAGCATCTCAAAAACGATGCCTAATGAATTGTGGTATATCCATGATATGCATTTCATTATAACATGTTATATGTTTGAAAATAAACACATCTTGATAATTGATTGGATTATCAATAGCTCACCATATTATTGTAAAATTCATCAAAGTGGTTCCTTTCAATGGGCACAAGAGAATATTGCAGAGACAAGAAGATTTTATCATCCACCAATGCAACACACCTTAGTTAGTTACTTAGTGATACAAAACATTTAGCTCTTACAAGGAATCCATCCTATGACACAAGCACACTATCGTTTTCAAACACAAAGTTTGCACTATTTTCATCAGCTTTTGGTGTTGTTCCCTTCAAACCTCCTTAGCAAATTAAATCTCCATTTTATAGCATTGATTGTAATGTTACTAAAAAATATGATAGTAAAAATTTTATTTAGTGTAATTTACATATGTGTAGGTGAAACCATTTGTACATAGCTCGAAAAGAGTTTATTTTCATTCGCCTCTCAGCCATAGGCTATTGATGATCGCATCTCAAGGCTAAGAATAACTGTTGTACATGCATATTCTTCAATTTGAGGGGCAGAGAGGCTGGTAATGTGTAGCAAGTCTATGAACACAAGGAATCTACATTCAAGATGGACTTGTAGCACATATGTATTTTAACTATGATATTTATAGTGATCATAAGTAGTCACATTCATTCATGAGAGTGCAGACATACTCATGACAACTTCCATTACACTAATATATACATGTGTATGTATGTATGTATGTATGTATACTGGTTTTTATGCATACATCTCCTCAATCACACTTGTGGATGTCCTCAAATGTGTCTTTTATTTTCTTTTCTTATATTTTGGATAGGTGGCAGAAAAGAGAGCAATGCACAACTATAAACACATGTTCTTATGAAAGTTTATCATGCAATATGGGGAGATAAAATTTTTTCTAAATTTGGCAGAGAACATACCTCCTAGAGGAAGGATGATAAAATCTACTTTCATGGAGATTTGTTGCATTGTTTAAGTAGAGTCCGTGGATGGAACCGGGAGAACTGCATTGTGATTAACATTGAAATGGAGATTGTGAGTGAGAGTGAGATTGAGAGTGTGAATGTGAATGCGATTGTGATAGCTCTGGTGTTGTTAGGAGTATTATTCTTTGCTAGGGAGCTATTTTGGAAGAACTTAGAAGATTAGGTTACTTGAAGAGGGAAATTTTTTTTGAGGGTTAGCTTGTGATGATCAAGACAAACATGCCTAATGTATTAAGCTAAACAATATCTTTGAAAATGTGTATATTAATTAGCATGCATGTTAAAACATTGATTTTGTGCTTAATGCAAGTGTAGATACACATGCACAAAGAGAGAGAGAGAGAGAGAGAGAGAGAGAGAGAGAGAGAGAGAGAGAGAGAGAGAGAGAGAGAGAGAGAGAGAGAGAGAGAGAGAGAGAGAGAGAGAGAGAGAGAGAGAGAGAGAGAGAGATGGCTAGATGGAAAAAATTGTGTGCACATATGAAGAGAGAGTTTACTATGTGGTACTAGAAAATGATTCTTGATGCCATTTGTATTAGTGGTGAATGGGTTCCACCATCTCTATGAATGGTCAAAGTGAGAGTTAATGCAAAGAATCTTCCTCTGAGCCTTCGCTGCCAAATTTGAAGGACCTAATTAAAGCTGGCTACCAGAGCCATACCTGACCTACCCCTCCTTTTTGGGCAATCATTTTGGCACACATGCTTTGGACAATGGGAATCCGCAAGGCCCTCTTGGCCTATTGAAGTCTATAGAAGCAAGTGGATGACAATCATTGAGGGGTGTACATCTTACATCCGACATCTTTTTTGGCCCACTCTTTGCATCGTGTTGCTACAAGCATATTGTAGGAAGTCACTCTGTGGTGCGGATAGAGAGCGTGGGCTTCCCCGTGGAAGGCTAATAGCACTACAATGTGATTGAGTGGCTTGGTTTTGTCATTCGGTGTGAGTCAGTAGTATTTCTTTGGAGGAAGTTTTCATATTTATGTATTCATGAGTGCAAGTCTTCAGCTTGTTGTGTTCGTTCTGTCGAACAGAGCTCTTGTACCGATTATGTTAGTTTCTGGAAAGGCATGCTAGTACACCACACTATTTTTTGGATCTCTTCGGCCCATTGTAATCATTTTCTGAACTAAGGAGTGGCTCCATTCTCTACTATTGCCAAATGTCATTATTCTTCTCTCCACAAATCTATTGTATTGTGTCTCTGTTGCTAGTGAATGTGCCTGCACATAGGAATGTTAAAGGGTATACTTCCCTAAGGAGAAACCCCCTTGAGTAGATGGAGTACTGGAATTGTATAGTATTTGGTCTTGCTGGAAGTGGACAACAAAGTACCAAAGCTCTTGTCCACACACATGAACAGAGAAATGGATCAACAAACATACTAAAGTACATTTGTTGTGGTCATCATAATGGTAGTCCGAATGAGTGCTCGAAAGTCTCTTATATAGATATCAAGAGGCCATATGAGTGGCTCTACATGATCCTAGTTGATCCTTGGAGGTTGGCTAGAAATGGACCTTGACATGGACTATGCACCCTAGAATGGAGTGACAAATGGCCATGCACTACTTGCAGAGAGAAGATACTCAGGTGAGCGATCAACCTCGAGAGTAGCCACTTTTGAAAATGTTCACTACCAAGTTCCTGATTAACCCCTTTCATATTCAAGACTTTGAGGTGGCTTCAAATTTACTTTATTCTCCTCATTCCTCTTGTGTAGAATAACCTTGGATATGCTCATATTGACTACAAAGTCATGATGGGGGGTCGTCCAATTTTGGGATGCCCAAATTTATTTGGATAGGTTATGAAACCATAAAATTGGGCTAGTTGTGTCCCCAAAAAAAGGGATATTTTGTGGCCTAAAAAAATTTGGGATAATTTGTGACTCAAAGAAAATTGGGCTAATTTGTGCCCCAAAAAAGTTAGGCTAGTTTTTGGGAAACTTGGGTGGAGGTAGAGGAAACTTGGGCGACTTTTTTTTGGACAACTTGGGTGGTGGTAGAGGAAAATTGGGCAACCATTTTTGGAAAACTTGGGTGGTGCTAGAGGAAAATTGGACTATTTTTGGGAAACTTGGGTGGTAATAGAGGAAAATTGGGTGACTATTTTTGGGCAACTTGGGTGGTGGTAGAGGAAAATTGGGCGACCATTTTTGGGCAAGTTGGGTGGTGGTAGAGAAAAATTTTGTGAATATTTTTGGGCAAGTTGGGTGGTGATAGAGATAAATTAGGTGACTATTTATGGGAAACTTGGGTGGTGGTAGAGAAAAATTGGATGAATTTATATTGTGCTACAAGACATCAAAAAGTGATGATATGTTCTAGCACATCCATAGTGCTACACTAAGGTTATAATTAAAACTTTTCAGATAGCAAATAGATCTTATACTTGTTACACCATGTAGCGAAGAACATCTATTCTCCATTTAACCACAATTCTTTAGTATGATTATGAAACGAATGTTCATTGATCACTCTCGTGGAATTTGGTTGGATGTGTGATGGGATTACTATCCTCAATTGACAAAAAGAACATTGCACTAGAAGTTGTGAGTCCTCGAATGCATGAAAACATTCTTCATCATATATAACTATTAGTGTAGAAGTTAGTAGCAATAGGGCAATGTAGAAGACAAGGGTATGAGCATATATGAAAAGATTATGATCTCCATGATTTTTTAAACCGGTCATTGCTCTTTAGATATATACAGATTGATTAAGAAAAAGTTGTTTTGGAGATCCAAAATGATATAGCCTTATGGCACAATGGATCACAAGAAATTAATTTGGATGTTACTTGTTGATTTTTCTTAAACATCCAAATTTATTACATGAATCCACCAAATGCCAAGAGATGGTTTCTTTTATATGATCGTCAAAGAATAATGCATTATTACACATAGATAAATGGGAACCTCTCAAAATCCTTTGAGAATGCACTATTGTGTAGGCATTGCATGAGCACCTCCGAAGCTATCCCTATGTCAAAACATAAGAAAATTCATGGTGCACCTTTGGATTATTTTGTTTAAACACCTCTGCATAAGATAAATTTGTCAAATAATTAACTCACAAAATAAGATTATATGGTGTGCTTAACTTCACTCTCTACGCCTTAGGTGGGTAAATCAACTTACGATTCATAGATTGAGATCATACTTGCAACTTTTTCTTGACTTTTTGAATGGAAAACATGGTTACTAGGGGCACTAGATTTGGGAAACCAAATCTATGTGAAAACCGTTTGTGTCAATATAGTGGCCTTAGGTAAACATCGTAGAGTGCTTATTGTGACTTTAGAATGCATAGGTGGATTTCTCCACCTGATGTGCATTCTAAAGTAGGAGTGAGATATCCATTCAGGTTCTAGTGTAGCTCTCTGGTGTGTGGAAACCTGTCACTTCCCAAATTTGTTTTTATGGATATTTTTGATAGTACTTCTTTTTTCTAGAAGGTCATATTTTCGTCGTTATTCTTTGTGACAAGAATCGTTTATTTTGAAGGTGTGTGCTGGAAAATAGATGTGCTTGTTCACTATTTGTATGTCCAAAATCTACACTTACAATGTGAGACTCAAATAATGAAGGAACATAGTTTTATCGATTTCAACTTCATGTTCAAGGATTTTTTTGCAAATTTTAAGATGATGGAGTGACTAAGAAACCAATATTGACCTAAAAAAGACTTCTTGATGAGATCCTTGTCATCAGACATGAAGAAGGAAACTTGCCTTGATATGTTCTCAATGTGCATAGGGAGTTTAGTTAATCCAAGGCACTAAATTGTGAGTCCACCTAGGCCTATAAGATAGGCTTGGTGAGGGTCAATGTGAGCGTGAAGTGCTTGGACATGAGATGCTTATTACTGGATACCCTTGTATCTATAAGCATTCATATTTTTAATTTCCTCGCTAGTCTGCAAGGATGCTTGTCATTGATGACATGATTTTTCTCCGTAATTCGAAGCATACCCTTGAAATCCATATGCGACCCTAAGGGTCTATATGCCGGAATATCAAAACACAAGAACTGGCTTGTGATTGACATTGACACTGAGATTGTGAGTGAGAGCGAGATTAAGAGTGCATGTGAATGAGATTGTGATAGCTTGGTGGTTATTAGGTGTTTTTGATTATTCATCAGGAAACTATTTTGCAAGAGCTATTGTATATGATTATAATCTATGGTACCATATCTTCTCCTTCTTTTCATCACATCAGGTGTATTGTATAACATTGGATTTTGTCTTTTCCTATGTAATTTCTATTTTCATCTCTTATATGGTTCTTGGGTGATTAGAAGCTTGGGAATGGGGAAGACTTATCTTTATGGAGCTGGTAGAATATGTGTATGTGTCACCATACATAAAAAACTAAGAGTAAAATAGAAAAGTAATGTTTACATGAAAACAATAATAATAATTTTATATTTGTGAGTATGTATATTTAGATGTATGTGTGTACTTTGTGCATGTTTGTGGGGTCTAGTGTTTGTCTATGCATCCATGTGTGTGCATGTGTGTTATGGTTGTTTAGTTTAATTTTTAAGAAAGGTTAAAGAAGCTTTAAGAAAAGGCTTCAAACGTTGAATCTAGCAAACACTAAGTGTAGATCAAAATACGAGGTTAGAAGATTAGCTTACTTGAAGAGGGAAAAGTTTTTTGAGGGTTAGCTTGTAATGATCAAGACAAACATGCCTAATGTAAAACATCCGATTTTTTTGGTGCTTAATGCAAGTGTAGAATACACAGGCACAAAGAGAGAGAGAGAGAGAGAGAGAGAGAGAGAGAGAGAGAGAGAGAGAGAGAGAGAGAGAGCAAATTCTTGAATTTGAGGGGCACCCGACTATGTCATGTGTAGAAAGCTTATGAACACGAGGAATGCACATTGAAGGTCGTTTTGTAGCCCTTATGTAATTTAATTAATAATTCAGATGCGTTTTTAGTGACGACCAGTAGTCACATTCTTGCATGAGAGTGCGGACAGGCTCACGACTTCTTCTATTGCGCTCAAATGCGAGTCGGCGATCGTGGTTATCCGTTCATATATAGAGAGCAAGAGGGAGGAAGAGAAGAAGAACGCGAGAGAGTGAGATAGACCGAGTGAGAGAGAGAAAGAACGCCACAGAGAGAGAGAGAAAGAACGCCAGAGAGAGAGAGAGCACAAGAGAGAAAGAGCACGAGAGTGAAAGAGAGAGATGTCTATTTCTCGTAGCGTTGCTCACTGCCGACTGCCAGTAGCTCTTCTACTAGCATTCATCGCCGTCATGTACGCTGCTGAAGTACAAGGAGGGAGAACTGCTGCATCGCTATTCCCAAGCGTCCATATGAATGACACTTTGAACAAGAATGCAAGCTTTGTGGACAGCTCTGATATGCAGGTCTCCTGCATCCGTATATCGCAGGTAGACCTACACTTCTCGCATCCCATGAGCGCCGCATCAGTTTATGACGACTGTGGTGGCTGCAGCGTTAGTAACGTGCAACTGGCATGCCCCGGGACCGAATGGATTCAGGGGATTGTGCCTGCAGTGTCTGATCTTGTCGTCGAAGGAAACGGGAAGTGCCTTGTCGCGTCAGGCGCAATGCTCGGCCCTCACACGTCTAACTCATTCGTCTACATGCACTCTCCAACGCTTCCACTCTACCCTTTGTCCGCCACCTTCCACTGCCCATGAGCCTCGCCTCCATTATGTGCTGCTGCGTTTGAGATCTATGGGTCTCGATTAGCCATTATCCGTTTTTATTTCTCATATGTTCTTAGTTTAATCTCGTATGTATTCTTCAGTGACTACTACTGATGAAGAAAACAGATTTTTTGATCACAACAAGTTTTTCTCACTCTCATGTGTGCTGATTGTCGTTTATCTGCAAGGGACAGCTGTGCATTCAATGTCTGAGATTAATTCTGTGTAATTCTTTTCTGATCAACCTCTCTTTTGATCCAACAACTTTTTCTCACTCTCATGTGTGATAATTCTTTTGTCTCACTCTCATGTGTGATGATTGCCTAATATCCAAGACTTTAATTAATAGAAAAAGCAACTGTACAAGAGAATGGGCTACGTAGCAGTGATGATTGTCTTTTATCTGCATCCAATGTCGGAGATTAATTCTGTGTAATTCTCACAAGATTAATTCTGAGGTTCTTACAAGTGTAATTAATAGCATTCCTATTTCTCCACTTTCTTCTGTGAAGTGATTAAAGCAGATATTTTTGTTTCCATCTACTTATTTGCTCCATGAAATACTATCTCTCATTATCTATGCTTTACCTCTTAAGCAGTGTTACTAATTTGATCATGCGGATAGAAATAAATTGTGACGAATGAAATCGATAGGATATCTTTTACACTTATCCCATGAACCTTCACTCTACCGCTTGGCACTGTTTTCATTTAGAATTTCTTCTATCAATATAATTTTTAACAACGTTAGTCATACTAATTCTACGTTTGGCGTAAGTGTGATTACTAGAATTCATTTTGTATCCTCTTTTGAAGTATGCTTTAGAGACCATGTAACGCTTTACACTAGATTGCTTGTCAACGTACGCAGATATTTTACTTGCTTCTCTCTTCAGCTTCGTGCATCGGTCTCGCTCTCCGTCATTGAACGTTTCCTTCAACCAGCCCAATGGCAGTAGCTATATCGATGTTTTAAGTGTGTCCATTGGATATAGAGCGAAACTTTATTAATTGTTTGCGTAGATGATATATGTGTCATCTAATACAAATTTCTATTTTTCACACAGAATCTGTCTAATATACCTAGTCTCTTTTTCAATTAAAGTTTTATTCAGAGTAACTTAGTAGCGTTGAAAACAAACAAGCTAAATGTATTAAATAGTCTATATTATGTCGAGTATAACCACATGTGATGGAAAGCATCTCAAAAACGATGTCTAATGAATTGTGGTATATCCATGATATGCATTGCATTATAACATGTTATAGGTTTGAAAATAAGCACATCTTGATAATTGATTGGATTATCAATAGCTCACCATATTATTGTAAAATTCATCAAAGTGGTTCCTTTCAATGGGCACAAGAGAATATTGCATAGACAAGAAGATTTTAGCATCCACCAATGCAACACACCTTAGTTAGTTACTTAGTGATACAAAACATTTAGCTCTTACAAGGAATCCATCCTATGTTTGTGTTACAAGTACTCCATCGTTTTCAAACACAAAGTTTGCACTAATTCCATCAGCTTTTGGTGTTGTTCCCTTCAAACCTCCTTAGCAAATTAAATCTCGATTTTATAGCATTCATTGTAATGTTACTCAAAAATATGATAGTAAAAATTTTATTTAGTGTAATTTACATATGTGTAGGTGAAACCATTTGTACATAGCTTGAAAAGAGTTTATTTTCATTCGCCTCTCAAGCATAGGCTATTGATGATCCCATCTCAAGGCTAAGAATAAATGTTGTACATGCATATTCTTCAATTTGAGGGGCAGAGAGGCTGGTAATGTGTAGCAAGTCTATGAACACAAGGAATCTACATTCAAGTTGGACTTGTAGCACATATGTATTTAAATATGATATTTATAGTGATCATACGTAGTCACATTCATTCATGAGAGTGCAGACATGCTCATGACAACTTCCATTACACTCATATATACATGTGTATGTATGTATGTATGCATACTGGTTTTGATGCATACATCTTCTCAATCACACTTGTGGATGTCCTCAAATGTGTCTTTTATTTTCTTTTCTTATATTTTGGATAGGTGGCACAAAAGAGAGCAATGCACAACTATAAACACATGTTTCCATGGAAGTTTATCCTGCAATATGGGGAGATAAAAATTTTTCTAAATTTGGCAGAGAACATACTTCCTAGAGGAAGGATAATAAAATCTACTTTTATGGAGATTTGATGCATTGTTTAAGTAGAGGCCGTGGATGGAACCGGGAGAACTGCATTGTGATTGACATTGAAATGGAGATTGTGAGTGAGAGTGAGATTGAGAGTGTGAATGTGAATGTGATTGTGATAGCTCTGGGGTTGTTAGGAGTATTATTCTTTGCTAGGGAGCTATTTTGCAAGATCTTAGAAGATTAGCTTACTTGAAGAGGGAAACTTTTTTTGTGGGTTAGCTTGTGATTATCAAGACAAACATTCCTAATGTATTAAGCTAAACAATATCTTTGAAAAGGTGTATATTAATTAGCATGCATGTTAAAACATTGATTTTTTTTTGTGCTTAATGCAAGTGTAGAATACACATGCACACACACACAGAGAGAGAGAGAGAGAGAGAGAGAGAGAGAGAGAGAGAGAGAGAGAGAGAGAGAGAGAGAGAGAGAGAGAGAGAGAGAGAGAGAGAGAGAGAGAGAGAGAGAGAGAGAGAGAGATGGCTAGATGGAAAAAATTGTGTGCACATATGAAGAGAGAGTTTACTATGTGGCACTAGAAAATGATTCTTGATGCCATTTGTATTAGTGGTGAATGGGTTCCATCATCTCTATGAATGGTCAAAGTGAGAGTTAATGCAAAGAATCCTCCTCTGAGCCTTGGATGCCAAATTTGAAGGACCTAGTTAAAGCTACTTACCAGAGCCATACCTGGCCTACCCCTCCTTTTTGGGCAATCATTTTGGCACACATTGTGTGGACAATGGGAATTGGCAAGGCCCTCTTGGTATATTGAAGTCTATAAAAGCAAGTGGATGGCAATCATTGAGGTTTGTACATCTTACATCCAACATCTTTTTTGGCCCACTCTCTGCATCGTGTTGCTACAAGCATATTGTAGGAAGTCACTCTATGGTGAGGATACAGAGCGTGGGCTTCTTAGTGGAAGGCTAATAGCACTACAATGTGATTGAGTGGCTTGGTTTTGTCATTCAGTGTGAGTCTGTAGTATTTCTTTGCAGGAAGTTTTAGTTTATGTATTCATGAGTGCAAGTCTTCATCTTGTTGTGTTTGTTCTGTCGAACAGAGCTCTTGTACTGATTATGTTAGTTTCTGGAAGGGCATGCTAGTACACCAAACTATTTTTTGGATCTTTTAGGCCCATTGTAATCATTTTCTGAACTAAGGAGTGGCTCCATTCTCTACTATTGCCAATTGTCATTACTCTTCTGTCCACAAATCTATTGTATTGTGTCTCTGTTGCTAGTGAATGTGCCTGCACATAGGAATGTTAAAGGGTATACTTCCCTAAGGAGAACCCCCCTTGAGTAGACAGAGTACTGGAATTATATACTATTTGGTCTTGCTGGAGGTGGATACCCCAGTACCTCCTCTATACTAAGCTATTCTTGGTTGCCTAGCTCTAGTCATCGTAGGTTTCATAAGGGATGAAAAAGCAAAAGGATGTGGAACCATACCTTCATCTTGTGGAGAGACTTCTCTCGTGTGAATAAGAGCGGAATAGTTGCAAGGGCTATCTATCGTATAACAATCTTTGGCATCAGGACAATGTTGATAGGGAGCTGCACCATTATATAGAAAGCTCTTACTTTGAATATGCCCATACTCACTACATCAATAGCACATGAGCCGTCTAGTGTACTTTGGCTCATTCAAGCACTTCTAGTCGTTGTTGTGTGAATTCGATGCATAGGTATTAAAAGTGTTTGGGACTTCTGAATTACCTCTTTGTTGCATGCCCTTGAGATAGTAGCAATTGAGAGCCTCATGAAAATTTTTGCCACAGAATTGGCAAGTCACTCTTTTCAGGTAGTCCAAGTTAGAATGACCACTATTGTTACATATTGTACACCATACCTTCCTACCAATCTCTTGAGCAGTCTGCAATTCCTCCACTTCTCATCGATGTTGTACCCTTTTACTATGTGGGGACAAGGTAACCTTCTCTTCATGATGGATCTACTACATTTTTGGTGCTTCTATTTTCCTTCTTAGTTGATCAATCGGCTCGAGGCTGGTGGTGTAGGTAGGTTGACTACCTTCCCCAATGAATTCTTACTTCCAATAGGTGCTTCACTCAAAGCATGGAGGGGTCACATTGGGTGTGCCAAACTATAGAAGAGGGACTATGCACCTCTTCTAAGAAGACGAGTAGATATGACTCCCAGGACACTTCTACTCAAGGGACATTCTCCTTAGGCAAGCATACCCTGTAACATGCTTAAGCAAAGAGACACTTCAAAAATTCGCTAGTCCTTAAAAGGGTAAAGGAAAAACATGGTTCACAAAATAAACAGAGCTCAAATTTGCATCGACTGAATCACAAAAAAAAAGAAAGTATACTTCAGTTGATGATAAGACACACAACCCAACTAACCACAAACAAGCTTACCTATTTCCACTTGACCACCCTTGAGGTTACCTGTCCAATTACTCTTACTAGTAGGGCTCTCTTTCCACTAGTAGCACAAGTACTTAGCAAGCAATTAGAGAGTTAGACTCCAAGGGGTTTAATGAATATCAATACACTCACATACCACGTATAACTTCAAGTGAAATAGTACACAATGAATAGATGATAAATGGTCCAAAGGACAGTTCAGCACACATTACAAAGTTGGGCCAACATGCTCCTAGAAAACAACATTAAACATTTAAATGCACTCTAAACACTTGCCTATAACTTCACACTACACTACAACACTAGGGAACTCAGAAATACATAATAAGGCTACCCGCACAAACTCGGTAAATAGCCAAAATGCAGAGTTACCACAAGGGAATAAGTACCACAACAGAGTACCAAAGCTCTTGTGCACACACATGAACAGAGAAATGGATCAACAAACATACTAGAGTATATTTGTTGTAGTCATCATAATGGTAGTCCGAATGAGTGCTTGAAAGTCTCTTATATAGATATCAAGAGGCCATATGAGTGGCTCTACATGATCCTAGTTGATCCTTGGAGGATGGCTAGAAATGGACCTTGACATGGACTATGCACCCTAGCATGGAGTGACAAATGGCCATGCACTACTTGTAGAGAGAAGATACTGAGGTGGGCGATCAACCTCGAAAGTAGCCACTTTTGAAAATTTTCACCACCAAGTTCTTGATTAACCCCTCGCATATTCAAGACTTTGAGGTGGCTTCAAATTTAGTTTATTCTCCTCATTCCTCTTGTGTCGAATAACCTTGGATATGCTCATATTTACTACAAAGTCATGATGGGGGGTCGTCCAATTTTGGGATGCCCAAATTTATTTGGATAGGTTATGAAACCATAAAATTGGGTTATTTGTGTCCCCAAAAAAGGGATATTTTGTGGCCTAAAAAAAATTGGGATAATTTGTGACCCAAAAAAAATTGGGCTAATTTGCGCCCCAAAAAAATTAGGCTAGTTTTTGTGAAACTTGGGTGGAGGTAGAGGAAACTTGGGCGACTTTTTCTTGGACAACTTGGGTGGTGGTAGAGGAAAATTGGGCAACCATTTTTGGAAAGCTTGGGTGGTGCTAGAGGAAAATTGGACTATTTCTGGGAAACTTGGGTGGTAATAGAGGAAAATTGGGTGACTATTTTTGGGCAACTTGGGTGGTGGTAGAGGAAAATTGGGCGACCATTTTTGGGCAAGTTGGGTGGTGGTAGAGAAAAATTCGGTGAATATTTTTGGGCAAGTTGGGTGGTGATAGAGGTAAATTAGGTGACTATTTATGGGAAACTTGGGTGGTGGTAGAGAAAAATTGGATGACTTTATATTGTGCTACAAGACATAAAAAAGTGATGATATGTTCTAGCACATCCATAGTGCTACACTAAGGTTATAATTAAAACTTTTTAGATAGCAAATAGATCTTATACTTGTTACCCCATGTAGCGAAGAAGATCTATTCTCCATTTAACCACAATTCTTTAGTATGATTATGAAACAAATGTTCATTGACCACTCTCGTGGAATTTGGTTGGATGTGTGATGGGATTACTATCCTCAATTGACAAAAAGAACAAGTCACTAGAAGTTGTGAGTCCTCGAATGCATGAAAACATTCTTCATCATATATAACTATTAGTGTAGAAGTTAGTAGCAATAGGGCAATGTAGAAGACAAGGCTATGAGCATATATGAAAAGATTATGATCTCCATGATTTTTTAAACCGGTCATTGTTCTTTAGATATATACATATTGATTAAGAAAAAGTTGTTTTGGAGATCCAGAATGATATAGCCTTATTGCACAATGGATCACAAGAAATTAATTTTTCCTCTACACCCCTCACAGAGTACCAAAGCTCAAGGTTATCTACGCCTATAAAGGATGAAGCTCTAACAGGTGTGATCATAGATGGAGGCCTTGCATAAATTTTATGCCAAATTTCACAATGAAGAAAGTGAATTTGAACCCCACCAAGATGGCGCCGTTCACTGTTACACTAGCAGGTCAACATAGGGTTGCGCCATTGGGCATTATTGAACCTCCTCGGGCAACCTTGGCTAAGGCAAGCAAAAGATTTACAAGATTGGAGGAAAAACAAACTCTGGATTTCAACAAACACCAATAGCCAACTGCAACTACATTTGGAAATGATTTGACTCAAGGAAAACTACTTGGTATACTTTGAATACTCAGGTAATGCCCTCTTTACCCCAAGAAGATGATACATTATTGAATTGGATGATGGAAAGTGTAGAGGAGGTACTGGGGTATCCGCTTTTAACAAAAGTAGAGATTAAAGATTAACACATCCAGTACGTCGCCTACTCAAGGGGGGTTCTCTTTAGGGAAGTATACCCTTTAACATTCCTGTGAGCAGGTAGATAACACGGTTTGCACAGAGTGGTACATACTTCAGAAAATATGAACAATTATTGACCAAGGAAGACCATACACTTCTTGATTCGATTCAGATGATTACAAGAATTTTCAAGGAAATGCTCAAAAACTAATGCTCAGTGCTTCGTGGTACTCTATGCAGATAAATACAGATCAATACAAATGATGAAGGAATTGCTCAAGAGAATATAGAGCTTAACACCAATAGGTCTCATAGAAAAGAAAGAAACTCCAAGACACTCTCTTACACTATAGTGCTCATAGCCCTCCACTGAGAAGCCTACCCTCTGAATCCACACTACAGAGTAGCTCCTACAATAGGCTTGAAACCACCAAGTGCAAGAGAGAACTTCTGCACAGTTTACACGCGTCAAAGTAACTCCGAAAAATGTACCCCAATGAGCAAAAATCCATTGCTTTTATAGGCCCCAATAGGCCAAGAGAGTCTTGCCGAATCTTCACGTCCACTGATCACGCGCCGGTTAATCACCCAAAATTGGGGGTAGGTCAAATATTCCTCTTGATTTGGATTGGTCCAAAAAATAGGTAGTCGCCGTGAATGGTTGGCGGCAATATTTGTTTATCCACTTTCACTTTTTAACAATTCCACTCTAATTTCAAGTCTTTATTAGCTCCGATGATGACTGATAACTGTGAAACATATTGAACTCTTGGACCAGAAGGAGCTTCTTCCTCCTCTTCATAAGCCTCATGCATGAGTTGATGCTAACATTTTGTAGAATGGGTTCCTCATATTCATCAGACTCCATATTCGCCATCTCCTGAGATTGCTTGGAAGGAAGAATTGTCACCAAAATTGTGCGGGGGTGGGTGTGTAACAGTGGGGGAGGCGCATGTGTGCAGGTGGAGGGAGTGGCGGCAGGTATGCATGTGAGGGGGCGAGGGGCGCAAGGAGTGGGGAGAGAGAGAGAGGGAGAGAGAGAGGCGCAAGGGGTGGGGTGGTGGGATGGGGGAGTGGGGTGGGGTGGTGGGGTGGAGTTGTGGGGTGGAGAAGGGGCGCAAGGGGTGGGGAGAGAGAAAGAGGAGGGGTGCTACAGACCCCCACATCAAGCTTTTGCACCGTCCCTGGTGCAACTTCTTCTCATTGAATGAAATACTGCTAATACTCGAATGACATGTGGTATGTACAGTGGTTGAGATTCTTCCAACTCGACTTAGTTTAGATACTTCTTCACTCTGGAGATGTTGACCAAAGGAATCCTTTTACCTTGTAGATCTTCCAGATGCACAGCGCCATGTGGCAATACCCTGATAACCTTATATGGTCCTACCCATTTGGGTGCCAATTTAGTTTGAACTGGTGGAACCTGATGCACTAAAACCATAGTCCCTTCCTGAACTTCATTGGATCTCAGATACCTGTCATGCAATCTCTTGCGCTCTTCTTGTGTCACCAGAAGTTTCTGCATTGCCCCTTCTCTGTACTCTTCTAATGCCACCAATCTCTGAATGGGAGGTTCAATTCCAATGGTTTTGATTCCTATTTCTTTTCTGATGATAAACTCAAATGGTGCCAATGCCTCTTTCCCATAAACTAAGCGAAATGGAGTCTCGCCTGTGGTTCCCCTCTTCGTAGTTCTGAAAGCCCAAATTGCACCAATTAGTGCTAGTGGCCAAGAGCTTTGATGATCAAAAGATAATTTGCGAAGTAGTTCAATCAAAATCTTATTGGAACTCTCTGCTTGGCCATTTTCCCTTGGGTAATAGGCACAAGACTTTTTATGGAAGATTTTGTACTTGTCAAATATAAACTGGAGCAATTGATTTACAAAATGTGTGCCCCTGTTACTAGTAATTTCCAGTGGGCAACCAAATCTTGAGAAAATACGTTTATACATAAATTTAGCTACTGTCAGAGCGGTGGAGTCCACAGAAGCTTTAGCCTCTATCCATTTAGTGGCATAACATGTGGCCATTAAAATATACTTTTTACCTCCTGGTTGCCCAGTTGGGCTAATTGGCCCTATGAAATCAAGACCCCATCGTTCAAACGGAAGCCATCCGGTAGATATTACTAATGGTTGGAAATTCAATCTGGTTGGCGTGGGAGCACATCTCTGACAGATGTGGCATTCTTTTGCAAATTTGATTGCATCCTTGAAAATATGAGGCCACTATAACCCTTTGTGGATGATTCTATGAGCCAATTCTTCCCCCTTTAGGTGTCCTTCACTGTGTGCTGCCTCTAGCAAAAGATTTACCTCCTATAGATAGACACATCTTCTCAAGATATCATCTTGACAGTATTTATATAAATTTCCATTTATAAGAGAATAGGCTTTGGTTTTCAGAAGTAATCTTCTTTTTTCTACTGGTGTCAAATGTTCTGGGATCTTTCCAGTAGTGAGAACATGAAGAATTTCATCATACCAACCAGTCCGTATTGCTACTAGAAAAAGATTGCTATCCACCAATTCATCATTAATACCTGTTGCCTTTTCACTCATTGCCGTCCTGGACACTTGATCTGCCATGTAGTGCTCTTTTCCTGGCTTAATATGAATATCAAAATTAAATTCTTGAAATAGGAGTAACCACCTCCAAATCCTTCTAGCTACTCTAGGCTTGTTTATCAAATACTTCAAGGGCTGATGATCAGAAATAACAATGAAATGTACACCAAGGAGATAATGTCAGAACTTCTGAAGAGCAAATACAATAGCCAAACCTTCTCTTTCCGTTGTACTGTAATTTCTTTCAGCTTGGTTGAGTAGTCTGCTTGCATAAGAGATAGGTCTATCCACTTTGTGAGATGATTGTTGAGCTAGAACTGCACCAACCGCATGAAGACTAGCATCTGTATGCACATGAAATTCCAATGACCAATTAGGAACACTTAAAAGTGGAGCAGTACATAGCCTCAACTTTAGTTCACAAAATGCTTTGTCAGCTTAAGCACTCCATGAGAAAGGGATCTTTTTGCTGGTAAGTCTTGACAAGGGCTTAGCAATTTCCGAATACATCCTAATGAATCTTCTGTGATACCCTGCATGGCCCAAGAAACTTTGCACTTCCTTTGGGCTTTGTGGAATTGGCATGGAAAGAATAGCTCTAACCTTTGCAGGGTCAACAGTTATGCCTTCAGCAGATACTATGTGACCAAGAAGAGTGCCCTTAGAGACCAAAAAGTGACATTTATCAGGATTCAATTTCAAACCTGTTTTGAGACATTGCTCAAAAATTTCTTTTAGATTTTCCAAATGGTCATGGAAATCTTGAACTGCTGCCCTTCTATCTGTACCTGAAAATACTGAAAAGTCATCCATGAAAATGCGTAGAAAGGTTGTTAACCATTTGCCCAATATCAGATACATCGTTCTATTAAATGAAGCCGGTGCATTCTTCAAACCAAAAGCCATTCGAGTATAGACATAAGTGCCCCAGGGAGTGACAAAGGCTGTTTTGTCCCTATCATCAAGATGGATCACTATCTGATTGTAACCACTAAAACCATCCAAGAAATTATACAAAGTGTGACCAGCTACCTCTTCAAGTACTTGCTCTGTGAAGGGCTGAGGAAATCCATCTTGAATAGTCACTTTATTCAAAGCACGGAAATCAACACATACCCTTATTTTTCCACTATTTTTCTTTGGCACAATAACCATAGAAGAAAGCCACCTGGAATGTTCTACTGGCACAATTATACCTGCTTCTTCTAGTTTTGTAATCTCTGCTTTTACTGCCTCTGCATACTTTAGATTGAGTCGATATGGCCTACTTCTTACAGGCGCAGGTCCCTCAACCAAGGGTATCCGATGTAATCCAAGCTCTTCTGGTATTCCTGTTAGATCTTTGTAGGACCATGCAAAGACACTTTTGTAAGTAAAGAGCAAAGAAGTTACCTTTTGTAGTAAATTAGGATAATGCCACAGCCAGGATGCCAAATGAACTACTTGAGGGTTCTCTTCATCCCCTAAATTTACTTCTTGAACCAATGTTTCAGGATTGGCCTTGTTTGATAAATCATCTCCACTATATGCAGGAGTGGAATTTAATTTATATTGTGCAACATGTTCTTCCATCCATCCTTGAGGTATATCTGAGAAAGGAAGATCTTCTCTGCCCTTAGGTTCAAAATCTTCTACCTCTGATACTTTTATCTGGGTTGCTTCCTCAAGGCTTGTGCTTTCCCGCAATTGCTCATTCTCCAACACCTTGTGGTTTTCATTGCCCTTCCCTGTAATTACCTTATCTGCAACTTCTTCCTCAATTTCATTAATCTCCACTGTGCAACACTCTGCACTTCCCATCATCTAATTTAACTATGTATCCTCTTCTTGGGGTAGAGTGGGCATTACCTGAGTGTCCACAGTATATCCAATAGTTTTTCCTGAGTCGAATCCTTCTTCCAAATGTAGTTGCAGTTGGCTATTGGTATTTGTTGAAATCCATAGTTTATTTTTTCCCCAATCTTGTAAAGCTTTTGCTTGTCTCAGCCAAGGTCTCCCCAGGCGCAAAGGATAGGAAGTCTCCTGTGGAAGTGTAATAACAACAAAATCCAACACAAAGTGGCAACCCTGTACTACCATCAATAACTTTTCAATAATGCCAAGTGGCGCAACCCGATGTTGATCTGCCAATGTAACCGTGAATGGTGCCAACTTGGTGGGGTTCAATTTCAGCTTCTTCATTGTAAAATCTGGCATCAAATTGATACCAGAGCCTCCATCTATGATCACACCTGTGACAGTTTCATCCTTTATACAAATAGATAATCTTGAACTTTGGTAGTCTGCTAAGGGTGCAGGGGGAAAATCAACCATGAAACCATCTATACTAGGTGATTGGACCAAGTGAGCAGAGTGTATAATCTTTAATAAATCACTTCTTATTTGTGAATCCATCCTTATAAGTTCATAGAGACTAATCTTGTGGTGAATACCTTTCAAGATCTGTTCAATGTTTACCTCCTGAGTATTTTCTTGTAGACGTGTTGGTTGGCCCCTTAGAGAAGTAGTCATTTCTTCATAAGCTCCTTCAATTTCCACTTGGTCCTTCCATCCAGACTTCTTTTCTTCCTCTCTCTCCTGAATTCCTTGTTGTTCCCCCCTAAGGTTTGCTGCTGCTTGCCTAGCTCTGGTCATCATGGGCATAGCAGAGGATGAAACAGCATAGGATTGAGTAGTCATACCTTCTACTGGTGGGGAGACTGCAATCATGTGAATTGGAGCAGGACGACCTCTTGGGCAATCTTTGGTATAATGATCCTTGGCCTCTGGGCAATGTTGACAAGGAGGTGCATCTTCTAGAAGAGAACACCTATTTTGCATGTGGCCGTACTCACCACAACGATAGCACATCAAAGGTCTATTATATCTAGGCTTTGCAAGCCTATTCTCCTCTCTATTAGATGTATTTGAAGTACTAGCATAGTATGAATCCAAAGTTTGAGGGTTACCTCTCTGCTGTGTACCCTTGAGGTAATAACAATCTCTGGCTTCATGACCATCTTTTCCACAAAATTGACAGCTTACCTTAATAGGGCAATTAGCATTGGAATGTCCATTGTTGTTACAGATTGTACACCAAATTTGTCTCCTTATATCCTGAGTGGTCTTCAAGTCTTCTAACTCTCGGCGAAGCTGGGCTACTTCATCATCAGTGCAGGCGTAGTGGTGGCAAGACCTTCTCTTCTTGTTGATTTTGTTGCATCTTCAATGCTTCCAATTCCCTTCTCAGTTGCTCAATAGGATCCAGATCTGCAGCATACTTTGGTTGTGTATCCCCTTCAAAATGTTGCCTTGCTTCTTCAATGAGTGATGCCGCTGCAACAAAATCATTGAGGGTGGCATCCAATCTGAGAGACTCACGAAGCTTCTGCTGAGATGACCTGGGCAGAGCCTTCTCTATCCACTTTTTAACCAAAAAGTCACCTAGGAGCATATGGCAGACGTGCAACAAGTGCTTTTGTTCTAGTGTGAAGTTCATCAAAAGATTCACCTGATCTTAGCTTCAAATTCTCTAGCTGATCTAGAGCTCTTTCTGAGGAATCACTTGGTCGAAATGTCTGTGAGAATGCCGCCTTCAAAGCCTCCCATGTAGTGAAATGGCCATCTGCATATTGACTATACCATTTATCTGCAAGACCCTCCAATGTGGATGGGAAAAGTGCCAACATTGCATCTTCTCTATTCTGGAGACCACGTCCACGGCATAAAGAGATAAATCTCCTCACATGATCATCAGCATCTTCATAAGCATGTCCCTTGAAGGTAGGGAACTTGATGTTGATCCTGGAGAGTAGATGAGCAAGATCCTCCATTTGGACTGGTGTCTCTTCTGACGTATCTGAGGAGAAGTCTAGAGTTCTCCTATACCCTTCTTTTGACAATGGTGTCGCACCCAAATCAATAGATAAATTTAGGGAGGACAGAGGGGAGGTAGACTCACTAGCCGTGGTTATTGCTAACTTGTTAAGGCTCCTTCGAACACGGAGAGATTCCTTATCTGCTCGTGTATGGGTCATGTACCTATTCGCAATTGCAATAGGGAAAAACACCTCTCATAGAAATGCAAAGGTCCCACCGGGTGTGCCAAAATGTAGAGGAGGTACCGGGGTATCCGCTTCTAACAAAAGAAGAGATTAAAGATTACCACATCCAGTACGTCGCCTACTCAAGGGGGGTTCTCTTTAGGGAAGTATACCCTTTAACATTTCTGTGAGCAGGTAGATAACACGGTTTGCATAGAGTGGTACATACTTCAGAAAATATGAACAACTATTGACCACGGAAGACCATACACTTCTTGATTCGATTCAGATGATTACAAGAATTGTCAAGGAAATGCTCAAAAACTAATGCTCAGTGCTTCGTGGTACTCTATGCAGATAAATACAGATCAATACAAATGATGAAGGAATTGCTCAAGAGAATATAGAGCTTAACACCAATAGGTCTCACAGAAAAGAAAGAAACTCCAAGACACTCTCTTACACTATAGTGCTTATAGCCCTCCACTGAGAAGCCTACCCTCTGAATCCACACTACAGAGTAGCTCCTACAATAGGCTTGAAACCACCAAGTGCAAGAGAGAACTTCTGCACGTTTACACGCGTCAAAGTAACTCCGAAAAATGTACCCCAATGAGCAAAAATCCATTGCTTTTATAGGCCCCAATAGGCCAAGAGAGTCTTGCCGAATCTTCATGTCCACTGATCACGCGCCGGTTAATCACCCAAAATTGGGGGTAGAACAAATATTCCTCTTGATTTGGATTGGTCCAAAAAATAGGTAGTCCCCGTGAATGGTTGGCGGCAACATTTGTTTATCCACTTTCACTTTTTAACAATTCCACTCTAATTTCAAGTCTTTATTAGCTCCGATGATGACTGATAACTGTGAAACATATTGAACTCTTGGACCAAAAGGAGCTTCTTTCTCCTCTTCATAAGCCTCATGCATGAGTTGATGCTAACATTTTGTAGAATGGGTTCCTCATATTCATCAGACTCCATATTCGCCGTCTCCTGAGATTGCTTGGAAGGAAGAATTGTCACCAAAATTGTGCGGGGGTGGGTGTGTAACGGTGGGGGAGGCGCATGTGTGCAGGTGGAGGGAGTGGCGGCAGGTATGCATGTGAGGGGGCGAGGGGCGCAAAGAGTGGGGAGAGAGAGAGAGAGGGAGAGAGAGAGGCGCAAGGGGTGGGGTGGTGGGATGGGGGAGTGGGGTGGGGTGGTGGGGTGGAGTCGTGGGGTGGAGAAGGGGCGCAAGGGGTGGGGAGAGAGAAAGAGGAGGGGTGCTACAGACCCCCACATCAAGCTTTTGCACCGTCCCTGGTGCAACTTCTTCTCATTGAATGAAATATTGCTAATACTCGAATGACATGTGGTATGTACAGTGGTTGAGATTCTTCCAACTCGACTTAGTTTAGATACTTCTTCATTCTGGAGATGTTGACCAAAGGAATCCTTTTACCTTGTAGATCTTCCAGATGCACAGCGCCATGTGGCAATACCCTGATAACCTTATATGGTCCTACCCATTTGGGTGCCAATTTAGTTTGAATTGGTGGAACCTGATGCACTAAAACCATAGTCCCTTCCTGAACTTCATTGGATCTCAGATACCTGTCATGCAATCTCTTGCACTCTTCTTGTGTCACCAGAAGTTTCTGCATTGCCCCTTCTCTGTACTCTTCTAATGCCACCAATCTCTGAATGGGAGGTTCAATTCCAATGGTTTTGATTCCTATTTCTTTTCTGATGATAAACTCAAATGGTGCCAATGCCTCTTTCCCATAAACTAAGCGAAATGGAGTCTCGCCTGTGGTTCCCCTCTTCGTAGTTCTGAAAGCCCAAATTGCACCAATTAGTGCTAGTGGCCAAGAGCTTTGATGATCAAAAGATAATTTGCGAAGTAGTTCAATCAAAATCTTATTGGAACTCTCTGCTTGGCCATTTGCCCTTGGGTAATAGGCACAAGACTTTTTATGGAAGATTTTGTACTTGTCAAATATAAACTGGAGCAATTGATTTACAAAATGTGTGCCCTTGTCACTAGTAATTTCCAGTGGGCAACCAAATCTTGAGAAAATATGTTTATACATAAATTTAGCTATTGTCAGAGCCGTGCAGTCCACAGAAGCTTTAGCCTCTATCCATTTAGTGGCATAACATGTGGCCATTAAAATATACTTTTTACCTCCTGGTTGTGCAGTTGGGCTAATTGGCCCTATGAAATCAAGACCCCATCGTTCAAACGGAAGCCATCCGGTAGATATTACTAATGGTTGGAAATTCAATCTGGTTGGCGTGGGAGCACATCTCTGACAGATGTGGCATTCTTTTGCAAATTTGATTGCATCCTTGAAAATATGAGGCCACGATAACCCTTTGTGGATGATTCTATGAGCCAATTCTTCCCCCTTTAGGTGTCCTTCACTGTGTGTTGCCTCTAGCAAAAGATTTACCTCCTCTGGATAGACAGATCTTCTCAAGATATCATCCTGACACTATTTATATAAATTTCCATTTATAAGAGAATAGGCTTTGATTTTCAGAAGTAATCTTCTTTTTTCTACTGGTGTCAAATGTTCTGGGATCTTTCCAGTAGTGAGAACATGAAGAATTTCATCATACCAACCAGTCCGTATTGCTACTAGAAAAAGATTGCTATCCACCAATTCATCATTAATACCTGTTGCCTTTTCACTCATTGCCGTCCTGGACACTTGATCTGCCATGTAGTGCTCTTTTCCTTGCTTAATATGAATATCAAAATTAAATTCTTGAAATAGGAGTAACCACCTCCAAATCCTTCCAACTACTCTAGGCTTGTTTATCAAATACTTCAAGGGCTGATGATCAGAAATAACAATGAAATGTACACCAAGGAGATAATGTCGGAACTTCTAAAGAGCAAATACAATAGCCAAACCTTCTCTTTCCGTTGTACTGTAATTTCTTTCAGCTTGGTTGAGTAGTCTGCTTGCATAAGAGATAGGTCTATCCACTTTGTGAGATGATGGTTGAGCTAGAACTGCACCAACCGCATGAAGACGAGCATCTGTATGCACATGAAATTCCAATGACCAATTAGGAACACTTAAAAGTGGAGCAGTACATAGCCTCAACTTTAGTTCACAAAATGCTTTGTCAGCTTAAGCACTCCATGAGAAAGGGATCTTTTTGCTGGTAAGTCTTGACAAGGGCTTAGCAATTTCTGAATACATCCTAATGAATCTTCTGTGATACCCTGCATGGCCCAAGAAACTTTGCACTTCCTTTGGGCTTTGTGGAATTGGCATGGAAACAATAGCTGTAACCTTTGCAGGGTCAACAGTTATGCCTTCAGCAGATACTATGTGACCAAGAAGAGTGCCCTTAGTGACCAAAAAGTGACATTTATCAGGATTCAATTTCAAACCTGTTTTGAGACATTGCTAAAAATTTCTTTTAGATTTTCCAAATGGTCATGGAAATCTTGAACTGCTGCCCTTCTATCTGTACCTGAAAATACTGAAAAGTCATCCATGAAAATGCGTAGAAAGGTTGTTAACCATTTGCCCAATATCAGATACATCGTTCTATTAAATGAAGCCGGTGCATTCTTCAAACCAAAAGCCATTCGAGTATAGACATAAGTGCCCCAGGGAGTGACAAAGGCTGTTTTGTCCCTATCATCAAGATGGATCACTATCTGATTGTAACCACTAAAACCATCCAAGAAACTATACAAAGTGTGACCAGCTACCTCTTCAAGTACTTGCTCTGTGAAGGGCTGAGGAAATCCATCTTGAATAGTCACTTTATTCAAAGCACGGAAATCAACACATACCCTTATTTTTCCACTATTTTTCTTTGGCACAATAACCATAGAAGAAAGCCACCTGGAATGTTCTATTGGCACAATTATACCTGCTTCTTCTAGTTTTGTAATCTCTGCTTTTACTGCCTCTGCATACTTCAGATTGAGTTGATATGGCCTACTTCTTACAGGCGCAGCTCCCTCAACCAAGGGTATCCGATGTAATCCAAGCTCTTCTGGTATTCTTGTTAGATCTTTGTAGGACCATGCAAAGACACTTTTCTAAGTAAAGAGCAAAGAAGTTACCTTTTGTAGTAAATAAGGATAATGCCACAGCCAAGATGCCAAATGAACTACTTGAGGGTTCTCTTCATCCCCTAAATTTACTTCTTGAACCAATGTTTCAGGACTGGGCTTGTTTGATAAATCATCTCCTTTATATGCAGGAGTGGAGTTTTATTTATATTCTGCAACATGTTCTTCCATCCATCCTTGAGGTATATCTGAGAAAGGAAGATCTTCTCTGCCCTTAGGTTCAAAATCTTCTACCTCTGATACTTTTATCTGGGTTGCTTCCTCAAGGCTTGTGCTTTCCGGCAATTGCTCATTCTCCAACACCTTGTGGTTTTCATTGCCCTTCCCTGTAATTACCTTATCTGCAACTTCTTCCTCAATTTCATTAATCTCCACTGTGCAACACTCTGCACTTCCCATCATCCAATTTAACAATGTATCCTCTTCTTGGGGTAGAGAGGGCATTACCTGAGTGTCCATAGTATATCCAGTAGTTTTTCCTGAGTTGAATCCTTCTTCCAAATGTAGTTGCAGTTGGCTATTGGTATTTGTTGAAATCCATAGTTTATTTTTTCCCCAACCTTGTAAAGCTTTTGCTTGTCTCAGCCAAGGTCTCCCCAGGAGCAAAGGATAGGAAGTCTCCTGTGGAAGTGTAATAACAACAAAATCCAACACAAAGTGGCAACCCTATACTACCATCAATACCTTTTCAATAATGCCAAGTGGTGCAACCCGATGTTGATCTGCCAATGTAACCGTGAATGGTGCCAACTTGGTGGGGTTCAATTTCAGCTTCTTCATTGTAAAATCTGGCATCAAATTGATACCAGAGCCTCCATCTATGATCACACCTGTGAGAGTTTCATCCTTTATACAAACAGATAATCTTGAACTTTGGTAGTCTGCTAAGGGTGCAGGGGGAAAATCAACCATGAAACCATCTATACTAGGTGATTGGACCAAGTGAGCAGAGTGTATAATCTTTAATAAATCACTTCTTATTTGTGAATCCATCCTTATAAGTTCATAGAGACTAATCTTGTGGTGAATACCTTTCAAGATCTGTTCAATGTTTACCTCTTGAGTATTTTCTTGTAGACGTGTTGGTTGGCCCCTTAGAGAAGTAGTCATTTCTTCATAAGCTCCTTCAATTTCCACTTGGTCCTTCCATCCAGACTTCTTTTCTTCCTCTTTCTCCTGAATTCCTTGTTGTTCCCCCCTAAGGTTTGCTGCTGCTTGCCTAGCTCTGGTCATCATGGGCATAGCAGAGGATGAAACAGCATAGGATTGAGTAGTCATACCTTCTACTGGTGGGGAGACTGCAATCATGTGAATTGGAGCAGGACGACCTCTTGTGCAATCTTTGGTATAATGATCCTTGGCCTCTGGGCAATGTTGACAGGGAGGTGCATCTTCTGGAAGAGAACACCTATTTTGCATGTGGCCGTACTCACCACAACGATAGCACATCAAAGGTCTATTATATCTAGGCTTTGCAGGCCTATTCTCCTCTCTATTAGATGTATTTGAAGTACTAGCATAGTATGAATCCAAAGTTTGAGGGTTACCTCTCTGTTGTGTACCCTTCAGGTAATAACAATCTCTAGCTTCATGACCATCTTTTCCACAAAATTGACAGCTTACCTTAATAGGGCAATTAGCATTGGAATGTCCATTATTGTTACAGATTGTACACCAAATTTGTCTCCTTATCCTGAGTGGTCTTCAAGTCTTCTAACTCTCGGCGAAGCTGGGCTACCTCATCATCAGTGCGACGCAGTGGTGGCAAGACCTTCTCTTCTTGTTGATTTTGTTGCATCTTCAATGCTTCCAATTCCCTTCTCAGTTGCTCAATAGGATCCAGATCTGCAGCATACTTTGGTTGTGTATCCCCTTCAAAATGTTGCCTTGCTTCTTCAATGCGTGGTGCCGCTGCAACAAAATCATTGAGGGTGGCATCCAATCTGAGAGACTCACGAAGCTTCTGCTGAGATGACCTGGGCAGAGCCTTCTCTATCCACTTTTTAACCAAAAAGTCACCTGGAGCATATGGCAGACGTGCAACAAGTGCTTTTGTTCTAGTGTGAAGTTCATGAAAAGATTCACCTGATCTTAGCTTCAAATTCTCTAGCTGATCTAGAGCTCTTTCTGAGGAATCACTTGGTCGAAATGTCTGTGAGAATGCCGCCTTCAAAGCCTCCCATGTAGTGAAATGGCCATCTGCATATTGACTATACCATTTATTTGCAAGACCCTCCAATGTGGATGGGAAAAGTGCCAACATTGCGTCTTCTCTATTCTGCAGACCACGTCCACGGCATAAAGAGATAAATCTCCTCACATGATCATCAACATCTTCATAAGCATGTCCCTTGAAGGTAGGGAACTTGATGTTGATCCTGGAGAGTAGATGAGAAAGATCCTCCATTTGGACTGGTGTCTCTTCTGACATATCTGAGGAGAAGTCTAGAGTTCTCCTATACCCTTCTTTTGACAATGGTGTCGCACCCAAATCAATAGACAAATTTAGGGAGGACAGAGGGGAGGTAGACTCACTAGCCGTGGTTATTGCTAACTTGTTAAGGCTCCTTCGAACACGAAGAGATTCCTTATCTGCTCGTGTATGGGTCATGTACCTATTCGCAATTGCAATAGGGAAAAACACCTCTCATAGAAATGCAAAGGTCCCACCGGGCGTGCCAAACTGTAGAGGAGGTACTGGGGTATCCGCTTTTAACAAAAGTAGAGATTAAAGATTAACACATCCAGTACGTCGCCTACTCAAGGGGGGTTCTCTTTAGGGAAGTATACCCTTTAACATTTCTGTGAGCACGTAGATAACACGGTTTGCACAGAGTGGTACATACTTCAGAAAATATGAACAACTATTGACCAAGGAAGACCATACACTTCTTGATTCGATTCAGATGATTACAAGAATTGTCAAGGAAATGCTCAAAAACTAATGCTCAGTGCTTCGTGGTACTCTATGCAGATAAATACAGATCAATACAAATGATGAAGGAATTGCTCAAGAGAATATAGAGCTTAACACCAATAGGTCTCACAGAAAAGAAAGAAACTCCAAGACACTCTCTTACACTATAGTGCTCATAGCCCTCCACTGAGAAGCCTACCCTCTGAATCCACACTACAGAGTAGCTCCTACAATAGGCTTGAAACCACCAAGTGCAAGAGAGAACTTCTGCACGTTTACACGCGTCAAAGTAACTCCGAAAAATGTACCCCAATGAGCAAAATTCCATTGCTTTTATAGGCCCCAATAGGCCAAGAGAGTCTTGCCGAATCTTCACGTCCACTGATCACGCGCCGGTTAATCACCCAAAATTGGGGGTAGGTCAAATATTCCTCTTGATTTGGATTGGTCCAAAAAATAGGTAGTCGCCGTGAATGGTTGGCGGCAACATTTGTTTATCCACTTTCACTTTTTAACAATTCCACTCTAATTTCAAGTCTTTATTAGCTCCGATGATGACTGATAACTGTGAAACATATTGAACTCTTGGATCAGAAGGAGCTTCTTCCTCCTCTTCATAAGCCTCATGCATGAGTTGATGCTAACATTTTGTAGAATGGGTTCCTCATATTCATCAGACTCCATATTTGCAATCTCCTGAGATTGCTTGGAAGGAAGAATTGTCACCAAAATTGTGCGGGGGTGGGTGTGTAACGGTGGGGGAGGCGCATGTGTGCAGGTGGAGGGAGTGGCGGTAGGTATGCATGTGAGGGGGCGAGGGGCGCAAGGAGTGGGGAGAGAGAGAGAGGGAGAGAGAGAGGCGCAAGGGGTGGGGTGGTGGGATGGGGGAGTGGGGTGGGGTGGTGGGATGGGGAAGTGGGGTGGGGTGGTGGGGTGGAGTCGTGGGGTGGGGTGGTGGGGTGGAGTAGTGGGGTGGGGTGATGGGATGGAGGAGTGAGGTGGAGAGGGGGGCGCAAGGGGTGGGGAGAGAGAGAGCGGGAGAGAGAGAGGGAGAGGCGCAAGGGGTGGGGAGAGAGAGAGAGGGAGAGGCGCAAGGGGTGGGGTGGTGGGATGGGGGAGTGGGGTGGGGTGGTGGGATGGGGGAGTGGGGTGGGGTGGTGGGGTGGAGTCGTGGGGTGGGGTGGTGGGGTGGAGTCGTGGGGTGGGGTGGTGGGATGGGGGAGTGGGGTGGGGTGGTGGGGTGGAGTCGTGGGGTGGAGAAGGGGCGCAAGGGGTGGGGAGAGAGAAAGAGGAGGGGTGCTACAAAAAGTATAGAGTGTTGCACGGTGAAAATCAATGAAATAGAGGAAGAAGTTGCAGAGGAAGGAGTTGGAGAAAAGGGCCATGAAGTTCACAAGGAAATAGAGGATGGGAGTTTACACTTGAGTACAAACATTGAAGGGGCAACAACTATAGAAGTTTCAGAAAGGGAAAGTTATGAGCCGGAATGCAGAGAAGATGTCCCCTTTCGGATATACCTCCAGGATGACCAGAGAACATATTGCAGAATATGAGCTAAAATCCACTCTTGCATACAATGGAGATGTTTCTCAAGAGAGAATAGTCCTGAAACACTGGTTCAAGTAGTAAATCTAGGTGATGAAGAGAACCCTCAAGTAGTCCACCTGGCCTCTTGGCTATGGCATATCCCCTTTACTACAGAAGGTGATTTCTTTACTTTTTGCTTACAAAATGTCTTTGCATGGTCCTACAAAGATTTAACAGGGATATGAGAGGAGCTTGGATTACATCCAATACCCTTAGTTGAGGGAGCCACACCTGCAAGAAGTAGGCCGTATCGACTCAATCCAAAGTATGCAGAGGTAGTAAAGTTGGAAATTACAAAACTAGAAGAAGCAAGTATAATTGTTCTAGTAGAACATTCCAGGTGGTTTTCTTCTATGGTTATTGCACCCAATAAAAATAGTGAAAAGATAAGAGTCTGTGTTGATTTTCGTGCTGTATAGCTTCTTGGATGGTTTTAGTGGCTACAATCGGATAGTGATCCATCCTGATGATAGGGACAAAACAACCTTTGTTACTCCGTGGGGCAATTATGTCTATACCTGCATGGCTTTTGGCTCTAAAAATGCACTAGCTTCATTTAATAGAACAATGTATCTAATATTGGGAAAATCATCATCCCTTTCATATCGAACATGCTTTGGCAAAAGTTCTTTGTTACCACGTTGGTGCTTTTCGAGTATGAAGAAGATTACTCTTCCAATTAAAGAATACATTTGGCTCTTAGATTGGTGGAGTTAGAATCAACTCTCCATCCCACCATCCCTCCATCCACACCACCATCTCTCGCACAAATATGTGAAGGATGTGCTTCTGAGAGTCATTCAAATATCGCGGGCGGCATGTAAATGAGGATCTGAGCTTGCATGCAGAAGTGACACTAAAAGTGTAAGTGGTAAAAGAGAAAGTGGATAAATGACTATTGCCGCCAACCATTCGTGATGATTGCCGATTCTGGAGGATCCAATTCAAATCGAGTGGCATATTTGACCTAACCCTCCAATTTTGGGCAATCAATCGGTGCACGATCAGTGGATGTGAGGAATTCGCAAGGCTCTCTTGGCCTATTGGAGCCTATAAAAGCAATGGACTTGTGTTCATTTGGGATATACATATACCTACATACGTACAGGGGTCCTCTCTTTGCACTTGGAGGGCTAATAGCACTATAGTGTGAAGAGAGTGGCTTGGTTTTGTCATTTAGTGTGACTCAATGGTATTTTCATGCTCTTTCCCCTAGAGCTAGTCTTCAAACTTTGTATTGATCACTGCCAGTCTGCATCTAGTTGTGTTCATTATACGGATTGGATGAATCTCTTATATTGATGGTGTTTAGTTCTCGAGTGGCCTGTTAGCCCAGAGCATCAACTTTAGAGCATTTCTTTTGCCTATATTGTAATCATATTTGTGGACTAAGGTGTGGTTTCGTCCATCACTATTGCCATTGTCATTGATCTTCTCTCTGTGTCCATGTTTGCGGTGCAATTATTCTGATCTGCCTGCTCACAGAAATGTTAAAGGGTATACTTCCCTAAGGAGGACTTCCCTTGAGTAGGTGAAGTACTAGAAGTGCATAGTTTTTGCTCTTATTAAAAGTGGATACCCCAGTACCTCCTCTACAGAGCGCAAGAGAGAAAGAGCACGAGAGTGAAAGAGAGAGATGTCTATTTCTCGGTAGCGTTGCTCACTGCCGACTGCCAGTAGCTCTTCTACTAGCATTCATCACCGTCATGTACGCTGCTGAAGTACAAGGAGGGAGAACTGCTGCATCGCTATTCCCAAGCGTTCATATGAATGACACTTTGAACGAGAATGCAAGCTTTGTGGACAACTCTGATATGCAGGTCTCCTGCATCCGTATATCGCAGGTAGACCTACACTTCTCGCATCCCATGAGCGCGGCATCAGTTTATGTTGACTGTGGTGGCTGCAGTGTTAGTAACGTGCAACCGCCATGCCCGAGGACCGAATGTATTGAGGGGATTGTGCCTGTAGTGCAGTGTTAGTAACGTGCAACCGCCATGCCCGAGGACCGAATGGATTGAGGGGATTGTGCCTGTAGTGTTTGATCTTGTCATCGAAGGAAACGGGAAGTGCCTTGTCGTGTCAGGTGCAATGCTCGGCCCTCACACGTCTAACTCATTCGTCTACATGCACTCTCCAACGCTTCCACTCTACCCTTTGTCCGCCACCTTGCACTGCCCATGAGCCTCACCTCCATTATGTGCTGCTGCCTTTGAGATTTATGGGTCTCGATTAGCCACTATCCAATTTTATTTCTCATATGTTCTTAGTTTAATCTCGTATGTATTCTTCAGTGACTACTACTAATGAAGAAAACAGATTTTTTGATCAAAGCAAGTTTTCTCACTCTCATGTGTGCTGATTGTCGTTTATATGCAAGGGACCGCCGTGCATTCAATGTCTGAGATTAATTCTGTGTAATTCTTTTCTGATCAACCTCTCTTTTGATCACAACAACTTTTTCTCACTCTCATGTGTGATGATTGTTTTTTTCTCACTCTCATGTGTGATGATTGCCTAATATCCAAGACTTTAATTAATAAAAAAAGGAACTGTACAAGAGAATGGGCTACGTAGCAGTGATGATTGTCTTTTATCTGCATTCAATGTCGGAGATTAATTCTGTGTAATTCTCACAAGATTAATTCTGAGGTTCTTACAATTGTAATTAATAGCATTCCTATTTCTCCACTTTCTTTTGTGAAGTGATTAAAGCAGATATTTTTGTTTCTATCTACTTATTTGCTCCATGAAATACTATGTCTCATTATCTATGCTTTACCTCTTAAGCAGTGTTACTAATTTGATCATGCGGATAGAAACAAATTGTGACGAATGAAATCGATAGGATATCTTTTACAATTATCCCATGAACCTTCACTCTACCGCTTGGCGTAACTGTGTCTCATTTAGAATTTCTTCTATCAATATAAACTTTAACAACGTTAGTCATACTAATTCTACGTTTGGCGTAACTGTGATTACTAGAATTCATATTGTATCCTCTTTTGAAGTATGCTTGTCAACGTACGCAGATATTTTACTTGCTTCTTTGTTCAGCTTCTTTGTTCAGCTTCGTGCATCGGTCTCGCTCTCCGTCATTGAACGTTTCCTTCAACCAGCCCAATGGCAGTAGCTATATCGATGTTTTAAGTGTGTCCATTGGATATAGAGCGAAACTCTATTAATTTCTATTTTTCACACAGAATCTGTCTAATATACCTAGTCTCTTTTTCAATTAAAGTTTGAGTTTATTCAGGGTAACTTAGTAGCGTTGAAAACAAACAAGCTAAATGTATTAAATAGTCTATATTATGTCGAGTATAACCATATCTGATGGAAAGCATCTCAAAAACGATGCCTAATGAATTGTGGTATATCCATGCTATGCATTTCATTATAACATGTTATATGTTTGAAAATAAGCACATCTTGATAATTGATTGGATTATCAATAGCTCACCATATTATTGTAAAATTCATCAAAGTGGTTCCTTTCAATGGGCACAAGAGAATATTGCATAGACAAGAAGATTTTATCATCCACCAATGCAACACACCTTAGTTAGTTACTTAGTGATACAAACATTTAGCTCTTACAAGGAATCCATCCTATGACACAAGCACTCTATCGTTTTCAAACACAAAGTTTGCACTATTTTCATCAGCTTTTGGTGTTGTTCCCTTCAAACCTCCTTAGCAAATTAAATCTCCATTTTATAGCATTGATTGTAATGTTACTAAAAAATATGATAGTAAAAATTTTATTTAGTGTAATTTACATATGTGTAGGTGAAACCATTTGTACATAGCTCGAAAAGAGTTTATTTTCATTCGCCTCTCAGCCATAGGCTATTGATGATCGCATCTCAAGGCTAAGAATAAATGTTGTACATGCATATTCTTCAATTTGAGGGGCAGAGAGGCTGGTAATGTGTAGCAAGTCTATGAACACAAGGAATCTACATTCAAGATGGACTTGTAGCACATATGTATTTTAACTATGATATTTATAGTGATCATAAGTAGTCACATTCATTCATGAGAGTGCAGACATACTCATGACAACTTCCATTACACTAATATATACATGTGTATGTATGTATGTATGTATGTATACTGGTTTTTATGCATACATCTCCTCAATCACACTTGTGGATGTCCTCAAATGTTTCTTTTATTTTCTTTTCTTATATTTTGGATAGGTGGCACAAAAGAGAGCAATGCACAACTATAAACACATGTTCTTATGAAAGTTTATCATGCAATATGGGGAGATAAAATTTTTTCTAAATTTGGCAGAGAGCATACCTCCTAGAGGAAGGATGATAAAATCTACTTTCATGGAGATTTGTTGCATTGTTTAAGTAGAGGCCGTGGATGGAACCGGGAGAACTACATTGTGATTAACATTGAAATGGAGATTGTGAGTGAGAGTGAGATTGAGAGTGTGACTGTGAATGCGATTGTGATAGCTCTGGGGTTGTTAGGAGTATTATTCTTTGCTAGGGAGCTATTTTGGAAGAACTTAGAAGATTAGGTTACTTGAAGAGGGAAATTTTTTTTGAGGGTTAGCTTGTGATGATCAAGACAAACATGCCTAATGTATTAAGCTAAAAAATATCTTTGAAAAGGTGTATATTAATTAGCATGCATATTAAAACATTGATTTTTTTTTGTGCTTAATGCAAGTGTAGATACACATGCACAAAGAGAGAGAGAGAGAGAGAGAGAGAGAGAGAGAGAGAGAGAGAGAGAGAGAGAGAGAGAGAGAGAGAGAGAGAGAGAGAGAGATGGCTAGATGGAAAAAATTGTGTGCACATATGAAGAGAGAGTTTACTATGTGGTACTAGAAAATGATTCTTGATGCCATTTGTATTAGTGGTGAATGGGTTCCACCATCTCTATGAATGGTCAAAGTGAGAGTTAATGCAAAGAATCTTCCTCTGAGCCTTCGCTGCCAAATTTGAAGGACCTAATTAAAGCTGGCTACCAGAGCCATACCTGACCTACCCCTCCTTTTTGGGCAATCATTTTGGCACACATGCTGTGGACAATGGGAATCCGCAAGGCCCTCTTGGCCTATTGAAGTCTAGAGAAGCAAGTGGATGGCAATCATTGAGGGGTGTACATCTTACATCCGATATCTTTTTTGGCCCACTCTTTGCATCGTGTTGCTACAAGCATATTGTAGGAAGTCACTCTGTGGTGAGGATAGAGAGTGTGGGCTTCCCAGTGGAAGGCTAATAGCACTACAATGTGATTGAGTGGCTTGGTTTTGTCATTCGGTGTGAGTCAGTAGTATTTCTTTGGAGGAAGTTTTCATATTTATGTATTCATGAGTGCAAGTCTTCAGCTTGTTGTGTTCGTTCTGTCGAACAGAGCTCTTGTACCGATTATGTTAGTTTCTGGAAAGGCATGCTAGTACACCACACTATTTTTTGGATCTCTTAGGCCCATTGTTATCATTTTCTGAACTAAGGAGTGGCTCCATTCTCTACTATTGCCAAATGTCATTATTCTTCTCTCCACAAATCTATTGTATTGTGTCTCTGTTGCTAGTGAATGTGCGTGGACATAGGAATGTTAAAGGATATACTTCCCTAAGGAGAAACCCCCTTGAGTAGATGGAGTACTGGAATTGTATACTATTTGGTCTTGCTGGAAGTGGACAACAAAGTACCAAAGCTCTTGTCCACACACATGAACAGAGAAATGGATCAACAAACATACTAAAGTACATTTGTTGTGGTCATCATAATGGTAGTCCGAATGAGTGCTCGAAAGTCTCTTATATAGATATCAAGAGGCCATATGAGTGGCTCTACATGATCCTAGTTGATCCTTGGAGGTTGGCTAGAAATGGACCTTGACATGGACTATGCACCCTAGAATGGAGTGACAAATGGCCATGCACTACTTGCAGAGAGAAGATACTCAGGTGAGCGATCAACCTCGAGAGTAGCCACTTTTGAAAATGTTCACTACCAAGTTCTTGATTAACCCCTTTCATATTCAAGACTTTGAGGTGGCTTCAAATTTACTTTATTCTCCTCATTCCTCTTGTGTCGAATAACCTTGGATATGCTCATATTGATTACAAAGTCATGATGGGGGGTCGTCCAATTTTGGGATGCCCAAATTTATTTGGATAGGTTATGAAACCATAAAACTGGGCTAGTTGTGTCCCCTAAAAAAGGGATATTTTGTGGCCTAAAAAAGTTTGGGATAATTTGTGACTCAAAGAAAATTGGGCTAATTTGTGCCCCAAAAAAGTTAGGCTAGTTTTTGGGAAACTTGGGTGGAGGTAGAGGAAACTTGGGCGACTTTTTTTTGGACAACTTGGGTGGTGGTAGAGGAAAATTGGGCAACCATTTTTGGAAAACTTGGGTGGTGCTAGAGGAAAATTGGACTATTTTTGGGAAACTTGGGTGGTAATAGAGTGTAGAGCCTCCATATGCCTCTCTCTCTCTCTCTCTCCCCCACTCAACCCCAGCCCCCAACCCCCTCCAACCCCACTCAACCCCAACCCCCAACCGCCTCCAACCGCGCTCAACCCCAACCCCCAACCCCCTCCAACCCCGCTTAACCCCAACCCCCAACCCCGTCCAACCCCGCTCAACCCCAACCCCCAACCCCCTCCAACCCCGCTCAACCCCAACCCCCAACCCCCTCCAACCCTGCTCGACCCCGACCCCCAACCCCCTCCAACCCCGCTCAACCCCAACCCCCAACCCCCTCCAACCCCACTCAACCCCAACCCTCAACCCCCTCCAACCCCGCTCAACCCCAACCCCCAACCCCCTCCAACCCCGCTCAACCCCAACCCCCAACCCCCAACCCCGCTCAACCCCACCTTGCGCCCCCCTTCTCCTCCACTCAACCCCAACCCCCAACCCCCTCCAACCCCGCTCAACCCCAACCCCCAACCCCCTCCAACCCCGCTCAACCCCACTTTGCGCCCCCCTTCTCCTCCACTCGACCCCGACCCCCAACCCCCTCCAACCCCGCTCAACCCCACCTTGCGCCCCCTTTCTCCTCCACTCAACCCCAACCCCCAACCCCCTCCAACCCCGCTTAACCCCAACCCCCAACCCCCTCCAACCCCGCTCAACCCCAACCCCCTCCAACCCCGCTGAACCCCAACCCCCAACCCCCTCCAACCCCGCTCGACCCTGACCCCCAACCCCCTCCAACCCCGCTCAACCCCAACCCCCAACCCCCTCCAAACCCACTCATCCCCAACCCCCAACCCCCTCCAACCCCGCTCAACCCCAACCCCCAACCCCCTCCAACCCCGCTCAACCCCAACCCCCAACCCCCTCTAACCCCGCTCAACCCCACCTTGCGCCCCCCTTCTCCTCCACTCAACCCCAACCCCCAACCCCCTCCAACCCCGCTCAACCCCAACCCCCAACCCCCTCCAACCCCGCTCAACCCCTAACCCCCAACCCCCTCCAACCCCGCTCAACCCCACCTTGCGCCCCCCTTCTCCTCCACTCGACCCCGACCTCCAACCCCCTCCAACCCCGCTCAACCCCACCTTGCGCCCCCCTTCTCCTCCACTCAACCCCAACCCCCAACCCCCTCCAACCCCGCTTAACCCCAACCCCCAACCCCCTCCAACCCCGCTCAACCCCAACCCCCAACCCCCTCCAACCCCGCTCAACCCCAACCCCCAACCCCCTCCAACCCCGCTCGACCCCGACCCCCAACCCCCTCCAACCCCTCTCGACCCCGACCCCCAACCCCCTCCAACCCCGCTCAACCCCAACCCCCAACCCCCTCCAACCCCACTCAACCCCAACCCCCAACCCCCTACAACCCCGCTCAACCCCAACCCCCAACCCCCTCCAACCCCGCTCAACCCCAACCCCCAACCCCCTCTAACCCCGCTCAACCCCACCTTGCGCCCCCCTTCTCCTCCACTCAACCCCAACCCCCAAACCCCTCCAACCCCGCTCAACCCCAACCCCCAACCCCCTCCAACCCCGCTCGACCCCAACCCCCAACCCCCTCTAACCCCGCTCAACCCCACCTTGCGCCCCCCTTCTCCTCCACTCAACCCCAACCCCCAACCCCCTCCAACCCCGCTCAACCCCAACCCCCAACCCCCTCCAACCCCGCTCAACCCCACTTTGCGCCCCCTCATCCCCACCTTCTCCTACACTCAACCCCCAACCCCAACCCCCTCCAACCCCACCCAACCCTCCACTCACCCCCACTACAAATCAAGGGAATTAGAGAAGCGGTCTTCATGTTCGGCTATTGCTCAGGGAGTGAATAAACATGCTGCTGCAAAACCTCATAAAGGGAACGTTGGAGCTGAAGAAAGTGGTACTGAGATGAGGTTAAATTGACTGACAATGCTATAGATAGGGCTGGATAGGAAGGACTCGTTCTAGAATGATCTGAAGAGCAGCCGGGAGGTGAAAAATCGCACTCTGAACAGTCCTCGAAATGGGGAACCGGTATGGGATAAAAGTGTGCAGGGTAAAAAGTAGAAGCGGAGAAAAGATTCTGCCATGTGCCAACAATCATCCAGGAAGACTACCCATTTTTTGGGACTCAATTCAAATCGAGGGAATAATTGACCTACCCTCCAATTTTGGGTAAGCAACCGGCGCGTGAACTGTGGACGTGAAGATTTGGCAAGGCTCTCTTGGCCTATTGAGGCCTATAAAACAAGGGATTTGTGCTCATTTGGGTACACACTTTTGGTACATTTTCGGAGTTACTTTGACGCGTGTATACATGTAGAAGTTCTCTCTTGTACTTGGTGGTTCTCAAGCCTATTGTAGGAGCTACTCTGTAGTGTGGATTCAGAGGGTAGGCTTCTCAGTGGAGGGCTATGAGCACTATAGTGTAAGAGAGTGTCTTGGATTTTTTTTTCTTTTCTGTGAGACACTATTGGTGTTAAGCTCTATTCTCTTGAGCAATTCCTTCATCATTTGTATTGATCTGTATTTATCTGCATAGCGTACCACGAAGCTCTGAGCATTAGTTTTTGGACATTTCCTTGTCAAATCTTGTAATCATCTGAATCGAATCAAGAAGTGTATGGTCTTCCTTGGTCAATTGTTATTCATATTTTCTGAAATATGTACCACTCTGTGCAATCCGTGTTATCTACCTGTTCACAGAAATGTTAAAGGGTATATTACCCTAAAGAGAACCCCCCTTGAGTAGGTGATGTACTGGACGTGTTTAGTTTTCATTCTCTACTTTTTGTTAAAAGCGGATACCCCAGTACCTCCTCTACAGTTTGGCATGCTCGGTGGGACATTTGCATTTCTGTGAGAGGGTTTTCGCCCGATTGTATTTGCGAGTAGGTATATGACCCATACGCGGGCGGATAAGGAGTCTCATCGTGAACGGAAGCGTCTCAACAAGTTAGAAATAACCACAACTAGTGAGCCTACCTCTCCTCCACCATCCTTGAATCTATCCATTGATTTGGGAGTAACACCATTATCAAAAGAGAAACATAGGAGAACCTTAGATTTTTCCTCTGATACTTCAGAAGAGGCGCCGGCACCAATGGAGGATCTTTCCCATTTACTCTCTAGGTTGAACATCAAGTTTCCTACATTTAAAGGATTGGCTTATGAAGATGCAGATGACCACGTGAGGAGATTCGTCTCGTTATGCCGTGGAAGAGGATTGCAGAATCGGGAGGATGCAATGTTGGTGCTCTTTCCATCCACTTTGGAAGGCCTTGCAGACAAGTGGTATAGCCAGTATGCAGATGGGCACTTCACTACGTGGGAGGCACTAAAAGCGGCATTCTCGCAGACATTTCGACCAAGCGACTCCTCAGAACGAGCTCTAGATCAGCTAGAGAACCTAAAATTACGAGCAGGTGAATCCTTTCATGAATTGCACACTAGAACTAAAGCACTCGTTTCTCGTTTGCCTCATGCTCCAGGTGATTTTTTAGTCAAAAAATGGATTGAGAAGGCTCTGCCTAAGTCATCTCAACAAAAGCTTCGAGAATCCCTCAGACTGGATGCAACACTTGATGATTTTGTTGCAACTGCATCACGCATTGAGGAGGCTAGAATACATTTTGAAGTAGAGTCTCAACCAAATTATGCATCCGATTTGGATCCGATCGGGCAACTCAGGAAGGAGTTGGAAGCCTTAAGAATGCAGCAAAGTCGCCAAGAAGAGAAGGTCATACCGCCACCCTCAACCCATAATGTGGATGAAGTGTCTCAACTTAGGCGTGAGCTTGAAGACTTGCGGACTACCCAGGACATACGAAGACAGGTTTGGTGTACAATATGTAATAATAATGGACATTCCAATGTAAATTGTCCTAACAGAGTCAGTTGTCAGTTCTGTGGCAAAGAGGGTCATGAAGCAAGAGACTGCTACTACCTTAAGGGGACACAATAGCGAGGTAACTATCAAGGTGTAGATTCATATTATGCTAGCACTTCTAATGCACCTAATAGAGAAGAGACCCGCCCAACTCGGCCTAGATACAATCGGCCCCTAATGTGTTACCGTTGTGGGGAGTATGGCCATATGCAGAACAGGTGTTCTCTTCCAGAGGATGCACCCCCTTGTCAGCACTGTCCAGATGCTAAGGATCACTACACCAGAGATTGCCCAAGAGGTCGTCCGGCTCCTATTCACATGATTGCAGTCTCCCCACCTGTAGAAGGTATGACAGCTCAATCTTATGTTGTTTCATCTTCATCCATGCCAATGATGACCAGAGCCAGGCAAGCGGCAGTAGCCCAAAAGGAGGAACAACAAGGACTCAAAGATAGAGTTGTAGAAAAGAGGGTGGGATGGAAGGACCAAGAAGAAATGGAAGAAGCTTATGAGAGGGCAACTACTTTGCTGAAAGATCAACCAACGAGTACTTCTGAAGGCAAGCAAGAAATGGACATTGAAGAAATTTTGAAAGGTATTCATCATAAGATTAGCCTGTATCAACTCATAAAGATAGATCCTAAAGTAAGAAGTGATCTGCTGAGGATTATACATTCTGCATGCTTGTGCCCACCTCCTAGCATAGATGGTTTTATGGTGGAGTTTCCTCCCGCACCCTTGGCTGATTATCAGAGCTCAAGATTATCCGTTTTAATCAAGGATGAAGCTCTAGCAGGTGTTATTATAGATGGAGGTTCCGGCATCAATTTGATGCCTGATTTCACTATGAAGAAACTAAGGCTCAATCCCACAAAGGCAGCACCCTTCACAGTCACTTTAGCAGATCAACGTCGGGTTGCACCAGTGGGCATTGTTGAAAAGGTACTTATGATAGTGCAGGGTTGTCATTTTGTTTTAGACTTTGTTGTTATTGCCCTGCCTCAGGAGACCTCATACCCTCTACTCCTGGGAAGGCCTTGGCTAAGGCAAGCAAAGGCTCTACAGGATTGGGGAAAGAACAAATTATGGATTTCCACATGTACTAACAATCAATTACAGATACATTTGGAAGAAGGATTAGACATCAACAAGGCTACTGGATATGCAATGGAAACTCAGGTAATGCCTTTAGAAGATGATGCCCTATTAAGTTGGATGATGGGAAGTGCATAATGCTGCACAGTGGAGATATGTGAGGTAAATGAAGATTTTGCAGAAACAACACAAGGAGGACGGGAAGAGGGAAAAACTGATGTTCTTCACTTGAACAAAATAGAAAAGAGTAAGCAAGGAAGTCAAGCTTATTTTTTGCAGGCACCTCCTGAAGGACAGAAATCTCCAATTGAATCAGATAATCAAAATTCAACACTTAGCGCCACTAAGATGGTATGTAGGGAAAAGGCAGGTAAACATGTGGAATCAGATGATTTTATGCTTGCAGGACCAGAAAGAGACAAAGTTGTGCCTGCATCTGGGGAAGATAATTGCGACCTTCAAGAACTTCCATTCTCAAATATACCCTTAGGATGGATCAAGGAACAAATTGTGGATCATAAATTGAACTCTGCTCCTGCATACAGTGGAGATGAACTTTCAAGTGAGTCCAATTCTGAAAAGTTTGTTCAAGAAGTAAATCTTGGAGATGAAGAGAATCCTCAGATGGTTCACTTGGCTGCTTGGTTATGGCACTATCCGCCTTTATTGCAGAAGGTAACTTCCCTACTTTTTACCTCTAAAAGTGTCTTTGCATGGTCCTATAAAGACTTAATAGGGATACCTGAGGAGCTTGGATTACACCGAATACCCTTAGTGGAAGGAGCTTCACCTGCAAGAAGTAGGCCTTACCGACTTAATCCAAAGTATGCAGAGGCAGTAAAGCTAGAAATCACAAAATTGGAAGAGGCAGGTATTATTGTTCCGGTAGAACACTCACGGTGGCTTTCTTCCATGGTCATTGTACCAAAGAAAAACGGCAAAATAAGAGTATGTGTTGATTTTCGTGCCTTGAATAAGGTAACTATTCAAGATGGCTTTCCTCAACCATTCACAGAGCAGGTGCTTGAAGAAGTAGCCGGACACTCTTTATATAGTTTTCTTGATGGATTCAGTGGCTACAATCAGATAGCCATTCATCCTGAAGATAGAGACAAGACGGCTTTTGTTACACCATGGGGCACATATGTTTATACCCGTATGGCCTTTGGCTTGAAGAATGCACCAGCATCCTTCAATAGGACTATGTATCTCATACTAGGGAAATGGTTAACCTCAATTCTGCGCATTTTTATGGATGATTTTTCAGTATTTTCAGGAACAGACAAGAGGGCAATAGTTCAAGATTTCAATAACCATTTGGATAATCTAAAGGAAATCTTTGAGCAGTGTCTCAAAACAGGTTTGAAGTTGAATCCTGCTAAATGTCATTTTTTGGTGACCAAAGGTACTCTCCTAGGCCACATAGTATCGGTTGAAGGGATAACGGTTGATCCGGCAAAGATCACTGCTATCCTTTCCATGCCAATTCCACAAAGCCCAAAGGAGGTGCAAAGTTTCTTGGGCCATGCAGGATATCATAGACGATTTATCAGAATGTATTCAGAAATAGCTAAGCCTTTGTCCAGGCTTACAAGTAAGAATGTCCCTTTCTCATGGACTCCTGAAGCTGAGAAAGCATTTTGCGAATTAAAATTGAGGCTATGTACTGCTCCTCTTTTAACTGTTCCTAATTGGTCATTAGAGTTCCATGTACATACAGATGCCAGTCTTCATGCAGTTGGAGCAGTCTTGGCTCAACCATCATCACAGAAGATAGACCAACCTATCGTTTATGCTAGCAGATTGCTTACCAAAGCAGAGAGGAACTACAGCACTACTGAAAGGGAAGGTTTGGCTATCGTGTTCGCTCTTCAAAAATTCCGGCATTACCTCTTAGGTGTGCATTTTATTGTCATAACTGATCATCAACCTTTGAAGTACCTGATTAACAAGCCCAGAGTAGCTGGAAGGATTTGGCGATGGTTACTCCTATTTCAAGAATTTAATTTTGATATTCATATTAAGCCAGGAAAAGAGCACTACATGGCAGACCAAGTATCCAGGACGGCAATGAGCGAAAAGGCAACAGGTATTAATGATGAATTGGTGGATAGCAATCTTTTTCTAGTAACAATTCGAACTGGTTGGTATGATGAAATTCTTCATGTTCTCACTACTGGAAAGATTCCAGAACACTTGACATCGGTAGAAAAGAGAAGATTGCTCCTGAAAACCAAAGCATATTCTCTTATAAATGGAAATTTATATAAATACTGTCAGGATGATATATTGAGAAGGTGTGTCTATCCAGAGGAGGTAAATCTTTTGCTAGAAGCTGCACACAGGGGGAAGAATTGGCTCATAGAATCATCCACAAAGGTTTATGGTGGCCTCACATTTTCAAAGATGCAATCAAGTTCGCCAAAGAATGCCACATCTGCCAGAGGTGTGCTCCCGCGCCAACCAGATTGAATTTCCAACCATTGGTCATATCTACAAGATGGCTCCCATTTGAACGATGGGGTCTTGATTTCATAGGGCCAATTAGCCCAACTGGGCAACCAGGAGGTAAAAAGTATATTTTGATGGCCACATGCTATGCCACTAAATGGATAGAGGCTAAAGCTACTGTGGACTGCACGGCTTTAACAGTAGCTAAATTTATGTATAAACGTATTTTCTCAAGATTTGGTTGCCCACTGGAGATTACTAGTGATAGAGGCACACATTTTGTAAATCAATTGCTCCAGTTCATATTTGACAGGTACAAGATCTTCCATAAAAAGTCTTGTGCCTATTACCCAAGGGCAAATGGCCAAGCAGAGAGTTCCAATAAGATTTTGATTGGACTACTTCGCAAATTATCTTTTGATCATCAAAGCTCTTGGCCACTAGCACTAATTGGTGCAATTTGGGCTTTCAGAACCACGAAGAGGGGAACCACAGGCGAAACTCCATTTCGTTTAGTTTATGGAAAAGAGGCATTGGCACCATTTGAGTTCATTATCAGAAAGGAAATAGGAATCAAAACCATTGGAATTGAACCCCCCATTCAGAGATTGGTGGCATTAGAAGAATACAGAGAAGAAGCAATGCAAAAACTTCAGGTAACACAAGAAGAGCGCAAAAGACTGCATGACAAGTATCTGAGGTCCAATGAAGTACAAGAAGGATCTATGGTTTTAGTACATCAGGTCCCAGCAATTCCAACCAAACTGGCACCCAAATGGATAGGACCTTACACGGTGATAAAAGTATTACCTCATGGAGCAGTACATCTAGAAGATTTGCAGGGTAAGAGGATACCCTTGGTCAATATTTCTAGGGTGAAGAAGTATCTGACCTAAATCAAAATGGAAGCACTTCATCCCCTGTATATATCGTATTTTCGTTAAGTAATTGCACTTTACCTAGATTTCATCAAAATAAGCATAATAAGGAAGAAATTGCACCAGGGACGGTGCAAAGGCTTGATGTGGGGGTCTGTAGAGCCTCCATATGCCTCTCTCTCTCTCTCTCTCCCCCACTCAACCCGAACCCCCAACCCCCTCCAACCCCACTCAACCCCAACCCCCAACCCCCTCCAACCCCGCTCAACCCCAACCCCCAACCCCCTCCAACCCCGCTTAACCCCAACCCCCAACCCCCTCCAACCCCGCTCAACCCCAACCCCCAACCCCCTCCAACCCCGCTCAACCCCAACCCCCAACCCCCTCCAACCCCGCTCAACCCCAACCCCCAACCCCCTCCAACCCCGCTCGACCCCAACCCCCAACCCCCTCCAACCCCGCTCAACCCCGACCCCCAACCCCCTCCAACCCCACTCAACCCCAACCCTCAACCCCCTCCAACCCCGCTCAACCCCAACCCCCTCCAACCCCGCTCAACCCCAACCCCCAACCCCGCTCAACCCCACCTTGCGCCCCCCTTCTCCTCCACTCAACCCCAACCCCCAACCCCCAACCCCCTCCAACCCCGCTCAACCCCAACCCCCAACCCCCTCCAACCCCGCTCAACCCCACTTTGCGCCCCCCTTCTCCTCCACTCGACCCCGACCCCCAACCCCCTCCAACCCCGCTGAACCCCGCTCAACCCCACCTTGCGCCCCCTTTCTCCTCCACTCAACCCCAACCCCCAACCCCCTCCAACCCCGCTTAACCCCAACCCCCAACCCCCTCCAACCCCGCTCAACCCCAACCCCCAACCCCCTCCAACCCCGCTCAACCCCAACCCCCAACCCCCTCCAACCCCGCTCGACCCCGACCCCCAACCCCCTCCAACCCCGCTCAACCCCAACCCCCAACCCCCTCCAACCCCACTCAACCCCAACCCCCAACCCCCTCCAACCTCGCTCAACCCCAACCCCCAACCCCCTCCAACCCCGCTCAACCCCAACCCCCAACCCCCTCTAACCCCGCTCAACCCCACCTTGCGCCCCCCTTCTCCTCCACTCAACCCCAACCCCCAACCCCCTCCAACCCCGCACCCCAACCCCCAACCCCCTCCAACCCCGCTCAACCCCTAACCCCCAACCCCCTCCAACCCCGCTCAACCCCACCTTGCGCCCCCCTTCTCCTCCACTCGACCCCGACCCCCAACCCCCTCCAACCCCGCTCAACCCCACCTTGCGCCCCCCTTCTCCTCCACTCAACCCCAACCCCCAACCCCCTCCAACCCCGCTTAACCCCAACCCCCAACCCCGTCCAACCCCGCTCAACCCCAACCCCCAACCCCCTCCAACCCCGCTCAACCCGAACCCCCAACCCCCTCCAACCCCGCTCGACCCCGACCCCCAACCCCCTCCAACCCCTCTCGACCCCGACCCCCAACCCCCTCCAACCCCGCTCAACCCCAACCCCCAACCCCCTCCAACCCCACTACACCCCAACCCCCAACCCCCTCCAACCCCGCTCAACCCCAACCCCCAACCCCCTCCAACCCCTCTCAACCCCAACCCACAACCCCCTCTAACCCCGCTCAACCCCACCTTGCGCCCCCCTTCTCCTCCAGTCAACCCCAACCCCCAACCCCCTCCAACCCCGCTCAACCCCAACCCCCAACCCCCCCCAACCCCGCTCGACCCCAACCCCCAACCCCCTCTAACCCCGCTCAACCCCACCTTGCGCCCCCCTTCTCCTCCACTCAACCCCAACCCCCAACCCCCTCCAACCCCGCTCAACCCCAACCCCCAACCCCCTACAACCCCGCTCAACCCCACTTTGCGCCCCCTCATCCCCACCTTCTCCTCCACTCAACCCCCAACCCCAACCCCCTCCAACCCCACCCAACCCTCCACTCACCCCCACTACAAATCAAGGTAATCAGAGAAGCGGTCTTCATGTTCGGCTATTGCTCAGGGAGTGAATAAACATGCTGCTGCAAAACCTCATAAAGAGAACGTTGGAGCTGAAGAAAGTGGTACTGAGATGAGGTTAAATTGACTGAAAATGCTATAGATAGGGCTGGATAGGAAGGACTCGTTCTAGAATGATCTGAAGAGCAGCCGGGAGGTGAAAAATCGCACTCTGAACAGTCCTCGAAATGGGGAACCGGTATGGGATAAAAGTGTGCAGGGTAAAAAGTAGAAGCAGAGAAAAGATTCTGCCATGTGCCAACAATCATCCAGGAAGACTACCCATTTTTTGGGACTCAATTCAAATCGAGGGAATAATTGACCTACCCTCCAATTTTGGGTAAGCAACCGGTGCGTGAACTGTGGACGTGAAGATTCGGCAAGGCTCTCTTGGCCTATTGAGGCCTATAAAACAAGGGATTTGTGCTCATTTGGGTACACACTTTTGGTACATTTTCGGAGTTACTTTGACGCGTGTATACATGTAGAAGTTCTCTGTTGCACTTGGTGGTTCTCAAGCCTATTGTAGGAGCTACTCTGTAGTGTGGATTCAGAGGGTAGGCTTCTCAGTGGAGGGCTATGAGCACTATAACGTAAGAGAGTGTCTTGGATTTTTTTTTTTTTTTTGTGAGACACTATTGGTGTTAAGCTCTATTCTCTTGAGAAATTCCTTCATCATTTGTATTGATCTGTATTTATCTGCATAGAGTACCACGAAGCTCTGAGCATTATTTTTTGAACATTGCCTTGTCAAATCTTGTAATCATCTGAATCGAATCAAGAAGTGTATGGTCTTCCTTGGTCAATTGTTATTCGTATTTTCTGAAATATGTACCACTCTGTGCAATCCGTGTTATCTACCTGTTCACAGAAATGTTAAAGGGTATATTACCCTAAAGAGAACCCCCCTTGAGTAGGTGATGTACTGGACGTGTTTAGTTTTCATTCTCTACTTTTTGTTAAAAGCGGATACCCCAGTACCTCCTCTACATAGAGGAAAATTGGGTGACTATTTTTGGGCAACTTGGGTGGTGGTAGAGGAAAATTGGGCGACCATTTTTGGGCAAGTTGGGTGGTGGTATAGAAAAATTTTGTGAATATTTTTGGGCAAGTTGGGTGGTGATAGAGGTAAATTAGGTGACTATTTATGGGAAACTTGGGTGGTGGTAGAGAAAAATTGGATGAATTTATATTGTGCTACAAGACATCAAAAAGTGATGATATGTTCTAGCACATCCATAGTGCTACACTAAGGTTATAATTAAAACTTTTCATATAGCAAATAGATCTTATACTTGTTACCCCATGTAGCGAAGAACATCTATTCTCCATTTAACCACAATTCTTTAGTATGATTATGAAACGAATATTCATTGACCACTCTCGTGGAATTTGGTTGGATGTGTGATGGGATTACTATCCTCAATTGACAAAAAGAACATGTCACTAGAAGTTGTGAGTCCTCGAATGCATGAAAACATTCTTCATCATATATAACTATTAGTGTAGAAGTTAGTAGCAATAGGGCAATGTAGAAGACAAGGGTATGAGCATATATGAAAAGATTGTGATCTCCATGATTTTTTAAACCGGTCATTGTTCTTTAGATACATACAGATTGATTAAGAAAAAGTTGTTTTGGAGATCCAAAGTGATATAGCCTTATGGCACAATGGATCACAAGAAATTAATTTGGATGTTACTTGTTGATTTTTCTTAAACATCCAAATTTATTACATTGAATCCACCAAATGCCAAGAGATGGTTTCTTTTATATGATCGTCAAAGAATAATGCATTATTACACATAGATAAATGGGAACCTCTCAAAATCCTTTGAGAATGCACTATTGTGTAGGCATTGCATGAGCACCTCCGAAGCTATCCCTATGTCAAAACATAAGAAAATTCATGGTGCACCTTTGGATTATTTTGTTTAAACACCTCTGCATAAGATAAATTTGTCAAATACTTAACTCACAAAATAAGATTATATGGTGTGCTTAACTTCACTCTCTACGCCTTAGGTGGGTAAATCAACTTACGATTCATAGATTGAGATCATACTTGCAACTTTTCTTGACTTTTTGAATGGAAAACATGGTTACTAGGGGCACTAGATTTGGGAAACCAAATCTATGTGAAAACCGTTTGTGCCAATATTGTGGCCTTAGGTAAACATCGTAGAGTGCTTATTGTGACTTTAGAATGCATAGGTGGATTTCTCCACCTGATGTGCATTCTAAAGTAGGAGTGAGATATCCATTCAGGTTCTAGTGTAGCTCTCTGGTGTGTGGAAACCTGTCACTTCCCAAATTTGTTTTTATGGATATTTTTGATAGTACTTCTTTTTTCTAGAAGGTCATATTTTCGTCGTTATTCTTTGTGACAAGAATTCTTTATTTTGAAGGTGTGTGCTGGAAAATAGATGTGCTTGTTCACTATTTGTATGTCCAAAATCTACACTTACAATGTGAGACTCAAATAATGAAGGAACATAGTTTTATCGATTTCAATTTCATGTTCAAGGATTTTTTTGCAAATTTTAAGATGATGGAGTGACTAAGAAACCAATCTTGACCTAAAAAAGACTTCTTGATGAGATCCTTGTCATCAGACATGAAGAAGGAAACTTGCCTTGATATGTTCTCAATGTGCATAGGGAGTTTAGTTAAGCCAATGTGAGCGTGAAGTGCTTGGACATGAGATGCTTATTACTGGATACCCTTGTATCTATAAGCATTCATATTTTTAATTTCCTCGCTAGTCTGCAAGGATGCTTGTCATTGATGACATGATTTTTCTCCGTAATTCGAAGCATACCCTTGAAATCCATATGCGACCCTAAGGGTCTATATGCCGGAATATCAAAGCACAAGAACTGGCTTGTGATTGACATTGACACTGAGATTGTGAGTGAGAGCGAGATTAAGAGTGCATGTGAATGAGATTGTGATAGCTTGGTGGTTATTAGGTGTTTTTGATTATTCATCAGGAAACTATTTTGCAAGAGCTATTGTATATGATTATAATCTATGGTACCATATCTTCTCCTTCTTTTCATCACATCAGGTGTATTGTATAGCATTGGATTTTCTCTTGTCCTATGTAATTTCTATTTTCATCTCTTATATGGTTCTTGGGTGATTAGAAGCTTGGGAATGGGGAAGACTTATCTTTATGGAGCTGGTAGAATATGTGGTAGTGTCACCATACATAAAAAAATAAGAGTAAAATAGAAAAGTAATGTTTACATGAAAAAAAAATAATAATTTTATATTTGTGAGTATGTATATTTAGATGTATGTGTGTACTTTGTGCATGTTTGTGGGGTCTGGTGTTTGTCTATGCATCCATGTGTGTGCATGTGTGTTATGATTGTTTAGTTTAATTTTTAGAAAGGTTAAAGAAGCTTTAAGAAGAGGCTTCAAACGTTGAATCTAGCAAACACTAAGTGTAGATCAAAGTACGAGGTTAGAAGATTAGCTTACTTGAAGAGGGAAAAGTTTTTTGAGGGTTAGCTTGTAATGATCAAGACAAACATGCCTAATGTAAAACATCCGATTTTTTTGGTGCTTAATGCAAGTGTAGAATACACAGGCACAAAGAGAGAGAGAGAGAGAGAGAGAGAGAGAGAGAGAGAGAGAGAGCAAATTCTTGAATTTGAGGGGCACCCGGGCATGTCATGTGTAGAAAGCTTATGAACACGAGGAATGCACATTGAAGGTCGTTTTGTATCCCTTATGTAATTTAATTAATAATTCAGATGTGTTTTAGTGATGGCCAGTAGTCACATTCTTGCGTGAGAGTGCGGACAGGCTCACGACTTCTTCTATTGCGCTCAAATGCGAGTCGGCGATCGTGGTTATCCGTTCATATATAGAGAGCAAGAGGGAGGAAGAGAAGAAGAACGCGAGAGAGTGAGATAGACCGAGTGAGAGAGAGAAAGAACGCCACAGAGAGAGAGAGAAAGAACGCCAGAGAGAGAGAGAGCACAAGAGAGAAAGAGCACGAGAGTGAAAGAGAGAGATGTCTATTTCTCGTAGCGTTGCTCACTGCCGACTGCCAGTAGCTCTTCTACTAGCATTCATCGCCGTCATGTACGCTGCTGAAGTACAAGGAGGGAGAACTGCTGCATCGCTATTCCCAAGCGTCCATATGAATGACAGGCGCAATGCTCGGCCCTCACACGTCTAACTCATTCGTCTACATGCACTCTCCAACGCTTCCACTCTACCCTTTGTCCGCCACCTTCCACTGCCCATGAGCCTCGCCTCCATTATGTGCTGCTGCGTTTGAGATCTATGGGTCTCGATTAGCCATTATCCGTTCTTATTTCTCATATGTTCTTAGTTTAATCTCGTATGTATTCTTCAGTGACTACTACTGATGAAGAAAACAGATTTTTTGATCACAACAAGTTTTTCTCACTCTCATGTGTGCTGATTGTCGTTTATCTGCAAGGGACAGCTGTGCATTCAATGTCTGAGATTAATTCTGTGTAATTCTTTTCTGATCAACCTCTCTTTTGATCCAACAACTTTTTCTCACTCTCATGTGTGATAATTCTTTTGTCTCACTCTCATGTGTGATGATTGCCTAATATCCAAGACTTTAATTAATAGAAAAAGCAACTGTACAAGAGAATGGGCTACGTAGCAGTGATGATTGTCTTTTATCTGCATCCAATGTCGGAGATTAATTCTGTGTAATTCTCACAAGATTAATTCTGAGGTTCTTACAAGTGTAATTAATAGCATTCCTATTTCTCCACTTTCTTCTGTGAAGTGATTAAAGCAGATATTTTTGTTTCCATCTACTTATTTGCTCCATGAAATACTATCTCTCATTATCTATGCTTTACCTCTTAAGCAGTGTTACTAATTTGATCATGCGGATAGAAACAAATTGTGACGAATGAAATCGATAGGATATCTTTTACACTTATCCCATGAACCTTCACTCTACCGCTTGGCACTGTTTTCTCATCCCGATCCTAAACTAATGTGTTTCATTTAGAATTTCTTCTATCAATATAATTGTTAACAACGTTAGTCATACTAATTCTACGTTTGGCGTAAGTGTGATTACTAGAATTCATTTTGTATCCTCTTTTGAAGTATGCTTTAGAGACCATGTAACGCTTTACACTAGATTGCTTGTCAACGTACGCAGATATTTTACTTGCTTCTCTCTTCAGCTTCGTACATCGGTCTCGCTCTCCGTCATTGAACGTTTCCTTCAACCAGCCCAATGGCAGTAGCTATATCGATGTTTTAAGTGTGTCCATTGGATATAGAGCGAAACTTTATTAATTGTTTGCGTAGATGATATATGTGTCATCTAATACAAATTTCTATTTTTCACACAGAATCTGTTTAATATACCTAGTCTCTTTTTCAATTAAACTTTTATTCAGAGTAACTTAGTAGCGTTGAAAACAAACAAGCTAAATGTATTAAATAGTCTATATTATGTCGAGTATAACCACATCTGATGGAAGGCATCTCAAAAACGATGTCTAATGAATTGTGGTATATCCATGATATACATTGCATTATAACATGTTATAGGTTTGAAAATAAGCACATCTTGATAATTGATTGGATTATCAATAGCTCACCATATTATTGTAAAATTCATCAAAGTGGTTCCTTTCAATGGGCACAAGAGAATATTGCATAGACAAGAAGATTTTAGCATCCACCAATGCAACATACCTTAGTTAGTTACTTAGTGATACAAAACATTTAGCTCTTACAAGGAATCCATCCTATGTTTGTGTTACAAGCACTCCATCGTTTTCAAACACAAAGTTTGCACTATTTCCATCAGCTTTTGGTGTTGTTCCCTTCAAACCTCCTTAGCAAATTAAATCTCCATTTTATAGCATTCATTGTAATGTTACTCAAAAATATGATAGTAAAAATTTTATTTAGTGTAATTTACATATGTGTAGGTGAAACCATTTGTACATAGCTTGAAAAGAGTTTATTTTCATTCGCCTCTCAAGCATAGGCTATTGATGATCCCATCTCAAGGCTAAGAATAAATGTTGTACATGCATATTCTTCAATTTGAGGGGCAGAGAGGCTGGTAATGTGTAGCAAGTCTATGATCACAAGGAATCTACATTCAAGATGGACTTGTAGCACATATGTATTTTAAATATGATATTTATAGTGATCATACGTAGTCACATTCATTCATGAGAGTGCAGACATGCTCATGAAAACTTCCATTACACTCATACATACATGTGTATGTATGTATGTATGCATACTGGTTTTGATGCATACATCTTCTCAATCACACTTGTGGATGTCCTCAAATGTGTCTTTTATTTTCTTTTCTTATATTTTGGATAGGTGGCACAAAAGAGAGCAATGCACAACTATAAACACATGTTTCCATGGAAGTTTATCATGCAATATGGGGAGATAAAAATTTTTCTATATTTGGCAGAGAACATACATCCTAGAGGAAGGATAATAAAATCTACTTTGATGGAGATTTGTTGCATTGTTTAAGTAGAGGCCGTGGATGGAACCGGGAGAACTGCATTGTGATTGACATTGAAATGGAGATTGTGAGTGAGAGTGAGATTGAGAGTGTGAATGTGAATGTGATTGTGATAGCTCTGGGGTTGTTAGGAGTATTATTCTTTGCTAGGGAGCTATTTTGCAAGATCTTAGAAGATTAGCTTACTTGAGGAGGGAAACTTTTTTTGCGGGTTAGCTTGTGATTATCAAGACAAACATTCCTAATGTATTAAGCTAAACAATATCTTTGAAAAGGTGTATATTAATTAGCATGCATGTTAAAACATTGATTTTTTTTGGTTCTTAATGCAAGTGTAGAATACACATGCACAAAGAGAGAGAGAGAGAGAGAGAGAGAGAGAGAGAGAGAGAGAGAGAGAGAGAGAGAGAGAGAGAGAGAGAGAGATGGCTAGATGGAAACAATTGTGTGCACATATGAAGAGAGAGTTTACTATGTGGCACTAGAAAATGATTCTTGATGCCATTTGTATTAGTGGTGAATGGGTTCCATCATCTCTATGAATGGTCAAAGTGAGAGTTAATGCAAAGAATCCTCCTCTGAGCCTTGGCTGCATAATTTGAAGGACCTAGTTAAAGCTGGCTACCAGAGCCATACCTGGCCTACCCCTCCTTTTTGGGCAATCATTTTGGCACACATTGTGTGGACAATGGGAATTGGCAAGGCCCTCTTGATCTATTGAAGTCTATAGAAGCAAGTGGATGGCAATCATTGAGGTTTGTACATCTTACATCCGACATCTTTTTTGGCCCACTCTCTGCATCGTGTTGCTACAAGCATATTGTAGGAAGTCACTCTGTGGTGAGGATACAGAGCGTGGGCTTCTTAGTGGAAGGCTAATAGCACTACAATGTGATTGAGTGGCTTGGTTTTGTCATTCAGTGTGAGTCTGTAGTATTTCTTTGCAGGAAGTTTTAGTTTATGTATTCATGAGTGCAAATCTTCATCTTGTTGTGTTTGTTCTGTCGAACAGAGCTCTTGTACTGATTATGTTAGCTTCTGGAAGGGCATGGTAGTACACCAAACTATTTTTTGGATCTTTTAGGCCCATTGTAATCATTTTTTGAACTAAGGAGTGGCTCCATTCTCTACTATTGCCAATTGTCATTACTGTTATGTCCACAAATCTATTGTATTGTGTCTTTGTTGCAAACCCCTTGAGTAGACAGAGTACTGGAATTATATACTATTTGGTCTTGCTGGAGGTGGATACCCCAGTACCTCCTCTATACTAAGCTATTCTTGGTTGCCTAGCTCTAGTCATCGTAGGTTTCATAAGGGATGAAAAAGCAAAAGGATGTGGAACCATACCTTCATCTTGTGGAGAGACTTCTCTCGTGTGAATAAGAGCGGAATAGTTGCAAGGGCTATCTATCGTATAACAATCTTTGGCATCAGGACAATGTTGATAGGGAGCTGCACCATTATATAGAAAGCTCTTACTTTGAATATGCCCATACTCACTACATCAATAGCACATTAGCCGTCTAGTGTACTTTGGCTTATTCAAGCACTTCTAGTCGTTGTTGTGTGAATTCGATGCATAGGTATTAAAAGTGTTTGGGACTTCTGAATTACCTCTTTGTTGCATGCCCTTGAGATAGTAGCAATTGTGAGCCTCATGAAAATTTTTGCCACAGAATTGGCAAGTCACTCTTTTGAGGTAGTCCAAGTTAGAATGACCACATATTGTACACCATACCTTCCTACCAATCTCTTGAGCAGTCTGCAATTCCTCCACTTCTCATTGATGTTGCACCCTTTTACTATGTGGGGACAAGGTAACCTTCTCTTCATGATGGATCTACTACATTTTTGGTGCTTCTATTTTCCTTCTTAGTTGCTCAATCGGCTCGAGGCTGGTGGTGTAGGTAGGTTGACTACCTTCCCCAATGAATTCTTACTTCCAATAGGTGCTTCACTCAAAGCATGGAGGGGTCACATTGGGTGTGCCAAACTATAGAAGAGGGACTATGCACCTCTTCTAAGAAGAGGAGTAGATATGACTCCCAGGACACTTCTACTCAAGGGACATTCTCCTTAGGCAAGCATACCCTGTAACATGCTTAAGCAAAGAGACACTTCAAAAATTCGCTAGTCCTTAAAAGGGTAAAGGAAAAACATGGTTCACAAAATAAACAGAGCTCAAATTTGCATTGACTGAATCACAAAAAAAAAGAAAGTATACTTCAGTTGATGATAAGACAAACAACCCAACTAACCACAAACTAGCTTACCTATTTCCACTTGACCACCCTTGAGGTTACCTGTTCAATTACTCTTACTAGTAGGGCTCTCTTTCCACTAGTAGCACAAGTACTTAGCAAGCAATTAGAGAGTTAGACTCCAAGGGGTTTAATGAATATCAATACACTCACATACCACGTATAACGTCAAGTGAAATAGTACACAATGAATATATGATAAATGGTCCAAAGGACAGTTCAGCACACATTACAAAGTTGGGCCAACATGCTCCTAGGAAATAACATTAAACATTTAAATGCACTATAAACACTTGCCTATAACTTCACACTACACTACAACACTAGGGAACTCAGAAATACATAGTAAGGCTACACACACAAACTCCGTAAATAGCCAAAATGCAGAGTTACCACAAGGGAATAAGTACCACAACAGAGTACCAAAGCTCTTGTGCACACACATGAACAGAGAAATGGATCAACAAACATACTAGAGTATATTTGTTGTAGTCATCATAATGGTAGTCCGAATGAGTGCTTGAAAGTCTCTTATATAGATATCAAGAGGCCATATGAGTGGCTCTACATGATCCTAGTTGATCCTTGGAGGATGGCTAGAAATGGACCTACATGGACTATGCACCCTAGCATGGAGTGACAAATGGCCATGCACTACTTGTAGAGAGAAGATACTCAGGTGGGCGATCAACCTCGAAAGTAGCCACTTTTGAAAATTTTCACCACCAAGTTCTTGATTAACCCCTCGCATATTCAAGACTTTGAGGTGGCTTCAAATTTAGTTTATTCTCCTCATTCCTCTTGTGTCCAATAACCTTGGATATGCTCATATTTACTACAAAGTCATGATGGGGGGTCGTCCAATTTTGGGATGCCCAAATTTATTTGGATAGGTTATGAAACCATAAAATTGGGTTAGTTGTGTCCCCAAAAAAGGGATATTTTGTGGCCTAAAAAAATTTGGGATAATTTGTGACCCAAAAAAAATTGGGCTAATTTGTGCCCCAAAAAAATTAGGCTAGTTTTTGGGAAACTTGGGTGGAGGTAGAGGAAACTTGGGTGACTTTTTCTTGGACAACTTGGGTGGTGGTAGAGGAAAATTGGGCAACCATTTTTGGAAAGCTTGGGTGGTGCTAGAGGAAAATTGGACTATTTCTGGGAAACTTGGGTGGTAATAGAGGAAAATTGGGTGACTATTTTTGGGCAACTTGGGTGGTGGTAGAGGAAAATTGGGCGACCATTTTTGGGCAAGTTGGGTGGTGGTAGAGAAAAATTCGGTGAATATTTTTGGGCAAGTTGGGTGGTGATAGAGGTAAATTAGGTGACTATTTATGGGAAACTTGGGTGCTGGTAGAGAAAAATTGGATGACTTTATATTGTGCTACGAGACATAAAAAAGTGATGATATGTTCTAGCACATCCATAGTGCTACACTAAGGTTATAATTAAAACTTTTTAGATAGCAAATAGATCTTATACTTGTTACCCCATGTAGCGAAGAAGATCTATTCTCCATTTAACCACAATTCTTTAGTATGATTATGAAACGAATGTTCATTGACCACTCTCGTGGAATTTGGTTGGATGTGTGAGGGGATTACTATCCTCAATTGACAAAAAGAACAAGTCACTAGAAGTTGTGAGTCCTCGAATGCATGAAAACATTCTTCATACATATATAACTATTAGTGTAGAAGTTAGTAGCAATAGGGCAATGTAGAAGACAAGGGTATGAGCATATATGAAAAGATTATGATCTCCATGATTTTTTAAACCAGTCATTGTTCTGTAGATATATACATATTGATTAAGAAAAAGTTGTTTTGGAGATCTAGAATGATATAGCCTTATTGCACAATGGATCACAAGAAATTAATTTGGATGTCACTTGTTGATTATCCTTAAACATCCAAATTTATTACATTGAATCCACCAAATGCCAAGAGATGGTTTCTTTTACATGATCGTCAAAGAATAATGCATTATTACACATAGATAAATGGGAACCTCTCAAACTCCTTTGAGAATGCACTATTGTGTAGGCATTGCATGAGCACCTCCGAAGCTATCCCTATGTCGAAACATAAGAAAATTCATGGTGCACATTTGGATTATTTTGTTTAAACACCTTTGCCTAAGATAAATTTGTCAAATACTTAACTCACAAAATAAGATTATATGGTGTGCTTAACTTCACTCTCTACGCCTTAGGTGGGTAAATCAACTTACGATTCATAGATTGAGATCATACTTGCAACTTTTTCTTGACTTTTTGAATGGAGATTTGGGAAACCAAATCTATGTGAAACCAAATCTATGTGAAAACCGTTTGTGTCAATATTGTGGCCTTAGGTAAACATCGTAGAGTGCTTATTGTGACTTTAGAATGCATAGGTGGATTTCTCCACCTGATGTGCATTCTAAAGTAGGAGTGAGATATCCATTCAGGTTCTAGTGTAGCTCTCTGGTGTGTAGAAACCTCACTTCCCAAATTTGTTTTTATGGATATTTTTGATAGTACTTCTTTTTTCTAGAAGGTCATATTTTCGTCGTTATTCTTTGTGACAAGAATCCTTTATTTTGAAGGTGTGTGCTCGAAAATAGATGTGCTTGTTCAGTATTTGTATGTCCAAAATCTACACTTACAATGTGAGATTCAAATAATGAAGGAACATAGTTTTATCGATTTCAATTTCATGTTCAAGGATTTTTTTTGCAAATTTTAAGATGATGGAGTGACTAAAAAACCAATCTTGACCTAAAAAAGACTTCTTGATGAGATCCTTGTCATCAGACATGAAGAAGGAAACTTGCATTGATATGTTCTCAATGTGCATAGGGAGTTTAGTTAAGCCAAGGCACTAAATTGTGAGTCCAAGGCTTAAATTGTGAGTCCAAGGCACTAAATTGTGAGTCCAAGGCACTAAATTCTGAGTCCAAGGATTTTTTTTGCAAATTTTAAGATGATGGAGTGACTAAAAAACCAATCTTGACCTAAAAAAGACTTCTTGATGAGATCCTTGTCATCAGACATGAAGAAGGAAACTTGCATTGATATGTTCTCAATGTGCATAGGGAGTTTCGTTAAGCCAAGGCTTGGTGAGGGTCAATGTGAGCGTGAAGTGCTTGGACATGAGATGCTTATTACCGGATACCCTTGTATCTATAGGCATTCATATTTTTAATTTCCTCACTGGTCTTGAGAAGCAAGGATGCTTGTCATTGATGACATGCTTTTTCTCCGTAATTCAAAGCATATCCTTGAATTTCTCCATCGTTTGCCATTGCAAGAGTTTTCATTTTTTGATTCTCTCCAAGGCTTCTGCATGGGCTTCTTCTCTAATATGCTTTTCTTCTTGCTTTTTATCTTTTACTTTCTATAAGTAAAACAAAATCTCTTTAGCAAGAGGTTATTGGTAGATATTAACCCTATAATCATTTATTTAATTGGGAACTCATGACCGTTTAAAGATGCTAACTATACAAGACCATTAGGTGAGATATGATGAATCATTAATGGACTGATACCTCTCCTTTGGAGTTTTCTTTTTTGCAATTTTCTTAAGCATGTATACCAATACTTAGTCATGCTTTTATATTTTCTTGTCTTTGATGTAGAAATCAAAGTAATCCTTTTGTCTCATCTTAGCAACATAAATGCTGACTACAACCTTGACACATGTCTCTTGAAATTACTATATACTACTCACAATTTTTGAAAGCTTATGGCCTATCCATTGATATCCATATGCGACCCTAAGGGTAGGGATAAATAATTCAATTGAGAATACAATATGTTATTCACATACTTAGTTGAATGGATAGGTTATTAGAGGAGTCTATATGCCGGAATATCAAAGCGCAAGACCTGGCTTGTGATTGACATTGACACTGAGATTGTGAGTGAGAGCAAGATTAAGAGTGCGTGTGAATGAGATTGTGATAGCTTGGTGGTTATTAGGTGTTTTTGATTATTCATCAGGAAACTATTTTGCAAGAGCTATTGTATATGATTATAATCTATGGTACCATATCTTCTCCTTCTTTTCATCACATCAGGTGTATTGTATAGCATTGGATTTTCTCTTGTCCTATGTAATTTCTATTTTCATCTCTTATATGGTTCTTGGGTGATTAGAAGCTTGGGAATGGGGAAGACTTATCTTTATGGAGCTGGTAGAATATGTGGATGTGTCACCATACATAAAAAAATAAGAGTAAAAAAGAAAAGTAATGTTTACATGAAAACAATAATAATAATTTTATATTTGTGAGTATGTATATTTAGATGTATGTGTGTACTTTGTGCATGTTTGTGGGGTCTAGTCTTTGTCTATGCATCCATGTGTGTGCATGTGTGTTATGGTTTTTTAGTTTAATTTTTAAGAAAGGTTGAAGAAGCTTTAAGAAGAGGCTTCAAACGTTGAATCTAGCAAACACTAAGTGTAGATCAAAGTACGAGGTTAGAAGATTAGCTTACTTGAAGAGGGAAAAGTTTTTTGAGGGTTAGCTTGTAATGATCAAGACAAACATGCCTAATGTAAAACATCCGATTTTTTTGGTGGTTAATGCAAGTGTAGAATACACATGCACAAAGAGAGAGAGAGAGAGAGAGAGAGAGAGAGCAAATTCTTGAATTTGTGGGGCACCCGGGCATGTCATGTGTAGAAAGCTTATGAACACGAGGAATGTACATTGAAGGTCGTTTTGTAGCCCTTATGTAATTTAAATAATAATTCAGATGCGTTTTTAGTGATGACCAGTAGTCACATTCTTGCATGAGAGTGCGGACAGGCTCACGACTTCTTCTATTGCGTTCAAAATCGAGTCGGCGATCGTGGTTATCCGTTCATATATAGGGAGCAAGAGGGAGGAAGAGAGGAAGAACGCGAGAGAGTGAGAGAGACCGAGTGAGAGAGAGAAAGAACGCCACAGAGAGAGAGAGAGAAAGAACGCCAGAGAGAGAGCACAAGAGAGAAAGAGCACGAGAGTGAAAGAGAGAGATGTCTATTTCTCGTAGCGTTGCTCACTGCCGACTGCCAGTAGCTCTTCTACTAGCATTCATCGCCGTCATGTACGCTGCTGAAGTACAAGGAGGGAGAACTGCTGCATTGCTATTCCCAAGCGTCCATGTGAATGACACTTTGAACAAGAATGCAAGCTTTGTGGACAGCTCTGATATGCAGGTCTCCTGCATCCCTATATCGCAGGTAGACCTACACTTCTCGCATCCCATGAGCGCCGCATCAGTTTATGTCGACTGTGGTGGCTGCAGCGTTAGTAACGTGCAACTGGCATGCCCCGGGACCGAATGGATTCAGGGGATTGTGCCTGCCGTGTCTGATCTTGTCGTCGAAGGAAACGGGAAGTGCCTTGTCGCGTCAGGCGCAATGCTCGGCCCTCACACGTCTAACTTATTCGTCTACATGCACTCTCCAACGCTTCCACTCTACCCTTTGTCCGCCACCTTGCACTGCCCATGAGCCTCGCCTCCATTATGTGCTGCTGCGTTTGAGATTTATGGGTCTCGATTAGCCATTATCCGCTTTTATTTCTCATATGTTCTTAGTTTAATCTCGTATGTATTCTTCAGTGACTACTACTGCTGAAGAAAACAGATTTTTTTGATCACAACAAGTTTTTCTTACTCTCATGTGTGCTGATTGTCGTTTATCTGCAAGGGACAGCTGTGCATTCAATGTCTGAGATTAATTCTGTGTAATTCTTTTCTGATCAACCTCTCTTTTGATCACAACAACTTTTTCTCACTCTCATGTGTGATGATTTTTTTTTCTCACTCTCATGTGTGATGATTGCCTAATATCCAAGACTTTAATTAATAGAAAAAGCAACTGTACAAGAGAATGGGCTACGTAGCAGTGATGATTGTCTTTTGTCTGCATTCAATGTCGGAGATTAATTCTTTGTAATTCTCACAAGATTAATTCTGAGGTTCTTACAAGTGTAAATAATAGCATTCCTATTTCTCCACTTTCTTCTGTGAAGTGATTAAAGCAGATATTTTTTTTCCATCTACTTATTTGCTCCATGAAATACTATCTCTCATTATCTATGCTTTACCTCTTAAGCAGTGTCACTAATTTGATCATGCGGATAGAAACAAATTGTGACGAATGAAATCGATAGGATATCTTTTACACTTATCCCATGAACCTTCACTCTACCGCTTGGCACTGTTTTCTCATCCCGATCCTAAACTAATGTGTTTCATTTAGAATTTCTTCTATCAATATAATTTTTAACAACGTTAGTTATACTAATTCTACGTTTGGCGTAAGTGTGATTACTAGAATTCATTTTGTATCCTCTTTTGAAGTATGCTTTAGAGACCATGTACGCTTTACACTAGATTGCTTGTCAACGTACGCAGATATTTTACTTCCTTCTTTCTTCAGCTTCGTGCACCCCGCTATCCCCGGCATCCCCTCCTAGCCCGACCCTACTATCCCCGCAATCCCCTCTCAGCCCCACCCCACTATCCCCGCTGCCAGCCCCGCCCACAGCACCCTCCCTTCCCCCCTCCCCCGCCATCCCCTCCTAGCCCCACCCCACTATCCCCGCCATCCCCTCCCAACCCCACCTTGTTAATATTCAGTTCTAGAAAAAGGTCCGATTGCAACAGAAGGACGAGAACGAGAAGCGGGTGATTGGCAAGTTCGCCATGTGGAGTGTGAGCTCGGCCAAGCCTGGCAATGGCATCGAGCTTCTCCGTGACTCTAACCTGGAGACCTATTGGCACTGTGATGGTGCCCAACCCCCACACCCACCACCATCCCCACCTCCCCTTCCATCCCCCTCATCTTTTCCCCCACAAACCCCACACCCACCCCCACCACCATCTCCACCTCCCCCTCCACCCCCTCATCTTTTCCCCCACCATTCCCTCATCTTTTACCCCACCACCCCCTCATCCTTTCCCCCACAACCCCCACACCCACCTCCACCACCATCTCCACCTCCCCTTCCGTCCCCCTCATCTTTTTCCCCATGACCCCCTCATCTTTTCCCCCACGGCCCCCACACCCACCTCCACCACCATCTCCACCTCCCCCTCCACCCCCTCATCTTTTCCCCCACCACCCCCTCATCTTTTTCCCCACCACCCCCTCATCTTTTCCCCACAACCCCCACACCCACGCCCACCACCATATCCACCTCCCCCTCCACCCCCTCATCTTTTCCCCCACCACCCCCTCATCTTTTTCACCACCACCCCCTCATCTTTTCCCCAACGCCCCCCACACCCACCTCCACCACCATCTGAACCTCCCCCACCACCCCCTCATCTTTTCCCCCATAGCCCCCACACCCACCCCCACCGCCATCTCCACCTCCCCGTCCACCCCCTCATCTTTTCTCCCATAGCCCCCGGACCCACCTCCTTCTTTCCCCCTCCATCTCCACTACCTCCCCTCCCATCCTGTAGAGGAGGTACTGGGGTATCCGCTTTTAACAAAAGTAGAGAATGAAGATTAAACACTTCCAGTACATCACCTACTCAAGGGGGGTTCTCTTTAGGGAAATATACCCTTTAACATTTCTGTGAGCAGGTAGATAACACGGATTGCACAGAGTAGTAAATACTTCAGGAAATGTGAACAATAATTAACCAAGGAAGACCATACACTTCTTGATTCGAATCAGATGATTACAAGGTTGGGCAGAGAACTCAGAACAATACAAGTGGTAGTGTTTCTCAAGAGAATAGAGATTAATCAACACACTCACTCAAAAAAAATAACCCCAACAAGCTACTCTTTTACACTATAGTGCTCATAGCCCTTCACTGTGAAGCCTACCCTCTGTATACACGACAGAGTAGCTCCCACAGTAGACTTGAAACCACCAAGTGCAAGAGAGGTCTTCTGCACGTGTACATGAACCACCGTATCTCTAAAATTGTTTTGTGAACATGTAGCCTCAGTGTACCCAAATGAGCACAAAACCCTTGATTTTATAGGTCTCAATAGGCCAAGAGAGCCTTTGCCGAATCTTCACGTCCACTGATCACACGCCGGTTGATCACCCAAAATTGGAGGGGTAGGTCAAATATTCCCTTGATTTGAATTAGATCCACAAAAGTAGGTAGTCGCCCGTGAATGGTTGCTGGCAAGTTCCACTTTCACTTTTAACAATTATCTTTTACCTTTTCACCCGCCCTATTTAATCCTGGTAATTCAAATGAAGGACCCCGTACACTTTGGAAGTGTAAAAGCAAATCATTATGGAATGTAAATGTCTTTTCCAAGACACCCATTTGTATTCAATTTCAATCTTGCATGCTTTCCATGGCAATAAGGAACAACAGAGTCGAATGACACCATAAATTCACCATCTATCTCTAGATGTAGATTGTCAACCCCAATCCTTCTCAGGTGCTTCCATTGCTTCCATGCATCCATTGCTTCCATGGCTTTGTTTCTGATGATTTCCCACGTGTGCGGGGTTCTGCATGTGTGCCGGTGTGTGTGTGCATGTATTGTGTGTGTGAAAGTGTGTGTGTGTAAGTGTGGGTGTGTGTGATTTGTGTGTGATTGTATGGGGGTGTGAGTGTGTAATGGTGCGGGTGTGTGTGGCATATGTGTGTGTGGGTGTGTGTGTGTGGGTGTGCATGTATGTGGTTGTGCATGTGTGGGAGTGTATGTGGGTGTGTGTGTAAGTGTGCGCATGTGTGCATGCAAAGGGGTGTGTGTGTATGTGAGGATGTGTGTGGTTGCATATGTGTGTATCTGTGTGTGTGAGTGTATGTGGTTATGTGTGTGGAGATGGGTATGCCGGTGCTAAGCGGGTGTGAGGGGCGGGGGGCGGAGGGCGGAGGTGTGAGGGGCAAGGGGCGGAGGGCGGGTGGCAGGAGGGCGGGTGGCGGAGGTGTGAGGGATGGGGGCCGGAGAGCGGGTGTGTGAGGGGCGGGGGGTGGAGGGCGGATGGCGGGGGGCGGAGGGCGGATGGCGGGGGCGGAGGGAGGATGGCGGGGGAGGGGAGTCGGGGCGGGTGGCGAAAGAGAGAGAAGAAAGGGGGGGGGGGGGGAATTGCCGGAGGGTGGGTGTGTGAGGGGCGGGGGGCGGAGGGCGGATGGCGGGGGGTGGAGGGCGGAGAGCGGGTGTGTGAGGGGCGGGGGGCGGATGGCGGGGGGCGGAGGGCGGATGGCGGGGGTGGAGGGCGGATGGCGGGGGAGGGGAGTCGGGGCGGGTGGCGGAAGAGAGAGAAGAAAGGGGGGGGAATTGGCGGAGGGCGGGTGTGTGAGGGGCGGGGGGCGGAGGGCGGATGGCGGGGGGCGGAGGGCGGAGAGCGGGTGTGTGAGGGGCGGGGGGCGGAGGGCGGATGGCGGGGGGCAGAGGGCGGATGGCAGGGGAGGGGAGTCGGGGTGTGTGGCGGAAGAGAGAGAAGAAAGGGGGGGGGGGGGGGGGAATTGGCGGAGGGCGGGTGTGTGAGGGGCGGGGGGCGAAGGGCGGATGGCGGGGGGCGGAGGGCGGAGAGCGGGTGTGTGAGGGACGGGGGCGGATGGCGGGGGGCGGAGGGCGGATGGCGGGGGAGGGGAGTCGGGGCGGGTGGCGGAAGAGAGAGAAGAAAGGGGTGGGCTGCGGGTGGGTGGTGCGGAGGCCAGCGGGCGGGGGAGGAGAGAGAAGGGAGGGGGGAGAGAGAGGGGAAGAGAGAGAGGGAGGTAGAAAGAGAGAGAGAGAGAGAGAGAGAGAGAGAGAGAGAGAGAGAGAGAGAGAGAGAGAGAGAGAGAGAGAGAGAGAGAGAGAGAGAGAGAGAGAGAGAGAGAGAGAGAGAGAGAGAGAGAGAGAGAGAGAGAGAGAGAGAGAGAGAGAGAGAGAGAGAGAGAGAGAGAGAGAGAGAGAGAGAGAGAGAGAGAGAGAGAGAGAGAGAGAGAGAGAGAGAGAGAGAGAGAGAGAGAGAGAGAGAGAGAGAGAGAGAGAGAGAGAGAGAGAGAGAGACGAGAAGGCGGGGAGAGAGAAGGAAGAGAGAGGGAGAGAGAGGGGAGAGAGAGATAGAGAGAGAGAGAGGGAAAAGGAGGGCACCTGGGGGAGGAGAGAGAAAAGAGAGAGATAGAGAGAGAGAGAAAGAAAAAAGGGAGAGAGGGAGAGAGAGGAAGAGAAAGAGAAAGAGAGGGAAATAGAGAGAGAGAGGTGGAAATCGAAAGAGAAGAGAGAGAGAGAGAGAAAGAAAAAAGGGAGAGAGGGAGAGAGAGGAAGAGAAAGAGAAAGAGAGGGAAATAGAGAGAGAGAGGTGGAAATCGAAAGAGAAGAGAGAGAGAGAGAGAAAGAAAGAGAGAGATGGCGGGGAAGAGAGAGAGGAGGAGGATCTAGAGACCCCCACATCAAGATTTTGCACCGTCCCTGGTGCAATTTCTTCAGAATGAACTTGCATATCCTCCAGTTGCACTGCCAGGACTCCATACCACACTTTTGGAGAACCAAAATACATATAATTCACAGAATACCGGTGGTGATCTTCAACATGCCAACAAAAAGAGGAGAAACAGATTCCCATATACAGCCAAGGAACCAGAACTCCAAAGATTTTCTCCTCCTCAAAAGCTAAGATTGATCCACCCAGCCGAGCAATGCTACTCAAAGTCCACCCAGAGCTTTCATAGTAGCTGTGTGTCTCTCCAAGTCTGGCCTGAGGAAAACCACGACCAAATTTCCTTGTCTCTATCTCAGCACCATAAAGGACCTCCAATTACTCAGCTGCATGCTCCACTATTCGCCAATATTCCCCTTCTACACAATCAACAGAAACTTCCTCCCGAAAAGATCCATGAACAGGCTTCTCCCTCTCGTTTAAACCAAAATATTCATCCTTAAACTGGTTATCATATTTTTCAAAGGACTCTGATGTGAATGGTGGCCCGTGCTCAAAACCAAACGTTCCATCCTTATCTGCAGATTCTGTGCAAACATCTATAGGAATTAATCGAGGACGGCCTCTTTTCCGTTTCTTCTGTTCCCTGATCCATCCTAAAGGTATATTTGAGAATGGAAGTTCTTGAAGGTCACACTTAGCTTCCTCCGATGCAGGCACAACTTTGTCACTTTCTGGTCCTGCAAGCATAAAATCATCTCATTCCTCATGTTTACCTGCCTTTTCCTTACATACCATCTTAGTGGCGCTAAGTGTTGAATTTTGATTATCTGACTCAATTAGAGGTTGCTGTCCTTCAGGAGGTGCCTGCAAAAGATAAGCTTGACTTTCTTGCTTACTCTTTTCTATATTGTTCAAGTGAAGAACATGAGTTTTTTCCTCTTCCCGACCTCCTTGTGTTGCTTCTGCAAAATCTTCATTTACCTCACATATCTCCACTGTGCAGCATTCTGCACTTCCCATCATCCAATTTAATAGAGCATCATCTTCCAAAGGCATTACCTGAGTTTCCATTGTATACCCAGTAGCCTTGTTGATGTCTGATCCTTCCTCCAAATGTATCTGTAATTGATTATTAGCATATGTGGAAATCCATAACTCGTTCTTTCCCCAATCCTGTAGACCCTTTGCTTGCCTTAACAAAGGCCTTCCCAAGAGTAGAGGGTATGAGGTCTCTTGTGGCAAGGCTATAACAACAAAGTCTAAAACAAAATGACAACCCTGCACTATCATAAGTACCTTTTCGACAATGCCCAGCGGTGCAACCCGACGTTGATCTGCTAATGTGACTGTGAAGGGTGCTGCCTTTGTGGGATTCAGCCTTAGTTTCCTCATAGTGAGATCAGGCATCAAATTGATGCCGGAACCTCCATCTATAATAACACCTGTGAGAGCTTCATCCTTGATAAAAACAGATAATCTTGAGCTTTGATAATTAGCCAGGGGTGCAGGAGGAAAGTCCACCATAAAACCATCTATGCTAGGAGGTGGGCACAAGCATGCAGAATGTATAATCTTCAGCAGATCACTTCTTACTTTAGGATCTATCTTTATAAGTTGATACAGGCTAATCTTATGATGAATACCTTTCAAGATTTCCTCAATGTTCACTTCTTGCGTGTCTTCAGGAGTACTTGTTGGTCGATCTTTTAGCAAAGTAGTCACCCTCTCATAAGCCTCTTCCATGTCTTCTTGGTCCTTCCATCCCACCCTCTTCTCTGCATCTCTATCTTTGGGTCCTTGTTGTTCCTCCTTATGGGCTACTGCCGCTTGCCTGGCTCTAGTCATCATTGGCATGGATGAAGATGAAACAGCATAAGATTGAGCGGTCATACCATCTTCTTTTGGAGAGACTGAAATCATGTGGATTGGAGCAGGACAGCCTCTTGGGCAATCTTTGGTATAATGATCTTTTGCCTCCGGACAATGTTGACAAGGAGGTGCATCTTCTGGAAGAGAACACCTATTCTGCATGTGGCCGTACTCACCACAACGGTAGCACATCAAAGGTCTATTATATCTAGGCTTTGTAGGCCGATTCTCTTCTCTATTAGCTATATTTGAAGTACTAGCATAATATGAATCCAAATTTTGAGGGTTACCTCGCTGCTGTGTTCCCTTGAGATAGTAGCAATCTCTAGCTTCATGCCCATCTTTCCCACAAAGTTGACAGCTTACCTTGTTGGGACAATTAGCATTGGAATGTCCATTGTTGTTACACATTGTGCACCAAATTTGCCTCCTTATATCCTGAGTAGTCCTCAAATCTTCTAACTCTCGACGAAGCTGGGCTACTTCATCATCAGTGCGACGCAGTGGTGGCAAGACCTTCTCTTCTTGTTGATTTTGTTGCATCTTCAATGCTTCCAATTCCCTTCTCAGTTGCTCAATAGGATCCAAATCTGCAGCATACTTTTGTTGTGTATCCCCCTCAAAATGTTGCCTTGCTTCTTCAATGCGTGATGCCGCTGCAACAAAATCATTGAGAGTGGCATCCAATCTAAGAGATTCACGAAGCTTCTGCTGAGATGACCTTGGCAGAGCCTTCTCTATCCACTTTTTAACCAAAAAGTCACCCGGAGCATGTGGCAGACGTGCAACAAGTGCTTTTGTTCTAGTGTGAAGTTCATGAAAAGATTCACCTGGTCTTAGCTTCAAATTCTCTAGCTGATCTAGAGCTCTTTCCGAGGAATCACTTGGTCGGAATGTCTGTGAGAATGCTGCCTTCAAAGCCTCCCAAGTAGTGAAATGGCCATCTGCATATTGACTATACCATTTATCTGCAAGGCCCTCCAATGTGGATGGAAAAAGTGCCAACATTGCATCTTCTCTATTCTGCAGACCACGTCCATAGCATAAAGAGATAAATCTCCTCACATGATCATCAGCATCTTCATAAGCATGTCCCTTGAAGGTAGGGAACTTGATGTTGATCCTGGAGAGTAGATGAGAAAGATCCTCCATTTGGACTGGTGTCTCTTCTGACGTATCTGAGGAGAAGTCTAGAGTTCTCCTATACCCTTCTTTTGACAATGGTGTCGCACCCAAATCAATAGACAAATTTAGGGAGGACAGAAGGGAGGTAGACTCACTAGCCGTGGTTATTGCTAACTTGTTAAGGCTCCTTCGAACACGAAGAGATTCCTTATCCTCTCGTGTATGGGTCATGTACCTATTCGCAATTGCAATAGGGAAAAACACCTCTCACAGAAATGCAAAGGTCCCACCGGGCGTGCCAAACTGTAGAGGAGGTACTGGGGTATCCGCTTTTAACAAAAGTAGAGAATGAAGATTAAACACTTCCAGTACATCACCTACTCAAGGGGTGTTCTCTTTAGGGAAATATACCCTTTAACATTTCTGTGAGCAGGTAGATAACACGGATTGCACAGAGTAGTAAATACTTCAGGAAATGTGAACAATAATTAACCAAGGAAGACCATACACTTCTTGATTCGAATCAGATGATTACAAGGTTGGGCAAAGAACTCAGAACAATACAAGTGGTAGTGTTTCTCAAGAGAATAGAGATTAATCAACACACTGACTCAAAAAAAATAACCCCAACAAGCTACTCTTTTACACTATAGTGCTCATAGCCCTTCACTGTGAAGCCTACCCTCTGTATACACGACAGAGTAGCTCCCACAGTAGACTTGAAACCACCAAGTGCAAGAGAGGTCTTCTGCACGTGTACACGAACCACCGTATCTCTAAAATTGTTTTGTGAACATGTACCCTCAGTGTACCCAAATGAGCACAAATCCCTTGATTTTATAGGTCTCAATAGGCCAAGAGAGCCTTTGCCGAATCTTCACGTCCACTGATCACGCGCCGGTTGATCACCCAAAATTGGAGGGGTAGGTCAAATATTCCCTTGATTTGAATTAGATCCACAAAAGTAGGTAGTCGCCCGTGAATGGTTGCTGGCAATTCCACTTTCACTTTTAACAATTATCTTTTACCTTTTCACCTGCCCTATTTAATCTTGGTAATTCAAATGAAGGACCCCGTACACTTTGGAAGTGTAAAAGCAAATCATTATGGAATGTAAATGTCTTTTCCAAGACACCCATTTGTATTCAATTTCAATCTTGCATGCTTTCCATGGCAATAAGGAACAACAGAGTCGAATGACACCAGAAATTCACCATCTATCTCTAGATGTAGATTGTCAACCCCAATCCTTCTCAGGTGCTTCCATTGCTTCCATGCATCCATTGCTTCCATGGCTTTGTTTGTGATGATTTCCCACGTGTGCGGGGTTCTGCATGTGTGCCGGTGTGTGTGTGCATGTATTGTGTGTGTGAAAGTGTGTGTGCGTAAGTGTGGGTGTGTGTGATTTGTGTGTGATTGTATGGGGGTGTGAGTGTGTAATGGTGCGGGTGTGTGTGGCATATGTGTGTGTGGGTGTGTGTGTGTGGGTGTGCATGTATGTGGTTGTGCATGTGTGGGAGTGTATGTGGGTGTGTGTGTAAGTGTGCGCATGTGTGCATGCAAAGGGGTGTGTGTGTATGTGAGGATGTGTGTGGTTGCATATGTGTGTATCTGTGTGTGTGAGTGTATGTGGTTATGTGTGTGGAGATGGGTATGCCGGTGCTAAGCGGGTGTGAGGGGCGGGGGGCGGAGGGCGGAGGTGTGAGGGGCGAGGGGCGGAGGGCGGGTGGCGGAGGTGTGAGGGATGGGGGGCGGAGAGCGGGTGTGTGAGGGGCGGGGGGCGGAGGGCGGATGGCGGGGGGCGGAGGGCGGATGGCGGGGGCGGAGGGCGGATGGCGGGGGAGGGGAGTCGGGGCGGGTGGCGGAAGAAAGAGAAGAAAGGGGGGGGGGGAATTGGCGGAGGGCAGGTGTGTGAGGGGCGGGGGGCCGAGGGCGGATGGCGGGGGGCGGAGGGCGGAGAGCGGGTGTGTGAGGGGCGGGGGCGGAGGGCGGATGGCGGGGGCGGAGGGTGGATGGCGGGGGAGGGGAGTCGGGGCGGGTGGCGGAAGAGAGAGAAGAAAGGGGGGGAATTGGCGGAGGGCGGGGGGCGGAGGGCGGATGGCGGGGGGCGGAGAGCGGGTGTGTGAGGGGCGGGGGGCGGAGGGCGGATGGCGGGGGGCGGAGGGCGGATGGCGGGGGCAGAGGGTGGATGGTGGGGGAGGGGAGTCGGGCCGGGTGGCGGAAGAGAGAGAAGAAAGGGGGGGGAATTGGCGGAGGGCGGGTGTGTGAGGGGCGGAGGGCAGAGGGCGATGGCGGGGGGCGGAGGGCGGAGAGCGGGTGTGTGAGGGGCGGGGGGCGGAGGGCGGATGGTGGGGGGCGGATGGCGGGGGAGGGGAGTCGGGGTGTGTGGCGGAAGAGAGAGAAGAAAGGGGGGGGGGAATTGGCGGAGGGCGGGTGTGTGAGGGGCGGGGGGCAGAGGGCAGATGGCGGGGGGCGGAGGGCGGAGAGCGGGTGTGTGAGGGGCGGGGGCGGAGGGCGGATGGCGGGGGGCGGAGGGCGGATGGCGGGGGAGGGGAGTCGGGGCGGGTGGCGGAAGAGAGAGAAGAAAGGGGGGGTTGTGGGTGGGTGGTGAGGAGGCCAACGGGCGGGGGAGGAGAGAGAAGGGAGGGGGGAGAGAGAGGGGAAGAGAGAGAGGGAGAGAGAGAGAGAGAGAGAGAGAGAGAGAGAGAGAGAGAGAGAGAGAGAGAGAGAGAGAGAGAGAGAGAGAGAGAGAGAGAGAGAGAGAGAGAGAGAGAGAGAGAGAGAGAGAGAGACAGAGATAGAGAGAGAGAGAGAGAGAGAGAGAGAGAGAGAGAGAGAGAGAGAGAGAGAGAGAGAGAGAGAGAGAGAGAGAGAGAGAGAGAGAGAGAGAGAGAGAGAGAGAGAGAAAAAAAAAAAAAGAGAGAGAGAGAGAGAGAGAGAGAGAGAGAGAGAGAGAGAGAGAGAGAGAGAGAGAGAGAGAGAGAGAGAGAGAGAGAGAGAGAGAGAGAGAGAGAGAGAGAGAGAGACGAGAAGGCGGGGAGAGAGAAGGAAGAGAGAGGGAGAGAGAGGGGAGAGAGAGATAGAGAGAGAGAGAGGGAAAAGGAGGGCACGTGGGGGAGGAGAGAGAAAAGAGAGAGATAGAGAGAGAGAGAAAGAAAAAAGGGAGAGAGGGAGAGAGAGGAAGAGAAAGAGAAAGAGAGGGAAATAGAGAGAGAGGGGGAAATCGAAAGAGAAGAGAGAGAGAGAGAAAGAAAGAGAGAGATGGAGGGGAAGAGAGAGAGGAGGAGGATCTACACATCCTCTCTCCACACCCATGCTTGAGAAAGTTTAGATGACTATCCCAAGAGAATTCAATTGGCTCCTCATGTGTCAGATATCCAAAGACATAAATCAGCTCCCTGATCACCCCTTTCATATCGAACATGCTTTGGCAAAAGTTCTTCTGATGTTGTTACTATGTTGGTGCTTTTCGAGTATGAAGAAGATGACTCTTCCAATTAAAGAATACATTGGGCTCTTAGATTGGTGGAGTAGAATCAACTCTCCATCCCACCATCCCTCCATCCACACCACCATCTCTCTTGCACAATAGATGAAGGTCAAAAGCTATTACAAGAATTATGTGAAGGATGTGCTTCTTAGAGTCATTCAAATATCGCGGGCGACATGTAAATGAGGATCTCAGCTTGCATGCAGAAGTGACACTAAAAGTGTAAGTGGTAAAAGTGAAAGTGGAGAAATGATTATTGCCGCCAACCATTCGTGACGGTTGCTTATTCTTGAGGATCCAATTCAAATCTAGTGGCATATTTGATCTAACCCTCCAATTTTGGGAAATCAATTGGCACATGATCAGTGGACGTGAGGAATCGGCAAGGCTCTCTTGGCCTATTGGAGCCTATAAAAGCAATGGACTTGTGTTCATTTGGGATATACATATACCTACATACGTACAGGGGTCCTCTCTTTGCACTCTATGGCTACAAGCCTACTGTAGGAAGTCACTTTGTGGCGAGGATACAGAGCGTGGGCTTCCCAGTGAAGGGCTAATTGCACTATAGTGTGAAGAGAGTGGCTTGGTTTTGTCATTCAGTGTGAGTCAGTGGTATTTTCATGCTCTTTCCCTTAGAGCAAGTCTTCATACTTTGTATTGATCAGTGCCATTCTGCATCTAGTTGTGTTCATTATACGGATTGGATGAATCTCTTATATTGATGTTGTTTAGTTCTGGAGTGGCATGTTAGCCCAAAGCTTCAACTTTAGAGCATTTCTTTTGCTATATTGTAATCATCTCTGTGGACTAACGTGTGGTTTCGTTCGTCACTATTGCCATTGTCATTGATCTTCTCTCTGAGTGTCCACGTTTGCGGTGCAATTATTGTGATCTGCCTGCTCATAGAAATGTTAAAGGGTATACTTCCCTAAGGAGGACCTCCCTTGAGTAGGTGAAGTACTAGAAGTGCTTATTTTTTTCTCTTATTAAAAGTGGATACCCCAGTACCTCCTCTATAGTTTGGCATGCCGGGTGGGACAGTTGCAGTTCTATGAGAGGCCCTGAGGATAGTAAATAGTCCTTTTTTCAATATTTTTGCCCTATTGCATTTGCAAGTAGGTACATGTAGTACCCCTTCTATGTTCCCTCTCTCTCTCTTTGGGGCATGAGGCAGTGGGCTCCAAGATTAGGGGTCAGAACCCACTAGTCCTAAGAAGATAGAAGAGAAAGAGATTGAGAGGAGAGCTCTCAGATTCCTTGGGCTGCAACTTCAGGGAGTGTCCGTTCCATTTCTTGGACATGTGTCACGGGCAATTGTTGCTTTCACTTTTATTGCCACCTTAGTGATTTGTTTTATCTCTCTTTCTTCCTCTCTTTTTCTCCCTCTCTATCTCTCTCCCTCCTCCATATTCCCCCGCCACTCACCCCCTCCATCTCCCCCCTCACCCCGCCACTCACCCCCTCCATCGCCACTCACCCCCATCGATTTCCCCGCCTAAACCCCCTCAGCCCCCCGCGAGCTCTCTCTCTCTCTCTCTCTCTCTCTCTCTCTCTCTCTCTCTCTCTCTCTCTCTCTCTCTCTCTCTCTCTCTCTCTTCCTTCCCTTCCACTCACCTCCACCCCCGCCCCCTCCACTCACCTCCACACCCGCCCCCTCCACTCACCTCCACCCCCGCCCCCTCCACTCACCTCCACCCCCGTCCTCCCCTCACCTCCACACCCGCCCCCTCCACTCACCTCCACCCCCGCCCTCCACTCACCTCCATCCCCGCCCCCTCCACTCACCTCCACCCCCGCCCCCTCCACTCGTCTCCACCCCCACCCCCTCCACTCATCTCCACCCCCGCCTCTCCCCCTCCACTCACACCACCCCCGCCACGCACACCCACCCACATACACAAACACACACACACCGACATATGCACACATGCGCACGTTCAAATGCTCACACACATACCCACATAATTACACACACACCCACAGTCACTACAAATCAAGTCAATTGGGGAAGTGGTCTTCATGTTTGTCTATTGCTCAGAAGATTGAATAAACATGCTGCTGCAAAATCTCATAAAGTGAACGATGAAGCTGATGAGGTTACTTTGACCAACATTGCGATAGATGGGCTGGATAGGAAGGTCTCATTCTAGAATGATCTGAAGAGCAGCTGGGAGGTGAAAAATCGCACTCTGAACAGTCCTCAAACAGGGGAAAAAGGTATGGGATAAAAGTGTGCAGGGTAAAAAGTAGAAGCGGAGAAAAGATTTTGCCATGTGCCACCAATCATCCAGGAAGAGTACCCATTTTTTGGGGACTCAATTCAAATCAAGGGAATAATTGACCTACCCTCCAATTTTGGGTAATCAACCGGCGCGTGATCAGAGGACGTGAAGATTCGGCAAGGCTCTCTTGGCCTATTGAGGCCTATAAAAACAAGGGATTTTTGCTCATTTGGGTACACACACAATTGGGGTACACTTTTGGAGTTACATTGACGCGGGTATACGTGCAGAAGTTCTCTCTTGCACTTTGTGGTTTCAAGCCTATTGTAGGAGCTACTCTGTAGTGTGGATACAAAGGGTAGGCTTCTCAGTGGAGGGCTATGAGCACTATAGTGTAAGAGAGTGCCGTGGATTTTCTTTCTTTTCTGTGAGTCAGTGTTGGTGTTATGCTCTATTCTCTTGAGAAAATCTTACCATTTGTATTGTTCTGGGTTAGATTGCATGTAATTGGCCCCTTTAACTGATGAGAAGACTCTGTGCATTGAGGTTCTTTATTTCTGGGATGGCATGTTAGCCCCCTAAGTTTGCACTTTTGAGCATCAATCTGCCCAACCTTGTAATCATCTGATTCGAATCAAGCAGTGTACGGTCTTCCTTGGTCAGTTGTTGTCCATATTTTCTGAAGTATTTACCACACTGTGCAATCTTTGTTATCTGCCTGCTCACAGAAATGTTAAGGGGTATACTTCCCTAAAGAGAACCCCCCTTGAGTAGGCGACGTACTGGATGTGTTTCATCTTTATTTTCTACTTTTAGTGGATACCCTAGTACCTCCTCTACAGTTTGGCACGCCCGGTGGGACCTTTGCATTTCTGTGAGAGGTATTTTGCTCTATCACATTGCGAGTAGGTACATGACCCATACACGGGCAGATAAGGAGTCTCTTTGTGTTCGGAGGAGCCTTAACAAGTTAGCAATAACCACGGCTAGTGAGTCTACCTCCCCTTTGCCTTCCCTAAATTTGTCTATTGTATTGGGTGCGACACCATTGTCAAAAGAAGGGTATAGGAGAACTCTAGACTTCTCTTCAGATACGTCTGAAGAAACACCAGTACAAATGGAGGACCTCTCTCATTTACTCTCCACGTTAAACATCAAATTCCCTACCTTCAAGGGACATGCTTATGAGGATGCTGATGATCATGTGAGGAGATTCATCTCTTTATGTCGTGGACGTGGTCTGCAAAATAGAGAAGATGCAATGCTAGCACTTTTTCCATCTACATTGGAGGGTCTTGCAGATAAATGGTATAGTCAATATGCAGATGGCCATTTCACTACATGGGAGGCTCTGAAGGCGGCATTCTCACAGACATTCAGACCAAGTGATTCTTCGGAAAGAGCTCTAGATCAGCTAGAGAATTTGAAGCTAAGGCCAGGTGAATCCTTTCATGAACTTCACACTAGAACAAAAGCACTTGTTGCACGTCTGCCACATGCTCCAGGTGAATTCTTGGTTAAAAAGTGGATTGAGAAGGCTCTACCCAGGTCATCTCAACAGAAGCTTCGTGAGTCTCTTAGATTGGATGCTACCCTCAATGATTTTGTTGCAGCTGCATCACGCATTGAAGAAGCAAGGCAACATTTTGAAGGGGATACACAACCAAAGTATGCTGCAGATCTAGATCCTATTGAGAAACTGAGGAGGGAATTGGAAGCGTTGAAGATGCAACAAAATCAACAAGAAGAGAAGGTCTTGCCACCACTGCGTCGCACTGATTATGAAGTAGCCCAACTTCGCCGAGAGTTAGAAGACTTGAAGACCACTCAGGATATAAGGAGACAAATTTGGTGTACAATCTGTAATAACAATGGACATTCCAATGCTAATTGCCCTATTAAGGTAAGCTGTCAATTTTGTGGAAAAGATGGTCATGAAGCCAGAGATTGCTACTACCTCAAGGGTACACAACAGAGAGGTAACCCTCAAAATTTGGATTCATATTATGCTAGTACTTCAAATACATCTAATAGAGAGGAGAATCGTCCTGCAAAGCCTAGATATAATAGACCTTTGATGTGCTATCGCTGTGGTGAGTACGGCCACATGCAAAATAGGTGTTCCCTTCCAGAAGATGCACCTCCTTGTCAACATTTTCCAGAGGCCAAAGATCATTATACCAAAGATTGCCCAAGAGGTCGTCCTGCTCCAATCCACATGATTGCGGTCTCTCCACATGAAGAAGGAAAAACCACTCAGTCTTATGCCGTTTCATTTTCTGCAATGCCCATGATGACCAGAGCTAGGCAAGCAGTTGCAACGCATAGAGATGAACAACAAGGATTTCAGGATAAAGAGGAGGAAAAGAAGTCTGGATGGAAGGACCAAGTAGAAATTGAAGGAGCTTATGATAAGATGACTACTTCTCTAAAGGGCCAATCAACAAGTCTGCAAGAAAACACTCAAGAGGTAAACATTGAATAGATCTTAAAAGGTATTCATCACAAGGTTAGTCTATATGAACTTATAAGGATGGATTCAAAGATAAGAAGTGACTTACTGAAGATTATACACTCTGCTCACTTGGTCCAATCACCTAGTATAGATGGATTCATGGTTGATTTTCCCCCTGCACCCTTAGCAGACTACCAAAGTTCAAGATTATCAGTTTGTATAAAGGATGAAGCTCTTACAGGAGTGATCATAGATGGAGGCTCTGGTATCAATTTGATGCCAGATTTTACAATGAAGAAGCTAAAATTGAACCCCACCAAAATGGCACCATTTACAGTTACACTAGCAGATCAACATCGGGTTGCGCCTCTTGGCATTATTGAAAAGGTACGGATGATAGTACAGGATTGCCACTTTGTGTTGGATTTTGTTGTTATTGCACTTCCACAGGAGACTTCTTACCCTTTACTCCTGGGGAGACCTTGGCTGAGACAAGGAAAAGCTTTGCAAGATTGGGGGAAAAACAAACTATGGATTTCAACAAGCACCAATAGCCAACTGCAAGTACACTTGGAAGAAGGATTTGATTCAGGAAGAACCAGTGGATATACTGTGGATACTCAGGTAATGCCCTCTCTACCCCAAGAAGATGATACATTGTTAATTTGGATGATGGGAAGTGCAGAGTGTTGCACAGTAGAGATCAATGAAATTGAGGAAGAAGTTGCAGATAAGGAAATTACAGAAAAGGGCAATGAAGACCACAAGGTGTTGGAGAATGAGCAATTGAAGGAAAATACAAGCTTTGAGGAGGCAACCAATATAAAAGTATCAGAGGTGGAAGATTATGAACTTAAGAGCAGAGAAGATCTTCCTTTTGCAGATATACCTCAAGGATGGATGAAAGAACATGTTGCAGAATATAAATTAAAATCCACTCCTGCATATAGTGGAGATGATTTCTCAAGCAAGACCAGTCCTGAAACATTGGTTCAAGAAGTAAATTTAGGGGATGAAGAGAACCCTCAAAAGGTCCATTTGGCATCCTGGTTGTGGCATTATCCTCCTTTGCTACAGAAGGTAACTTATTTGCTCTTTACTTACAAAAGTGTCTTCGCCTGGTCCTACAAAGATTTAACAGGAATACCAGAAGAGCTTGGGATACATCGGATACCCTTAGTTGAGGGAGCCGCGCCTGTAAGAAGTAGGCCATATCGACTCAATCCGAAGTATGCAGAGGCGGTAAAAGCAGAGATTACAAAACTAGAAGAAGCAGGAATAATTGTTCCTGTAGAACCTTCCAGGTGGCTTTCTTCTATGGTTATTGTGCCCAAGAAAAATAGTGGAAAAATAAGAGTATGTGTTGATTTCCGTGCTTTGAATAAAGTGACTATTCAAGATGGATTTCCTCAGCCTTTCACAGAGCAGGTACTTGAGGAAGTAGCTGGTCACACTTTGTATAGTTTCTTGGATGGTTTTAGTGGCTACAATCAGATAGTAATTCATCCTGATGATAGGGACAAAACAGCCTTTGTTACTCCCTGGGGCACTTATGTCTATACTCGTATGGCTTTTGGTTTGAAGAATGCACCAGCTTCATTTAATAGAACAATGTATCTGATATTGGGCAAATGGTTAACAACATTTCTGCGCATTTTCATGGATGACTTTTCAGTATTTTCAGGTACAAATAAAAGGGCAGCAGTTCAAGATTTCCATGATCATTTGGAAAATCTAAAATAAATTTTTGAGCAATGTCTGAAAACAGGTTTGAAATTGAATCCTGATAAATGTCACTTTTTGGTCACCAAGGGTACTCTTCTTGGTCACATAGTATCTGCTGAAGGTATAACTGTTGACCCTGCAAAGGTTACTGCTATTCTTTCCATGCCAATTCCACAAAGCCCAAAGGAAGTGCAAAGTTTCTTGGGCCATGCGGGGTATCACAGAAGATTCATTAGGATGTATTCGGAAATTGCTAAGCCCTTGTCAAGGCTTACCAGTAAAAAGATCCCTTTCTCATGGAGTGCTGAAGCTGACAAAGCGTTTTGTGAACTAAAGATGAGGCTATGTACCGCTCCACTTTTAAGTGTTCCTAATTGGTCATTGGAATTTCATGTGCATACAGATGCTAGTCTTCATGCGGTTGGTGCAGTTCTAGCTCAACCATCATCTCACAAAGTGGATAGACCTATCTCTTATGCCAGTAGACTACTCAACCAAGCTGAAAGAAATTACAGTACAACGGAAAGAGAAGGTTTGGCTATCGTATTTGCTCTTCAGAAGTTTCGACATTATCTCCTTGGTGTACATTTCATTGTTATCTTTGATCGTCAGCCTTTGAAGTATTTGATAAACAAACCTAGAGTAGCTGGAAGGATTTGGAGGTGGTTACTCGTATTTCAAGAATTTAATTTTGATATTCATATTAAGCCAGGAAAAGAGCATTACATGGTAGATCAGGTGTCCAGGACTGCAATGAGTGAAAAGGCAATAGGTATCAATGATGAACTAGTGGATAGCAATCTCCTCCTAGTAACAATTCGGTCAGGTTGGTATGATGAAATTCTTCAGGTTCTCACTACTGGAAAGATTCCAAAACACTTGACACCTGTAGAAAAAAGAAGATTACTTTTGAAAACCAAAGCTTACTCTTTGATAAATGGAAATCTATATAAATACTGTCAGGATGATATCTTGAGAAGGTGTGTCTATCCGGAGGAGGTAACTCTTTTGCTAGAGGCGGCACACAATGAAGGACACCTGAAGGGGGAAGACTTGGCTCATAGAATCATCCAGAAGGGTCTATGGTGGCCGCATATTTACAAAGATGCAATCAAGTTTGCTAAGGAATGCCACATCTACCAAAGGTGTGCTCCCGCGCCAACCAGATGGAATTTCCAACCATTAGTCATCTCCACAGGATGGCTACCATTTGAACGATGGGGTCTTGATTTCATAGGTCCAATTAGTCCAACTGGCCAACCTGGAGGTAAAAAGTATATTTTGATGGCCACATGTTATGCCACTAAATGGATAGAGGCTAAAGCTACTGTGGACTGCACGGCTTTAACGGTAGCTAAATTTGTGTATAAACGTATTTTTTCAAGATTTGGTTGCCCACTGGAAATTACTAGTGATAGGGGCACACACTTTGTAAATCAATTACTCCAGTTTATATTTGACAGGTACAAAATCTTCCATAAAAAATCTTGTGCCTACTATCCGAGGGCAAATGGCCAAGCAGAGAGTTCCAATAAGATTTTGATTGGATTGCTTCGCAAGTTATCTTTTGATCATCAAAGTTCCTGGCCGATAGCACTGATCGGAGCAATTTGGGCTTTGAGAACCACGAAGAGGGAAACAAGAGGCGAGACTCCATTTTGGTTAGTATATGGGAAAGAGGCATTGGCACCATTCGAGTTTATTATCAGAAAAGAAATAGGAATCAAAACCATCGGAATTGAACCCCCCATTCAGAGATTGGTGGCATTAGAAGAGTACAGAGAAGGGGCAATGCAGAAACTTCTGGTAACACAGGAAGACCGCAAAAGAATGCATGACAGGTATTTGAGATCCAATCAAGTTCAGGAAGGGTCTATGGTTTTAGTGCATCAGGTTCCAGCAACTTCAACTAAATTGGCACCCAAGTGGATAGGACCTTATAAGGTAATAAAGGTACTGCCACATGGTGCAGTACACCTGGAAGATCTGCAGGGTAAAAGGATTCCCCTGGTTAACATCTCTAGGGTGAAGAAGTATCTGAACTAGGTCAAAATGGACGCATTCCACCCCTTGTACATACAATGTTTCTTTTCAGTAATTGCAGAATAACTAGATCTCATTGAAAGGAGTAAAATAAGGGAGAAATTGCACCAGGGACGGTGCAAAAGCTTGATGTGGGGGTCTGTAGTACCCCTTCTATGTTCCCTCTCTCTCTCTTTGGGGCATGAGGCAATGGGCTCCAAGCACAGGGGTCAGAACCCACTAGTCCTAAGAAGATAGAAGAGAAAGAGATTGAGAGGAGAGCTCTCAGATGCCTTGGGCTGCAGCTTCAGGGAGTGTCCGTTCCATTTCTTGGACATACTTGTGTCACGGGCAATTGTTGCTTTCACTTTTATTGCCACCTTAGTGATTTGTTTTATCTCTCTTTCTTCCTCTCTTTTTCTCCCTCTCTATCTCTCTCCCTCCTCCATATTCCCCTGCCACTCACCCCCTCCATCTCCCCCCTCACCCTGCCACTCACCCCCTCCATCGCCACTCACCCCCACCGATTTCCCCGCCTAAACCCCCTCAGCCCCCCGCGAGCTATCTCTCTCTCTCTCTCTCTCTCTCTCTCTCTCTCTCTCTCTCTCTCTCTCTCTCTCTCTCTCTCTCTCTCTCTCTTCCTTCCCCTCCACTCACCTCCACCCCCGCCCCCTCCACTCACCTCCACACCCGCCCCCTCCACTCACCTCCACCCCCGCCCCCTCCACTCACCTCCACCCCCGTCCTCCACTCACCTCCACACCCGCCCCCTCCACTCACCTCCACCCCCGCCCTCCACTCACCTCCACCCCCGCCCCCTCCACTCACCTCCATCCCCGCCCCCTCCACTCGTCTCCACCCCTGCCCCCTCCACTCATCTCCACCCCCGCCTCTCCCCCTCCACTCAAACCACCCCCGCCACGCACACCCACCCACATACACAAACACACACACACCAACATATGCACACATGCACACGTTCAAATGCTCACACACATACCCACATAATTACTGACACACCCACATTCACTACAAATCAAGTCAATTGGGGAAGTGGTCTTCATGTTTGGCTATTGCTCAGAAGATTGAATAAACATGCTGCTGCAAAATCTCATAAAGTGAACGATGAAGCTGATGAGGTTACTTTGAGCAACATTGCTATAGATAGGGCTGGATAGGAAGGTCTCATTCTAGAATGATCTGAAGAGCAGCTGGGAGGTGAAAAATCGCACTCTGAACAGTCCTCAAACAGGGGAAAAAGGTATGGGATAAAAGTGTGCAGGGTAAAAAGTAGAAGCGGAGAAAAGATTTTGCCATGTGCCACCAATCATCAAGGAAGAGTACCCATTTTTTGGGGACTCAATTCAAATCAAGGGAATAATTGACCTACCCTCCAATTTTGGGTAATCAACCGGCGCGTGATCAGAGGACGTGAAGATTCGGCAAAGCTCTCTTGGCCTATTGAGGCCTATAAAAACAAGGGATTTTTGCTCATTTGGGTACACACACAATTGGGGTACACTTTTGGAGTTACATTGACGCGGGTATACGTGCAGAAGTTCTCTCTTGCACTTTGTGGTTTCAAGCCTATTGTAGGAGCTACTCTGTAGTGTGGATACAGAGGGTAGGCTTCTCAGTGGAGGGCTATGAGCACTATAGTGTAAGAGAGTGTCGTGGATTTTCTTTCTTTTCTGTGAGTCAGTGCTGGTGTTATGCTCTATTCTCTTGGGCAAATCTTACCATTTGTATTGTTCTGGGTTAGACTGCATGTAATTGGCCCCTTTAGCTGATGAGAAGACTCTATGCATTGAGGTTCTTTATTTCTGGGATGGCATGTTAGCCCCCTAAGTTTGCACTTTTGAGCATCACTCTGCCCAACCTTGTAATCATCTGATTCGAATCAAGCAGTGTACGGTCTTCCTTGGTCAGTTGTTGTCCATATTTTCTGAAGTATTTACCAGCTGTGCAATCTTTGTTATCTGCCTGCTCACAGAAATGTTAAAGGGTATACTTCCCTAAAGAGAACCCCCCTTGAGTAGGCGACGTACTGGACGTGTTTCATCTTTATTTTCTACTTTTAGTGGATACCCCAGTACCTCCTCTACAGTACATGACCCATACGCGAGCATATAAGGAGCCTCTTCCTGTACGAAGGAGCCTTAACAAGTCAGCGATATCTTCGACTAGTGAACCTAGCTCCTCTCTAACCTCCTTGAATTTATCTATTGATTTGGGTGCGGCACGAGTGTGAAAGGAGAAGCATAGGAGAACATTAGAATTCTCCTCAAATACGTCAGAAGAAATACCGGTGAAAATGGAAGATCTCTCTCAATTAATCTCCAGACTCAATATCAAGTTCCCTACCTTCAAGGGACAAGCTTATGAGGATGGTGATGATCATGTGAGGAGGTTCATCTCCTTATGCCATGGACAAGGTCTGCAGAATAGAGAGGATGCAATGCTGGTACTCTTCCCATCCACATTAGAAGGCCTTGCTGATGAATGGTATAGTCAATATGCAGATGGCCATTTTCCTACATGGGAGGCTCTGAAGATGGCATTCTCACAGACATTTCAACCTAGTGACTCCTCGAAAAGAGCTCTAGACCAACTCAAGAATCTAAGGCTAAGATCAGGTGAATCCTTCCATGAACTTCACACTAGGACAAAAGCACTTGTTTCACATCTTCCACATGCTCCAGGTGATTTCTTAGGTAGAAAATGGATAGAAAAAGCTTTTCCCAGGTCATCTCAGCAAAAGTTATGTGAGTCTCTTAGATTGGATGCAACCCTCAATGATTTTGTCACACATTGAAGAAGCTAGGCAACATTTTGAAGGGGATACACAACCAAATTAAGCTGCAGAGCTAGACCCTATTGGGCAACTGAGGAAAGAACTGGAGGCATTAAGAATGCAACAAAATCACCAAGAAGAGAAGGTCTTGCCACCATTGTGTCGCACTGATGAAGAAGTAGCCCAACTTCACTACGAGTTAGAAGATTTGCATTTTCATGGATGATGTTTCCGTATTTTCAGGCACATATAGAAGAGTAGCCGTTCAAGATTTCCATGAAGATTTGGAAAATCTAAAGGAAATCTTTGAGATATGTCTCAAAACAAGCTTGAAGTTAAATCCTGCTAAATGTCACTTTTTGGTCACTAAGGACACTCTTCTTGGTCACATAGTATCTATTGACAGAATAACAGTTGACCCTGCAAAGGTTACTTCTATTCTTTCCATGCTTATTCCACAAAGCCCAAAGGAAGTGCAAAGTTTTTTGGGCCATGCAGGATACCATATAAGATTCATACGAATGTATTCAGAAATAGCTAAGCCCTTGTTAAGGCTTACCAGTAAAAAGGTCCCCTTCTCATGGAGTGCTGAAGCTGAGAAAGCATTTTGTGAACTAAAATTGAGGTTATGTACTGCTCCACTTTTAAGTGTTGCTAACTAGTTATTGGAGTTTCATGTGCATACTGATGCCAATCTTCATGCTGTTGGAGCAGTTCTGGCTCAACCATCATCAGGCAATGCTTGATAGACCTATCTACTATTCGAGTAGACTTCTCACCAAGGCAGAAAAGAACTACAGTATGACTGAAAGGGAAGGTTTGGCTATTGTATTTGCTCTTCAGAAGTTTCGACATTACCTTCTCGCTGTACATTTTATAGTCATATCTGACCATCAACCCTTGAAGTACTTGATAAACAAGCCTAGAGTAGCTGGCAGGGTTTGGAGATGGTTACTCCTGTTTCAAGAATTCAACTTTGATATTCATATTAAGCCAGGAAGAGAGCACTACATGACAGATCAAGTATCTAGGACTGCAATGAGCAAGAAGGCAACATGTATTAATGATGAATTTGTGGATAGTAATCTCTTCGTAGTAGCAACTGAGACTGATTGGCATGATGGGATCCTCAATTTTCTTACCACTCAAAAACTCCCAGAGCATTTGACACCTATAGAAAAGAGAAGATTACTCCTTAAAACCAAGGCATGCTCACCCATGAATGGGAATTTATATAGATATTGTCAGGATGATTTATTGAGAAAGTGTGTTTATCCAGAGGAGGTAAACGTTTTGCTTGAGGCAACACACAGTGAAGGACATCTAAAAGGGGAAGAATCCGCTCACAGAATCATCCACAAAGGACTATGGTGGCCTCATATTTTCAAGGATGTGATCAAGTTTGCTAAAGAGTGCCATATTTGCCAGAGATGTGCTCCTACGACAACCAGATTGAATTTCCAACCATTAGTCATATCTACTGGATGGCTCCCATTTGAACAATGGGGTCTTGATTTCATAGGACCTAATAGTCCAACTCGTCACCCTTGGGGTAAGAAGTATATTTTGATGCCCACATGTTATGCAACTAAATGGATAGAGGCTAAAGCTACGATGAACTGCACGACTTTAACAGTAGCTAAGTTTTTGTATAAATGTATTTTCTCAAGATTTGGTTTCCCACTGGAAATCACTAGTGATAGGGGGACAAATCTTGTGAATCTATTGCTCCAATTTATATTTCACAGGTACAAGGTCTTCCATAAAAGATCTTGTGCCTACTATTCAAGGGCAAATGGCGAAGCAGAGAGCTCCAATAAGAGTTTGATCGGGTTGCTCCGCAAATTATCTTTTGATCATCAAAGCTTTTGGCCACAAGCATTGATCGGTGCAATTTGGGCTTTCAGAACTACAAAGAGGGGAACCACTGGCGAGAGTCCATTTTGCTTACTATATGGAAAAAAGGCATTAGCACCATTCAAATTTATTATCAAAAGAGAACTTGGAGCCAAAACCATTGGAATTGAACCTCCCATTAGGAGATTGGTGGCATTAGAAGAATACAGAGAAGAAGCAATGCAAAAACTTCAGGTAACACAAGAAGAGCGAAAAAGATTACACGGTAGGTATCTTAGGACCAATGAAGTACAGGAAGGATCCTTGGTTTTGGTGCATCAAATTCCAGCAGTTTCAACCAAATTGGTGCCCAAGTGGATACGACCATACAGAGTGGTAAAGGTATTACCACATGGAGTAGTGCATCTAGAGGATTTGCAGGGCAAGAGAATACCCCTGGTTAATATCTCCAGGGTGAAGACTTACTTGCGTTAAGGCAAGATGAAGAATTTCATCCACTATACATACCACATTTCATTCAGTGTTTGCAGTTTACTTTGGTCTATTCAATAAGCGAATAAAAAGGAAAAGTTGCACAAAGACGGTGCAAAGAATTGAGTTGGGGATCTATAGCACCATCACTTTCTCTCTCTCTCTCTCTCTCCCTCTCTCTCTCTCTACCCCCAGCCATCCCCTACCAACCCCACCCCACTATCCCCGCTGCCACCCCGCCCACAACACCCTCCCTTTCCCCCTTCCCTGTCCTCCCCTCCCAGCCCCACCCCGCTATCCCCAGCATCCCTTCCCAGCCACACCCTACTATCCCGGCTATCCCCTCCCAGCCCCACCCCACTATCCCTGCTGCCACCCCCGCCTACAGCACCCTCCCTTCCCCCCTCCCCCGCCATCCCCTCCTAGCCCCACCCCACTATCCCCGCCATCCCCTCCCAACCCCACCTTGTTAATATTCAGTTCTAGAAAAAGGTCCGATTGCAATAGGGAGGACGAGAACGAGAAGCGGGTGATTGGCAAGTTCGCCATGTGGAGTGTGAGCTCGGCCAAGCCTGGCAATGGCATCGACCTTCTGCGCGACTCTAACTTGGAGACCTATTGGCACTCTGATGGTGCCTAGCCCCCACACCCACCCCCACCACCATCTCCACCTCCCCTTCCATCCCCCTTATCTTTTCCCCCACAACCCCCACACCCACCACCACCCCCACCACCATCTCCACCTCCCCCTCCACCCCCTCATCTTTTCCCCAACCACTCCCTCATCTTTTACCCCACCAACCCCTCATCCTTTCCCCCACAACCACCACACCCAGCTCCACCACCATCTCAACCTCCCCTTCGATCCCCCTCATCTTTACCCCCACAACCCCCACACCCACCACCACCACCATCTCTGCCTCCCCTCCACCCCCTCATCTTTTCCACCACCACCCCCTCATCTTTTTCCCCACGACCCCCTCATCTTTTCCCCCACGGCCCCCACACCCACCTCCACCACCATCTCCACCTCCCCCTCCACCCCCTCATCTTTTCCCCCACCACCCCCTAATGTTTTTCCCCACCACCTCCTCATCTTTTCCCCACAACCCCCACACCCATGCCCACCACCATCTCCACCTCCCCCTTCACCCCCTCATCTTTTCTCCCACCACCCCCTCATCTTTTTTCCCACCACCCCCTCAATTTCCCCCAACGGCCCCCACACCCACCTCCACCACCATCTGCACCTCCCCCACCACCCCCTCATCTTTTCCCCCATAGCCCCCACGCCCACCCCCACCGCCATCTCCACCTCCCCCTCCACCCCCTCATCTTTTCCCCCACAGCCCCCGGACCCACCTCCTTCTTTCCCCCTCCATCTCCACTACCTCCGCTCCCATCCTCTCTCCACACCCATGCTTGAGAAAGTTTAGATGACTATCCCAAGAGAATTCAATTGGCTTCTCACGTGTCAGATATCCAAAGTCATAAATTAGCTCCCTGATCACCCCTTTCATATGGAGCATGTTTTGGCAAAAGTTCTTCTGATGTTGTTACTATGTTTGTGCTTTTCGAGTATGAAGAAAATGACTCTTCCAATTAAAGAATACATTGGGCTCTTAGATTGGTGGAGTAGAATCAACTCTCCATTCCACCATCCCTCCATCCACACCACCATCTCTCACACACAATAGATGAAGGTCAAAAGCTATTACAAGAATTATGTGAAGGATGTGCTTCTGAGAGTCATTCAAATATCGCGGGCGGCATGTAAATGAGGATCTCAACTTCCATGCAGAAGTGACACTAAAATAGTAAGTGGTAAAAGAAAGTGGAGAAATGAGTATTGTCGCCAACCATTCATGACGGATGCCTATTCTTGAGGATCCAATTCAAATCTAGTGGCATATTTGATCTAATCCTCCAATTTTGGTCTATCTGTGGCAAGGATACAATGCGTGGGCTTCCCAGTGAAGGGCTAATCGCACTATAGTGTGAAGAGAGTGGCTTGGTTTTGTCATTCAGTGTGAGTCAGTGGTATTTTCATGCTCTTTCCCTTAGAGGAAGTCTTCATACTTTGTATTGATCAGTGCCAGTCTGCATCTAGTTGTGTTCATTATACGGATTGGATGAATCTCTTATATTGATGTTTTTTAGTTCTAGAGTGGTATGTTAGCCCAGAGCATCAACTTTAGAGCATTTCTTTTGCCTATATTGTAATCATCTCTGTGGACTAAGGTGTGGTTTCGTCCGTCACTATTGCCATTGTCATTGATCTTCTCTTTGAGTGTCCACTTTTGCGGTGCGATTATTGTGATCTTCCTGCTCATAGAGATGTTAAAGGGTATACTTCCCTAAGGAGGACCTCCCTTGAGTAGGTGAAGTACTGGAAGTGCATATTTTTTGCTCTTATTAAAAGTGGATACCCCAGTACCTCCTCTACAGTTTGGCATGCACGGTGGGACAGTTGCATTTCTGTGAGAGGCCTTGAGGATAGTAAATAGTCCTTTTTTCACTATTTTTGCCCTACTTTATTTGCAAGTAGGTACATGACCCATACGCAAGCAGATAAGGAGCTTCTTCGTTTACGAAGGAGCCTTAACAAGTCAGCTATATCTTTGACTAGTGAACCTAGTTTCTCTCTACCCTCCTTGAATTTATCTATTGAATTGGGTGCAGCACCAGTGTGAAAGGAGAAGCACAGGAGAACATTAGAATTCTCCTCAGATACGTCAGAAGAAACACCGGTGCAAATGGAAGATCTCTCTCATTTAATCTCCAGACTCAATATCAAGTTCCCTACCTTCAAAGGACAAGCTTATGAGGATGCTGATGATCATGTGAGGAGGTTCATCTTCTTATGCCGTGGACAAGGTTTGCAGAATAGAGAGGATGCAATGCTGGTACTCTTCCCATCCACATTAGAAGGCCTTGCTGATGAATGGTATAGTCAATATGCAGATGGCCATTTTGCTACATGGGAGGTTCTGAAGATGGCATTCTCACAGACATTTCAACCTAGTGACTCCTCGAAAAGAGCTCTAGACCAACTCAAGAATCTAAGGGTAAGATCAGGTGAATCCTTCCATGAACTTCACACTAGGACAAAAGCACTTGTTGCACATCTTCCACATGCTCCAGGTGATTTCTTAGGTAGAAAATGGATAGAAAAAGCTTTTCCCAGGTCATCTGAGTAGAAGTTACGTGAGTCTCTTAGATTGGATGCAACCCTCAATGATTTTGTCACACATTGAAGAAGCTTTGAAGGGGATACACAACCAAATTATGCTACAGAACTAGACCCTATTGGGCAACTGAGGAAAGAACTGGAGGCATTGAGAATGCAACAAAATCACCAAGAAGAGAAGGTCTTGCCACCACTGTGTCGCACTGATGAAGAAGTAGCCCAACTTCGTCGTGAGTTAGAAGATTTGCAGACCACTTAGGATATAAGAAGGGAGATTTGGTGCACAATATGTAACAAGTATGGACATTCAAATGCTAATTGTCCTAACAAAGTAAGCTGTGAATTTAGTGGAAAGGATGGCCACGAAGCTAGAGACTGTCACTACCTCAAGGGTACACAGCAACGAGGCAACCCTCAAGCTCTGGATTCCTATTATGCTAGTACTTCAAATGCACCTAATAAAGAGGAGAATTGTACAATGAAGCCTAGATATAATAGGCCACTGATGTGTTATTGTTGGTGCATGCCAATCATCAATTGAAGATTTATGAAGAAATGAAGTCAAGGAATCAAGAAGAGAACAAATTCAGAAGGTTGAAGGAAGGACATACTCAGAAATCCAAAGCTATGTACACATATGTACATTAGTTCAGATATAGCTGACTCACATTTTTGATTAGTCATAAGCTTGTACATATTTGCCTATAAATGTTGTGGAAAAATGTCGGGGCATGAGAGGAGACAATAGGAGATTATGAGAATAGTGTATGGAGGAGTTGTAAGAGTCATTAAGTCTCTTAGAAGTGAGTTGAATTGTTAATCCTCACTCAGTTGTAATTTTTTTGAGAAATCGAAAAATCTTGCGCCCGATGTTTTGCTGTCTGCTCCTTTTGTGTTTAATCTTTTGAGAAATCCTTCTGCATGTATCTAAGTCCATAGCTAATCTATCTATGGCTAGAATTTGTGAGGCTAATTGCAATCAGGTTGAGAGAATTTAGTTTAGGAACATTCATATGTAATGATGTTCTGAGAGTCGACAAAACTGGCGTAGATTTCATGTTCAGAGAAATGAACATTGCTCAGTGCATGGTGTAAAGTTTTACACAAGTGAGGGCTCAAAATCTAAGTTGGAAGGTAAGCCATCTATGGCTAAAAGATCTTGATCAAACGGGTTCGACATTGGGAGAACTATAGCTAAGAAGTTGTAGGTGTCAAAGTCGCTACTGCAGAGAAGGTGATTTACACATAGCTAAACTGTTTGTGTGATTTCTCAGAGTATACTGAATCATTTGCAGAGATTTAAGTTGGAGAAGGTGCGCAACCTTAAGGAGAAGCAGTCTACAAAGTTTTATAAAGAACTTTACACAAATGATTAGTCAATTAACGATTAATCTGCAGCATACTTTTCTGAGAAGTTGAATTTTTCAGAATAATCAATTTTCAGATAAATTGGTGAATGTTCTCTAAAGTTGGTGGAGTCTAAAGTTGATCTTGATATAGAGGTGGTCTAAATTCAAGGTCAACTTGTTCTTTTGGAGATTAACACTCTCCATCAGGGGTATCAGAGCAGGTTGTGTCAAAATTAAGAAAAAGGGAGACTCCGACTGCTTCAGACATACAAGTTCTACATTTCGAAGGTTTAGAAGGATAAAGTGCTGAAGAAAGATTGAAGGGAGAGAAGCCTCAGTTCAGAGATCCTAGTGTTCCAACTAGGGAAGAATTGTCAGATCTAAAGAATTGGATGAAGAAGGATGCTCAAGCAAGGAGCATAATCTACATGGCAGTCAATGACTATTTGCTTCCTCACATTAGAGGACTTGAAAGTGCATGTGACATTTGGAATGCTTTGGAGGAGCATTTCCAAAACACAACCAAATCAAGGAAGGCTTCACTATGGGCAGAATTTACTACTTTCAAGAAGAAGGCCTCACAATCAATCTCTGATTATGTGACAAAGATGAAGGACATTGCAGATTCTCTAGGTGCAGTGGATGAAGATATTGAAGAAGATAAATTGGTAAGACAAATTCTCATAGGGCTAAGAGGAGATGAGAAATGGAAGCCTTTTATTTTGTCTACAGAACTTTCATTAGATCACTTTACTCCTGATTTGAATCAATTGTTAGGTCATATGCTAAATTTTGAGAATGATATCAAAGGAGATGTTGATAAGAGTGCAGGTCATGCAATGTACTCTAAAGACAAGAAGAAAGCTAACAAAGGAAAGCAACAATCAGGTGAAGAAGAAGGTACTTCAAATCAAGCAAATTTCATAAGAGGAAAAGGAAATGGCAGAAGTAGAGGAAGAGGCAGAAACAACAAAGATAATGCAAGAGCTTGTTGGATATGTGGTAAGACCAATCATCTATCTCATGATTGTTGGCACAATAATCAGAATAATGGTAATTATCAGAACTTTAATCAAAGAGCAAGGGGTGGTAGATTTCAGAGAGGAAACTTCAGAGGTAGAGGTGGTAGGAATTCTTTTGGAAGAGGTGGAGGAAGAAACTTCCAAAATCAATCCTATAATAACACCTACTACAACTATGCATCAGATCAGAAGGAGGACTCGACTCTCATTATGAATGCAACATGTGAAACTTCACATGAGGACATGAGAGTGTTCTATATTGATTCAGGATGTAGTAATCATTTAAGTGGAAATATTGCTTTGATGACTGACCTAGATCATAATGCAATTAATCATACAGTTCAGACAGGTGATAATACAAAGCATAAGGTAAAGTCAATTGGTTCAGTCAAGGCTAAAGATGGGAGCACTCTTCTGAGTAAGGTTCTTTATGTTCCCACAATTCCAAAGAATTTGATCAGTGTAGGTCAAATTGTGGAAAAAGGATATGAGGTAAGATTCACTAATGATGGAGTATATGTTGAAGACCCTAGTCAAGGGTATAAACATGTTGTTACAGGAAAGAAAGAAGGAAAGCTCTTCACATTGAAGGTACAAGGAAATGTTGGACATGCTATGTTCACATATGGAGAGCAGAAGGTGTCAGAATTGGATCTTTGGCACAAAAGACTTGGACACTTCAATGAAAGAGGTATCAAAGACATGATTAATAATGATTCAGTGCTTGGATTGCCTAACATTGCAGGTCAACACATGACATACAGATGTGAGGCATGTCAATTAGGTAAGGCTCATAAGCAATCCTATTCCAAGCATGGGTTTATGTATTCAGAAAGACTTGAATTGGTGCATACAGATGTGTGGGGTCCTTCAAAGGACTTTAGTATAAATGGTTCAAGATATTATGTCATATATGTTGATGATGCTACCAGATGGATCACAATTTATGTGATTAAAGAAAAGTCAGAAGTGTTTAATACATTTAAACACTATCATGCATATACAGAAAGGATTACAGGTCAAAAATTGAAGAGACTAAGGTCAGATGGAGGGGGAGAGTATTTTTCAAATGAATTCAATGATTACTTGTGGAATGCAGGTATAAAGAGAGAAGTTACTTGCAGGTACTCTCCTCAACAAAATGGGGTAGCAGAAAGAAGAAATAGGACTCTTGTTGAGTTTGCAAGGTCCATGATGAAAGAGAAGAATTGCCCAAACTATTTGTGGGCAGAGGCTGTAAATACAGCTACTTATTTGGTCAATAGATTGCCTTGTAAAGCTTTGCAAGGTATGACACCATATGAAGCTTTGTGGGGTAAGAGACCTACCTTGGATCATTGCAAAATATTTGGATGCTTGGCATATGCATATGTGCCATCTCAATTGAGGCATAAGTTGGAGCCTAAGGCAGAAAAGTATGTATTCATTGGTTATGATGATAAGCAAATGGGATACAGGTTGTGGAGTCCATCCACAAAGCAATTCCTTGTATCCAAGGATGTTACATTTGATGAGCAAGGTACTTGGTATGCAGGTAAATATAATGTACATGCAGATGTTGAAGAAGTAGTGGATCAAAGGAAAGGTAAAGCAAAGATTCAATTACTTGATGAAAATGAGAATAATGAAGTACAGGTTGAAGTTGAAGAGAGGCCAAGGTTTGATCCAGAATGTGATGAACCAGAGACTTCAAGAAGTGCAGAAGTTAGGAGGTCATCTAGGCATAAATGGCAACCTACAAGGTATAGCTATGACACCTCATTCTTGACTACTAAAGATTATGCTTATTTGGTAAAAGCAGATAAAGATCCATCTACATATGATGAAGCCAAAGGCAAGAGAAATTGGGAAGAAGCCATGCAAGAGGAGTATGATGCATTGATAGAGAATCAGACTTGGGATCTGGTTCCTAAACCTAATAGCCAGAAAATTATTGGATGTAAGTGGGTGTACAAAACAAAAAGATTTGCAGATGGAAGTGTGTCTAGGTACAAAGCCAGACTTGTTGTGAAAGGGTATGCACAGACATATGGAGTGGACTATGATGAGACCTATAGTCCTGTGGCAAAAATGACAACCATCAGAACTCTCATAGCAATTGCTGCTTGTAAAGGTTGGAAGCTATCTCAATTAGATGTTAAAAATGCTTTTTTGAATGGCTATATTTCAGATGAAGTTTACATGGAGCAACCAGATGGGTTCAAAGATCAAGTGAATCCAAATTATGTGTGTAAGCTCAAGAGAGCTTTGTATGGATTAAAGCAGGCCCCAAGGGCATGGAATTATAGGCTTGTAAAGTTCTTGAATGATCTTGGATTTCAAGCATCAAAGGCAGATAGTAGCTTGCTAGTCAAAGCAAGTGAAGATGGATTCATTTATGTTTGTATTTATGTTGATGACATAATACTTACAGGAACATATGATAAAGGAATACAAATGATCAAGAAGCAGATGGAGAAGGAGTTCAAAATCAATGACTTGGGGAACTTGTCATTCTTTTTGGGAATGGAGATTTTGTATACTCAACATGGAGTATATGTGACCCAAGAAAGGTATCTTAAAAATTTGCTAACCAAATTTAAAATGGAAGATTGCAGGGTTGCACCTACACCATTGGAAGTGAACCATAAATTGTCTAGATTTGGGGGAGAAGAATTCAGAGACATGAAGCTCTATCAAAGCTTGGTTGGTAGCTTGATTTATGCTACATTAACAAGGCCTGATTTGTCATATGCAGTTGGTGTGCTTTCACAATTCATGCATTGTCCTAGAAAGGAACATTGGATAGCAGGACAAAGAGTACTTAGGTACATCAAGGGTACACTCAGAGAAGGGTTGTACTATGGATTTACTTCTGATACAAGAGTGAAGATATATAGTGATGCAGATTGGGCAGGTAATGTGGATGATAGAAGATCAACACATGGATATTTGTGCTATGTAGGAGACAAATTGATTTCATGGTGTTCTAAGAAGCAACATACAGTTGCTTTGTCATCTACAAAAGCAGAATACAAAGGTATGGTGGAAGCTGCAAAGGAGGTAATATGGCTAAAAACACTTATGAAGGTTTTTGATGTGATTCAAAGTACTCCTATTATTTGTGGAGACAATATGAGTTCTCTATACTTGGTAGCTAATCCTGTGTTTCATGCTAGAACTAAGCATATTGAAATACAATATCATTTTCTGAGAGAGAAGGTCATTGATAAGGAAGTTGAAGTTATGCATACACCTACAAAAGATCAACTTGCAGATATGATGACAAAAAGTCTAGATGGACCAAAGCTACAGAGATTCAAGGATATGGCAAGAATTAAGAAGATAGAGAAGAACCTCAATTAATGATTGAGGGGGAGCTGTTGGTGCATGCCAATCATCAATTGAAGATTTATGAAGAAATGAAGTCAAGGAATCAAGAAGAGAACAAATTCAGAAGGTTGAAGGAAGGACATACTCAAAAATCCAAAGCTATGTACACATATGTACATTAGTTCAGATATAGCTGACTCACACTTTTGATTAGTCATAAGCTTGTACATATTTGCCTATAAATGTTGTGGAAAAATGTCGGGGCATGAGAGGAGACAATAGGAGATTATGAGAATAGTGTATTGAGGAGTTGTAAGAGTCATTAAGTCTCTTAGAAGTGAGTTGAATTGTTAATCCTCACTCAGTTGTAATTTTTCTGAGAAATCGAAAAATCTTGCACCCGATGTTTTGCTGTCTGCTCCTTTTGTGTTTAATCTTTTGAGAAATCCTTCTGCACGTATCTAAGTCCATAGCTAATCTATCTATGGCTAGAATTTGTGAGGCTAATTGCAATCAGGTTGAGAGAATTTAGTTTAGGAACATTCATATGTAATGATGTTCTGAGAGTCGACAAAACTGGCGCAGATTTCATGTTCAGAGAAATGAACATTGCTCAGTGCATGGTGTAAAGTTTTACACAAGTGAGGGCTCAAAATCTAAGTTGGAAGGTAAGCCATCTATGGCTAAAAGGTCTTGATCAAACGGGTTCGACATTGGGAGAACTATAGCTAAGAAGTTGCAGGTGTCAAAGTCGCTACTGCAGAGAAGGTGATTTACACATAGGTAAACTGTTTGTGTGATTTCTCAGAGTATACTGAATCATTTGCAGAGATTTAAGTTGGAGAAGGTGCGCAACCTTAAGGAGAAGCAGTTTACAAAGTTTTATAAAAAACTTTACACAAATGATTAGTCAATTAAGGATTAATCTGCAGCAGACTTTTCTGAGAAGTTGAATTTTTCAGAATAATCAATTTTCAGATAAATTGGTGAATGTTCTCTAAAGTTGGTGGATTCTAAAGTTGATCTTGATATAGAGGTGGTCTAAATTCAAGGTCAACTTGTTCTTTTGGAGATTAACACTCTCCATCAGTTATTGCTGGGATGAGTATGGCCATATGAAAAATAGGTGTTTCCTTCTAGAACATGCACCTCCTTGTCATCATTGTCCAGAGTTTAAGGATCACTATACCAAAGATTGCCCAAGAAGCAGCCCTGCTCCAATTCACATGATTGCAGTCTCCCCGCAAGTAGAAGGTATGACCACTCAGTCTTATGCTGTTTCATCTTCTTCAATGCCCATGATGACTAGAGCCATACAAGGGGCAACAATCCGTAGAGAGGAACAAGAAGGACTTTAGGATAAAAGAGGAGGAAAAGAAGGTTGGGTGGAAGGATCAAGCAAATACTGAAGGTATCTTGAAAGGTATTCATCACAAGGTTAGTCTGTACGAACTCATAAAGATGGACTAAAAAATTAGAAGTGACCTATTAGAGATTGTACACTCTGCTTACTTGAGCCAACCACCTAGCATACATGGTTTCATGGTTGATTTTGCGTCTACACCCCTGACAGACTACCAAAGCTCAAGGTTATCTGCTCTTATAAAGGATGAAGCTCTCATAGGTGTGATCATAGATGGAGGCCTGTCATCAATTTGATGCCAGCTTTCACAATGAAGAAACTGAATTTGAACCCCACCAAGATGGCACCGTTCACTGTTACACTAGCAGATCAACATAGGGTTGCGCCACTGGGCATTATTGAAAAGGTACTAATGATAGTACAAGGTTGTCACTTTTTTCTAGATTTTGTTGCTATCGCACTTCCACAGGAAACTTCTTACCCATTACTCCTCGGGCAACCTTGGCTAAGGCAAGCAAAAGCTTTACAAGATTGGGGGAAAAACAAACTTTGGATTTCAACAAACACCAATAGCCAACTGCAACTAGATTTGGAAATGATTTGACTCAAGGAAAACTACTTGGTATACTTTGAATACAAAGGTAATGCCCTCTTTACCCCAAGAAGATGATACATTATTGAATTGGATGATGGAAAGTATAGAGTGTTGCACGGTGAAAATCAATGAAATAGAGGAAGAAGTTGCAGAGGAAGGAGTTGGAGAAAAGGGCCATGAAGTTCACAAGGAAATAGAGGATGGGAGTTTACACTTGAGTACAAACATTGAAGGGGCAACAACTATAGAAGTTTCAGAAAGGGAAAGTTATGAGCCGAAATGCAAGAAGATCTCCCCTTTCGGATATACCTCCAGGATGACCAGAGAACATATTGCAGAATATAAGCTAAAATCCACTCTTGCATACAATGGAGATATTTCTCAAGAGAGACTAGTCCTGAAACACTGGTTCAAGAAGGAAACCTAGGTGATGAAGAGAACCCTCAAGTAGTCCACCTTGCCTCTTGGCTATGGCATTATTCCCTTTACTACAGAAGGTGACTTCTTTACTTTTTGCTTACAAAATGTCTTTGCATGGTCCTACAAAGATCTAATAGGGATACGAGAGGAGCTTGGATTACATCGAATATCCTTAGTTGAGGGAGCCGCGCCTGTAAGAAGTAGGCCGTATCGACTCAATCCGAAGTATGCAGAGGCAGTAAAGTTGGAAATTACAAAACTAGAAGAAGCAAGTATAATTGTTATAGTAGAACATTGCAGGTGGCTTTCTTCTATGGTTATTACACCCAAGAAAAATAGTGGAAAGATAAGAGTCTGTGTTGATTTTCGTGCCTTGAATAAGGTAACTCTTCAAGATGGATTTCCTCAACCATTCACAGAGCAAGTACTTGAGGAAGTAGCCGGTCACACTTTGTATAGCTTCTTGGATGGTTTTAGTGGCTACAATGAGATAGTGATCCATCCTGATGATAGGGACAAAACAACCTTTGTTACTCCGTGGGGCACTTATGTCTATACCTGCATGGTTTTTGGATTCAAAAATGCGCTAGCTTCATTTAATAGAACAATGTATCTAATATTGGGCAAATGGTTGACAACCTTTCTACGCATTTTCATGGACGATTTTTCAGTATTTTCAGGCACAGATAGAAGAGTAGCCGTTCAAGATTTCCATGACCATTTGGAAAATCTAAAAGAAATCTTTGAGCAATGTCTCAGAACAGGCTTGAAGTTAAATCCTACTAAATGTCACTTTTTGGTCACTAAGGGCACTCTTCTTGGTCACATAGTATCTGTTGACGGAATAACGGTTGACCCTACAAAGGTTACTGCTATTCTTTCCATGCTTATTCCACAAAGCCAAAAGGAAGTGCAAAGTTTTTTGGGCTATGTAGGATACCATAGAAGATTCATACGAATGTATTCAGAAATAGCTAAGCCCTTGTCAAGGCTTACCAGTGAAAAGGTCCCCTTCTCATGGAGTGCTGAAGCTGAGAAAGCATTTTGTGAACTAAAATTGAGGTTATGTACTGCTCCACTTTTAAGTGTTCCTAACTAGTCATTGGAGTTTCATGTGGATACTCATGCTGTTGGAGCAATTCTAGTTGAACCATCATCACACAAGGTTGATAGAGCTATCTACTATGCCAATAGACTACTCACCAAGGCAGAAAGGAACTACAGTACGACTGAAAGGGAAGGTTTGGCTATTGTACATTTTATAGTCATATCTGACCATCAACCCTTGAAGTACTTGATAAACAACCCTAGAGTAGGTGGCAGGGTTTAGAGATGGTTATTCCTGTTTCAAGAATTTAACTTTGATATTCATATTAAGCCAGGAAGAGAGCACTACATGGCAGATCAAGTATCTAGGACCGCAATGAGCGAGAAGGAAACATGTATTTATGATGAATTTATGGAAAGTAATCTCTTCCTAGTAGCAACTCAGCATTAGGGAGAAAAATGAACCCTGCATGGGCCTTTTGGATTAAGGAGTGATTAGTGATGGACCAATGAGAGGAGGGTGGTGGACACAGTCTATAGCCTATAAATCACTAGGCTGAAGGGGGATGAGGGGACAGGATTCCCCTATGTTCAGGTTTTGCCTCTAGAGAGAGAAAGGAATCTCGTAACTTACCTGGGCCCAAAAATTCAAAATTTTCAAAAAGTTATAAAACTCATCATAACACCATTTAATGGTCCCCCAACCACTTTTTAGGATCAAAAGTGCTATTTTTGGGTACTAAATCAAAATCCGTGCATGAACTGAAGTGAAAAAAGTGACTTTTTCAAAAATAACTCAAAATGCAACTTTCTCCCTCCAAAACCTCCCATTTTCATACCCAGGTCCCAAAAAGTCATCTCTTTCCACTACTTTCTCTCCCTAGCACACCATTGCAGCTCCTGCATCTTCATTTCTTTCTCTATGCATCATCTTCTTTGAATTCCTACTGTCATTTCCATAGCCTGATCTCCAATGGAGAAACGTAAATCTCATAGACGTCCAAAAGATGAGGTTATTGCGATAAAATGTCACAATATCAAGGCTCCAAAAGGATTTTGGTTAGGACAGGAGTTCTGCAAAGGTGCATGGGTGTACATGCAACCCTCTGGTGTTGGTCCTCACCGTGTGAGAGATCGTGGAAACTTGGATCTTCATTGGAAAGGGAAGTTACTAGGCTTCAAAAAGCTCAAAAATGGTGAAACTGTTGCCATTGTACAACATGTGTTCACAATGTCAACCATGAAATTGGAAAACTCAAACAAAATGAGATATCCTATCAACTGTAAGTATTACTCATTGACTTTTGTCCAAATTTCAGAATATACCTAGCTAAGTTGTGTATTTTTTTGTTGTAGACATATTTCCTTCTACCTTGGTGGAAGAACAACCACTTCATAGTCTTACAGGTACTTTCCAAGCATTGCATGCAGATGTTGGGTCGATAGTCTTTCCACAAGCCCGTCCTGCTCAGCTATTATGTGAGAGAGTTTTCTTTTACACACATACATATGTTGTACCCTCTTCATCAAACGATTTTGGCAAGTTAGAGATGATTAAGATAGATTCTCTCTTAAAGCTTGAGTGGCCGCAACCTGATGTATGGACATTAACATCTTTGAAGCATAAGATGGTGATGGACATACACAACTCTTTGAAATTTACAAGAGTTTCAAGATCTATAGGATTACATTGGTGTGTTCCTGTTCATTGTTTTGTACATTTATTTCAGATATTCACAATTCTAGAGACGTCAACAATGTTCATGTTAAAAGATATCACGTATGAGCAGGTAGAGTGTTTGCTAGGTGAAAAATGGGGACTTGTAGAAGGATGCACCAAAGGGGATAGATACATTTGTAAAATTGGTGCAAGAGGCATAGGATTTCGATACTTGAAACATCGTACTTCATTGTACATTAGATTCTATTATGATCGTTGGATGTGTAAACTTGGTGAATGGATACCATTACAAAGTTCTGAGGGTGTTTTAATTTCATTTGAAATTAAGATAAATCTACCCAACAATGAAATGGAAGTTATTTCAGTAAATCATCATTGGACTCTTGCCAACGTGAGAGAACATCTAGTAATCATGGGATTTGAGGATCTGGATCAATCAAAGTTCAGAATACAAGGGCATAAGGTAAGTAGCATATGGTATTTCTTCTTTTGTTTATACAAATTCTTACACTCAAATATGTTCATTTAAAGTTTTCTATTTGTCTGCAGATTGGTAAGAGGTTGGAGGATAAAATTAAAGTCCTCCTTGAATGGAGTGTGGATGGAACTCAACTTTCATTGTCATAGCTCAAGGACTATTTGAGTGCTACAGTGTACACACACCTATGTTCCATTTATAATCCTACATCTGCAACAATGTATTTAACATGCAAGACATGTAGCATGTAAAATTTTTTGATCTCAATATGATGTACAATTTGCCAAATCTTTGGTTTTTCCAATGGCAATTTATTATAATTTTAAAGTTCTGAGAATTTTTTTTTTCTATTGTGTTGTCGTGTATCTTATTCTGGTTAATGATTCTGTTCAATCTTTTTATGAGCAAAAGTTTTTTTTCTGAGAGTTCTGTGCATGATTGTTTTATTTGAAGGTATCAGTTTTAGTTTTAAAATGGGTCCCACTCACTTTAAAATTTTGAAACTACTATAAAAGCAACACTTATTCTCTCATTTCTCACTTTTGCAACCAAGAAGAGCTACAATCACTAGCAGAGTACGCACACAAGCTAGCATCACGCGCAATGGCTGCCGCATCCTCCAGTACCCTGCAACTCAAACGTCCACGTGAACTCTTCAATGAGTTCTTGGAATCAACTGAGTTCAAAGGTCAGAACCACTTGTATGACCTACTGTCTAGGGTCCCTGATCTAGACAAAACAATTCAACTGAACTCTGATGTGCTCAAGGAAATCATAGAGTTCCTTGAGTACTACATCTTGCGTTTTTCTATAGAAATACCGCCTTATGAGGGTAAATGGGTTCCATGTGACCTTCTACTCTACATACATAGAGGCGATGAAGCCTTCATGAAGCGCCTTAAGCGCTTCATGGCAATTGCGGAAACTGCTGGGCACTTACTAGATGACTCTGTGCCATTAGTAAAAAAACTTAACAAAAAGAAGAGGATGGGTACAAAGTACCTATCCTACACTGCAACAACATATTTTATTATTAATGAGGAGCCGGAACCTACACCTGTTGAGCTCCCCAACCTTGCCACTGGGGGTTTTGTTAAGGAGAAGAATGAGCCTCAACCAGAGGCCATAAATTTTTCCAAAGAAAGCATTACAATCCACCAAGAATTCCCTGGTGGTGTTGAGGATAAACTACATGTGCAATCAAGCATGGAGGAGGCCCCCCCTTCAAATCTCAACCCCTCTGAGCCCACATTACCAGAGGTGGAACTTGAATATCTCTCCTGCATCGTTGTGGATGGAGAGGAATTTATTTTACTCCATGACATTGAGAAGGCATTCGGTCTACGTCTAGATGAATGCTTGAGTATTTTCTCCACAATGTCAGATGTTCCACTTGACAACACATCTGACATACTTGAAAAGAAGTCCATCCCACTTGGGGATTCTGTGGCAGACACCATATCAATGGTGTGTGCTGATATTTTAAATGATGACAACAATTCTACTACAGAGGAGGAGTTCAGTGCAGCACAGGAGAGGATACTGAAGCAAAAAATTCCTACATCCCATGTAGCAGAGCAGAGTGGCATGGCCCACTCTAGCATTGATCTTGATGCCCCTGGAAGAGGGGAGGAAGAAGACAAGCTTCATGATGTAAGTGGTAATTGAATTAAATAAATCGATAATTTTAAGTTAACATTGTAAGAGCTTGAATTCTCATTTGTTCTTAACAGGAAGCAATTGAGCTCGACAAGTTCGCAGCAAGGTCTGGTGGGGATCGAGCTTCTCGTGGGAGTGGTGCATCCTTGGCAAACTACATCGGAAAGTTGCCAAAGGATGATTTTGTTATCATACACAAAGACTACAGTCCCGATGGGCACTTCATCACTTGGTGCTTGAAGGCCCTTAGCAAGATTTTGTGTTTATGTACAATTACCCAAGGCACTAATTGTGTCATTTTGGTTAGGAAATCCTTAGTTGTAACTACTTTAGGACTTAATTTTAGAGGGAAAGTATTAGGGCAAATAGGTATCGCCATGAGTCTTGGAATGCAAGACCCCCATGTAATATCAAGATCTGTATTGACTTACCAGCTGCCTCAATCTCTCCAAAGGAGAAAGAAAGTTGTGGAGAAATTGAAGGCAGCTGAGAAATGATGTAATGTCTTGATAATACAAGCTTTTTTTTTCATCATTTGTCTAGTTCTGTTTATGAATGTGCTAAAAAATTGAACTTATCTTCTCTCCACAAATTGTATCTAATTGGGGGTCTTTGTATTTTTCTTTGGTCCTCTGTATGATTATATGCTTAAAAAAGGCCAAAAAAGCCCCAGCCACAGAAACGCGGGAAACAGCCCTGCAAAATTTTTGCAGGGCTGTTTCCCGCGTTTCTGTGGCTGGGGCTTTTTTGGCCTTTTTTAAGCTTTTTAGGTGCTACAATACATAGGAAACTATGTAATTTCAGATTTTCAATTGGTTTTGGTATTATCAGGACCAGCAGTTTTCAGTAGGGTATAAACTCAGCCTTTAGTAGCTAAAGATCTCAATTCCTATAGGGTATAACCTCTTAATACCTAGACCCTTGCATCTCTACCATATGTCTTATGCTTACCAAAGACCAAATATTGCAAAAAAAACCCCAGCCACAGAAACGCGGGATTCAGCCCTGCAAAAATTTTGCAGGGCTGAATCCCGCGTTTCTGTGGCTGGGGTTTTTTTGGTATTAAAAAGACATGATGCACACCAGGATGTAGAAAAGGAACATATCTAGTCATAAAACAATAGGCAAGTGCATGCATGTTTAACTGAATCCATATATAACTGACTGAAAGAGAGAGAGAGAGAGTGAGAGAAAAAAGAGACAAAGAATATAAGTCAAAACAAAATTTTCTATTATCCATTGTATTACATCGCAAAGTAGCCTATCATAGGGTATAATATACACATCATGGGTTATTTCCTCTAATTCTTCTTGCTAGTTGAATGTCCTTCGGTTGTATGGTTACTCTCTTGGCATGGATAGCACAGAGGTTAGAGTCCTCAAGCATGGAGATGAGGTAGGCCTCAGCTGCCTCTTGAAGTGCTTCAAGTGCTATCCCTTGTATTCTTAGACCTGTTTGGTAGCTTTGTAGTTCCTCTTTCACTACCCTTGCAAAAGCTCTTCGTGGTATGAGTAGTTCAACGGACTTTTGGTAGTGTCGTATCTCTGCAAAAGCCCTGCAGTGCTTCCTTCGTCTTTGTGGAGCTCTTGGGTTGGGAGGTATGTTTGGCTGGCGTTGAGGTCGGCGTCGAGGTTGATAGTTTTTTTTTCTCCGATGTACATGATGTGAGGGCCCAGCTTCATCTTGCACATTTTGTTGTTGATGTGGTTGTTGACTTTGCTCTCTTTCCTCCTCTGTTGGTATTTGCCCTTGTCCTTGTGGAAGTGTCTTACCTCCATGTGTCACCCTATGGCTCGTTGGTATTTGCATATCATTCCATGGTGGTTGATTGTTGCTTTCCTCATATGGGGATGACTCTTCGTCGCTCTCTGGTACACTCCTTCTGATCAACTTCTGTTTGGGTCTTGATTTGATGGGTGTCCTTGTTGGTGGCTCATCATCTGAAATGGCCTCTGATCGTCCTGGAGTATAATAATCTTGTCTATTGGAAACTTCATTTTCTCGCACTGAATTGCTCCCAGGTGGTGTGCCATTGTGTGACACAGGCACAGATGTGCTCTGGGAACCACTTCGAGGCCTTTGGGGGGGTTGCAACCATGGTGGGCGTTGTGTCCCTAGATGAGGGCTAGGAAAGAAGACGCGATCTTTCCTTGCAGTTTGCTTGGTGCGTGCCATTCTCTTGAGTTGCAAAAAGTGTGAAATGAAGTGAGTTCTCTCTATTTATAGAGTTTTTTAAAAAACTGTTTGTTCACACTAGAGCGGACAAAACCTGTTTAAAACCATACAGAATATTATATATTAAATAATAACACATTGAAATCAAGATTACAATAATCATATGTATTACCACATAATGGGAAATAGCGAATTCACTTTACTTCCAAGCTGAGCCTTCTCGTTGTCTCCTTGCACGCCACTGAGCATGATGAAGAGGACCTAACGATGACTTCCATTTCTCACTGGCAATGTTGTGTTGCATCTTTCTTGCAAGTTTTGCCAATTTTGAATCCCTAAGTCGTTCCACAAAAAACTTTCTCGAGAATGTAGTGCGGTAAAACCAATTAAACATCTCCTCCATGTAGTTTGATTGCATTGGGCCACCACCATGTCGGGTGTTTTTGAAGTAGACACCCCTCGCTTTGTAGTGTGACTTTTCCATTCCTTGGGTACTGAAAATCTCTAATGACCCATATCGATGCATGAAAAAAGCTCCATGTGCAAACAAAATATGCTAAAAATTGTTAAGTACATTGGAAAAAGGTAAGTGCAATGAACACTTGTAGAAGAAGATTACACTTACAATGTAGTGTGTTATATTGCTCTCTCCCCAACATTGAATGAAACACTTGGTGAACTCCACTAATGTTTCTTGAAACATTTGACGTTGAATAGCACTAGACCTAGTCAGACCCATTAAGCCTACAACCTTATCAAAGCTCGACCAAACTTTCTTTCTCTTATTACAAAGATCAACTTGAGAGTCATTGTCTGTTGTGATCATGCATAGGTCTTTCCACAGCTCATAACGTTCATTATTTTGAGTGCTAGTACCTCTTCTAAAAAATGTCTTGCTTTATTCCCTGTCATTGACACTTGTTGCAAGCTATCTTGAGATTCTCCAACTTTCTTAACAACTAGGGTTACATTTCCACCATGACAACCAATTGAATTAAGAAGTTCCTCCAATTTCTTTATAGCTTGAATAGATTTATCAACTGGCTTCATGGCAAATGCGTATTCTATATGGAGCTTCAATAGTCTATCAAAAATTCTCATGAAGGCATGCAAGGTGCAAAAGTGGACATTGACTAAAGGGAATGGAATAATGGGATTCCAATCCTTATCTGACATGTCACGATTAGGTGTACCTAACATGGGACACCTCATTAAAGGTGTATCCCATTCAGCAGATGGAGTTGCATCTGTGTCATCAACTAAATCATCTATGTTGTTTTGTTTTCTCTTTGTTCGTTTATAACCTCGTGTACAATATGGACAAGGATAGAGAGTAGATGCACCTTGTTTGCACCCTAACATGCATTTGATAGTCTTTAAGTCTCCACCTAAGTGCCACTCTACTTCAAAATCACCAAGGCTTTCTACATTGATTTTGGCACCATGAATTTGAGAAGTTATCACCTCTGTGATCCATGGGATCCTATTGAAAATCCATGTAAGAACATCGTTGGATTCTTTAGGTACTTCAATAGCACCTAACCACCATATATCTTTCTCTGATTGGACACTATATGTAAAGTGATGGGTAGATTCTTCACTATCATCAATAATAGCATGGGCCATAGCTTCGTTCATGAGTGTCACACTAAGTCTCTCCATACGGCGTCCCTTTATGATTTGACATTCGTCTAGCTTCAATACAAACTTGAGTTTGGAACCACAATCTACATCAAATAACAAACATTATATTATTAAAAATACTATGAATGTCATTATCAAAACAATGGATATACCTTGAAGTGTGGATTTGTAAAATTTAACCATTTCCTTTTGGAGCCTCTCCAAATTGACAAATATGTTGTTGTACTTTGTGTAGATGAATCCCTGTCTAGATGTGTTTTTCAACTCTTTCTTTGATGTAGATGAATGATAAATGGATGCAGGCATAACATCTTCTATATGCAGGTAATTGCCAAGAGTATTGGCTACATCCTCATTGGTTATCTTCTTCCTCACAGATACCTTGTAAGGGCATGGAAAAATGCTCTGGAAAATACCTTTGTTTTGTAGAGCCTCCTTCAAAAGATTGTACAATGCAGTGTACGCTCTAGTACTAACACCTGCTTCATCACATACCATCTGTACCTCACTAGGACTAATAATATCTTCTAAGTTGCCTGCAAAATCTTTAATCACTTGGGTTTTGATGTGATTTCCTATTGGTGACTCCAAGATCATAAGCACATGTTTGTTGCTAAGACAAGAATTCAGAAACTTCAATTGATCCTCCATTGTTGAGGAAGCACTCGCATCTTCAACAAATGACCTGCACAATAAGAATCTCAATCTAAAAGTCTTTTAACATAACTAAACAAAGGAAATACATACCTAAGTGCGTAAACACGTCGCTTCCGTGCTCCACCACCAGTTGAAAGAGCTTGAAAGGATGATAATGGTCGTTTCCTAAATCTCATCCCAAGTGGAGTCTCTTTTAGTTGTGTAAGATTGGCTTTCAACTTTGTAATTGTGCTCTCCTTTTCTTCCACATCTTGTTTGAGACTATTATTGTGCTCATCCAAAGATTTGATAGCACTTTCTAAAGTGTGTATAGCACTCTCTAAACTGTGTATCTTGAAATGGTTGTGATGACATTGTTGCATCCAATAATTTGCTATAGATGTAGAATGGTTAGACAATCGCTTGCAATAGCCTAGGAGTCCATCTTCACCGGAACCAAGGAATTGTAGAAATGTGGAGATAGTATGGAATCTAGGATGAACATTAGCCATTGGATCCAAGGGATACAAAGCACCATGGACCCAAAGATCAATATTCTTCTCTCCAGCTGCACGTCGTGCATTTTGAGAATCTATGTCATTGCTACCTCTAGTTGTTGGTGCAAATTCTGTAGGAACACGAACATGTACACTCTTTGAGTGAGGAGCACGCGCTGGTGCTGGTGTCATGTTCGTAATACATGTGAGCACCATGATGTTCCAAAACTCCAGCACCGAATGGGAAGAAGCACACAGATGGCTGGAATGGCTAGTACAGTAGCTATGTGCAAGAAAAAAAGTGTGTTTTGGTATGTGGATAGGTCAAAATGACTTTTTTCAGTATGTTAGAGGGAAAATGAGTTTTTTTTCAAAAATTCATGTTTTGGGGCAACCAAAGTTACGAGTTTGATGATGTGGCACTTAACTTTTGGAGGGATTTTGAAAAGTATGTTTTTTAAGTATTTTTTATAAAAATAAGTCTAAAAAAATTAAGTTCTGACATATACATAAAAGTATGGGCCATTTTGAATAAAGAATAGCTGAAAAAGAGACTTTTTCAGAAAACTCATTTTTTTATTCATAAAGATGGACGGATTTGATGAGGTGGAAAGTGGTTTTTCTCTCTCTCTATGTGCAGAAGAGAGAGAAGGTCCTAGCTCAGCCTAAAAAAAAGCCTACTTCAACCTACCGAAAAGTGCTCTATTAAATGCACTTGTCCCCTTAACAAAGTACAAGATTAAGCTTAATCCCTAAAAATTAGGAATCCTTACAAGGCCCATGCAGGGTTCACTTTTTTTCCTAATGGACTGATTGGTATGATGGGATCCTCAATTTTCTTACCACTCGAAAACTCCCAGAGCATTTGACACCTATAGAAAAGAGAAGATAACTCCTTAGAACCAAGGCGTGCTCACTCATGAATGGGAATTTATAAAGATATTGTCAAGATGATTTCTTGAGAAAGTGTGTTTATCCAGAGGAGGTAAACCTTTTGCTTGAGGCAACACACAGTGAAGGACATCTAAAAGGGGAAGAATTGGCTCACAGAATCATCCACAAAGGACTATGGTGGCCTCATATTTCCAAGGATGCAATTAAGTTGCTAAAGAATGCCATATTTGCCAGAGATGTGCTCCTACGCCAACCAGATTGAATTTCCAACCATTAGTCATATCTACAGGATGGCTCCCATTTGAACGATGGGGTCTTTATTTCATAGGACCTATTAGTCCAACTGGTCACCATGGGGGTAAGAAGTATATTTTGATGGCCACATGTTATGCAACTAAATGGATACAGGCTAAAGCTACGACAGACAACACGTCTTTAACAGTAGCTAAGTTTTTGTATAAATGTATTTTCTCAAGATTTGGTTGCCCACTGGAAATCACTAGTGATAGGGGGACACATTTTGTGAATCTATTGCTCCAATTTATATTTCACAGGTACAAGGTCTTCCATAAAAAATCTTGTGCCTACTATTCAAGGGCAAATGGCCAAGCAGAGAGCTCCAATAAGATTTTGATGGGGTTGCTCCGCAAATTATCTTTTGATCATCAAAGCTTCTGGCCACAAGCATTGATCGGTGCAATTATGGCTTTCAGAACTACAAAGAGGGGAACCACTCGCGAGAGTCCATTTTGCTTACTATATGGAAAAGAGGCATTAGCACCATTCAAATTTATTATCAAAAGAGAACTTGGAGCCAAAACCATTGGAATTGAACCTCCCATTAGGAAACTGGTGGCATTAGAAGAATACAGAGAAGAAGCAATGCAAAACTTCAGGTAACACAAGAAGAGCGAAAAAGATTACACGACACGTATCTTAGGACCAATGAAGTACAGGAAGGATCCTTGGTTTTGGTGCATGAAATTCCAGCAGTTTCAACCAAATTGGCACCCAAGTGGATACGACCATTCAGAGTGGTAAAGGTATTACCACATGGAGGAGTGCATCTAGAGGATTTGCAGGGCAAGAGAATACCCCTGGTTAATATCTCCAGGGTGAAGAATTACTTGCATTAAGGCAAGCTGAAGAACTTCATCCATTGTACATACCACATTTCATTCAGTGTTTGAAGTTTATTTTGGTCTATTCAATAAGCAAATAAAAAGGAAAATTTGCACCAAGACGGTGCAAAGAATTGATGTGGGGATCTATAGCACCGTCGCTTTCTCTCTCTCTCTCTCTCTCCCCGTGCTCCGTTGCTTTCTCTCTCTCTCTCTCTATCTCTCTCTATCTCTCTCTCTCTCCCCTCTCTCTCTACCCCAGCCATCGCCTCCCAGCCCCACCCCACTATCCCAGCTGCCACCCCCCGCCCACAGCGCCCTCCCTTTCCCCCTCCCCCGCCATCCCCTCCCAGCCCCGCCCTGCTATCCCCCGCCATCCCCTCCCAACCCCACCCTACTATCCCCACTATCCCCTCCCAGCCCCACCCCACTATCCCCGCTGCCACCCCTCGCCCACAGTGCCCTCCCTTCCCCCCTCCCCCGCCATCCCCTCCCAGCCACACCCCACTATTCCTGCCATCCCCTCCCAACCCCATCTTGTTAATATTCAGTTCCAGAAAAGGTCCGATTGCAAAAGGGAGGACGAGAACGAGAAGCGGGTGATTGGCAAGTTCGCCATGTGGAGTGTGAGCTCCGCCATGCCTAGCAATGGCATTGACCTTCTGCGCGACTCTAACCTCAAAACCTATTGGCACTCTGATGGTGCCCTGCCCCCACACCACCCCCCACCACCATCTCCACCTCCCCTTCCATCCCCCTCATCTTTTCCCCCACAACACCCCACACCCACCCCCACCACCATCTCCACCTCCCCCTCCACCCCCTCATCTTTTCGCCCACCACCCCCTCATCTTTTACCCCACCATTCCCTCATCTTTTCCCCCACAACCCCCACACCCACCTCCACCACCATATCCACCTCCCCTTCCATCCCCCTCATCTTCTCCCCCACAACCCCCACACCCACCCCCACCACCATCTCCACCTCCCCCTCCACCCCCTCATCTTTTCCACCACCACCCCCTCATCTTTTTCCCCTCGACCCCCTCATCTTTTCCCCCACGGCCCTCACACCCACCTCCACCACCATCTCCACCTCCCCCTCCACCCCCTCATCATTTTCCCCACCACCCCCTCATCTTTTCCCCCACCACCCCCTCATCTTTTCCCCACAACCCCCACGCCCATGCCCACCACCATCTTCACCTCCCCCTCACCCCCTCATCTCTCCCCCCACCACCCCCTCATCTTTTTCACCACCACCCCCTCATCTTTTCCCCAACGGGCCCCACACCCACCTCCACCACCATCTCCACCTCCCCCACCACCCCCTCATCTTTTCGCCCACAGCCCCCACACCCACACCCACCACCATCTCAACCTCCCCCTCCACCCCCTCATCTTTTCCCCCATAGCCCCGAACCCACCTCGTTCTTTCCCCCTCCATCTCACTACCTCCGCTCCCATCCTCTCTCCACACCCATGATTGAGAAAGTTTAGATGACTATCCCAGAGAATTCAATTGGCTCCTCACGTGTCAGATATCCAAAGACATAAATCAGCTCCCTGATTACCCCTTTCATATCAAACATGCTTTGGCAACAGTTTCTTCTGATACAAATCTCCATCCCACCATCCCTCCATCCACACAACCATCTCTCACACACAATAGATGAAGGTCAAAAGCTATTACAAGAATTATGTGAAGGATGTGCTTCTGAGAGTCGTTCAAATATCGCGGGTGGAATGTAAATGAGGATCTCAGCTTGCATGCAGAAGTGACACTAAAAGTCTAAGTGGTAAAAGTGAAAGTGGAGAAATGAGTATTGCCGCCAACCATTCGTGACAGTTGCCTATTCTTGAGGATCCAATTCAAATCTAGTGGCATATTTGAACTAACCCTCCAATTTTGGGCAATCAATTGGCACATGATCAGTGGACGTGAGGAATCGGCAAGGCTCTCTTGGCGTATTGGAGCCTATAAAAGCAATGGACTTGTGTTCATTTGGGATATACATATAGCTACATACATACAGGGGTCCTCTCTTTGCAATCTATGGCTACAAGGCTACTGTAGGAAGTCACTCTTTGGCGAGGATACAGAGCATGGGCTTCCCAGTGAAGGGCCAATAGCTATATAGTGTGAAGAGAGTGGCTTGGTTTTGTCATTCAGTGTGAGTCAGTGGTATTTTCATGCTCTTTCCCTTAGAGCAGGTCTTCATACTTTGTATTGATCAGTGCGAGTCTACATCTAGTTGTGTTCATTATACGGATTGGATGAATCTCTTATATTGACGTTGTTTAGTTCTGGAGTGGCATGTTAGCCTAGAGCATCAACTTTAGAGCATTTCTTTTTACCTATATTGTAATCATCTGTGTGGACTAAGGTGTGGTTTCGTTCATCACCTTTGCCATTGTCATTGATCTTCTCTCTGAGTGTCCACGTTTGCGGTGCAATTATTGTGAGCTGCCTGCTCATAGAAATGTTAAAGGGTATACTTCCCTAAGGAGGACCTCCCTTGAGTAGGTGAAGTACTCGAAGTGCATATTTCTTGCTCTTATTAAAAGTGCATACCCCAGTACCTCCTGTAGAGTTTGGCATGCCCGGTGGGACAGTTGCACTTCTGTCCCTGAGGATAGTAAATAGTACTTTTTTCGATATTTTTGCCCTATTGCATTTGCAAGTAGGTACATGACCCATAGGCGAGCAGATAGGGAGCCTCTTCCTGTACCAAGGAGCCTTAACAAGTCAGCTATATCTTCAACTAGTGAACCTAGCTCCTCTCTACCCTCATTGAATTTATCTATTGATTTGGGTGCAGCACTAGTGTGAAAGGAGAAGCATAGGAGAACATTACAATTCTCCTAAGATATGTCAGAAGAAATACCGGTGCAAATGGAAGATCTCTCTCATTTAATCTCCAGACTCAATATCAAGTTCCCTACCTTCAAGGGACAAGCTTATGAGGATGCTGATGATCATGTGAGGAGGTTCATCTCCTTATGCCGTGGACAAGGTCTGCAGAATAGAGAGGATGCAATGCTGGTACTCTTCCATCCACATTAGAAGGCCTTGTTGACGAATGTTATAGTCAATATGCAGATGGCCATTTTGCTACATGGGAGGCTCTGAAGATGGCATTCTCACAGACATTTCAACCTAGTGACTCCTTGAAAGACCTCTACACCAACTCGAGAATCTAAGGCTAAGATCAGGTGAATGCTTCCATGAACTTCACACTAGGACAAAAGCACTTGTTGCACATCTTCCACATGCTCCATGTGATTTCTAAGGTAAAAAATGGATAGAAAAAGCTTTTCCCAGGTCATCTCAGCAGAAGTTACGTGAGTCTCTTAGATTGGATGCAACCCTCAATGATTTTGTCACACATTGAAGAAGTTAGGCAACATTTTGAAGGGGATACACAACCAAATTATGCTACAGAACTAAACCCTATTGGGCAACTGAGGAAAGAATTGGAGGTATTGAGAATGCAAACAAAATCACCAAGAAGGGAAGGTCTTGCCACCATTGTGTCGCACTGATGAAGAAGTAGCCCAACTTCACTGCGAGTTAGAAGATTTGCAAACCACTCAGGATATATAAAGGCAGATTTGGTGCACAATATGTAACAACTAAGGACATTCCAATGCTCATTGTCCTAACAAAGTAAGATGTCAATTTTGTGGAAAGGATGGCCACGAAGCTAGAGACTGTTACTACCTCAAGGGTACATAGCAATGAGGCAACCCTCAAGCTCTGGATTCCTATTATGCTAGTACTTCAAATGCACCTAATAAAGAGGAGAATCGTACAATGAAGCCTAGATATAATAGGCCATTGATGTGTTATTGTTGTGGTGAGTATGGCCATATGCAAAATAGGTGTTCCCTTCTAGAAGATGCACCTCCTTGTCCGCATTGTCCAGAGTTTAAGGATCACTATACCAAAGATTGCCCAAGAAGCTGCCCTGCTCCAATTCACATGATTGCAGTCTCCCCGCAAGTAGAAGGTATGACCACTCAGTCTTATGCTGTTTCATCTTCTTCAATGCCCATGATGACTAGAGCCAGACAAGCGGCAACAATCCATAGAGAGCAACAAGAAGGACTTCAGGATAAGAGAGGAGGAAAAGAAGGTTGGGTTGAAGGATCAAGAAAATATTGAAGGAGCTTATGAAAGGATGGTTACTTTCACGAAAGGATCAACCAACAAGTCTTCCAGAAGACACACATGAGGTAAACATTGAGCAGATCTTGAAAGGTATTCATCACAAGGTTAGTTTGTACGAACTCATAAAGATGGAATAAAAAATTAGAAGTGACCTATTAAAGATTGTACACTCTCCTTACTTGAGCCAACCACCTAGCATAGATGGTTTCATGGTTGATTTTCCCCCTACACCCCTGACAAACTACCAAAGCTCAAGGTTATCTGTTCTTATAAAGGATGAAGCTCTCACAAGTGTGATCATAGATGGAGGCTCTAGCATCAATTTGATGCCAGAATTCACAATGAAGAAACTGAATTCGAACCCCACCAAGATGGCACCGTTCATTGTTACCCACTGGGCATTATTGAAAAGGTACTAATGATAGTACAAGGTTGTCACTTTGTTCTAGATTTTGTTGTTATCGCACTTCCACAGGAGACTTCTTACCCATTACTCCTCGGGCGACCTTGGCTAAGGCAAGCAAAAGCTTTACAAGATTGGTGGAAAAACAAACTCTGGATTTCAACAAACACCAATAGCCAACTGCAACTACATTTGGAAAAGGATTCGACTCAGGGAAAACTACGTGGTATACTGTGGATACTCAGGTAATGCCCTCTTTACCCCAAGAAGACGATACATTATTGAATTGGATGATGGAAAGTACAGAGTGTGGCACGGTGGAAATCAATGAAATAGAGGAAGAAGTTGTAGAGAAGGAGTTGGAGAAAAGGGCCATGAAGTTCACAAGGAAATAGAGGATGGGAGTTTACACTTGAATACAAACATTGAAGGGGCAACAACTATAGAAGTTTCAGAAAGGGAAAGTTATGAGCTGGAATGCAGAGAAGATCTCCCCTTTCGGATATACCTCCAGGATGGACCAGAGAACATAAGCTAAAATCCACTCTTGCATACAATGGAGATGATTTCTCAAGAGAGACTAGTCCTGAAACACTGGTTCAAGAAGTAAATCTAGGTGATGAAGAGAACCCTGAAGTAGTCCACCTGGCCTCTTGGCTATGGCATTATGCCCTTTACTACAGAAGGTGACTTCTTTACTTTTTGCTTACAAAAGTGTCTTCGCATGGTCCTACAAAGATCTAACAGGGATACAAGAGGAGCTTGGAATACATCGAATACCCTTAGTTGAGGGAGCCACGCCTGCAAGAAGTAGGCCGTATCGACTCAATCCAAAGTATGCAGAGGCAGTAAAGTTGGAAATTACAAAACTAGAAAGAAGCAAGTATAATCGTTCCAGTAGAACATTCCAAGTGGCTTTCCTCTATGGTTATTGCACCCCGAGAAAAATAGTGGAAAAATAAGAGTCTATGTTGATTTTCGTGCCTTGAATAAGGTAACTGTTAAAGATGGATTTCCTCAACCCTTCACAGAGCAAGTACTTGAGGAAGTACCTGGTCACACTTTGTATAGCTTCTTGGATCGTTTTAGTGGCTACAATCAGATAGTGATCCATCGTGATGATAGGGACAAAACAGCCTTTGTTACTCCGTGGGGCACTTATGTCTATACCTGCATGGCTTTTGGCTTGGAAAATGCGCTAGCTTCATTTAATAGAACAATGTATCTAATATTGGGAAAATGGTTGACAACCTTTCTACGCATTTTCATGGATGATTTTTCAGTATTTTCAGGCACATATAGAAGAGTAGCCGTTCAAGATTTCCATGACGATTTGGAAAATCTAAAGGAAATCTTTGAGCAATGTCTCAGAACAGGCTTGAAGTTAAATCCTGCTAAATGTCACTTTTTTGGTCACTAAGGGCACTCTTCTTGGTCACATAGTATCTATTGACGGAATAACGGTTGACCCTGCAAAGGTTACTACTATGCTTTCCATGCTTATTCCACAAAGCCCAAAGGAAGTGCAAAGTTTTTTGGGCCATGCAGGATACCATAGAAGATTCATACGAATGTATTCAGAAATAGCTAAGTCCTTGTCAAGGCTTACCAGTAAAAAGGTCCCCTTCTCATGGAGTGCTGAAGCTGAAAAAGCATTTTGTGAACCAAAATTGAGGTTATGTACTCCTCCACTTTTAAGTGTTCTTAACTAGTTATTGGAGTTTCATGTGCATACTGATGCCAATCTTCATGCTGTGGGAGAACTTCTTGCTCAACCATCATCACGCAAGGTTGATAGACCTATCTACTATTCTAGTAGACTACTCACCAAGGCAGAAAAGAACTACAATATGACTGAAAGGGACGGTTTGGCTATTGTATTTGCTCTTCAGAAGTTTCGACATTACCTTCTCGCTGTACATTTTATAGTCATATCTGACCATCAACCCTTGAAGTACTTGATAAACAAGCCTAGAGTAGCTCGCAGGGTTTGGAGATGGTTACTCCTGTTTCCAGAATTCAACTTTGATATTCATATTAAGCCACAAAGAGAGCACTACATGACAGATCAAGTATCTAGGACTGCAATGAGCAAGAAGGCAACATGTATTAATGATGAATTTGTGGATAGTAATCTCTTCCTAAGTAGCAAACTGAGACTGATTGGTATGATGGGATCCTCAATTTTCTTACCACTCAAAAACTCCCAGAGCATTTGACACCTATAGAAAAGAGAAGATTACTCCTTAAAACCAAGGCATGCTCACTCATAAACGGGAATTTATATAGATATTGTCAGGATGATTTCTTGAGAAAGTGTGTTTATCCAGAGGAGGTAAACGTTTTGCTTGAGGCAACACACAGTGAAGGACATCTAAAAGGGGAAGAATTGGCTCACAGAATCATCCACAAAGGACTATGGTGGCCTCATATTTTCAAGGATGCGATCAAGTTTGCTAAAGAGTGCCATATTTGCCAGAGATGTGCTCGTACGACAACCAGATTGAATTTCCAACCATTAGTCATATCTACAGGATGGCTCCCATTTGAACGATGGGGTCTTGATTTCATAGGACCTATTAGTCCAACTCGTCACCCTTGGGGTAAGAAGTATATTTTGATGGCCACATGTTATGCAACTAAATGGATAGAGGCTAAAGCTACGACGGACTGCACGGCTTTAACAGTAGCTAAGTTTTTGTATAAATGTATTTTCTCAAGATTTGGTTTCCCACTGGAAACGACTAGTGATAGGGGGACCCATTTTGTGAATCTATTGCTCCAATTTATATTTCACAGGTACAAGGTTTTCCATAAAAGATCTTGTGCCTACTATTCAAGGGGCAAATGGCCAAGAAGAGAGCTCCAATAAGATTTTGATCGGGTTGCTCCGCAAATTATCTTTTGATCATCAAAGCTTCTGGCCACAAGCATTGATCGGTGCAATTTGGGCTTTCAGAACTACAAAGAGGGGAACCACTCGCGAGAGTCCATTTTGCTTACTATATGGAAAAGAGGCATTAGCACCATTCAAATTTATTATCAAAAGAGAACTTGGAGCCAAAACCATGGAATTGAACCTCCCATTAGGAAACTGGTGGCATTAGAAGAATACAGAGAAGAAGCAACACAAAAACTTTAGGTAACACAAGAAGAGCGAAAAAGATTACACGACACGTATCTTAGGACAATGAAGTACAGGAAGGATCCTTGGTTTTGGTTCATCAAATTCAACAGTTTCAACCAAATTGGTGCCCAAGTGATACGACCATACAGAGTGGTAAAGGTATTACCACATGGAGCAGTGCATCTAGAGGATTTGCAGGGCAAGAGGATACCCCTGGTTAATATCTCCAGGGTGAAGAATTACTTGCATTAAGGCAAGATGAAGAACTTCATCCACTGTACATACCACATTTCATCAGTGTTTGCAGTTTATTTTGGTCTATTCAATAAGCGAATAAAAAGGAAAAGTTGCACAAAGACAGTGCAAAGAATTGATGTGGGGATCTATAGCACCTTCACTTTCTCTCTCTCTCTCTTTCTCCCTGTGCTCCATTGCTTTCTCTCTCTCTCTCTCTCTCCCTCTCTCTCTCTCTACCCCCAGCCATCCCATCCCCACCCCACCCCACTATCCCCGCTGCCACCCCGCCCACAGCACCCTCCCTTTCCCCCTCCCCTGTCATCCCCTCCCGGCCCCACCCCGCTATCCCAGGCATCCCTTCCCAGCCACACCCTACTATCCCCGCTATCCCCTCCCAACCCCACCCCACTATCCTTGCTGCCACCCCCCGCACACAGCACCCTCCCTTCCCCCCTCCACCGCCATCCCCTCCTAGCCCCACCCCACTATCCCCGCCATCCCCTCCGAACCCCACCTTGTTAATATTCAGTTCCAGAAAAAGGTCCGATTGCAACAGGGAGGACGAGAACGAGAAGCGGGAAATTGGCAAGTTCGCCATGTGGAGTGTGAGCTCGGCCAAGCCTGGCAATGGCATCGACCTTCTGTGCGACTCTAACTTGGAGACCTATTGGCACTCTGATGGTGCCCAGCCCCCACACCCACCCCCACCACCATCTCCACCTCCCCTTCCATCCCCCTCATCTTTTCCCCCACAACCCCCACACCCAACCCCACCACCATCTCCACCTCCCCCTCCACCCCCTCATCTTTTCCCCAACCACTCCCTCATCTTTTACCCACCACCCTCATCCTTTCCCCCACAACCCCACACCCACCTCCACCACCATCTCCACCTCCCCTTTGATCCCCTCATCTTTTCCCCCACAACCCCACACCCACCCCCACCACCATCTCCGCCTCCCCCTCCACCCCCTCATCTTTTGCACCACCACCCCCTCGTCTTTTTCCCCACCACCCCCTCATCTTTTCCCCCACGACCCCCCACACCCACCTCCACCACCATCTCCACCTCCCCCTCCACCCCCTCATCTTTCCCCCACCACCCCTCATCTTTTTCCCGACCACCTCCTCATCTTTTCCCCACAACCCCCACACCCATGCCCACCACCATCTCCACCTCCCCCTCCACCCCCTCATCTTTTCTCCCGCCACCCCCTCATCTTTTTCACCACCACCCCCTCAATTTTCCCCAACGGCCCCCACACCCACCTCCACCACCATCTGCACCTCCCCCCACCCCCTCATCTTTTCCCCCATAGCCCCCACGCCCACCCCCACCGCCATCTCCACCTCCCCCTCCAACCCCTCATCTTTTCCCCCACAGCCCTCGGACCCACCTCCTTCTTTCCCCTCCATCTCCACTACCTCCACTCCCATCCTCTCTCCACACCCATGCTTGAGAAAGTTTAGATGACTATCCCAAGAGAATTCAATGGCTCCTCACGTGTGAGATATCCAAAGACATAAATCAGCTCCTTGATCACCCCTTTCATATCGAGCATGCTTTGGCAAAAGTTCTTCTGATGTTGTTACTATGTTGGTGCTTTTCGAGTATGAAGAAGATGACTCTTCCAATTAAAGAATACATTAGGCTCTTAGATTGGTGGAGTAGAATCAACTCTCCATCCCACCATCCCTCCATCCACACCACCATCTCTCACGCACAATAGATGAAGGTCAAAAGCTATTACAAGAATTATGTGAAGGATGTGCTTCTGAGAGTCATTCAAATATCGCGGGCAGCATGTAAATGAGGATCTCAACTTGCATGCAGAAGTGACACTAAAATAGTAAGTGGTAAAAGTGAAAGTGGAGAAATGAGTATTGCCGCTAACCATTCGCGACGGATGCCTATTCTTGAGGATCGAATTCAAATCTAGTGGCATATTTGATCTAATCCTCCAATTTTGGGCAATCAATTGGCACATGATCAGTGAAGGGCTACAAGCCTACTGTAGGAAGTCAGTTTGTGGCAAGGATACAGAGCGTGGGCTTCCCAGTGAAGGGCTAATTGCACTATAGTGTGAAGAGAGTGGCTTGGTTTTGTCATTCAATGTGAGTCATTGGCATTTTCATGCTCTTTCCCTTAGAGGAAGTCTTCATACTTTGTATCAATCAGTGCCAGTCTGCATCTAGTTGTGTTCATTATACGGATTGGATGAATCTCTTATATTGATGTTGTTTAGTTCTGGAGTGGCATGTTAGCCCAGAGCATCAACTTTAGAGCATTTCTTTTGCCTATATTGTAATCATCTCTGTGGACTAAGGTGTGGTTTTGTCCGTCACTATTGCCATTGTCATTGATCTTCTCTTTGAGTGTCCACTTTTGCGGTGCAATTTTTGTGATCTTCCTGCTCATAGAAATGTTAAAGGGTATACTTCCCTAAGGAGGACCTCCCTTGAGTAGGTGAAGTACTGGAAGTGCATATTCTTTGCTCTTATTAAAAGTGGATACCCCAGTACCTCCTCTACAGTTTGGCATGCCCGGTGGGACAGTTGCATTTCTGTGAGAGGCCCTGAGGATAGTAAATAGTCCTTTTTTCAATATTTTTGCCCTATTGTATTTGCAAGTAGGTACATGACCCATACACAAGCAGATAAGGAGCCTCTTCGTTTACGAAGGAGCCTTAACAAGTCAGCTATATCTTTGACTAGTGAACCTAGCTCCTCTCTACCCTCCTTGAATTTATCTATTGATTTGGGTGCAGCACCAGTGTGAAAGGAGAAGCATAGGAGAACATTAGAATTCTCCTCAGATACGTCAGAAGAAACACCGGTGCAAATGGAAGATCTCTCTCATTTAATCTCGAGACTCAATATCAAGTTCCCTACCTTCAAGGGACAAGCTTATGAGGATGCTGATGATCATGTGAGGAGGTTCATCTTCTTATGCCGTGGACAAGGTTTGCAGAATAGAGAGGATGCAATGCTGGTACTCTTCCCATCCACATTAGAAGGCCTTGCTGATGAATGGTATAGTCAATATGCAGATGGCCATTTTGCTACATGGGAGGCTCTGAAGATGGTATTCTCACAGACATTTCAACCTAGTGACTCCTCGAAAAGAGCTCTAGACCAACTCAAGAATCTAAGGCTAAGAATAGGTGAATCCTTCCATGAACTTCAACCTAGGACAAAAGCACTTGTTGCACATCTTCCACATGCTCCAGGTGATTTCTTAGGTAGAAAATGGATAGAAAAAGCTTTTCCCAGGTCATCTCAGCAGAAGTTACGTGAGTCTCTTAGATTGGATGCAACCCTCAATGATTTTGTCACACATTGAAGAAGCTAGGTAACATTTTGAAGGGGATACACAACCAAATTATGCTACAGAACTAGACCCTATTGGGCAACTGAGGAAAGAATTGGAGGCATTGAGAATGCAACAAAATCACCAAGAAGAGAAGGTCTTGCCACCGACTGTGTCGCACTGATGAAGAAGTAGCCCAACTTCGTCGTGAGTTAGAAGATTTGCAGACCACTCAGGATATAAGAAGGGAGATTTGGTGCACAATATGTAATAAGTATGGACATTCCAATGCTAATTGTCCTACACAAAGTAAGCTGTGAATTTAGTGGAAAGGATGGCCACGAAGCTAGAGACTGTCACTACCTCAAGGGTACACAGCACGAGGCAACCCTCAAGCTTTGGATTCCTATTATGCTAGTACTTCAAATGCACCTAATAAAGAGGAGAATCGTACAACGAAGCCTAGATATAATAGGCCATTGATGTGTTATTGCTGCGATGAGTATGGCCATATGCAAAATAGGTGTTCCCTTCTTGAACATGCACCTCCTTGTTAGCATTGTCCAGAGTTTAAGGATCACTATACCAAAGATTGCCCAAGAAGAAGCCCTGCTCCAATTCACATGATTGCAGTCTCCCCGCAAGTAGAAGGTATGACCACTCAGTCTTATGCTGTTTCAT